>CM038674.1:65544433-66744433 GCA_021605145.1 Aegilops bicornis | reverse complement strand
ATTGTTTGTCGGAGTAGCCCCTCTCACAGGTCGTGTGGCGGATGGACTCGCAAACGTAGTATCCACAGAAATCATTCCCTTGTTCCTGCCACAACCACTTTACAAGAAACAGAGGTCAATCAAACTGATAATTAGCAAGCACATGCTAAATGATATTGATGAAACTAGCGCTTGAATCACTAGGAGATGCGTGTGGAATATGCTACTATATAGTACTTACTTTCGGGTGTCTAAATTGCAGCTTCTTCGGTAGTCCCGGAGCTTTTTTGGTGAATTTTCCCCAAGCCCTGCCATACAAAGAAAACAATTACTTGATATCAGAAATGAACAAAGTTGCTGATATGGTGGATAATGATCGATTTAACTTACTTCTCGAGCATTTCAGTCATTTCCGCATACTCCTTGGGATCTTTTCGTCTCGAGTCTAAGACAGTTACTACTCCCTGGTCAAGCTTAATCTCTAGGAGAATATAGTGGAACCTGCGCACGCATGCATAACTCATCAATATTACATTTCTATAACCTGGACTAAATAAGGGAAACCGAATATGCCACAAGAAAGTAACACTCATGTGTAGTTGTAAGGAAAGAGTATTGTATTTTTGTGTTCATTTATTTCCAACGATCGTAGCAAGTTGGCCTCGGTTTCAATGACACGATATTTAACCTCATTTGCATCTATGAGATATGTGTTAATGAACCCAATATCACCCACTTGTTTTTCTTCATTTCTGCGATCTTCAATCTGCATAATATAGTGAGGATATTTATAAATACATGCAATGAAAGAGCTGAGTTATATAGAGATACTTAATGACAGAAGTAGTACTACTTACAGACGATGTAGCAGGTGTCCGTTGCTTTATCGAGGGCCAATTGATTGAAAAACTGATAGAACTCCTCAAATGGAATAGGCAACAGTTCAATTCCAAGGAGGTCATGCTCCTTTTAACTCTCACATACAAAGTATTCCTCCCTCGCACTCTTTGCAGGTTTTCATGTACCAATCATGCAATCTTCGCATCATCGTTGTTAGAGAGCTTTCATCTTTGACGAGAGGCTTCCCGTTACTCGTATCTTTGTATCTGCACCTCCAAGAAATCAAATTGTATATCGTCGGGCAGGTAATCTTCAGATTGCCATAACCGGCACCATCCTCGGATCGACGATGTCGCTAGCGTGCACCTTGAGCGGGGGCACGATTGCTTCGCTTGTTCGCCGAGCTGGGCAGTTTTTTTCCCAGCTCGTCGTTCTTTAATCCTTTGATAAAAGACAGTACTTCCCGATCTCTCCGCCGCAAATGCCTTTCCAATAATGCGCTCATAGTTGCCTTTCGGCGGAGACTTGGGTGGTTTTGTCGGGGCAGCGAGTGCGCTTCGCTTTGACCGGATCTACCTTCTCCTCCGGAGATGGATGTCTCTTTGCTTTCAACCCTTGAAACCAGTCATCCACTTCGGTCTGCGCGCGATCTTCGCATTTTCCTCCTCGCTCGTCTCAGACGGTAACTTCTCCGAGTCTTGAGAGAAGGACCGAATCTGTATCTCCTCCCGCATTTGGTCAGTACCGCTAGACGCCGCAGAGCAGACGGAGCGGATGTCTTCTTTCCTTGCTTACGAGGCGGAGGAGAAGGACTACGACGTGCGGAGCAGCCGAGCGGCGGCGGGTCTCTTCCGCCTTGCCGACGAGGCGGAGAAGGAGGAGGCTGGCTGCCCGGACGCCACGGCAAAGCGGAGAAGGAGACGGAGTGCCGCCACGCCGGAGAAGGAGCCGCCGAGTGCCTGATCGCCACTCACGGAGGAGGAGGCGGTGGAGGAGGCGGAGTGCCCTGACTCACGGGAGGAGGAGGAGGAGGCGGAGGCGTCAGTTCGGAAGGTTGATGATATCCTTCCGCCATAGGCATGGAGTCTTGAGCGTAACCCAGCCGATACTCCCCTTCACCGGTAGGGTGGTCAAGCCGAGGTCCTCAAATCCCTCCGTTATTTCATCGACCATCACCTTAGCATATCCTTCGAATCGGCCGACAAAGTGAAAAGTTGAGTCGGGTTTAGTAGGATAAACAGAGCCAACAGCCGCCTTGACCTTCAAATTGCTCCATTGCGCCATAAGGTGGCAACTTTCAGCATCCGTGATAGCATCCACGGGATAGCCGGGCAGGAGCCGTCAAGGCATGTTGCTGGCTGAAGCAGCTCGGTGGAAGCCACGCTGCTTCTCCGCCGAGATGGCGGGGTAGCTTCGGGAAGCTTCGCAGGTCGTTTGTTGTGATCTGCTGCTTCTCGTTCCTCTTCGTTCCTCTAGCCCCATTACCCTTTCATGCAGCGCCTGCATTAGGCTCTGCTTCCGCTTTCTTCCTCCTCTCATGGGTTTTGTAACCCCCTGCGTCCGAAATCCAGCCTTCCACGAACGGAGCTTGGCGTGCCTCGTGTCCGTCCGTGGTGCTCAGGATTCCCGAGGGCCATTGTGAGCTCGTCCTTCTCCATGTCCGAACGAACTTCCCTTGTCAAGGCTGCTCGATATAATGCTGAAGCCTCTTGACTGGTATGTCCAATTGTTCGTCTGGCCCAAATGCACTTCCCGTTATAGGGTCCAAGGATCCGCCGCCCAAGAACCAAGTCCGCAACGGTCTGGCCAGTTCATTGTCTCGGTTCGATCCCTTTATCAAGCAGATCATTCTCAGCCTTGGCCCACTTAGGCCGGGCTATGAGGTAGCCACGACCCGTGCGATGGTGAAGCTTCTTCTTCGCAGCATTTCTCTTGTTTGTCGCCGACATCTTTTACTCTTTTCCGATGTCTTGTAGGCAACAAATGCGGGCCACCATCATCTCGATCTTCTCATATTTGCCCGTGAATTCTGGTGTCTCATTTTTTCGACATACGTATTGAGTTCTTTCTTCCAATTCCTGAATAGTTCTGCCATCTTCTTAAGAGCAAAAGACTTGATTAATGGCTCTATTACTGGCTTCTCCGGATCATCCTCTAGCGGTAGGGTAAAATTTGACTTCAGCTCAGTCCAAAGATCATTTTTCTGCATATCATTGACACAAGACACCTCGTGGTCTTCGTTCTTAGGCTTATACCATTGGTGGATGCTGATCGGGATCTTGTCCCTAACCGTAACCCCGCACCGAGCAACAAATGCCTTCTTTGTCCGGTAGGGTTCAATCGGTTGGCCGTCATACGATTTGTATGATCTCAAACTTTTCATCCGAGCTCAACTTTTTCTTCGGGCCTCGTCTCTTTACCGAAGTTGTGCTCGATCCGGAGGGCTAGAAAAAAGAACAAAGATGAGAGTTAATTAATATGTGTACATATATACCAAAACAAAGACGAGAGCTAGTCAGCACAGGCTTAACTAATATATATACCTGGCCGGACTTGGTTTGGTGATCACCGGAGCCGTCCTCACGGTCTACTTCTTCACCCTCTCCTTCTTGCACCGGCATTGGGTCATCGGAGCCATGTAAATCATAGCCAGCTGCTTCTTCACCCTCTCCTTCCAGACCATCGTTGTCGTTGAGAAACATCATCGAGGAGACGGCATCACTTCCGTGTGCGATTATGTCCCTCAACAACGCTTCTTGTGCTTCATCTCGGGGGGTGTCCATAGTTTCTACAAATATTTACAACATGGCAATTATTATTCAAACATGACAGATATGGATATATTAGTGCCAACGTAGAACTAGCTAGCTAATCACAATAAGGAATCATATTAGTGGCCTCGATGTCGCTTCTCTAGGGTTTGGGGTGGCCTCGACAACGCTTCAAGGGTTAGGGGTGGCCTCGAGAACGCTTCAAGCTAGGAGGGGTATGACATCGACCCCCCACGTGTTGAAGCTATCGGGAGGGGTCGGCGTTGAACAAGTACATCTATGTCCCACAAGTGACGTGGGCATCGACGCCATGTAGGGTAGAGGGTCGTGGATCGCCGAGTGGTTGAGGGTCAAGGGTCAAGATCGCCGAGGGTCGGGAGGTTGCCTAGTGTCAAAGGATTCAACAAAACCATGTCTTCATCATTAAGGCTAAAATGTAGTGCATGATGGTGCAAGCTCTCCAAAGTTGTTTTGGAACGAGTCCCGGATAGGATAATTCGCTTTTGGTACAAAGTTCAGCAAAAGGCAAATTATCCTATCCGGGACTCCATTCCGTAACAACTTTGGAGGACTTCGCACCATCATGCCATGGTTACTTCCGGCTAATGATGAAGCCATGGATTTCTTCAATACTTTGACACTATAGGAACCTCGACCTGAAACCTTCGACCCTTGACCCTTAACGACCTCGACCCTCTACCCTAGTTCCCGACCCTCGATCCCTCGGCGATCCTCGACACCCTCGTTATATCGACAACGACGCAACATACATATACATGGGAAAATAATGTTATCGGGAGGGGTATCGGTACCCCCTCGTGTCAAAGTTTCTTCTTTCTCCTCTATTCCTTTCTTTCTTCTTCTCCTCTTCTTTTCTTCTTATCCCTCGTGAAAGGAAAATAAGGAAAAGGAAGAAAGAGGAAGAAGGAAGAAGGAAGAAGAAGAAGAAAAAAAGAAGAAAAAAGAGGAGAAGAAGAAAAGAATAGAGAGAAGAAGAAAAATAGAAAAAAATTCTATTTTTCTTCTTCTCCTCTATTCCTTTCTTCTTCTCCTCTTCTTTTCTTCTTTTTCCTCTCATTCTTTTCTTCTTCTTCTTCCTTCTTCCTTCTTCCTCTTTTCTTCCTTTTCCTTATTTTACTTTTTCCTCTACACTAACCTAATTAAAATGCACTAACATAATTAAAATTGTAACTTTCTATATATCAACAAAAAACTACACTAATAAAAATAAAAAACATATACATTTTAGCCCCATACACATATACACCACATCTGAACAAAAAAAATAAACTAATAAAAATAAAAAAAACGGGGGCGGCTCGACGGCGGCGGCTCACAACGGGGCGGCGGGCGGCGTCGGGCGACGGCGACGACGGGCTCGGGCGGCGGGCAGGGGCGACGACGGGCTCGGGCGGCGGGGGCAGGCGACGAGGACGGCGGGTTTCGGGGCAGGGCGACGACGGGCTAGGGGCGGGCTGGGTAGGTGTGGCCGGCGATGACGGCGATCGGGGCGGTCAGGGCGGCGCGACTGGCGCGCTGGGCGATGGCGACGGCGACGACGGGCGGCGACGACGACGACGGCGTCGGGCGGCGGCGGGCGGCGTGCGCTGGCGGCGACGGAGTAGGGCGACGACGGGGCGCGGATGACGCTGGGCGGCGCGCGGACGGCGGGCGGCGGCGGGCAGCCTGGCGGCGTCGATGTGCTCAAGGCGTCGTCGGGCAATCATGCGAGGGAAATGTGAAAATTTCCTAAGTCTTTGCTTATATTGCAAAGCCTTTGGTCCCGGTTCGTGGCACGAACCGGGACTAAAGGGTGCATTAGTCCCAAGGGAAATGTGAAAATTTCCTAAGTCTTTGCTTATTTGCATATGCGGTATTTTTCCATGTCTCTTTGTAGCGCTACACGGCAACTGCCTAGTGTTAGTAGGTGGAAACTCCTGAAGTCTTCAAATCATGGCAACTGTAGTAAACAGACCATACATGGCAACTGCCTAGTGTTAGTAGGTGGCAACCCCTAAAGTTTTCAAATAATGACAACTATAGTAAACCATACCATACATGGCAACAAATGCAGTTATCCAAAAATGACATCTGGCACTTGACCTGAGATAGCAACTGCAGTTGAGCAACCATGGCAACAGTAGTTCAGCGACATGGCAACTACAGTTAAACGAACATGGAAGAGGGTCTGGACCATGGCAACTGCGGGGCGCGTGGTGACAGTCACGCGGGGCGCGCGGGACCATGTGGTAGGAGGCCTGACGTACAGGCGTGTGGGTGTTATCTATTTTTCCCACATGTAGGCATGTGAGAGGGACCGCGAGGAAAAAAAGAGGCATGTGGGCATTACTTGTTTTACCCACACGTAGGCGTGTGGGCTGATCCTCTTAAACATCACACAAAATGTGTGGACAGTGAAGGAAATATGCCCTAGAGGCAATAATAAAGTTGTTATTTTATATTTCCTTATATCATGATAAGTCTTTATTATTCATGCTAAAATTGTATTAACCGGAAACTTAGTACATGTGTGAATACATAGAGAAACAAAGTGTCACTAGTATGGCTCTACTTGACTAGCTCGTTGAATCAAAGATGGTTAAGTTTCCTAGCCATAGACATGAGTTGTCATTTGATTAACGGGATCACATCATTAGAGAATGATGTGATTGACTTGACCCATTCCATTAGCTTAACACTTGATCTTTTAGTATGTTGCTATTGCTTTCTTTATGACTTACACATGTTCCTATGACTATGAGATTATGCAACTCCCGAATACCGGAGGAACACCTTGTGTGTTATCTGATACGTCTACAATGTATCTATAATTTATGAAGTATTCATGCTATTATATTATCTGTTTTGGATGTTTATGGGCTTTATTATACTCTTTTATATTATTTTTGGGACTAACCTATTAACCGGAGGCCCAGCCCAAAATGTTGTTTTATTGCCTATTTCAAGTGTTTCAAGAAAAGGAATATCAAACGGAGTCCAAACGGAATGAAACCTTCGGAGAGTTATTTTTGGAACGGAAGCAATCCAGAGACTTGGAGTAGATGTCGTGAAGCTTCGAGGAAGCCACGAGGCAGGAAGGCGCGCCCCACCCTCGCGTGGCCCCTCATGGCTCCCCGACCGACTTCTTTCGCCTATATATGTCCATATACCCTAAAACATCGAGGAACAGAATAGATCAGGAGTTCCGCCGCAAGCTTCTCAGAGCCACCAAAACCAATCAGACCCTGCTCAAGACTTCACCGAGGGGGGGATCCCTCACCAGTGGCCATCTTCATCATCTCGGCGCTCTCCTTGACGAGGAGGGAGTAGTTCACCCTCGGGGCTGAGGTATGTACCAGTAGCTATGTGTTTGATCTCTCTCTCTCGTGTTCTTGAGGTGGTACGATCTTGATGTATTGCGAGCTTTGCTATTATAGTTGGATCTTATGATGTTTCTCCCCCTCTACTCTCTTGTAATGGATTGAGTTTTCCCTTTGAAGTTATCTTACCGGATTGAGTGTTTAAGGATTTGAGAACACTTGATATATGTCTTGCATGTGCTTATCTATGGTGACAATGAGATATCACGTGATCTACTTGATGTATGTTTTGGTGATCAACTTCCGGCTTCCGTAACATTGTGAACTTATGCATCGGGGTTGGCACACGTTTTTGTCTTGACTCTCCGGTAGAAACTTTGGGGCACTCTTTGAAGTTCTTTGTGTTGGTTGAATAGATGAATCTGAGATTGTGTGATGCATATCGTATAATCATACCCACGGATACTTGAGGTGACATTGGAGTATCTAGGTGACATTAGGGTATTGGTTGATTTGTGTCTTAAGGTGTTATATATTCTAGTACGAACTCTACGATAGATCGAACGAAAAGAATAGCTTCGTGTTATTTTACTACGGACTCTTGAATAGATCGATTAGAAAGGATAACTTTTAGGTGGTTTCGTACCCTACCATAATCTCTTCGTTTGTTCTCCGCTATTAATGACTTTGGAGTGACTCTTTGTTGCATGTTGAGGGATAGTTATATGATCCAATTATGTTATTATTGTTGAGAGAACTTGCACTAGTGAAAGTATGAACCCTAGGCCTTGTTTCCTAGCATTGCAATACCGTTTACCCTCACTTTTATCATTAGTTACCTTGCTGTTTTTATATTTTGAGATTACAAAAACCTATATCTATCATCCATATTGCACTTGTATCACCATCTCTTCATGAACTAGTGCACCTATACAATTTACCATTGTATTGGGTGTGTTGGGGACACAAGAGACTCTTTGTTATTTGGTTGCGAGGTTGTTTGAGAGAGACCATCTTCATCCTACGCCTCCAACGGATTGATAAACCTTAGGTCATCCACTTGAGGGAAATTTGCTACTGTCCTACAAACCTCTGCACTTGGAGGCCCAACAACTTCTACAAGAGGAAGGTTGTGTAGTAGACATCAAGCTCTTTTCTGGCGCTGTTGCCGGGGAGGTGAGTGCCTGAAGGTATATCTTTAGATCTTGCAATCGAATCTTTTAGTTTCTTGTTTTATCACTAGTCTATTCTATAAAAGAGAACTACAAAAAAATGGAATTAAGGTTGCCTCATATGCTTCGTCTTTTTAATGTCTTTCGTGAAAATGATGGGAAGGAAAATTGTGCTCAAGTACTAGAAGAAGAATGCATTAGAATGTTTGGCACTAAATCTTTGAATGATGAGCATGATTGCAATATTGTTAGTATGAATTCTTTGGATACCCATGATGCTAATGATATGCAAAGCCACAAGCTTGGGGAAGCTATGTTTGATGAAGATGATATTTTTTGTCCCCCAAGTTTTGATGAGCAAATTTACTATGATGAAAGCATGCCTCCTATTTATGATGATTATTGTCATGACACGTATGCTATAAAGAATAAAGATAACCATGAAACTTGTCATCATGATTTTAGTTTTCAATTGGATTATGCCTCACATGATAATTACTTTGTTGAGTTTGCTCCCACTATTATTCATGAGAAGAAATTTGCTTATGAGGAGAGTAATAAAAATTCTATGCTCGTAGATCATGAAAAGAATGCTTTATGTGATGGTTATATTGTTGAATTCATTCATGATTCTACTCAAAATTATTATGAGGGAGGAACATATGCTTGTAGGAATTGCAATAATATCAAGTTTCCTCTCTATGTGCTTAAAGTTTTGAAGTTATGCTTGTTTTGCCTTCCTATGCTAGTTGATTATTGTTCCCATAAGTTGTTTGCTCACAAAATCCCTATGAATAGGAAGTGGGTTAGACTTAAATGTGCTAGGCATATTCTTCATGATGCTCTCTTTATGTTTCAATTCTTATCTTTTAGGTGACCATCATTGAAATCATCATGCCTAGCTAAAAGGATTTAAAGAAAAGCGCTTGCTGGGAGACAATCCAATATTTTTCCTTGATGTTATTCAATAATTTTTTGATCTAGCCTCTGGTTAGATGTGTTTTTGTGTTTTAGTTAGTGTTTGTGCCAAGTAGAACCTTTGGGAAGACTTGGGTGAAGTCTTTTTGATCTTGCTGTAAAAAACAGAAACTTTAGCGCTCACGAGATTAGCTAAAACTTTTTGCTGAAGAGTGATATTTAGTTGATTATTTTTGCAGATGATTAATAGATAAATTACTCACGTCCAGAAATTTATTTTAGAATTTTTGGAGTTTCATAAGTTTGCGTTTGATACAGATTACTACAGACTGTTCTGTTTTTGACAGATTCTGTTTTCGAAACCTTAAGCGTGCGGACCCTACAGACTGTTCTGTTAACTCCTTCGGTACATCAAAATACACAAACTCATAATATAACCGTCATCGAAACCTTAAGCGTGCGGACCCTACGGTTCGAGAACAATGTAGACATGACCGAGACACGTCTCCGTCAATAACCAATAGCGGGACCTGGATGCCCATATTGGTTCCTACATTTTCTACGAAGATCTTTATCGGTCGGACCGCATAACAACATACGTTGTTCCCTTTGTCATCGGTATGTTACTTGCCCGAGATTCGATCGTCGGTATCCAATACCTAGTTCAATCTCGTTCTTGGCAAGTCTCTTTACTCGTTCGTAATACACCATCTCACAGCTAACTCATTAGTTGTAATGCTTGCAAGGCTTAGTGATGTGTATTACCGAGAAGGCCCAGAGATACCTCTCCGACAATCGGAGTGACAAATCCTAATAATCTCGAATATCGCCAACCCAACATCTGCCTTTGGAGACACCTGTAGTACTCCTTTATAATCACCCGATTACGTTGTGACGTTTGGTAGTACCAAAGTGTTCCTCCGGTAAACGGGAGTTGCATAATCTCAGAGTTATAGGAACATGTATAAGTCATGGATAAAAGCAATAGCAACATACTAAACGATCGGGTGCTAAGCTAATGGAATGGGTCATGTCAATCAGATCATTCAACCAATGATGTGACCTTGTTAATCAAATGACAACTCCTTTGTCTATGGTTAGGAAACTTAACCATCTTTGATTAACAAGCTAGTCTAGTAGAGGCATACTAGTGACACTCTGTTTGTCTATGTATTCACACATGTATTATGTTTCCGGTTAATACATTTCTAGCATGAACAATAAACATTTATCATGATATAAGGAAATAAATAATAACTTTATTATTGCCTCTAGGGCATATTTCCTTCAGTCTCCCACTTGCACTAGAGTCAATAATCTAGATTACACAGTAATGATTCTAACACCCATGGAGTCTTGGTGCTGATCATGTTTTGCTCGTGGAAGAGGCTTAGTCAACGGGTCTGATACATTCAGATCCGTATGTATTTTGCAAATCTCTATGTCTCCCACCTGGACCAAGTCCCGGATGGAATTGAAGCGTCTCTTGATGTGTTTGGTTCTCTTGTGAAATCTGGATTCCTTCGCCAAGGCAATTGCTCCGAGATTGTCACAAAGATTTTCATTGGACCCGATGCACTAGGTATGACACCTAGATCGGATATGAACTCCTTCATCCGCACTCCTTCATTAGCTGCTTCCGAAGCTGCTATGTATTCCGCTTCACATGTAGATCCCGCTACGACGCTTTGTTTAGAACTGCACCAACTGACAGCTCCTCCGTTTAGTGTAAATACGTATCCGGTTTGCGATTTACAATCGTCCGGATCGATGTCAAAGCTTGCATCAACGTAACCGCCACGATGAGCTCTTTGTCACCTCCATATACGAGAAACATATCCTTAGTCCTTTTCGTGTACTTCAGATGTTCTTGACCGCTGTCCGATGATCCACTCTGGATTACTCTGGTACCTCCTGCTAAGCTTATAGCAAGGCACACATCAGGTCTGGTACACAGCATTGCATACATGATAGAGCCTATGGCTGAGGCATAGGAACATCTTTCATTTTCTCTCTATCTTCTGCGGTGGTCGGGCATTGAGTCTTACTCAACTTCACACCTTGTAACACAGGCAAGAACCCTTTCTTTGCTTGATCCATTTTGAACTTCTTCAAAATCTTGTCAAGGTATGTGCTTTGTGAAAGTCCAATTAAGCCGTCTTGATCTATCTCTATAGATTTTGATGCCCAATATGTAAGCAGCTTCACCGAGGTCCTTCATCGAAAAACTCTTGTTCAAGTATCCCTTTATGCTATCCAGAATTCTATATCATTTCCGATTAGTAATATGTCATCTACATATAATATCGTAAATGCTACTGAGCTCCCACTCACTTTCTTGTAAATACAGGCTTCTCCAAAAGTCTCAGTATAAACCCAAATGCTTTGATCACACTATCAAAGCGTTTATTCCAACTCCGAGATGCTTGCACCAGTCCATAAATGGATCGCTGGAGCTTGCACACTTTGTTAGCTCCCTTTGGATCGATAAAACCTTCTGGTTGCATCATATACAACTCTTCTTCCGTAAATCCATTCAGGAATGCAGTCTTTACATCCATTTGCCAAATTTCATAATCATAAAATGCGGCAACTGCTAACATGATTCGGACAGACTTAAGCATCGCTACGGGTGAGAAGGTCTCATCGTAGTCAATCCCTTGAACTTGTCGAAACCCCTTTGCGACAAGTCGAGCTTTGTAGACAGTAATATTACCGTCGGCGTCGGTCTTCTTCTTGAAGATCCACTTGTTTTCTATTGCTTGCCGACCCTCGGGCAAGTCAACCAAAGTCCACACTTTGTTTTCATACATGGATCCCATCTCAGATTTCATGGCCTCAAGCCATTTTGCGGAATCTGGGCTCACCATCGCTTCTTCATAGTTCGTAGGTTCATCATGATCTAGTAGCATGACTTCCAGAACAGGATTACCGTACCACTCTGGTGTGGATCTTATTCTGGTTGATCTACGAGGTTACGTAGTAACTTGAACTGAAGTTTCATGATCAACATCATCAACTTCCACGCTATTTGGTGTAGATGTCGCAGAAACCGGTTTATGTGATAAACTACTTTCAAATAAGGGAGAAGGTACAGTTACCTCATCAAGTTCTACTTTCCTCCCACTCACTTCTTTCGAGAGAAACTCCTTCTCTAGAAAAGATCCATTCTTAGCAACAAATGTCTTGCCCTCGGATCTGTGATAGAAGGTGTACCCAACTGTCTCCTTTGGGTATCCTATGAAGACACATTTCTCCGATTTAGGTTCGAGCTTATCAGGTTGAAGCTTTTTCACATAAGCATCGCATCCCCAAACTTTAAGAAACGACAACTTTGGTTTCTTGCTAAACCATATTTCATAAGGTGTCGTCTCAACGGATTTTGACGGTGTTCTATTCAGCGTGAATGCGGCTGTCTCAAGAGCATAACCCCAAAACGATAGCGGTAAATCTGTAAGAGACATCATAGATCGCACCATATCTAGTAAAGTGCGATTACGACGTTCGGACACACCATTGCGCTGTGGTGTTCCGGGTGGCGTGAGTTGCGAAACTATTCCGCATTGTTTCAAATGTAGACCAAACTCGTAACTCAAATATTCGCCTCCACGATCAGATCGTAGAAACTTTATTTTCTTATTACGATGATTTTCAACTTCACTCTGAAATTCTTTGAACTTTTCAAATGTTTCAGACTTATGTTTCATTAAGTAGATATACCCATATCTGCTTAAATCATCTGTGAAGGTGAGAAAATAACGATATCCGCCACGAGCCTCAACATTCATTGGACCACATACATCTGTATGTATGATTTCCAACAAATCTGTTGCTCTCTCCATAGTACCGAGAAGCGGGTTTTAGTCATCTTGCCCATGAGGCACGGTTACGCAGTGCCAAGTGATTCATAATCAAGTGACTCCAAAAGTCCATCAAGATGGAGTTTCTTCATGCGCTTTATACCGATATGACCTAAACGGCAATGCCACAAATAAGTCGCACTATCATTATCAACTTTGCATCTTTTGGTTTCAACATTATGAATATGTGTATCACTACTATCGAGATTCATTAAAAATAGACCACTCTTCAAGGGTGCATGACCATAAAAGATATTATTCATATAAATAGAACAACCATTATTCTCTGATTTAAATGAATAACCGTCTCGCATCAAACAAGATCCAGATATAATGTTCATGCTTAACGCTGGCACCAAATAACAATTATTTAGGTCTAAAACTAATCCCGAAGGTAGATGTAGAGGTAGCGTGCCGATCATGATCACATCGACTTCGAACCATTTCCCACGTGCATCGTCACCTCGTCCTTTGCCGGTGTTCGCAATCCGTAGTCCCTGCTTTGAGTTGCAAATATTAGCAACAGAACCAGTATCAAATACCCAGGTGCTAATGCGAGCTCTAGTAAGGTACACATCAATAACATGTATATCACATATACCTTTGTTCACCTTGCCATCCTTCTTATCCGCCAAATACTTGGGGCAGTTCCGCTTCCAGTGACCAGTATGCTTGCAGTAGAAGCACTCAATTTCAGGTTTAGGTCCAGACTTGGGTTTCTTCTCCTGAGCAGCAACTTGTTTGCTGTTCTTCTTGAAGTTCCCCTTCTTCTTCCCTTTGCCTTTCTTCTTGAAACTAGTGGTCTTATTGACCATCAACACTTGATGCTCCTTCTTGATTTCTACCTCCATGACCTTTAGCATTGCGTAAGAGCTCGAGCATAGTCTTTACTAACCCTTGCATATTATAGTTCATCACAAAGCCTTTGTAGCTTGGTGGCGATGATTGAAGAATTCATCAATGACACAATCATCCGGAAGATCAACTCCCGGTTGAGTCAAGTGATTGTAATACCCGGACATTCTGAGTATGTGCTCACCGATGCACCCATTCTCCTCCATCTTGCAGCTATAGAACTTATTGGAGACTTAATATCTCTCAATCCGGGCATTACATTTGAAATATCAACTTCAACTCCTGGAACATCTCATATGCTCCATGACTTTCAAAACGTCGTTGAAGACCCGGTTCTAAGCCGTAAAGCATGGCACACTGAACTATAGAGTAGTCATCGCTTTTGCTCGCTAGACGTTCTTAACGCCGCCGGTTGCATCAGCGAAGAGCACGGCACCTAGCGGTGCATCCAGACGTAACTCTTACGGTGCAGCAATGAGGATAATCCTCGAGTTACGGACCCAGTCCGTGTAATTGCTACCATCATCTTTCAACTTTGCTTTCTCAAGGAACGCATTAAAATTCAACGGACAACGGAACAACAGCACGAGCCATCTATCTATAAGTAAACATAGACAAGCAAGATACTATCAGGTACTAAGTTCATGATAAATTTAAGTTCAATTAATCATATTACTTAAGAACTCCCACTTAGACAGACATCTCTCTAGTCGTCTTAAGTGACTACGTGATCCAAATCAACTAAACCATAACCGATCATCACGTGAGATGGAGTAGTTTTCAATGGTGAACATCACTATGTTGATCATATCTACTATATGATTCACGCTCGACCTTTCGGCCTCAGTGTTCCGAGGCCATATCTGCATATGCTAGGCTCGTCAAGTTTAACCTGAGTATTCTGCGTGTGCAAAACTGGCTTGCACCCGTTGTAGATGGACGTAGAGCTTATCACACCCGATCATCACGTGGTTTCTGGGCACGACGAACTTTGGCAACGGTGCATACTCATGAGAACACGTCTTGATAATTTTTAGTGAGAGATCATCTTAAAATGCTACCGTCAATCAAAGCAAGATAAGATGCATAAAGGATAAACATCACATGCAATCAATATAAGTGATATGATATGGCCATCATCATCTTGTGCTTGTGATCTCTATCTCCGCTAACCGCCATGATCACCATCGTCACCGGCGCGACACCTTGATCTCCATCGTAGCATCGTTGTCGTCTCGCCAACTATTGCTTCTCGACTATCGCTACCGCTTAGTGATAAAGTAAAGCAATTACATGGCGTTGCATTTCATACAATAAAGCGACAACCATATGGCTCCTGCCGATTGCCGATAACTTGGTTACAAAACATGATCATCTCATACAATAAAATATAGCATCACGTCTTGACCATATCACATCACAACATGCCCTGCAAAAACAAGTTAGACGTCCTCTACTTTGTTGTTGCAAGTTTTACGTGGCTCCTACGGGCTGAGCAAGAACCGTTCTTACCTACGCATCAAAAAACACAACGATAGTTCGTCAAGTTGGTGCTGTTTTAACCTTCGCAAGGACCGGGCGTATGCACTCGGTTCAACTAAAGTGAGAGAGACAGACACCCGCCAATCACCTTTAAGCAACGAGTGCTCGCGGTGGTGAAACCAGTCTCGCGTAAGCGTCTGCGTAATGTCGGTCCGGGCCGCTTCATCTCACAATACCGCCGAACCAAAGTATGACATCTTTGGTAAGCGGTATGACTTATATCGCCCAGAACTCACTTGTGTTCTACTGGTGCATATGACATCTACGTATAAAACCAGGCTCGGATGCCACTGTTGGGGAACGTAGAAATTTCAAAAATTTCCCTACGCACACGCAAGATCATGGTGATGCATAGCAACGAGAGGGGAGAGTGTTGTCTACGTACCCTCGTGAGACCGAGCGGAAGCAATCACAACGTAGAGGAAGTAGTCGTACGTTCTCCTCGCGATCCAACCGATCCAAGCGCCGTTACTCCGGCGCCTCCGAGTTCTTGGCACACGTACAGCTCGGTGACGCTCCTCGGGCTCCGATCCAGCAAAGCTCCGGGGAGAGAGAGTTCCGTCAGCACGACGGCGCAGGACGATCTTGATGTTCTACCGGACGCAGGCTTCGCCTAAGCACCGCTCACGATTTGACCGAGGTGGAATATGGTGGAGGGGGCACCGCACACGGCTAAGGAACGATCTCAAGGATCAACTTGTGTGTCCTAGGGTGCCCCCTGCCCCGTGATATAAAGGAGCAAGGGGAGGGCCGGCCGGCCCTAGGAGGCGCGCCAGGAGGGGGAGTCCTCCTCCTAGTGGGAGTAGGACTCCCTTTCCTAGTCCTACTAGGAAGAAGGAAGGGGAAGGAAAGAGAGGGAGAGGAGAGGGAAGGGGCGCGCCCCCTCCTTGTCCAATCCGGACTCCCCCTGGGGGGGGGGGCGCCACCTCCTGGTGCAGCCCTCTCTCTCCCCTCTTGGCCCAATAAGGCCCATTACTGCCCCGGGGGGTTCCGGTAACCCATCCGGCACTCCGGCTTTCTCCGGAAACTTCCGGAACCTTTCCGTGTCCGAATATAGCCGTCAATATATCAATCTTTATGTCTTGATCATTTCGAGACTCCTCGTCATGTCCGTGATCACATCCGGGACTCGAACTCCTTCGGTACATCAAAATACACAAACTCATAATATAACCGCCATCGAAACCTTAAGCGTCACGGACCCTACGGTTCGAGAACAATGTAGACATGACCGAGACACGTCTCCGGTCAATAACCAATAGCGGGACCTGGATGCCCATATTGGTTCCTACATTTCTCTGAAGATCTTTATCGGTCGGACCGCATAACAACATATGTTGTTCCCTTTGTCATCGGTATGTTACTTGCCCGAGATTCGATCGTCGGTATCCAATACCTAGTTCAATCTCGTTCTTGGCAAGTCTCTTTACTCGTTCGTAATACACCATCTCACAGCTAACTCATTAGTTGTAATGCTTGCAAGGCTTAGTGATGTGTATTACCGAGAAGGCCCAGAGATACCTCTCCGACAATCGGAGTGACAAATCCTAATCTCGAAATACGCCAACCCAACATCTGCCTTTGGAGACACCTGTAGTACTCCTTTATAATCACCCAGTTACGTTGTGACGTTTGGTAGTACCCAAAGTGTTCCTCCGTGGCAGGAGTTGCATAATCTCATAGTTATAGGAACATGTATAAGTCATGGATAAAAGCAATAGCAACATACTAAGCGATCGGGTGCTAAGCTAATGGAATGGGTCATGTCAATCAGATCATTCAACCAATGATGTGACCTTGTTAATCAAATGACAACTCCTTTGTCTATGGTTAGGAAACTTAACCATCTTTGATTAACAAGCTAGTCTAGTAGAGGCATACTAGTGACACTCTGTTTGTCTATGTATTCACACATGTATTATGTTTCCGGTTAATACATTTCTAGCATGAACAATAAACATTTATCATGATATAAGGAAATAAATAATAACTTTATTATTGCCTCTAGGGCATATTTCCTTCAGTCTCCCACTTGCACTAGAGTCAATAATCTAGATTACACAGTAATGATTCTAACACCCATGGAGTCTTGGTGCTGATCATGTTTTGCTCGTGGAAGAGGCTTAGTCAACGGGTCTGATACATTCAGATCCGTATGTATTTTGCAAATCTCTATGTCTCCCACCTGGACCAAGTCCCGGATGGAATTGAAGCGTCTCTTGATGTGTTTGGTTCTCTTGTGAAATCTGGATTCCTTCGCCAAGGCAATTGCTCCGAGATTGTCACAAAAGATTTTCATTGGACCCGATGCACTAGGTATGACACCTAGATCGGATATGAACTCCTTCATCCGCACTCCTTCATTAGCTGCTTCCGGCTGCTATGTATTCCGCTTCACATGTAGATCCCGCTGACGCTTTGTTTAGAACTGCACCAACCGACAGCTCCTCCGCTTAGTGTAAATACGTATCCGGTTTGCGATTTAGAATCGTCCGGATCAGTGTCAAAGCTTGCATCAACGTAACTGCTTACGATGAGCTCTTTGTCACCTCCATATACTGAGAAACATATCCTTAGTCCTTTTCGTGTACTTCAGATGTTCTTGACCGCTGTCCGATGATCCACTCTGGATTACTCTGGTACCTCCCTGCTAAGCTTATAGCAAGGCACACATCAGGTCTGGTACACAGCATTGCATACATGATAGAGCCTATGGCATTTGAGGCATAGGGAACATCTTTCATTTTCTCTCTATCTTCTGCGGTGGTCGGGCATTGAGTCTTACTCAACTTCACACCTTGTAACACAGGCAAGAACCCTTTCTTTGCTTGATCCATTTTGAACTTCTTCAAAATCTTGTCAAGGTATGTGCTTTGTGAAAGTCCAATTAAGCGTCTTGATCTATCTCTATAGATTTTGATGCCCAATATGTAAGCAGCTTCACCGAGGTCCTTCATCGAAAAACTCTTGTTCAAGTATCCCTTTATGCTATCCAGAATTCTATATCATTTCCGATTAGTAATATGTCATCTACATATAATATCGTAAATGCTACTGAGCTCCCACTCACTTTCTTGTAAATACAGGCTTCTCCAAAAGTCTCAGATAAACCCAAATGCTTTGATCACACTATCAAAGCGTTTATTCCAACTCCGAGATGCTTGCACCAGTCCATAAATGGATCATTTGGAGCTTGCACACTTTGTTAGCTCCCTTTGGATCGATAAAACCTTCTGGTTGCATCATATACAACTCTTCTTCCGTAAATCCATTCAGAATGCAGTCTTTACATCCATTTGCCAAATTTCATAATCATAAAATGCGGCAATCGCTAACATGATTCGGACAGACTTAAGCATCGCTACGGGTGAGAAGGTCTCATCGTAGTCAATCCCTTGAACTTGTCGAAACCCCTTTGCGACAAGTCGAGCTTTGTAGATGATAATATTACCGTCGGCGTCGGTCTTCTTCTTGAAGATCCACTTGTTTTCTATTGCTTGCCGACCCTCGGGCAAGTCAACCAAAGTCCACACTTTGTTTTCATACATGGATCCCATCTCAGATTTCATGGCCTCAAGCCATTTTGCGGAATCTGGGCTCACCATCGCTTCTTCATAGTTCGTAGGTTCATCATGATCTAGTAGCATGACTTCCAGAACAGGATTACCGTACCACTCTGGTGTGGATCTTATTCTGGTTGATCTACGAGGTTCTGTAGTAACTTGATCTGAAGTTTCATGATCAACATCATCAACTTCCTCACTATTTGGTGTAGATGTCGCAGAAACCGGTTTCTGTGATAAACTACTTTCAAATAAGGGAGAAGGTACAGTTACCTCATCAAGTTCTACTTTCCTCCCACTCACTTCTTTCGAGAGAAACTCCTTCTCTAGAAAAGATCCATTCTTAGCAACAAATGTCTTGCCCTCGGATCTGTGATAGAAGGTGTACCCAACTGTCTCCTTTGGGTATCCTATGAAGACACATTTCTCCGATTTAGGTTCGAGCTTATCAGGTTGAAGCTTTTTCACATAAGCATCGCATCCCCAAACTTTAAGAAACGACAACTTTGGTTTCTTGCTAAACCATATTTCATAAGGTGTCGTCTCAACGGATTTTGACGGTGTTCTATTCAGCGTGAATGCGGCTGTCTCAAGAGCATAACCCCAAAAGCGATAGCGGTAAATCTGTAGAGACATCATAGATCGCACCATATCTAGTAAAGTGCGATTCTGACGTTCGGACACACCATTGCGCTGTGGTGTTCCGGTGGCGTGAGTCGCTAAACTATTCCGCATTGTTTCAAATGTAGACCAAACTCGTAACTCAAATATTCGCCTCCACGATCAGATCGTAGAAACTTTATTTTCTTATTACGATGATTTTCAACTTCACTCTGAAATTCTTTGAACTTTTCAAATGTTTCAGACTTATGTTTCATTAAGTAGATATACCCATATCTGCTTAAATCATCTGTGAAGGTGAGAAAATAACGATATCCGCCACGAGCCTCAACATTCATTGGACCACATACATCTGTATGTATGATTTCCAACAAATCTGTTGCTCTCTCCATAGTACCGGAGAAGCGGGGTTTTAGTCATCTTGCCCATGAGGCACGGTTACGCAAGTGCCAAGTGATTCATAATCAAGTGACTCCAAAAGTCCATCAAGATGGAGTTTCTTCATGCGCTTTATACCGATATGACCTAAACGGCAATGCCACAAATAAGTCGCACTATCATTATCAACTTTGCATCTTTTGGTTTCAACATTATGAATATGTGTATCACTACTATCGAGATTCATTAAAAATAGACCACTCTTCAAGGGTGCATGACCATAAAAGATATTATTCATATAAATAGAACAACCATTATTCTCTCGATTTAAATGAATAACCGTCTCGCATCAAACAAGATCCAGATATAATGTTCATGCTTAACGCTGGCACCAAATAACAATTATTTAGGTCTAAAACTAATCCCGAAGGTAGATGTAGAGGTAGCGTGCCGACCGCGATCACATCGACTTTGGAACCATTTCCCACGTGCATCGTCACCTCGTCCTTGGCCAGTGTTCGCTTAATCCGTAGTCCCTGTTTTGAGTTGCAAATATTAGCAACAAAACCAGTATCAAATACCCAGGTGCTACTGCGAGCTCTAGTAAGGTACACATCAATAACATGTATATCACATATACCTTTGTTCACCTTGCCATCCTTCTTATCCGCCAAATACTTGGGGCAGTTCCGCTTCCAAAGGACCGCTTGGCGGTAGAAGCACTCGATTTCAGGTTTAGGTCCGGACATGGGTTTCTTCTCCCGAGCAACAACTTGTTTGCTGTTCTTCTTGAAGTTCCCCTTCTTCTTCCCTTTGCCTTTCTTCTTGAAACTAGTGGTCTTATTGACCATCAACACTTGATGCTCCTTCTTGATTTCTACCTCCGCAGCCTTTAGCATTGCGAAGAGCTCAGGCATAGTCTTTACTAACCCTTGCATATTATAGTTCATCACGAAGCCTTTGTAGCTTGTTGGCATTGATTGAAGAATTCTGTCAATGACACAATCATCCGGAAGATCAACTCCCAGTTGAGTCAAGTGATTGTAATACCCAGACATTCTGAGTATGTGCTCACTGACAGACCCATTCTCCTCCATCTTGCAGCTATAGAACTTATTGGAGACTTAATATCTCTCAATCCGGGCATTCTGTTGAAATATCAACTTCAACTCCTGGAACATCTCATATGCTCCATGACTTTCAAAACGTCGTTGAAGACCCGGTTCTAAGCCGTAAAGCATGGCACACTGAACTATAGAGTAGTCATCAGCTTTGCTCGCCAGACGTTCTTAACGTCGTCGGTTACATCGGCCCGGCTGGCACCTAGCGGTGCATCCAGGACGTAACTCTTCTGTGCAGCAATGAGGATAATCCTCAGGTTACGGACCCAGTCCGTGTAATTGCTACCATCATCTTTCAACTTTGCTTTCTCAAGGAACGCATTAAAATTCAACGGACAACGGAACAACAGCACGAGCCATCTATCTATAAGTAAACATAGACAAGCAAGATACTATCGGTACTAAGTTCATGATAAATTTAAGTTCAATTAATCATATTACTTAAGAACTCCCACTTAGACAGACATCTCTCTAGTCGTCTTAAGTGACTACGTGATCCAAATCAACTAAACCATAACCGATCATCACGTGAGATGGAGTAGTTTTCAATGGTGAACATCACTATGTTGATCATATCTACTATATGATTCACGCTCGACCTTTCGGCCTCAGTGTTCTGAGGCCATATCTGCATATGCTAGGCTCGTCAAGTTTAACTTGAGTATTCTGCGTGTGCAAAACTGGCTTGCACCCGTTTTAGATGGGCGTAGAGCTTATCACACCCGATCATCACGTGGTGTGCAGGCACGACGAACTTTGGCAACGGTGCATACTCAGGAGAACACGTCTTGATAATTTTTAGTGAGAGATCATCTTAAAATGCTACCGTCAATCAAAGCAAGATAAGATGCATAAAGGATAAACATCACATGCAATCAATATAAGTGATATGATATGGCCATCATCATCTTGTGCTTGTGATCTCTATCTCAAGCAATCGTCATGATCACCATCGCCACCGGGCGCGACACCTTGATCTCCATCGTAGCATCGTTGTCGTCTCGCCAACTATTGCTTCTACGACTATCGCTACCGCTTAGTGATAAAGTAAAGCAATTACATGGCGTTGCATTTCATACAATAAAGCGACAACCATATGGCTCCTGCCGATTGCCGATAACTTGGTTACAAAACATGATCATCTCATACAATAAAATATAGCATCACGTCTTGACCATATCACATCACAACATGCCCTGCAAAAACAAGTTAGACGTCCTCTACTTTGTTGTTGCAAGTTTTACGTGGCTGCTACGGGCTGAGCAAGAACCGTTCTTACCTACGCATCAAAAAACACAACGATAGTTCGTCAAGTTGGTGCTGTTTTAACCTTCGCAAGGACCGGGCGTAGCCACACTCGGTTCAACTAAAGTGAGAGAGACAGACACCCGCCCGGTCACCTTTAAGCAACGAGTGCTCGCGCGGTGAAAACAGTCTCGCGTAAGCGTCTGGCGTAATGTCGGTCCGGGCCGCTTCATCTCACAATACCGCCGAACCAAAGTATGACATGCTTTGGTAAGCGTATGACTTATATCGCCCAGAACTCACTTGTGTTCTACTCGTGCATATGACATCAACGCATAAAACCAGGCTCGGATGCCACTGTTGGGGAACGTAGTAATTTCAAAAATTTCCCTACGCCACGCAAGATCATGGTGATGCATAGCAACGAGAGGGGAGAGTGTTGTCTACGTACCCTCGTGGACCGGCGGAAGCAATCACAACGTAGAGGAAGTAGTCGTCGTTCTCCTCGCGATCCAACCGATCCAAGCGCCCGTTACTCCGGCGCCTCCGAGTTCTTGGCACACGTACAGCTCGGTGGCGCTCCTCGGGCTCCGATCCAGCAAAGCTCCGGGAGAGAGTTCGTCGGCCGACGGCGTGGTGGCGATCTTGATGTTCTACCGGCGCGAGGCTTCGCCTAAGCACCGCCACGATTTGACCGAGGTGGAATATGGTGGAGGGGCACCGCACACGGCTAAGGAACGATCTCAAGGATCAACTTGTGTGTCCTAGGGTGCCCCCCTGCCCCGTGATATAAAGGAGCAAGGGGAGGGCCGGCCGGCCCTAGGAGGCGCGCCAAGGGAGGGAGTCCTCCTCCTAGTGGGAGTAGGACTCCCTTTCCTAGTCCTACTAGGAAGAAGGAAGGGGAAGGAAAGAGAGGAGAGGGAGAGGAAGGGGGCCGCCCCTCCTTGTCCAATCGGACTCCCCATGGGGGCGCCACCTCCTGGTGCAGCCCTCTCTCTCCCCTCTTGGCCCAATAAGGCCCATTACTTCCCCGGGGGGTTCCGGTAACCCCTCCGGCACTCCGGTTTTCTCCGGAAACTTCCGGAACCTTTCCGGTGTCCGAATATAGCCGTCCAATATATCAATTTTATGTCTTGATCATTTCGAGACTCCTCGTCATGTCCGTGATCACATCCGGGACTGCGAACTCCTTCGGTACATCAAAATACACAAACTCATAATATAACCGTCATCGAAACCTTAAGCGTGCGGACCCTACGGTTCGAGAACAATGTAGACATGACCGAGACATCGTCTCGGTCAATAACCAATAGCGGGACCTGGATGCCCATATTGGTTCCTACATTTTCTCTGAAGATCTTTATCGGTCGGACCGCATAACAACATACGTTGTTCCCTTTGTCATCGGTATGTTACTTGCCCGAGATTCGATCGTCGGTATCCAAGACCTAGTTCAATCTCGTTGCTGGCAAGTCTCTTTACTCGTTCCGTAATACATCATCTCACAGCTAACTCATTAGTTGTAATGCGTGCAAGGCTTAGTGATGTGTATTACCGAGAAGGCCAGAGATACCTCTCCGAGCAATCGGAGTGACAAATCCTAATCTCGAAATACGCCAACCCAACATCCGCCTTTGGAGACACCTGTAGTACTCCTTTATAATCACCCAGATTACGTTGTGACGTTTGGTAGTACCCAAAGTGTTCCTCCGTAAGCAGGGAGTTGCATAATCTCATAGTTATAGGAACATGTATAAGTCATGGATAAAGCAATAGCAACATACTAAGCGATCGGGTGCTAAGCTAATGGAATGGGTCATGTCAATCAGATCATTCAACCAATGATGTGACCTTGTTAATCAAATGACAACTCCTTTGTCTATGGTTAGGAAACTTAACCATCTTTGATTAACAAGCTAGTCTAGTAGAGGCATACTAGTGACACTCTGTTTGTCTATGTATTCACACATGTATTATGTTCCCGGTTAATACATTTCTAGCATGAACAATAAACATTTATCATGATATAAGGAAATAAATAATAACTTTATTATTGCCTCTAGGGCATATTTCCTTCAGTATTTTTCCCACATGTAGGCATGTGAGAGGGACCGCGAGGAAAAAAAGAGGCATGTGGGCATTACTTGTTTTACCCACACGTAGGCGTGTGGGCTGATCCTCTTAAACATCACACAAAATGTGTGGACAGTGAAGGAAATATGCCCTAGAGGCAATAATAAAGTTGTTATTTTATATTTCCTTATATCATGATAAGTCTTTATTATTCATGCTAGAATTGTATTAATGGAAACTTAGTACATGTGTGAATACATAGAGAAACAAAGTGTCACTAGTATGCCTCTACTTGACTAGCTCGTTGAATCAAAGATGGTTAAGTTTCCTAGCCATAGACATGAGTTGTCATTTGATTAACGGGATCACATCATTAGAGAATGATGTGATTGACTTGACCCATTCCATTAGCTTAACACTTGATCTTTTAGTATGTTGCTATTGCTTTCTTTATGACTTACACATGTTCCTATGACTATGAGATTATGCAACTCCCGAATCGGAGGAACACCTTGTGTGTTATCTGATACGTCTACAATGTATCTATAATTTATGAAGTATTCATGCTATTATATTATCTGTTTTGGATGTTTATGGGCTTTATTATACACTTTTATATTATTTTTGGGACTAACCTATTAACCGGAGGCCCAGCCCAAAATGTTGTTTTATTGCCTATTTCAGTGTTTCGAAGAAAAGGAATATCAAACGGAGTCCAAACGGAATGAAACCTTCGGGAGAGTTATTTTTGGAACGGAAGCAATCCAGGAGACTTGGAGTAGATGTCAGGGAAGCTTCGAGGAAGCCACGAGGCAGGAAGGCGCGCCCCCACCCTCGCGTGGGCCCCTCATGGCTCCCCTGACCGACTTCTTTCGCCTATATATGTCCATATACCCTAAAAACATCGAGGAACATAATAGATCAGGAGTTCCGCCGCCGCAAGCCTCTGTAGCCACCAAAAACCAATCAGGACCCTGTTCCAAAGACTCACGGAGGGGGAACCCTCACCGGTGGCCATCTTCATCATCTCGGCGCTCTCCATGACGAGGAGGGAGTAGTTCACCCTCGGGGCTGAGGGTATGTACCAGTAGCTATGTGTCTGATCTCTCTCTCTCTCGTGTTCTTGAGGTGGTACGATCTTGATGTATTGCGAGCTTTGCTATTATAGTTGGATCTTATGATGTTTCTCCCCCTCTACTCTCTTGTAATGGATTGAGTTTTCCCTTTGAAGTTATCTTATCGGATTGAGTGTTTAAGGATTTGAGAACACTTGATATATGTCTTGCATGTGCTTATCTATGGTGACAATGAGATATCACGTGATCTACTTGATGTATGTTTTGGTGATTAACTTCCGGCTTCCGTAACATTGTGAACTTATGCATCGGGGTTGCTTTACGTTTTGTCTTGACTCTCCGGTAGAAACTTTGGGGCACTCTTTGAAGTTCTTTGTGTTGGTTGAATAGATGAATCTGAGATTGTGTGATGCATATCGTATAATCATACCCACGGATACTTGAGGTGACATTGGAGTATCTAGGTGACATTAGGGTATTGGTTGATTTGTGTCTTAAGGTGTTATATATTCTAGTACGAACTCTATGATAGATCGAACTAAAAGAATAGCTTCGTGTTATTTTACTACGGACTCTTGAATAGATCGATTAGAAAGGATAACTTTGAGGTGGTTTCGTACCCTACCATAATCTCTTCGTTTGTTCTCCGCTATTAATGACTTTGGAGTGACTCTTTGTTGCATGTTGAGGGATAGTTATATGATCCAATTATGTTATTATTGTTGAGAGAACTTGCACTAGTGAAAGTATGAACCCTAGGCCTTGTTTCCTAGCATTGCAATACCGTTTACCCTCACTTTTATCATTATTTACCTTGCTGTTTTTATATTTTGAGATTACAAAAACCTATATCTATCATCCATATTGCACTTGTATCACCATCTCTTCATTAACTAGTGCACCTATACAATTTACCATTGTATTGGGTGTGTTGGGGACACAAGAGACTCTTTGTTATTTGGTTGCAGGGTTGTTTGAGAGAGACCATCTTCATCTTACGCCTCCAACGGATTGATAAACCTTAGGTCATCCACTTGAGGGAAATTTGCTACTGTCCTACAAACCTCTGCACACTTGGAGGCCCAACAACTTCTACAAGAGGAAGGTTGTGTAGTAGACATCAAGCTCTTTTCTGGCGCTGTTGCCGGGGAGGTGAGTGCCTGAAGGTATATCTTTAGATCTTGCAATCGAATCTTTTAGTTTCTTGTTTTATCACTAGTCTATTCTATAAAAGAGAACTACAAAAAATGGAATTAAGGTTGCCTCATATGCTTCGTCTTTTTAATGTCTTTCGTGAAAATGATGGGAAGGAAAATTGTGCTCAAGTACTAGAAGAAGAATGCATTAGAATGTTTGGCACTAAATCTTTGAATGATGAGCATGATTGCAATATTGTTAGTATGAATTCTTTGGATACCCATGATGCTAATGATATGCAAAGCCACAAGCTTGGGGAAGCTATGTTTGATGAAGATGATATTTTTTGTCCCCCAAGTTTTGATGAGAAAATTTACTATGATGAAAGCATGCCTCCTATTTATGATGATTATTGTCATGACACATATGCTATAAAGAATAAAGATAACCATGAAACTTGTCATCATGATTTTAGTTTTCAATTGGATTATGCCTCACATGATAATTACTTTGTTGAGTTTGCTCCCACTATTATTCATGAAAAGAAATTTGCTTATGAGGAGAGTAATAAAAATTCTGTGCTTGTAGATCATGAAAAGAATGCTTTATGTGATGGTTATATTGTTGAATTCATTCATGATTCTACTCAAAATTATTATGAGGGAGGAATATATGCTTGTAGGAATTGCAATAATATCAAGTTTCCTCTCTATGTGCTTAAAGTTTTGAAGTTATGCTTGTTTTGCCTTCCTATGCTAGTTGATTATTGTTCCCATAAGTTGTTTGCTCACAAAATCCCTATGAATAGGAAGTGGGTTAGAATTAAATGTGCTAGGCATATTCTTCATGATGCTCTCTTTATGTTTCAATTCTTATCTTTTAGGTGAGCATCATTGAAATCATCATGCCTAGCTAAAAGGATTTAAAGAAAAGCGCTTGTTGGGAGACAATCCAATATTTTTCCTTGATGTTATTCAATAATTTTTTGATCTAGCCTCTGGTTAGATGTGTTTTTGTGTTTTAATTAGTGTTTGTGCCAAGTAGAACCTTTGGGAAGACTTGGGTGAAGTCTTTTTGATCTTGCTGTAAGAAACAGAAACTTTAGCGCTCACGAGATTAGCTAAAACTTTTTGTTGAAGAGTGATATTTAGTTGATTATTTTTGAAGATGATTAATAGATAAATTAGTCACGTCCAGAAATTTATTTTAGAATTTTTGGAGTTTCATAAGTTTGCGTTTGATACAGATTACTACAGACTGTTCTGTTTTTGACAGATTCTGTTTTCTATGTGTTGTTTGCTTATTTTGATGAATCTATGAGTAGTATCGGAGGGTATGAACCATAGATAAGTTGGAATACAGTAGATAGTACACCAATATGAATTTATAATGAGTTCACAACAGTACCTAAGTGGTGATTTATTTTCTTATACTAACGGAGCTTACGAGTTTTCTGTTGAGTTTTGTGTTGTGAAGTTTTCAAGTTTTGGGTAAAGATTCGATGGAATATGGAATAAGGAGTGGCAAGAGCCTAAGCTTGGGTGTGCCCAAGGCACCCCAAGGTAATATTAAAGGACAACAAATAGCCTAAGCTTGGGGATGCCCCGAATGGCATCCCCTCTTTCGTCTTCGTTCATCGGTAACTTTACTTGGAGCTATATTTTTATTCACCACATGATATGTGTTTTGCTTGGAGCGTCACTTTATTTTGTTAGTATTTTCTTTCTGTTATTTAGAATAATTTTTGCATCTCTATTTTCAATAAAAATGTCAAGGATAGCCTTTACCATGCTCATTTTGCAAGTATACATGTTGTTGTTTCAAAACAGAAAGTTTACCGCTGTTGCGAAAATTCCCTAGAAAAGTCAGAATATGATAAAATGTTGAAACTTTTTGCATATTGAGCTCTGATAAATTTTCTACAGTGTGGTAGAATTTCATAATGTTTGGAGTCAGGGAAGTATGATTAATATTGCATTCTTTACAGACTATACTGTTTTCACAGATTGCTGTTATGTTTGCATTGTTTGCATATGTTTGCTTGTTTAATGATTCTATTTGAGGATAGGAGTATTAAATATGCAGAGGCATTATGTTGAATAATAATTTTACTGATTTTTTACAGTAGAAAATGATAAGGTTATTGCATTGGTTTATACTAACTTATCTCACGAGTTCTTGTTGAGTTTGGTGTGGATGAAGTTTTCGAGATTTAGGAAACCGTGATATTAGAGGAATTAAGGAGACACAAAAGCTCAAGCTTGGGGATGCCCAAGGCACCCCAAGATAATATTTCAAGAAGTCCCACCTTTCTTCTTCAACAATTATCGGTTAGTATCGGTTGAGCCTAAGTTTTTGCGTCTTCACATGATGAGTGCTATCCTTGAAATATCGTTTTATTTTGTTTTGCTTGCTGTTTGAATAATATCCCAAGATCTAATTTTTTTAAATGAGATAAAGTCTTCACATAGCTACATAATTATTTAACTACTCATTGATCTTCACTTATATCTTTTTGGAGTAGTTTGTCATTTACTCGTGTGCTTCACTTATATCCTATGAGTAAATGGTTGAATGATTTGAATGTCATAAATCTGAAATTATATATGTTTCATATGCCTTTCCCATCGGGAGTAATTACTTCACATATAAGAAGTAGAGGTGGTAAATTTATTTAAGGTTAGCAAACATTGTATTGGTCACTTGAACAATTCATGAAAGAATATTGAAGGAAGAGAGATTTCACATATAAATATACTATCTTGGACATCTTCTATGATTGTGAGCCCCATTAATTATTTTCAAACCTGAGCAAATTAGTTGAAGTTGGACAAGGAAGACAACATAATGAGTTATGCTTGGGTATATTTGTATAGAATTTATATTGTTATGGATCCTCTGACATGTCGTGCTTGCTATTTAGAATCCTTTGCTAGCCAAAATATTTGAACTAAGCGGGAATACTGCTTGTGCATCCAAATTCCTTGAACCAAGTTTCTTCCATGAGTGTCCACCATATCTACCTATATGCGGTATTTACCTGCCGTTCAAAGTAAATTTGACTTCAGCTCAGTCCAAAGATCATTTTTCTGCATATCATTGACACAAGACACCTCAGGGTCTTCGTTCTTAGGCTTATACCATTGGTGGATGCTGATCGGGATCTTGTCCCTAACCTGAACCCCGCACTGAGCAACAAATGCCTTCTTTGTCCGGTAGGGTTCAATCGGTTGGCCGTCGCGAGCGATTTGTATGATCTCAAACTTTTCATCCGAGCTCAACTTTTTCTTGGGCCTCGTCTCTTTACCGAAGTTGTGCTCGATCCGGAGGGCTAGAAAAAGAACAAAGACGAGAGTTAATTAATATGTGTACATATATACCAAAACAAAGACGAGAGCTAGTCGGCCAGGCTTAACTAATATATATACCTGGCCGGACTCGGTTTGGTGATCACCGGAGCCGTCCTCACGGTCTACTTCTTCACCCTCTCCTTCTTGCACCAGCATTGGGTCATCGGAGCCATGTAAATCATAGCCAGCTGCTTCTTCACCCTCTCCTTCCAGACCATCGTTGTCGTTGAGAAACATCATCGAGGATTCGTCATCACTTCCGTGTGCGTTTTTGTCCCTCAAAATCGCTTCTTGTGCTTTGTCTCGGGGGGTGTCCATAGTTTCTACAAATATTTACAACATGGCAATTATTATTCAAACATGACAGATATGGATATATTAGTGCCAACGTAGAACTAGCTAGCTAATCACAATAAGGAATCATATTAGTGGCCTCGACGCTGCTTCTCTAGGGTTTGGGGTGGCCTCGACAACGCTTCAAGGGTTAGGGGTGGCCTCGAAGGCGCTTCAAGCTAGGAGGGTGTCGTGTCTCGACCCCACGTGTTGAAGCTATCGGGAGGGTCGGTGTTGAACAGTACATCTATGTCCCACAAGTGACGTGGGCATCGGCCTTGCATGATGAGGTAGAGGTCGTGGATCGCCGAGCGGTCGAGGTCAAGGGTCGAAGATCGCCGAGGGTCGGGAGGTTGCCTAGTGTCAAAGGATTCAACAAAACCATGTCTTCATCATTAGGTAAAGTAACAGGTGCATGATGGTGCGAAGCTCTCAAAGTTGTTTTGGAGCGGAGTCTGAGATAGGATAATTCGCTTTTTGGTACAAAGTTCAGCAAAAGGCAAATTATCCTATCCGGACTCCATTCCGTAACAACTTTGGAGGACTTCTTACCATCATGCCATGGTTACTTCGACTAACGATGAAGCCATGGATTTCTTCAATACTTTGACACTATAGGAACCTCGACCTGAAACCTTCGACCCTTGACCCCTTAACGACCCTCGACCCTCTACCCTAGTTCCCGACCCTCGACCCTCGGCGATCCTCGACACCCTCGTTATATCGACAACGACGCAACATACATATACATGGGAAAATAATGTTATCGGGAGGGGTATCGGTACCCCCCTCGTGTCAAAGTTTCTTCTTTCTCCTCTATTCCTTTCTTTCTTCTTTTCCTCTTCTTTTCTTCTTATCCCTCGAGAAAGGAAAATAAGGAAAAGGAAGAAAAGAGGAAGAAGGAAGAAGGAAGAAGAAGAAAAAAGAAAGAAAAAAAAGGAGAAGAAGAAAAGAATAGAGGAGAAGAAGAAAAATAGAAAAAATTTCTAATTTTTCTTCTTCTCCTCTATTCTTCTTCTTCTTCTTCTTTTTCCTCTCATTCTTTTCTTCTTCTTCTTCCTTCTTCCTTCTTCCTCTTTTCTTCCTTTTCCTTATTTTACTTTTTCCTCTACACTAACCTAATTAAAATGCACTAACCTAATTAAAATTGTAACTTTCTATATATGAACAAAAAACTAAACTAATAAAAATAAAAAACATATACATTATAGCCACATACACATATACATCACATATGAACAAAAAAATAAACTAATAAAAATAAAAAAAAGCAGGCGGCTCGTGGCGGCTCCTATGAGGCGGCGTGGCGAGGCGTCAACAGCGACAACGGGCTCGAGGCGGCCGCAGGGCGATGAGGGCAGCGGGCTCGGGCAGGCGACAGCGGGCTCGGGCGGGCGAGGCAGGCGTGGCGGTGGCAACGCGTGACGGGCGATCGTGGGGCGGTAGCGCGACGGCGGCCTTCGAAGCGACGGCAGCGGCAGCGGCGGCGGACGACAGCGTCGGCAGCGGCGGCGGCGTCGAGGCGCGGCGGCGAAGCGGCAGGCGGCGAAGTGCGCGGATGGCGTCGGGCGGCCAGACGGCGGGCGATGGGGCAACTGGCGGCGTCGATGTGCTCGGCGTCGTCGGGGCAACTTCTGAGGAAATGTGAAAATTTCCTAAGTCTTTGCTTATATAGCAAAGCCTTTGTTCCCGGTTGGTGCCACTGGCTGGGACCAAAACTGTTTTCAACAGCCCAAAGGGCGGGAAGCGGCGACCTTTGGTCGGTTCGTGGCTCCAACCGGGACTAAAGGGGGGCATTAGTCCCGGGTCGTGGCACCAACCGGGACTAAACCCCCCTTTAGTCCCGGTTGGTGCCACCAACCGGGACCAAAGGCCATGTGCTGCCCCGCGCCAAATGTTTAGTCCCACCTCGCTAGTTGAGAGGGAGCCGCACCAGTTTATAAGGTGCGGTGCGGCTCCCCTCTCGAGCTCCTCTCTAAAGCAGGCTTGCGGGCCTAACTCTGCCATCTGTGCTCAGAGGCTCTTTGGGCCTTGCTGGCCTGAATCCTGGCCCATAGGGTTTCTAGTCGTATTCAGGCCGTGGGGGCCCGATGGGTGGCACTTTTTTGCTTTATATTTTAATTCTTTTTGCTTTTAGTTTTAGAAAAAATATAAACTTTCTATTAGTGCCATTAGTTTTAAAATTTGAAAACACTTTTTTTGTTTTCTTTATTGCTTTATTTATTTTATTTTGTTTCTACTTACAACAAAATACTTATTGTTGCTATTTTTATTTTTTCAAGTTTTTTGTTTTGTTTTCTGCATTATTTATTTTCTTTTTGTTTTTTGCTTTATTTTTTAATTCCTTTTGCTTTTAGGTCAGCAAAATTATAAACTTTCTGTTAGTGCTTTTAGTTTTAGAAAAAAAAATAAACTTTCTGTTTGTGCCATTAGTTTTAAAATTCGAAAACACTTTTTTGTTTTCTTTGTTGCTTTATTTGTTTTATTTTGTTTCTACTTAAAACAAAATGCATATTGTTGCTATTATTATTTTTTTTCAAGTTTTTTTGTTTTGTTTTCTACATTATTTATTTTCTTTTGGTTTTTTGCTTTATTTTTTAATTCTTTTTGCTTTTAGGTCAGCAAAATTATAAACTTTCTGTTAGTGCCATTTGTTTTAGAACAATTATAAACTATTTGTTTGTGCCATTAGTTTTATAAAATTTGAATTCTTTGAAATTTGTGTGAATCACAAGTTTGTGAGCTCAACAAGGCGTAGAGGGACGGGCTTATAAACGGTGTGGCGCCCTTGATTGGCGAGGTTCTCAAATTCATAGTTTTCAAATGAACTCTGAAAAAAGTTGGCATAGCATGTTCATGAACAAAAGCGGACAATGGTATCATACTCGTGTGTTACAAAGTTGGCATGGTATCATCATAATAGTTATGGAGAAAGTCTTCACTTTTTCTTCGCTTTGTGTCGTTTGCTTATTGCTTGTAACCATGGATAATCTTCATCGTTTATCGGGATGCTTGGGTCAGCCTTGACTTTGAAGGGAATTTCATGAAACTTTTCATACTCTTGAGACATGTCTGTCTTGCCCTCCACTCCCAGGATGTCCCTTTTCCTGAAAAGAACTATGTGGCGCTTTGGCTCATTGTATGATGTATTCGCTTCCTTATCTTTTCTTTTCCTCGATGCAGTAGACATGTCCTTCACATAGATAACCTGTGCCACATCATTGGCTAGGGACGAGCGGTTCGTCGGTGTACCCAAGATTTTTAGATCCACTGTTGTCATTCCGTACTGTGGGTCTACCTGTACCCCGCCTCCTGACAGATTGACCCACTTGTACTTAAACAAAGGGACCTTAAAATCTACTCCGTAGTCAAGTTCCCATATGTCTACTATGTAACCATAATATGTGTCATTTCCCTTGTCGGTTGCTGCATCAAAGCGGACACCGCTGTTTTGGTTGGTGCTCTTTTCATCTTGGTCAATCGTGTAAAATGTATTCCCCTTTATCTCGTATCCTTTCCAAATCATTACAGTAGAAGATGGTCCCTGGACAACAAGTACAACTCATCACAAACAGTCTGTCACCTCCGAGACGTGTTTCCAACCAACCGCTGAAAGTCCTGATGTGTTCACATGTAATCCGATCGTCGCCTTTGCTCCGGGTGTTTGGGCGCAGACTATTCTTGTGTTCATCGACATACGGGTCACCAAGGTAGAGTTCTCAGAGAAGCTGTAGTGTGCTTGAGACCAAGAATATCCGTCCCTGCATATTATTGAGTCTCTTCCAAGCGTGTTTTTCCAAAGTGAGTCTCCCCTCATACCGCGATTTAGGGAGACCTATCTTATTAAGGCCAGGAATGAAGTCAACACAAAACCCGATGACATCCTCTGTTTGATGGCCCATGGAGATGCTTCCTTCTGGCCTATGCGATTCTGAACATATTTCTTTAGGACTCCCATGAACCTCTCAAAGGGGTACATATTGTGTAGAAATCTGGGCCCCAGAATGACAATCTCGTCGACTAGATGAACTAGGGCGTGCGTCATGATATTGAAGAAGGATGGTGGGAACACCAGCTCGAAGCCCGACAAGACATTGCGCCACATCACTCCTTAGCGTTGGTACGATTTCTGGATCGATCACCTTCGAGATATTGCATTGAGGAATGCACATAGCTTCACAATGGCTAATCGGATGTTTTCCGGTAGAAGCCCCCTCAATGCAACCGGAAGCGATTGCGTCATAATCACGTGGCGATCCTTGAGACTTTAGGTTACGGAACTTTTTCTCCGCATATTTATTATTCCCTTTATATTTGACGAGAAGCCGGTCGGGACCTTCATCTTGAGCAGGCATTGAAAGAATATTTCTTTCTCTTCTTTCGTAAGAGCGTAGCTGGCAGGACCTTTATCTTTGCTTGAGGCATGCCCTCTTTTTTTCGTGGCGTTGCAGGTCCTCTCGTGCCTCGGTGTATCTTTTGTCTTCCCATACACGCCCAAGAAGCCTAGCAGGTTCACGCAAGGTTCTTCGCCACGTGCATCACATCGATCAAGAGCGGACCTCTAGGTCTTTCCGAAGAGGGTAGGTCCCAAAATATAGATTTCTTCTTCCACATGGGTGCGTGATTCTCGGCGTCATTCGGAACAGCTAGTCCGGGACCCTTTCCAAAGATTACGTGTAAATCATTGACCATAGCAAATGCGTGATCACCGGTAAGCATGGCGGGCTTCTTCCGTGATCTGCCTCGCCTTTGAAATGCTTGCCTTTCTTTCGACATTGATGGTTGGTCGGAAGAAATCGGCGATGGCCAGGTACACATTCTTCCTGCAGCTTCCCAGGTATATACTATCGGTGTCAAGTAAACAGTGCGTGCATGCGTGGTATCCCTTGTTTGTCTGTCCTGAAAGGTTACTGAGAGCGGGCCAATCGTTGATGGTCACGAACAACAACGCCTTTAGGTCAAATTCCTCCTTTTTGTGCTCATCCCACGTACGTACACCGTTTCCATTCCACAACTGTAAAAGTTCTTCAACTAATGACCTTAGGTACACATCAATGTCGTTGCCGGGTTGCTTAGGGCCTTGGATGAGAACTGGCATCATAATGAACTTCCGCTTCATGCACATCCAAGGAGGAAGGTTATACATACATAGAGTCATGGGCCAGGTGCTGTGATTGCTGCTCTGCTCCCCGAAAGGATTAATGCCATCCGCGCTTAAAGCAAACCATACGTTCCTTGGGTCCTTTGCAAACTCATCCCAGTACTTTCTCTCGATTTTTCTCACTGCGACCCGTCGTGGTGCTCTCAACTTCCCGTCTTTCTTACGGTCCTCACTGTGCCATCGCATCAACTTGGCATGCTCTCTGTTTTCAAGCAGACGTTTCAACCGTGGTATTATAGGAGCATACCACATCACCTTCGCTGGAACCCTCTTCCTGGGAGGCTCGCCGTCAACATCACCAGGTCATCTCATCTGATCTTATCTTTGCAATGCACCGCATACCGGGCATGCGTTCAGATCCTTGTAGGCACCATGGTAGAGGATGCGATCATTAGGGCATGCATGTATCTTCTCCACCTCCAATCCTAGAGGGCATACGACCTTCTTTGCTGCGTATGTACTGTCAGGCATTCGTTATCCTTTGGAAGCTTCTTCTTCATTATTTTCAGTAGCTTCTCAAATCCTTTATCGAGCACACATTCTCTGCCTTCCACTGCAGCAATTCGAGTACGGTACCGAGCTTGGTGTTGCTATCTTCGCAATTGGGGTACAACCCTTTTTTGTGATCCTCTAACATGCGATCGAACTTCAGCTTCTCCTTTTGACTTTCGCATTGTGTCCTTGCATCGACAATGACCCGGCGGAGATCATCATCATGGGGCACATCGTCTGGTTCCTCTTGATCTTCAGCAGCTTACCGTTGCAGCACCATCGTGCACATCGTCTGGTGCATCTTGATGTTCAAGAGCATCACCATATTCAGGGGGCACATAGTTGTCATCGTACTCTTCTTCCTCGCCGTCTTCCATCATAACCCCTATTTCTCCGTGCCTCGTCCAAACATTATAGTGTGGCATGAAACCCTTGTAAAGCAGGTGGGTGTGAAGGATTTTCCGGTCGAGTAAGACTTCAGATTCCCACATATAGGGCATGGACAACACATAAAACCATTCTGCTTGTTTGCCTCAGCCACTTGAGAAAAGCATGCACGCCCTTAATGTACTTTCGGAGGTGTGTCTGCCACCGTACATCCATTGCCGGTTCATCTGCGTGCATTATATATAATTAAGTGTGTCAAAAATCATTACGTAACATCATGAATAGATAATTAAGTGACCAAATTAATAGAAGTTCATCATCACATAAAAACCAAAGTACATACATAGTTCTCATCTAACAACATAAAGCTCTGCAGAGCATCTAAATTAATTAAACCATACATTGAAACTATGTAAAACATTTCAATGTGAAAACAAATCTGATCATAATCGCAACCAAGGCAACAACTGATCCAACGGCATAATGATACCAAGCCTCGGTATGAATGGCATATTTTCTAATCTTTCTCATCTTCAAGCGCATTGCATCCATCTTGATCTTGTGATCATCGACGACATCCGCAACATGCAACTCCAATATCATCTTCTCCTCCTCAAGTTTTTTTATTTTTCCTTCAAGAAATTATTTTCTTCTTCAACTAAATTTAACCTCTCGACAATAGGGTCGGTTGGAATTTCCGGTTCAACAACCTCCTAGATAAATAAAATCTATGTCACGTTGGTGGCATAATTTTCATAAACAATAAATGAACCAATAGTTATGAAAAGATAATATATACCACATCCGAATCATAGACAGAGATTTAGGGCCGACGGGGCGGATACCAAAACCATCGCACTATATAAGATGCAATAATAAAAGTAAGAAAATAATACAAGTAAGAATATTTTTCCTTTCGTAAAGAAGATAAGAACAAGAGGCTCACCACGGTGGTCTTTGGCGATGAGATCGGCGCCGGGTGATCGACGGCGGTGAAGACGGGGACGGGGCGTGACGGACCGCTAAACCTAGACAAATATTGAGGAAAATGGAGGTTGGAGGTCGATCTTGGAGAGGAGAAAGCTTAAGTAGTGTGGCTCGGGCATTTCATCGAACACCTCATGTGCATAGGAGGTGAGCTAGAGCACCACAATGCCCCCCCTCGCCAGCAAGAGAAAAACAGAGCAATGGAGTGCTCTGCTCGCGAGCGAGGGGTATATATAGGCAGCACTATTGGTCCCGGTTCGTGGCATGAGCCGACTAAATGAAGTTTTGGTCCTGGTTCATGCCACGAACCGGGACCAATAGTGGTGGGCCAGGAGCCAGGACCATTGGTCCCGGTTCGTCCCACCAACCGGGACCAAAAGGTCCGGACGAACCGGGACCAATGGCCCACGTGGCACGGCCGGCCCCCTGGGCTCACGAACCGGGGCAAATAGCTCCATTGGTCCCGGTTCTGGATTGAACCGGGACTAATGGGCTAAACTGCCCTGGACGATAGCCCCTTTTTCTACTAGTGCCTCCTGCGCCTTGGCGCTACATGTGACATGCCGTGTACACTTTCTCCCGCGGAAGCCTCCTTCGCCGTGCTGGTACGTTGGAAATTGTATACGCATGTTCTGATTTGTTGCTTTATTTTCTTTTGTATTACGGACAATGGCAAAATGTTGCAATAAAAAGTCCTCAGAATCGGAAAACATGACTGCTTTACTTGCTAAATCCTTACATTTCAAATAATCTCTGCCTTACGTTAATGCGTCATTTTATTCTCAATTTGTGAATACAATTTGCAAATGATGTCTAAGCTTCTATGAAGCTAATTAACCATCGCACTTTTTGCCCAAATGTCACTATTATATTCACAAAAGTACAATTAGCGGGTCAAAATACTACATGCATGTAGCAATCCACTGCCATGATTAATATATAATTGTAACGCGGTTGATTTGTAACTTTCTACTATCTAATGAGAAAAAAAGGTCATCAATTTTATATCCCCGTGTTTTTGTATTGTGAAGGCTACAAATATTACCACACTTTTGCATCTCTTATATGCTACTAAGTCCCGCAACAACGTGCCCGGGGTCATCTAGTTATATATATTTTTTAAGAACAATACAACTTAATCCGAAGAAATGAAAAAAAACTAATATTTGAAAAATGGGCCGCGAGACAGTCGCCCATTTAAGCCTTATCACTAGTAGAAAACAGGGCTTTGGTTCGGGCCGGGCCAGCCCATTAGTCCCGGTTCGTGTGCATGGGGGGCATTCGTCCCGGTTCGTGAGCCCAGGGGGCCGGCCGGGGCCTCGTGGGCGTTGGCCCGGTTCGTCTGGACCCATTTGTCCCGGTTCTAGGCACGAACCGGGACCAATGGTCCTCGCTCTTGGCCCACATACATTGGTCCCGGTTGGTACCTAGAACCGGGACAGAAGGGGGAGCTTTAGTCCCGGTTCCAGCCACTAACCGGGACAAATGAGATGCCTATATATACCCCATCGCCGCAGCAGAGCACTCCACTGTGCCCTGTTTTTTCTGGCCGGCGAGGGGAGGGCATTTGGGTGCTCTAGCTCACCTCCTATGCACATGAGGTGTTCGATGAAATGCCCAAGCAACACTAGTTAAGCTTTCTCCTCTCGAAGCTCGACCTCCGAGCTCCATTTTTCCCAAGAGTTGTCTAGGTTTAGCGGTCCGTCACGCCCCATCCCCGTCTTCACCGCCGTCAATCGCCCGTGCCGATCTCATCGCCGGCACCACCGTAGTGAGCCTCTTGTTCTTATCTTCTTTCTGAAAGAAAAAATTCTTACTTTAGATAGATACTTGTCTAATTCTCTTACTTTTGACACACATAATTATATATAATACGCAGATGAACCGGCAATGGATGTACGGTGACAGACACACCTCCGAGTACATTAAGGGCCTGCTTAATTTTCTCGAAGTGGCTGAGGCAAACAAGCAGAATGGTTTTATATGTTGTCCATTCCCCATATGTGGGAATATGAAGTCTTACTCTGACCGGAAAATCCTTCACACCCACCTTCTTTATAAGGGTTTCATGCCACACTATAATGTTTGGACGAAGCACGGAGAAATAGGGGTTATGATGAAAGACAACGAAGAAGAAGAGGACGATGACAACTATGTGCCCCCTAAATACGGTGATGCTGCAACGGGGGAAGCTGCTAAAGATCAAGAGGAACAAGACGATGTGCCCGATGATGATGATCTCCACTGTGTCATTGTCGATGCAAGGACACAATGCGAAAGTCAAAAGGAGAAGCTGAAGTTCGATCCCATGTTAGAGGATCACAAAAAAGGGTTGTACCCCAATTGCGAAGATGGCAACACAAAGCTCGGTACCGTAATGGAATTGCTGCAGTGGAAGGCAGAGAATGCTGTGCCTGACAAAGGATTTGAGAAGCTACTGAAAATATTAAAGACGATGCTTCCAAAGGATAACGAATTGCCCGACAGTACGTACGCAGCAAAGAAGGTCGTATGCCCTCTAGGATTGGAGGTGCAGAAGATACACGCATGCCCTAAAGACTACATCCACAACCGCGGTGCGTACGAGGATTTGAATGCATGCCCAGTATGCGGTGCATTGCGGTATAAGATCAGACAAGATGACCTTGGTGATGTTGACGGCGAGCCCCCCAGGAAGAAGGTTCCTGCGAAGGTGATGTGGTATGCTCCTATAATACCACGGTTGAAACGTCTGTTCAGAAACGAAGAGCATGCCAAGTTGATGCGGTGGCACAGATAGGACCGTAAGAAAGACGGGAAATTGAGAGCACCCGCTGACGGATCGCAGTGGAGAAAAATCGAGAGAAAGTATTGGGCTGAGTTTGCAGGCGACCCAAGGAACGTATGGTTTGGTTTAAACGCGGATGGCATTAATCCTTTCGGGGAGCAGAGCAGCAATCACAGCACCTGGCCGTGACTCTATGTATGTATAACCTTCCTCCTTGGATGTGCATGAAGCGGAAGTTCATTATGATGCCAGTTCTCATCCAAGGCCCTAAGCAACCCAGCAATGACATTGATGTGTACCTAAGGCCATTAGTTGAAGAACTTTTACAGCTGTGGAATGAAAATGGTGTATGTGTGTGGGATGAGCACAAACATGAGGAATTTAACCTACACGTTTTGCTGTTTGTAACCTTCAACGATTGGCCCGCTCTCAGTAACCTTACAGGACAGACAAACAAGGGATACCACGCATGCACACACTGTTTAGCTGATACCGAAAGTATATACCTAGACAAATGCACGAAGAATGTGTACCTGGGCCATCGTCGATTTCTTCCAACCAACCGTCAATGTCAAAAGAAAGGCAAGCATTTCAAAGGCGAGGCAGATCATCGGAAGAAGCCCGCCATGTGTACCGGTGATCACGTACTTGCCATGGTCAATGATTTACACATAATCTTTGGAAAGGGTCCCGGCGGACTAGCTGTTCCGGATGACGCCGAGGGAAGCGCACCCATGTGGAAGAAAAATCTATATTTTGGGACCTACCCTACTGGAAAGACCTAGAGGTCCGCTCTTCAATCGACGTGATGCACATGACGAACAACCTTTGTGTGAACCTGCTAGGCTTCTTGGGCGTGTATGGGAAGACAAAAGATACATCGGAGGCATGGGAGGACCTGCAATGTTTGCACGAAAAAGACGGCATGCCTCCAAAGCAGTATGAAGGTCCTGCCAGCTACGCTCTTACCAAAGAAGAGAAGGAAATATTCTTTAAATGCCTGCTCAGTATGAAGGTTCCGTCTGGCTTCTCGTCGAATATACAGGGAATAATAAATATTCCAGAGAAAAAGTTCCAGAACCTAAAGTCTCATGACTGTCACATGATGATGCAACTGCTTCCGGTTGCATTGAGGGGGCTTCTACCGGAAAACGTCCGATTAGCCATTGTGAAGCTATGTGCATTCCTCAATGCAATCTCTCAGAAGGTGATCGATCCAGAAATCATCCCAAGGCTAAGGAGTGATGTGACGCAATGTCTTGTCAGTTTCGAGCTGGTGTTCCCACCATCCTTCTTCAATATCATGACGCACGTCCTAGTTCATCTAGTCGACGAGATTGTCATTCTGGGCCCCGTATTTCTATACAATATGTTCCCCTTTGAGAGGTTCATGAGAGTCCTAAAGAAATATGTCCGTAACCGCGCTAGGCCATAAGGAAGCATCTCCATGGGCCATCAAACAGATGATGTCATTGGGTTTTGTGTTGACTTCATTCAAGGCCTTAAGAAGATAGGTCTCCCTATATCGTGGTATGAGGGGAGACTGACTGGAAAAGGCATGCTTGGAGGGGACTCAATAGTATGCAGGGACATGCATTCTTGGTCTCAGGCACACTACACAGTTCTACAGAACTCTACCTTGGTGACCGCGTATGTCGATGAACACAAGAACAGTCTGCGCTCCAAACACCCGGAGCAGTGTGACGACTGGATTACATGTGAACACAACAGGACTTTCAGCAGTTGGTTGGAAACACGTCTCAGAGGTGACAACACTGTTTGTGATGAGCTGTACTCGTTGTCTAGGGGACCATCTTCGACTGTATTGACTTACAAAGGATACGAGATAAATGGGAATACATTTACACGATCGCCCAAGATCAAAAGAGCACCAACCAAAACAGCGGTGTACGCTTTGATGCAGCAGCCAAGAGGGGAAAGGACACATATTATGGTTACATGGTGGACATATGGGAACTTGACTACGGACATGATTTTAAGGTCCCTTTGTTTAAGTGCAAATGGGTCAATCTGTCAGGAGGCGGGGTACAGGTAGACCCACAGTACGGAATAACAACAGCGGATCTGAACAATCTTGGATACACTGACGAACCGTTCGTCCTAGCCAATGATGTGGCGCAGGTTATCTATGTGAAGGACATGTCTACCAAACCGAGAAAAAGAAAAGATAAGGAAGCGAATACATCATACGATGAGCCAAAGCGCCACATAGTTCTTTCAGGAAAAAGGGACATCGTGGGAGTGGAGGGCAAGATAGACATGTCTGAAGATTATGAAAAGTTTCATGAAATTCCTCCCTTCAAAGTCAAGGCTGACCCAAGCATCCTGATAAATGATGAAGATTATCCATGGTTACGGTGCAATAAGAAAAGGACACAACTGAACAAAAAGTGAAGACTTTCTCTCCACAACTGTTATGGTGATGCCTTTGATCTAGAATATCACTGCAGGTACATGTGAAGAAATGAAATGTCTGTTGTAACAGTCGAGTTTCCGTATGAAATGAAATGCTTTTCAATTTCAGGGTCATATAGCTCAAAAATATCAGTAAATGCATGAAAATAACAAATGAAGTCAGAAAGGGTTGAAAATTGATGATGTGGCTTTGAATGGTGCATTTTGAACACAGAAAAAGTCTGGAGTTCAAATAAGTTCAAAAAAATGAAATCCCTTTGTAATGCAGTTTCCGTATGAAACCCTGATACTTCGAAAGAGATTGTCCGTTTTGTACATGAAGTGCATCCAGTTTTTGCCGTAACCCTCTCTACTTTTCTGCACATGCTATGTGGGTGAAATGATGATGCCGTGCCAAATTTCAACCTTTTCAGAGTTCATTTGAAATGCTTTTCAATTTCAGGGTCATTTAGCTCAACCAAATCAGTAAATGCATGAAAAATAACAAATGAAGTCAGAAAGGGTTGAAAATTGATGAGGTCCCGGTTGAATGGTCCATTTTGAACACAGAAAAAGCCTGGAGTTCAAATAAGTTCAAAAAAGGTTGAAAGTTTCTGTTTCTGTTCAAAACATTAAAAGCAAAAAGAATTTTCTAAGAATTTATGCAACTAAAAGCAAAAGGAATCAACTAGAAATCTTTTATAAACCTCTAGTATTTTTGAAACAAAAATATATAAAATTTATGCAACTAAAATTATCTAAGAATTTTCTGTTCAAAACATTAAAAGAAAAAAGAATTTTCATAAAGAAATTTTTTGTTAGAAACTTTAATAGCAAACTAAAATAACAAAATCTGTTTTGCATTAAAACAGATATTTAAAATAGCCTAAAATTACCAAGTTGAGTATAATGATAAAACACAATAATATGAAATAGTAGGAAAAAATCACTCAAAAATCAAATTTCAAAAACTAATGGCACTAACAGAAAGTTTATAATTTTTGTGACCTAAAAGCAAATAGAATTCAAAAAAGAAAAAAAAAGAAAATAAATAGTGCAAAAAACAAAACAAAAAAACTGAAAAAATAAAAAAAATGCCGCCTGCTGGGCCGCCACAGCCTGAATACGACTACAAACCCAACCAGCAAGGTGGGCGTGATTCAGCCCTTGAGGCCGAGTAGGCCCTGAGGCATGTACTGAGAGGTTAGGCCCGTAAGCCTAGTTTAGAGAGGAGCTCGAAAGCTCAGGCGCAGCGCGCCTTGTAAACAGGTGCGGCTCTCTCTCAACTAGCGAGGTGGGACTAAACTCCCACCACGCCGCTGTGCAAGGCAATTGGTCCCGGTTGGTGGCACGAACGGGACTAAAGAACATTGGTCGGTTCGTGGCACCAACCGGGACCAATGCCCCCCTTTAGTCCCGGTTGGTGCCACCAACCGGTACCAAATGCCTCTGCTTCCCGCCTTTGGGCTGCTAAAAACAGACCTTTGGTCCCGGTTCGTGGCACCAACCGGGTCTAAAGGGGGCATGTCCCGGTTGGTGCCACGAACCAGCACCAATGCTCCGTCTATATAAGCCAACACTTGTGAAAATTTTCATTCAGTTTGTCTTCCCCGACCCGCCGCCGCCGCTAGGCTGCCCCTCTGTCTCGCCGTCGCCATCGTCGCCCCTGCCTCCGACGTCGTCCCGCGCCACCCCGACGCCGTCCCGAGCCGCCTGACGCCGTCTGGGCCGCCCCGACACTGTCGCCGCCCGCCACCCTGCCTGACGCCGCCGGCCCTGCCTCCTCCTTGTCGTTGCTGCGCCCTGCATTGACGCTGCCGCCCATGATGAGCGCCGCCCGATCCCTCCTCCTCCTCCTGTCTTGGCCGCCACTCCCTATGATGATTTTTTTTCAGATTATATGTATATGTGTGATTATATGTATGTGTGTATATATGATTATATGTCCTGCTTTTTTTCAGATTTTTTATTTAGGTTGTTAGTAAATGTCGATTTTAGGTTAGTGCATTTTAGGTTAGTGTAGAGGAAAAAGTAAAATAAGGAAAAGGAAGAAAAGAGGAAGAAGGAAGAAGGAAGAAGAAGAAGAAAAAGAAGGAGAGGAAAAAGGAAAATAAGAAGTGGAAGAAGGAGCAGAAGAAGGAGAAGAAGAGGAGAGGAATAAGAGGAGAAATAAATAAGAAGAGGAAAAAACAAGAAGAAAAAAGAGGAGAAGAAGAAAGGAATAGAGGAGAAGAAGCAAAAATAGAATATTTTCTATTTTTTCTTCTTCTCCTCTATTCCTTTCTTCTTCTCCTCTTTTTTTTCTTTTTTTTCTTCGATCTTCTCCTCTATTCCTTTCTTCTTCTCCTCTTTTTTTTTCTTCTTCTTCCTCTTCTTATTTTTTATCAGTTATGTCGTTCTCGATATACCCCCTCACCGATAACTTCGACATGAGGGGGGGTCGATAAATAATAGAACTAGTTAAACTAGTTTATTTTTAGTAAGTACTACTTTATTTTATTTATAGTAAGTGTTTAGTAGTTGAACTAGTTGATTTAATAAAACTACTTTATTTTACTATATATAGAAGTAGTTTATTTTTAGTAAGTACTACTTTATTTTATTTATAGTAAGTGCTTAGTAGTTGAACTTGTTGATTTAATAAAACTACTTTATTTCACTATATATAGAAGTAGTTTTTTTTAGTAAGTACTAGTTTATTTTATTTATAGTAAGTGCTTAGTAGTTGAACTAGTTGATTTAATAAAACTACTTTATTTTACTATATATAGAAGTAGTTTATTTTTAGTAAGTACTACTTTATTTTATTTATAGTAAGTGCTTAGTAGTTGAACTAGTTGATTTAATAAAACTACTTTATTTTACTATAGAAGTAGTTTATTTTAGTAAGTACTACTTTATTTTATTTATAGTAAGTGCTTTATAGTTGAACTAGTTGATTTAATAAAACTACTTTATTGTACTATATATAGAAGTAGTTTATTTTTAGTAAGTACTACTTTATTTTATCTATAGTAAGTGCGTAGTAGTTGAACTAGTTGATTTAATAAAACTACTTTATTTTGCTATATATAGAAGTAGTTTATTTTAGTAAGTACTACTTTATTTTATTTATAGTAAGTGCTTAGTAGTTGAACTAGTTGATTTAATAAAACTACTTTATTTTACTATAGAAGTAGTTTATTTTTAGCAAGAAAATTAATAGAACTATTTTATTTTTTTAGTTCAAGCAATTATTCCTGAATCGACGTCGACGATGCCTATACCGCATCCTCATCGTCGACTCGGCGGAGGAGGCCTGCTTGATCAGAGTGGCCATGTCCGGGAATGGGCTCCGCCGGGCTGGTATTGGGAGGTGCTACCTTCCGGGGGGCGTAGGTTGGTGAGGAGCCAGCCCGTCGTTGACCCGAACCTTGTTTGGTGGCGGTCGTGTAAGCCAGTGACGGTGCCGAGGCTTCCAGACACCGCGGAGATGGTACGTCACCGTGTCAGCGAGGAGGACGAGCACGTCCGTCGCTACATGGTTGCGTTGGAGGGCAGGTTCGACAATACCTAGCAGGTTCTTCAGGGATCTCACTGGAGCTATGATCCTGTGATGGTTCCTTCTCTTTGGGTGTCCACCGCCCGCGCCGATACCCGTCGGGCGCTACGGTTCTAGCTGTATTAGCGATGCTATATGTATGATACTATTCGAGGTGTATTAGTGATAATATTCGACGATGTACGGACGCAAGAGATGATGTAGTTTTGCTTATAATTGAATGCATGCTAATTTGAATACTACTTTCTTTTACGATTTGGTTTTGCTTATTAAATGCTCAAATTGGAAAACTACTCCTACTTTGAATGCTAAAATTGGAGAGCACTATGCGAGGCGTATGCATTTGATTAGTTGATAGCTTATAGGGTTTTTGTTTCTGCAGAAATCTAGGAGCCCCCTCCATCATCCCCACCGTCGTCCCCGTCACCGACCCCCCTCCGACCTCGAGGTGAGACCAGCCAAATCTCCATGTCAATATGAGTCCTATAAGATATTTTGAAAGGTTTTTGCTCATAATTTCAACCATTGAAATGTAATGGCCATCAAGTTTGAATGCTCATATGATGTAGACAAAAACATGTATATTTTTGTTCCGGCAAATTTTAGGCGCTCGATATGTCCTTCTATAGAAAGATAATTGAACGATATTTTGGGTTGACTTTAAGTCTGTCGAGTCTCCACCATATATGAGAGGACGAAGAATCCCGACTGTTGTCGTGGGGGTAGCTTCTCCTTCGTTCCCGTGTGCTAGACAATTTGGTGTAATGCACTCGGGAACGAAAGGAGGAGCTACCATCACCGACGGTCGCAAATGTCAGAGAGGAATCAGTGAGGGAGAGTCTCCACCATATATATATGAGAGGACGAAGAATCCCGACTGTTGTCGTGGGGGTAGCTTCTCCTTCATTCCCTTGTGCTAGACAATTTGGTGTAATGCACTCGGGAATGAAAGGAGGAGCTACCATCACCGACGGTCGAATATGTACACCATGTGAGCTGAGAGTTTTCAAGAAAAGACTGGACAGACCGATAGTCAACCCGTGATGAATAACAATTATCTAATTTAGGTTTTTTAGTACATATACTTAATTGTACAAGTTTAATATTTGAATTATGAACATAGAAAATGTCGTACTCGGACGACGAAAGTCTCCCGGGGGAGTGCGACTGGTGCCACGACGACCGAGGTATGTGCGACAGGCCTCACCTGGACGAAGATCGGCGCTTCAGCATAAAGCTCGAGGAGACCTTCGATGTTGAAACGGTACGCAACAACGACAAGTGTTTTTTTTCGTAATTAAGCACGACTTCAACTATTTCAACGTGTAATTTTCATGTTTTACAATTCGACTAGCTTATCCCATTCCATGCAAGACGCTATGTCTTGGAGAGGATGGGTTTTGAAGACCATGAAAGTATGGAAACAAAGAAAATTCACCTAAGGACCCATCATGGTATGGATTTTGAAGTAAATCTGTACAATTCTGGGAGCGTAACCCATTTTGGTTGCAAAAAACGGGAAGCACTTTGCAGGATGAATGGTTTTTATGAGGATATGCTTGTCACCATGGATCTTGGTGATCCTGAAATCGAGCAAGATAATATGGACATTTGGGTCCTTGTTGATACGCCTCCAATTCTACCGCTATGTGAGTTTCTCAAACATAGTTATGAACTAATTTATATTGTTAATTTCAAAATAGTTGACAGCTTATTTCCGACAGCTTATTTTCATTCTTCAAAGAATGTGCGGAAGATGGTAGACAGAACCTACTACACCGATGGCCCAGAATTAACTTATCAGGAGAAAAATCATCTGATCACATTTTGTACTAATCTTGAGAATTACAATATTTACAATAAAACTCCTCAACATTATGGTCAATACGTGCCATTAGTGCACGTGTTGAACCACGTTAACTTCTATGGAGATACCCTGGTAAGATTTTTTACTATTACGACATCCGTGCATCTTTTGCATACTTCTAAAACTAGTACATCATTGCTAACAACGAAGTTATTACTATGTTTTTCAACAGAGAATCCCAATGGATTGTGAGCCTCATTTGATGTATCAGAATGGTCGCCTTGATGTTTTGAACATACAGCCAAGTCATCCTACGAAGCTCAACTGTCCATACCGGATTTATAAAAGAAGTGGAGACATGAAAATCAAAGAATGGAAAAATGTATGGACAGTCGTAAGGAGGTTCTTGGAAGCAAAAGGAAGCGAAGCGCAAGAATTGGAGACAGGATGATCTCCATTCTCCATAATGGAGAGTCAGGGTCTATATTGTTTTATGCTATTTTACCTTAAATAGGGTATTTAGGTCCTACCTATTACTGATGATCATGTGCTAAGAACAATTAAGTAGGGTTGGTTCGATGACTATGAGGATGATGATCGTATGACTTGTTATTAATAACGAGTAGAAGTTGTATGATGATGATTAGTAGGACTTTGTTATTATGATGATGCATGATGCGAGCATGAAGAGTTATTATATATCAGTGGGTGAAATGAACATGGATTGGATTGAAGTGAAGGCAACATGCATGTGGTGCATGTCGAAAGTAGTACTAATCCAAACTTGATCAAGTTAGGATTAGTATTACTTTCGACAAGCACCACATGTTGCCTTCACTTCCATCTAAGCCATGTTTAGGCATAGCAGTAGCGTTGGTAAACCAAGTACAGAGATAAGAGAGGACACTTCTCTCTATTAGCTAGCTAACACCCTAAAGTAACCCCCAAAACCACCCCCTTAAAAGAACAAAAACCTCAGCTCCTGCCAGCTGCTGACGCGTGGATGCCTTTTGGTCCCGGTTGGTGCCACCAACCGGGACCAAAGGCCCTCCTGCCCGGGCTCGCCGCAGCGGCCACGTGGAGGCCCATCTGTCCCGGTTGGTGTAAGAACTGGGACTAAAGGTATAGGGCTTTAGTACCGACCATTTAGTCCCGGTTCCACGACCGGGACAAATTACTGGCCCTTTTTCTACTAGTGTATGTGCGCACTGGCCTATAGTTCATTTAAGGTAGCTATCCAAATTAGATGACAAATTGTGCGTGGTCAGTTGGCTAGCCTGGTCACCCAGTGAGCTATTGGTTTTCGGTTCGAACCTTCGTGACGCAATATTTTTCATACAGAAACAATAAAACCCACACATGTGGGCGTTTGCATCTCGCCCACACGCGTGGATCCGCGTCCGTTTGTGGTTGCACGAATCTTGACATGTTTATGGTGCCAGGTAGGACTGGGCTGGTGTGTGGGCATTCATCTGGTCGCCCACATGTATGTTTTTACCACACGGAGGGACCAGTGTGTGGGCGTTTAGTAGTTCGCCCACACGTCGTTTTTCACTCATGCACAGGGGCTGGTGTGTGGGCATTTATCAGTTTGCCCACACGCCCGTCTCCTCTCCCACACCCAAAGCTGCCATTTGCCATGTGTGTTTGCATGGTACATGGCAACTGCCCTAGTGTGCTTGTAACCAGATGGCAACTCTCTCTTTTACCCGAACATGTCAGCTGCCATGTGTTTTGTAGGGCACATGGCAACTGCCCTAGTGTGCTTGTAAGCAGATGAAAACTCTCTCTTTACCCGAACATGTTATTTTTCCATGTCTCTTTGTAGCGCTACACGACAACTGCCTAGTGTTAGTAGGTGGAAACTCCTGAAGTCTTCAAATCATGGCAAATGTAGTAAACAGACCATACATGGCAACTGCCTAGTGTTAGTAGGTGGCAACCCCTAAAGTTTTCAAATAATGACAACTATAGTAAAGCATACCATACATGGCAACAGCTGCAGTTATCCAAAAATGACATCTGGCACTTGACCTGAGATAGCAACTGCAGTTGAGCAACCATGGCAACAGTAGTTCAGCGACATGGCAACTACAGTTAAACGAACATGGAAGAGGGTCTGGACCATGGCAAGCTGCAGGCGTGGTAGCGATCCTTGCGCCAAGGGACCATGTGGTAGGAGGCCCGACGATAGGCGTGTGGGTGTTATCTATTTTTCCCACATGTAGGCATGTGAGAGGGACCATGAGGAAAAAAAGAGGCATGTGGGCATTACTTGTTTTACCCTGCGTGAGGCGTGTGGGCTGATCCTCTTAAACATCACACAAAATGTGTGGACAGTGAAGGAAATATGCCCTAGAGGCAATAATAAAGTTGTTATTTTATATTTCCTTACATCATGATAAGTCTTTATGATTCATGCTAGAATTGTATTAACCGGAAACTTAGTACATGTGTGAATACATAGAGAAACAAAGTGTCACTAGTATGCCTCTACTTGACTAGCTCGTTGAATCAAAGATGGTTAAGTTTCCTAGCCATAGACATGAGTTGTCATTTGATTAACGGGATCACATCATTAGAGAATGATGTGATTGACTTGACCCATTCCATTAGTTTAACACTTGATCTTTTAGTATGTTGCTATTCCTTTCTTTATGACTTACACATGTTCCTATGACTATGAGATTATGCAACTCCCGAATACCGGAGGAACACCTTGTGTGTTATCTGATACATCTACAATGTATCTATAATTTATGAAGTATTCATGCTATTATATTATCTGTTTTGGATGTTTATGGGCTTTATTATACACTTTTATATTATTTTTGGGACTAACCTATTAACCGGAGGCCCAGCCCAAAATGTTGTTTTATTGCCTATTTCAGTGTTTCGAAGAAAAGGAATATCAAACGGAGTCCAAACGGAATGAAACCTTCGGGAGAGTTATTTTTGGAACGGAAGCAATCCAGGAGACTTGGAGTAGATGTCAGGGAAGCTTCGAGGAAGCCACGAGGCAGGAAGGCGCGCCCCCACCCTCGCGTGGGCCCCTCATGGCTCCCCTGACCGACTTCTTTCGCCTATATATGTCCATATACCCTAAAAACATCGAGGAACAGAATAGATCAGGAGTTCCGCCGCCGCAAGCCTCTGTAGCCACCAAAAACCAATCAGGACCCTGTTCCAGCACCCTGCCGGAGGGGGGGATCCCTCACCAGTGGCCATCTTCATCATCTCGGCGCTCTCCATGACGAGGAGGGAGTAGTTCACCCTCGGGGCTGAGGGTATGTACCAGTAGCTATGTGTTTGATCTCTCTCTCGTGTTCTTGAGGTGGTACGATCTTGATGTATTGCGAGCTTTGCTATTATAGTTGGATCTTATGATGTTTCTCCCCCTCTACTCTCTTGTAATGGATTGAGTTTTCCCTTTGAAGTTATCCTATCGGATTGAGTGTTTAAGGATTTGAGAACACTTGATATATGTCTTGCATGTGCTCATCTATGGTGACAATGAGATATCACGTGATCTACTTGATGTATGTTTTGGTGATCAACTTCCGGCTTCCGTAACATTGTGAACTTATGCATCGGGGTTGGCACACGTTTTTGTCTTGACTCTCCGGTAGAAACTTTGGGGCACTCTTTGAAGTTCTTTGTGTTGGTTGAATAGATGAATCTGAGATTGTGTGATGCATATCGTATAATCATACCCACGGATACTTGAGGTGACATTGGAGTATCTAGGTGACATTAGGGTATTGGTTGATTTGTGTCTTAAGGTGTTATATATTCTAGTACGAACTCTATGATAGATCGAACGAAAAGAATAGCTTCGTGTTATTTTACTACGGACTCTTGAATAGATCGATCAGAAAGGATAACTTTGAGGTGGTTTCGTACCCTACCATAATCTCTTCGTTTGTTCTCCGCTATTAATGACTTTGGAGTGACTCTTTGTTGCATGTTGAGGGATAGTTATATGATCCAATTATGTTATTATTGTTGAGAGAACTTGCACTAGTGAAAGTATGAACCCTAGGCCTTGTTTCCTAGCATTGCAATACCGTTTACCCTCACTTTTATCATTATTTACCTTGCTGTTTTTATATTTTGAGATTACAAAAACCTATATCTATCATCCATATTGCACTTGTATCACCATCTCTTCGCCGAACTAGTGCACCTATACAATTTACCATTGTATTGGGTGTGTTGGGGACACAAGAGACTCTTTGTTATTTGGTTGCAGGGTTGTTTGAGAGAGACCATCTTCATCCCTCGCCTCCAACGGATTGATAAACCTTAGGTCATCCACTTGAGGGAAATTTGCTACTGTCCTACAAACCTCTGCACTTGGAGGCCCAACAACTTCTACAAGAGGAAGGTTGTGTAGTAGACATCAAGCTCTTTTCTGGCGCTGTTGCCGGGGAGGTGAGTGCCTGAAGGTATATCTTTAGATCTTGCAATCGAATCTTTTAGTTTCTTGTTTTATCACTAGTCTATTCTATAAAAGAGAACTACAAAAAAATGGAATTAAGGTTGCCTCATATGCTTCGTCTTTTTAATGTCTTTCGTGAAAATGATGGGAAGGAAAATTGTTCTCAAGTACTAGAAGAAGAATGCATTAGAATGTTTGGCACTAAATCTTTGAATGATGAGCATTATTGCAATATTGTTAGTATGAATTCTTTGGATACCCATGATGCTAATGATATGCAAAGCCACAAGCTTGGGGAAGCTATGTTTGATGAAGATGATATTTTTTGTCCCCCAAGTTTTGATGAGCAAATTTACTATGATGAAAGCATGCCTCCTATTTATGATGATTATTGTCATGACACGTATGCTATAAAGAATAAAGATAACCATGAAACTTGTCATCATGATTTTAGTTTTCAATTGGATTATGCCTCACATGATAATTACTTTGTTGAGTTTGCTCCCACTATTATTCATGAGAAGAAATTTGCTTATGAGGAGAGTAATAAAAATTCTATGCTCGTAGATCATGAAAAGAATGCTTTATGTGATGGTTATATTGTTGAATTCATTCATGATTCTACTCAAAATTATTATGAGGGAGGAACATATGCTTGTAGGAATTGCAATAATATCAAGTTTCCTCTCTATGTGCTTAAAGTTTTGAAGTTATGCTTGTTTTGCCTTCCTATGCTAGTTGATTATTGTTCCCATAAGTTGTTTTCTCACAAAATCCCTATGAATAGGAAGTGCGTTAGACTTAAATGTGCTAGGCATATTCTTCATGATGCTCTCTTTATGTTTCAATTCTTATCTTTTAGGTGAGCATCATTGAAATCATCATGCCTAGCTAAAAGGATTTAAAGAAAATCGCTTGTTGGGAGACAATCCAATATTTTTCCTTGATGTTATTCAATAATTTCTTGATCTAGCCTCTGGTTAGATGTGTTTTTGTGTTTTAGTTAGTGTTTGTGCCAAGTAGAACCTTTGGGAAGACTTGGGTGAAGTCTTTTGATCTTGCTGTAAAAACAGAAACTTTAGCGCTCACGAGATTAGCTAAAACTTTTTGCTGAAGAGTGATATTTAGTTGATTATTTTTGCAGATGATTAATAGATAAATTACTCACGTCCAGAAATTTATTTTAGAATTTTTGGAGTTTCATAAGTTTGCGTTTGATACAGATTACTACAAACTGTTCTGTTTTTGACAGATTCTGTTTTCTATGTGTTGTTTGCTTATTTTGATGAATCTATGAGTAGTATCGGAGGGTATGAACCATAGATAAGTTGGAATACAGTAGATAGTACACCAATATGAATTTATAATGAGTTCACAACAGTACCTAAGTGGTGATTTATTTTCTTATACTAACGGAGCTTACGAGTTTTCTGTTGAATTTTGTGTTGTGAAGTTTTCAAGTTTTGGGTAAAGATTCGATGGAATATGGAATAAGGAGTGGCAAGAGCCTAAGCTTGGGTGTGCCCATGGCACCCCAAGGTAATATTAAAGGACAACAAAGAGCCTAAGCTTGGGGATGCCCCGAATGGCACCCCCTCTTTCGTCTTCGTTCATCGGTAACTTTACTTGGAGCTATATTTTTATTCACCACATGATATGTGTTTTGCTTGGAGCGTCATTTTATTTTGTTAGTATTTTCTTGCTGTTATTTAGAATAATTTTTGCATCTCTATTTTCAATAAAAATGTCAAGGATAGCCTTTACCATGCTCATTTTGCAAGTATACATGTTGCTGTTTCAAAACAGAAAGTTTACCGCTGTTGCAAAAATTCCCTAGAAAAGTCAGAATATGATAAAATGTTGAAACTTTTTGCATATTGAGCTCTGATAAATTTTCTACAGTGTGGTAGAATTTCATAATGTTTGGAGTTAGGGAAGTATGATTAATATTGCATTCTTTACAGACTATACTGTTTTCACAGATTGCTGTTATGTTTGCATTGTTTGCATATGTTTGCTTGTTTAATGATTCTATTTTAGGATAGGAGCATTAAATATGCAGAGGCATTATGTTGAATAATAATTTTACTGATTTTTTACAGTAGAAAATGATAAGGTTTTTGCATTGGTTTATACTAACTTATCTCACGAGTTCTTGTTGAGTTTGGTGTGGATGAAGTTTTCGAGATTTAGGAAACCGTGATATGAGAGGAATTAAGGAGACACAAAAGATCAAGCTTGGGGATGCCCAAGGCACCCCAAGATAATATTTCAAGAAGTCCCACCTTTCTTCTTCAACAATTATCGGTTAGTATCGGTTGAGCCTAAGTTTTTGCTTCTTCACATGATGAGTGCTATCCTTGAAATATCGTTTTATTTTGTTTTGCTTGCGGTTTGAATAATATCCCAAGATCTAATTTTTTTAAATGAGATAAAGTCTTCACATAGCTACATAATTACTTAACTACTCATTGATCTTCACTTATATCTTTTTGGAGTAGTTTGTCATTTACTCGTGTGCTTCACTTATATCCTATGAGTAAATGGTTGAATGATTTGAATGTCATAAATCTGAAATTATATATGTTTCATATGCCTTTCCCATCGGGAGTAATGACTTCACATATAAGAAGTAGAGGTGGTAAATTTATTTAAGGTTAGCAAACATTGTATTGGTCACTTGAACAATTCATGAAAGAATATTGAAGGAAGAGAGATTTCAAATATAAATATACTATCTTGGACATCTTCTATGATTGTGAGCCCCATTAATTATTTTCAAACCTGAACAAATTAGTTGAAGTTGGACAAGGAAGACAACATAATGAGTTATGCTTGGGTATATTTGTATAGAAGTTATATTGTTATGGATCCTCTGACATGTCGTGCTTGCTATTTAGAATCCTTTGCTAGCCAAAATATTTGTACTAAGCGGGAATACTGCTTGTGCATCCAAATTCCTTGAACCAAGTTTCTTCCATGAGTGTCCACCATATCTACCTATATGCGGTATTTACCTGCCGTTCAAAGTAAATTTGCATGTGCCAAACTCTAAACCTTCAAATAATAATCTGATTTGTATGCCTGAATCGCTCATGTAGCGACTAGGGGCTATCAGTATCTTCCATGCTAGGTGGGTTATTCTCAAGATGAGTGGACTCCGCTCATCATTCACGAGAAAATGGCTGGTAACTGGGATGCCCAGTCCTATGATCAAAAGATCAAAAACAAATTCGCAAATAATTTAAACAAACTCCCCCAGGATTGTTGATAGTTGGACGGCACCCGTTGTTTCGGACAAGCCGTGGAGTGTGATTGTTGGTGGAGGGGGAGTAAAATCTTTACCTTTCTGTTTGGGACTACCTATAATGTATTGATAACCCACAAGTATAGGGGATCGCAATAGTTTTCGAGGGTAAAGTATTCAACCCAAATTTATTGATTCGACACAAGGGGAGCCAAAGAACATTCTCAAGTATTAGCAGCTGAGTTGTCAATTCAACCACACCTGGATAACTTAATATCTGCAGCAAAGTATTTAGTAGCAAAGTAGTATGGAAGTAACGGTAATGGTAGCAAAAGTAATATTTTTGGGTTTTGTAGTGATTGTAACAGTAGCAACGGAAAAGTAAATAAGCGAAGAACAATATGTGAAAAGCTCGTAGGCATTGGATTGGTGATGGAGAATTATGTCGGATGCGGTTCATCATGTAACAGTCATAACATAGGGTGACACAGAACTAGCTCCAATTCATCAATGTAATGTAGGCATGTATTCCGAATATAGTCATACATGCTTATGGAAAAGAACTTGCATGACATATTTTGTCCTACCCTCCCGTCGCAGCGAGGTCCTATTGGAAACTAAGGGATATTAAGGCCTCCTTTTAATAGAGTATCGGACGAAAGCATTAACACATAGTGAATGCGTGAACTCCTCAAACTACGGTCATCACCGGGAGTGGTCCCGATTATTGTCACTTCGGGGTTGTCGGATCATAACACATAGTAGGTGACTATAGACTTGCAAGATAGGATCAAGAACTCACATATATGCATGAAAACATAATAGGTTCAGATCTTAAATCACGACACTCGGGCCCTAGTGACAAGTAGTAAGCATAGCAAAGTCATAGCAACATCAATCTCAGAACATAGTGGATACCAGGGATCAAACCCTAACAAAACTAACTCGATTACATGATAAATCTCATCCAACCCATCACCGTCCAGCAAGCCTATGAAGGAATTACTTACGCACGGCGGTGAGCATCATGAAATTGGTGATGGAGGATGGTTGATGATGACGATGGCGACGGATTCCCCTCTCCGGAGCCCCGAACGAACTCCAGATCAGCCCTCCCGAGAGAGATTAGGACTTGGCGGCGGCTCCGTACCGTAAAACGCGATGAATCCTTCTCTCTGATTTTTTTCTCCCCGAACGTGAATATATAGAGTTGGAGTTGAGGTCGGTGGAGCTCCAGGGGGCCCACGAGGCAGGGGGTGCGCCCAGGGGGGTAGGCGCACCCCCACCCTCATGGACAGGGTGTGGGCCCCCTGGCCTTGATTCTTTCGCCAGTATTTTTTATTAATTCCAAAATAATTCTCCGTTGATTTTCAGGACATTCCGAGAACTTTTATTTCTGCACAAAAATAATACCATGGCAATTCTGCTGAAAACAGCGTCAGTCCGGGTTAGTTCCATTCAAATCATGCAAGTTAGAGTCCAAAACAAGGGCAAAAGTGTTTGTAAAAGTGGATACGATGGAGACGTATCAATTCCCCCAAGCTTAAACCTTTGCTTGCCCTCAAGCAATTCAGTTGATAAACTAAAAGTGATAAAGAAATTTTTTTACAAACTCTGTTTGCTCTTGTTGTTGTAAATATGTAAAGCCAGCATTCAGGTTTTCAGCAAAGATTATGAACTAACCATATTCACAATAACAGTTAGGTCTCATGTTTACTCATGTCAATGGCGTAATCAACTAGCGAGCAATAATAATAAATCTCAGATGACAACACTTTCTCAAAACAATCATGATATGATATAACAAGATGGTATCTCGCTAGCCCTTTCTGAGACCGCAAAACATAAATGCAGAGCACGTAAAGATCAATGACTGACTAAACATTGTAATTCATGGTAAAAGAGATCCAGTCATAGTCATACCTAATATAAATTAATAGTAATGGATGCAAATGACAGCGGTGCTCTCCAGCTGGTGCTTTTTAATAAGAGGGTGATGACTCAACATAAAAGTAAATAGATAGGCCCTTCGCAGGGAAGCGAGGGATTTGTAGAGGTGCGAGCTCGATTTTGAAATAGAGATAAGTAAAATTTTGAGCGACATACTTTCATTGTCAACATAACAACCAAGAGATGGCGATATCTTCCATGCTACACACATTATAGGCGGTTCCCAAACAGAATGGTAAAGTTTATACTCCCCCTCCACCAACAAGCATCAATCCATGGCTTGCTCGAAACAATGAGTGCCTCCAACTAACAAGAGTCCCGAGGGAGTTTTGTTTGCAATTATTTTGATTTGATTTGCATAAAGCATGGGACTGGGCATTCCGGTGACCAGCCATTTTCTCGTGAGTGAGGAGCGGAGTCCACTCCTCTTGAGAATAACCCGCCTAGCATGGAAGATCTGAGACATCCCTAGTTGATACATGAGCTATTCGAGCATACAAAACAGAATTTCATTTGAAGGTTTAGAGTTTGGCACATACAAATTTACTTGGAACGGCAGGTAGATACCGCATATAGGAAGGTATAGTGGACTCATATGGAATAAGTTTGGGGTTTAAGGGATTGGATGCACAAGCAGTATTCCCACTTAGTACAAGTGAATGCTAGAAAAAGACTGGGAAGCGACCAACTAGAGAGCGACAACAGTCATGAACATGCATTAAAATTAATAAACATTGAGTGCAAGCATGAGTAGGATATAATCCACCATGAACATAAATATCATGAAGGCTATGTTGAATTTGTTTCAACTACATGCGTGAACATGTGCCAAGTCAAGTCACTCGAATCATTCAAAGGAGGATACCACCCTATCATACCACATCACAACCTTTTTAATAGCATGTTGGCACGCAAGGTAAACCATTATAAATTCCTAGCGAATTAAGCATGGCATAAGCAATTATAATCTCTAATTGTCATTCCAAACATGTTTATTCATATTAGGCTGAATCAGGAACGATGAACTAATCATATTTACAAAAACAAGAGAGGCCGAGTTCATACCAGCTTCTCTCATCGCAATCAGTCCATCATATATCGTCAGTATTGCCTTTCACTTGCACGACCGAACGATGTGAATAATAATAATAGTGCACGTGCATTGGACTAAGCTAGAATCTGCGAGCATTCAATAAACAGGAGAAGACAAGGCAATATGGGCTTTTGGTTAAATCAACAATAATGCATATAAGAGCCACTTCAACATTTTCATTATTGTCTTCTCCTATCGACCCCCAAAGGAAAGAAAAGAAATAAACCTATTTACATGGGAAAGCTCCTGAAAGGATCGAGAAGAGGTGTCTAGAGAGGGGGGGGGGGGTGATTAGACACTAAGTACCAAATGTTGCAGTTTTTAACTTCTTTATGTTAAAGTGGAGTGAGGGAGTCCTGGACTAGGGGGTGTCCGGATAGCCGAACAATCATCTTTGGCCGGACTCCTAGACTATGAAGATACAAGATTGAAAACTTCGTCCCTTGTCCGGATGGGACTTTCCATGGCGTTGAAGGCAAGCTTGGCGATACGGATATGTAGATTTCCTACCATTGTAACCGACTCTGTGTAACCCTAACCCTATTCGGTGTCTATATAAACCGAAGGGTTTTAGTCCGTAGGACAAACAACAATCATACCATAGGCTAGCTTCTAGGGTTTAGCCTCTCTGATCTCGTGGTAGATCTACTCTTGTACTACCCATATCATCAATATTAATCAAGCGGGAGTAGGGTATTACCTCCATCGAGAGGGCCCAAACCTGGGTAAAAACATCGTGTCCCTTGTCTCCTGTTACCATCCGCCTAGACGCACGATTCGGGACCCCCTACCCGAGATCCACGGTTTTGACACCGACATTGGTGCTTTCATTGAGAGTTCCTCTGTCGTCACCTATAGGCCCGATGGCTCCTTCAATCATTAGCAACGATGCGGTCCAGGTGAGACTTTTCTCCCGGACAGATCTTAAATATTCGGCCGCTTTACCGCTGCGGGCCAATTAAGCAGCCATCCTGGAGCAGATCGAAAGCTTCGCCCCTGGCCATCAGGTCAGATTTGGAAGTTTGAACTACGGTGGCGTCGCGGAGACTTGATCTTGACGGGTTCGAGCCTGACCAATAGCGCGCCGCCTTTGTCACGATGGGCATGATCTAGCTCTGCCGCCCGAGCGATTGCCACAGGCCGCACCAGTGTCTGCTCCGACCCTTAGCTCGGAGCCGACTGCGCCAATCGAGGATAGGTGGTTGGACACCGCCTCGGGGGCTGAAATATCTACGGCGATTGAGCCGAACACCATCCCTATCCTTTGCAAAGCTGATGACTCCCAGGCGCCAGACTCCTTTCCGGACTCCGAACCTCCCGCGCCCCTGCCAGTCGAATCCGACTCGGCGCCGGTTATGGAGTTCACCGCCGCAGACATCTTTCAGCACTCGCCCTTTGGCGATATCCTGAACTCATTAAAGTCTCTCTCTTTGTCAGGGGAGCCCTGGCCGAACTACGGTCAGGAAGGTTGGGATTCGGACGACGAAGAAATTCAACGCCCACCCACCACCCACTTTGTAGCCACTGTTGATGACTTAACAAACATGCTCGACTTCGACTCCGAGGACATCGATGATATGGATGTCGACGCCGGAGACGACCCATAACCAGCGCCCACAGGGCACTGGATGGCCACCTCAACTTACGATATATATATGGTGGACACACCTAAGGGAAGCGATAACGAGGAAAGACGAGACGCTGCGAAAGAAAATTCCCTCGGGAAGCAGTCAAAGCGGCGGCGTAAGCGCCGCTCAAAACCCCACCTCGACAAAGATAGCGCCCACACAGACCCAGCCATAAAGCAGGGTGAGCCGGCCGACGACGAACATGCCATTGAGGAACCATCCGAACAGGCCAACTTGGACAAACAACCCGTCCCCGGCAAGGACAACAGTCCGGACGATCTCACGCTGGACACGTCATTGGATCAGAAGAACCTCCACAAAGAGCTCCTCGCTACTGCGTGTAGCTTGAAAAAGCAGAAACAGAGGCTCAGAACAGCGGAAGACGCACTCCGAATGAGATGGAGTAAATTACTCAACACTGCAGACAAATATGGCGACAGCCGCCAAGCAAAGAGCTACCCAAAGCGCAAAATTCTGCCCGAATTCGATGAGGAGGCCGTAGAGCCCCCACGATCAAAAAACAAAGAGGCCGCTGGGTCGGATAGACGACCACATGGCAAACGTAGAGTGGCAAGCGGCGCCGCACACAAGCCGGCACGCGATCCGCATAAGGATTCGCACCAAAAGGATGGCCCAGTTAGATCTATCTACGGGCCAAGGAAACAAGTTCTGGCGCGCAATACAACACGTCAAATATCCAAACATCACGGCACACCCAAATACAGGGACGCCGCGCACCCTCTATGTTTCACCGATGAGGTGCTGGATCATGAATTTCCAGCGGGATTCAAGCCCATAAACATAGAGGCATACGACGGAATGATGAGACCACAGAGTCTGGATTGAGGATTATATCCTCCACATACACATGGACAGAGGAGATGATCTCCACGCCATAAAATACCTACCCCTCAAGCTCAAAGGGCCAGCCCAGCATTGACTTAAAAGCCTCCCCGAAAACACCATTGGTAGTTGGGAAGAGCTTGAGGATGATTTTCGGGCCAATTTCCAGGGAACCTATCTCCGACCTCCGGACGCAGACGATCTAAGTCACAAAAGCCAACAGCCCGGAGAGTCAGCTCAAAAATTCTGGAACAGGTTCCTCACCAAAAAGAACCAAATAGTCGACTGTCCGGACGCCGAAGCCTTAGCAGCTTTTAAACACAACGTCCGAGACGAATGGCTTGCCAGACACCTTGGCCAGGAAAAGCCAAGAACAATGGCCGCACTAACAAGCCTCATGACCCGCTTTTGCGCGGGAGAGGATAGCTGGCTAGCAAGATGCAGTACCAGTGACCGAAGTACATCCAAAGTCAGGGATGGGAATGGGAAACCACGAGGCAGCAAGGACCAGCGCCGGATTAAGGGGAACGGTCCAAAGAGCGCGGCAGTCAACGCCGGATTCAAAAGCTCACGGCAGAACAATAAAAAACTGCCCCTTAAGGACAATAGCGATGAGCTATCCAACTTAAACAAAATCTTGGACAAGATATGCCAAATCCACAGTACTCCGGGAAGCCTGCAAACCATACCCACAGAGATTGTTGGGTCTTCAAGCAGTCCGTGAGACTCAACGCCGAACACAAGGGCTCGACACACCAAGTGAGGATGATGATGAGCACCACAAGCGAGCCCAGAAAACAAAAGAATTTCCCACAAGAGGTCAAAACAGTAAACTTACTTCAAGTAACAAAAGGGGAAAACAGAGCGGCACCCATTGAATTACGCGCCGCACAATCTACCCCAGTGGAGTCCCAACACTGGTTGTCAAAACCAATTACCTTCGACCATCAGGACTACTCCGAAAGTATCCAGAACGCAGGATGAACCGCCTTGATACTAGAACCTATAATCGACGGTCTTCAATTTACGCAAGTCCTAATGGACAGCGGCAGTGATTTAAACCTGCTATGTCCGGACACAATCCGCAACATGGGGATAAACCCAAACAGGATTAGCCATAGCAACACTTCCTTCCAAGGAATAATGCCAGGCACATATGCCCATTGTACGGGCTCCCTACTATTGGAAGTTATGTTGGCTCACCCAACAACTTCCGTCGGGAAAAGTTGGTCTTCCACATCGCCCCATTTAACAGCAGCCATCAAGCACTCCTGGGATGCGAAGCTTTCGCCCGCTTTAACGCAATACCGCATTATGCATCTCTTAAACTTAAAATGCCCGGTCCACGAGGCATCATTTCATTAAAGGGAAGCTGCGCGTGTCCCTCAAGGAAAGAATGTGAGACTGCCTTAACAGCCTCACACTAATACGGCCTTGCTGGCCAAAAGCGTCTAAAGCAGGTCATTCAGACCCCGGACACGGTTAGGCGAGTCCGGCATAAATAAACATGATGCTTACTAGCCGCGTACCCCCCTTACAAGGGGCTCCACGCATGTACAACAAGAGACAATAAAGCTCAATTTTACTCATTTTGAATCATACTCTATTTTATTTCCAATTACATTTTAAGCGATCTTTTCCAAACTAAGTTCCTCTCTTTTTACAGATGAACGCCGTGCTATACTAAATCGAGGATACGGCACTGCGAAGACACGGTAGCGCAGACGTGCAGCGAGGACCCGTTGCAAGGATTCTTTTCAGATTAAGACCCTGCGTAAACCTTTTTCACTGTCTCTTGTTGTTACTCATCCCCCGGTCTCTTATTATAACCAAGGAGGAGGCTGGCGTTTTGGCATCGGCCGCGTCAGAATTTTGCACGTACTTGGACACCAGGGGCTTGTTACCAAGGCCATTGTTCAGCCCGCTTTATAAAAGACCGAATACCTTAGGGAGTGTTCGGCGTCTCGAGTTAGGACTTATATGCATCAGCTCCGAATCATGTCTTTGGTCAAATGTTGGGTTTGCCCGGCTCCTGTGTTTTGCTGCCTTACGTTCCGTTCTATCGGCTAACGCGGCACCAGGAGAACTACTGCGATTGTGCCCCGGTTCGGCCGGGCGAGCACCTCAGTAGAGAAAGCCGAAAACTGACTGTCATGATATAGCGAGAGACTGGTCAACCACTCGATGACTCACCGGAATGTTTAGAATTCCTCCGCATTAACGAAGGACCATTTTCCGGTCAGGCACATACGCACCCCGAATTCGGGAGAGTGCGGTGCCCCAGGGGCTATATAGTAGCCCCACCATCGAACTCCTATGGCTAAGTGAAAGTGATAAAGCATTATAGTCCGGTTGCCTAGTTTGCTACGCTACCACCTCCTTTATAGGACCAAGACGTTGGATTAAGTGTGAAAGCGCGACTTCTTTACAAACACTCCCGCACTATGTGCGTGGGGGCTGAAGCCGAAGACTGCCATCTTTCAGGTTATATACATATATACATCAACGGCCGCACAGGAGGTAGTTTGCTACTTGAAGGCACAAGTATAAAAAGCTCTTACATTAAATTGAAACGTTGTTTCATAAAATTAACATGTCATTCAAACATAACATCATTCGAGCACTGCGTCTCTATTAAACGAGCGCCCGGAAGAACTTCCTCAAAATAGCGCTCGACTGGTACTCGATCGCCGTCCGAATCTGGGGGCGCTTAATATCGGTGGCCTTCATCTCAGCCCAGTATGCCTTGACACGGGCAAGAGCCATCGCGCCCCTCAATACACACCGACCGCTTCATTGCGTCGTCTGTGATACCGCACCAAGGAACTGCTACACTAAGCCAAAATAACTCTTCGGCTGGGGTCCGCCTGGCCACAAATGAGTCATGACATGCTTCATGGCAAGTCCGGATAATCGATTCAGCTCGGCCCATTCGGCCAACCGATCGGCCAACGGAAGAGGACGCTCCGGACTATGGAATTGCTACCAAAATAGCTCTTCCCTTCTGTGCCCCTTCTGGCCTCGGAAGTGCTCAATCGCGTCCGCAGCGCTCGCTGCTAAGTCCAGATAAGCATCCTCCGAACTCCACAGCTTGTCCAACGGAGCATACTTCGGATCCGTATATTTCCTCCGCAGCAGAAACGGTTTTCCAGCCGCAATATCCCCGGCCTGATTCAGCTCCTCCTTGGCAGCTCTCATAGCGGAACGGGCATCCTTGGATTCGGCGGTGGCCTTTTTCAGGTCCTCTTGTGCCGCTTGACGTTCTTTTTCAAGAACCTCGCAGCGGTCGGTAGTACTCTTCAGTTTCACGGCCAAATCAGCCATTTCCTCTTTGCTTCGGCAGTGAGCAGCCCGTTCGGCTTTCAGCTCTTCGGCCGCCTTTAAAGCGGCTGCATTACTCTTTCGGGCTTGCTCTTTAGCTCGGGCAAGTTCCGCCCGCAGCCTCTCCACAACAGCGGCACCGTCTGCATCAAAGCATACAAGTAGTAAGGCATGGGCGTCAAGCTCCCTTACCAGGTGTCCGCGGAGAAGTCGCATACCTTGTGACTCGTCAAACCGTTTATTGACCAGCGCGATGTCCGCATCCGCCTCGTCAAGTTGCCGCTTTAGTTCAGCAAATTCATCAGTCCGGCTAGCCACCGGACGCACCGCCACCTACATAGGAACGACGACATGTTAGTACTGAGATTATGATCCTCGCACGCTGTCAGTTGTGACAGCATACCGAGTCTCAGGGGCTACTATCTATACAGGATGCATTCTATATGCATAACTGTCAGAAGGCACATCATTTTTTTTCATACCTCAAACCCTGTTAGTAAACTTCTGGCGGCTTCATGCAATCCGCTCTCAGCGGATGCAATTCTTTCAATTACCGTAGCCATTAGCGCACGGTGATCTTCTGAGATATACGCTCGCCCGAGCAGGTCCTTCAGCTCCTCTGACCGCACGCCAGTTGGCACCGGACCGTCCGGCCCCGCCGGACTCGGGGAAACTCTCCGTAAAGACACTTCAGGGTCGCCCGCCTCGCACGAAGGCGCGATAGGTGGAGGCATTTCACTCTCTATCATCTCCGGACGAAGATCCCCCGAAGACGAGCTCTGCTGAGAAGGGCTGAGATCCGAACTACAAGGTACAATTTCGGTTATCTTCAGAAATAAATACATGGATGTTCTTTATTCACAAGACCCCTTCTTTTTTACTTACGGCTAGCTGGAGGGCTGATCCCCTTGCGGAAATAGTGCGGCTGGGGTATTTCCCGGCGCCCGACTTTCTGACGAAGACTTCTTTCCCCGTTTTGAGGCCTTGGCCTCCGGGTCTTCGGAAGCGGTCCTCTTCTCCCCTTGGAGGGGAGGATCCCTGATCCCCTCTTCCTTGAAAGCCTCTGTCGGTGTCAAAACCGGCGGATCTCGGGTATGGGGTCCCGAACTGTGCGTCTAGGCGGATGGTAACAGGAGACAAGGGACACGATGTTTTACCCAGGTTCGGGCCCTCTTGATGGAGGTAAAACCCTACGTCCTGCTAGATTAATATTGATGATGTGTGTTACAAGAGTGGATCTACCATGAGATCAAAGAGGCTAAACCCAAGAAGCTAGCCTATGGTATGATTGTTGTTAGATCCCTCTGGGACTAAAACCCTCCGGTTTATATAGACAACGGATAGGGTTAGGGTTACAGTCGGTTACAATGGTAGGAGATCTACATATCCGTCGCCGAGCTTGCCTTCCACGCCAAGGAAAGTCCCATCCGGACACAGGACGAAGTCTTCAATCTTGTATCTTCATAGTCTTGGAGTCCGGCCGATGATGATAGTTCGGCTATCCGGACACCCCCTAGTCCGGAACTCCCTCAGTAGCCCCTGAACTAGGCTTCAATGACGATGAGTCCGGCGTGCATGTTGTCTTCGGCATTGCAAGGCGGGTTCTTCTTCCGAATAATTCATAGAAGATTGTGAACACCAGGATAGTGTCCGGCTCTGCAAAAATAAATTCCACATACCACCGTAGAGATAATAATATTACACAAGATCAATTTGCTGACATATTTTGTGGCGTGATGTCGCACCACTACCAAGCCTTTATTCAAATTGTTTTTACTGTTCCACCTCAGCGCGTTTAGCGAAGCGTTTTCCTTGGCACGTCTTGTCGAGGCAGAGATCATGTTCCCCTTATTCCGGGATTCCCATCAATACGGACGTGGGTAACCCAACCACGCCATTGATTGTGACGCTTGGGAGATAAGCGAGTTTTACCAGGCCGGTGGGGACACATGTTTTTCTCCGCCCATATAAGGGGATAAGGATCCACCCTTTCACCTACGCCTTCTTCCTCCTTTGCTCATCCATTTCCGTGCACTCGAGCTCTAGCGCCCAAGTCCACACTTTCCTCCTCGACCTTCTCCAACCATGTCGAGGCGGAGGCAGATGGATGGCCTCCTCCGTCACGGAGGGGCACATCACAAGACTGCGGGAGGCCAGATACTTGTCCGGCGATATCGCGCACAGGCTGCCCGACGCAGGGCAGCTTATTCCAACCCCCAATCCCCATGAGAGGGTGGTATTTCTCCCCCACTTCCTCCGCGGACTAGGTTTTCCACTTCGCCCATTTGTTCGGGGGCTCATGCTCTACTACGGCCTGGACTTCCACGACCTGGCCCCGAATTTCGTCCTTAACGTCTCGGCGTTTATCGTCGTGTGCGAGGCTTTCCTCTGCATCCAGCCCCACTTCAGCTTGTGGCTCAAGACCTTCAGTGTCAAGCCGAAGGTTGTGAAGGGCAGCCAAGCGGAGTGCAGAGGCGCCATGGTCGGAAAGATGGCCAAAGTCCTATGGCTCGAGGGCTCCTTTGTGGAGACAATAAAGGGGTGGCAATCGGGGTGGTTCTACATCACCGAGCCACGCGACCCTGAATGGGTGGCGGCCGCCGAATTCATATCTGGATTCCCCCACGGCTCTCGTCATGGAAAGAGACGGGCCTGAAGTGGGGGATTGAGACGAAGCTATCCGGACTCCAGACACGCGTCCGGAACCTGGTGGACAAGAATCGCAGGCTTGTCGATGTAATCCAGGTGATGCTCATCCGCCGGATTCTCCCATGCCAACAATGGGACTTCAATTTGTGGGAGTTCCATCCGGCACAACACCGAACCTTGAGCCGGCTCTTGATACCACGTCTGAAGATGCACGGAAGAGTGTGTTCAAGGCGCCGAAGCCCCGCATCCGCTAACAAAGATCGCGGATACAGCTCGCGGCGTCAAGCCAGCGAGGTAAGTTATTTTACCCTTTACGAGACTCTTTTTTCATAGATTGACTCTATGTGGGATCTGAAAACTCCCTATTCTTCGACAGGGCTGAAGACGTCCGGACAGATTAACTGTCCGGCTCCTTTGCCAGAAGACCCAGCGGACGCCCGATTGATGGGGCTGCTGGCTCCGGCACCCCATGTGGTGCCGGAGAAGAAGGCCAAGAAGGAGGCCACGGGACCTCGAAGGAGCTCCCGACGCCAGTCTTTGTCGGATTCGATGCAGAATCTTCTCCTGAAGACGAGGAGGAATAAGAAGAAGCTTCTCCCCGGGGAGGAGAGGAAAAGGAAGGCCGCCAACCGGGAGGCCGGAGGGTCCAAGAAGGAAGAACCCTTCCTCCGGACTTCTCCACCAACGCCGACGACGACGAGGGGATCGGCCTCGAGGCCAAGCCTGGCGAGATCGTAAGTGTCCGGATACCCGTGGCTTTTTATTATCGCAGAGTGTTCTCTAATGTCGAACAATCATGCAGCCCACCCAAAGGCGAGTTCTTCGATTCATCGAGCGGGTCCCTGGGCTCGTCGGAAATGGAGAGTACCTCGCTTCCGACCGCCTCCTCGCCTCATGCTGCGGACAACGCCACGGTGGGGCTCCAAAGGGGGCTTGGTCACGAGGAGGTGGCGCAGGAGGTGCCACAAGGCAACCTCCCGGACTCCAGGCGCGTGGGGGGCAAGACCCCCAGGGGCTCTAAGCCCGACCCTTGTCCGGGCTTCATGCCGGAACCTTCAGTGGTTCCGGAGTCCGATGGCGATCCCTTCGCAAGAAGGGTAAGACGCCGGTGTCCTTCGTCCAACCGGAGGCACCGGATAGCTTACTGGAGGCGCTCAACGGCGCCCCCATCGAAGAGGAGCACCGCACTGTTATTTGTGCGGTGATCCGGACAGTTCAGTCCGCCAAGACAGTAGCCCCTGATGCTCGGTTCGGTGTTCGGAAAGAAAAGCCGGACTGAGGATCTTTAGAAAGATAAACGCAGGAGTCATAAAAATATGTCAATATGGGATTGCAGGCTGTGCTGCTGACCTCCAGATCGTCTTGGCTGCGAGGTCAATACTTTGAAGGAAAACCTCGAGCGGTCCGAGAACGAGCTCGGCCATGCCAAGAAGCAGCTCGAGGAAAAAGAAGGTGAGTAACACCTTATGAAAAATTGTACCTTACAGAAAAGGATTTGGTTGCAAGAAAAATGACAAGGATAACGTGGGTATTGTAGGGGCCGCTAACGAGGTGGCGACCCTGAATGAGGCGGTGGCCGCGGCCGAACGTAATGCAGCCGCGGAACGCACCGAGCGAGAGAAGAAGGAGGCGCGGGTGGCGGAGGTACAGCAAGAGCTCCAGGATCTTGTGAAAAAACATGAGAACTTGGAGCATGACTCAAAGACTCGAGAGTCCGAGCTTGCAACGGCTCTTGAGAGTGCCAAAGCCGCTAAGGCCGAAGCCTACAAGGCCCTCCAGGAGATTTAGGCGGTGAAGAAAATAGCAGCAGGTAAGGCATTTTTCATGCAGAGTAAGCATGTGAGTGTTAATTACCTGTTGATTACCCGAATTCGGAGCTCTCCAGGGGCGTTCGCAGATCTTCCTCGCAGCGTGTCCGATGCTGCCGCATTCTACCGGGCCGAGGAGGGGAGCTCAACGGAGAAGGTCTTCTGGTCTCGATATCTTGAGGCCGGACATCCGGTTTCTTAGCGACCAGTGAAGCAGCTGGTCGAGCTCCTAAGGTGGCCGAACAGGCCATGAAGGGCCTCATTCTTCGGTGTGGCCTAAGGAGGCCATGCACAGGAGCTACTTCGGCTGGTGCGGCGGCTGGTGGATGCGTGCCGTGGGTTGAAGTTATCAAGCATTCCTCTTGTATCGAGGGTGCCCGTCAGACCTTTCCCGCAAAGGTGCTTGGGGCAAGATGGATGCCTGTAAGCTCGTGACGGACCCGCCACCGGAGGGCAAGGAGCATCGCATCGCCGAGATGTATTATAAGAGTGTGTTGAAGGGCGCCCGCACTAGTGCGGGTGAGTGCTCCAAAGATGTAATATTTGAGTAGACTCACATTTTGTTATCCTGTGCACTGAAAACTTAGTTCATATGCGCTAAGCAACGCTTGTTAATTTAAAACATTACCTTCGTGGTGGCTGTTTATCAAATCGAGAGATGGCAAGTCGTCGGCTTCAGCCCCCATGCCACAGTCTTTGGGGTGTTTGGGATAAACTTGAGTGCTCTTGTTCCCATTTTTGGGTCCATCTAGGGAGGCGCTCAACACAGCGAACAAGGCAACCAGACTTATAATGCTTGAACACTCTCACTTAGCCATATAATTCTATAATTTTAAATTTCGTGAAGCCCCTAGTCTTCGGAAGGTCGAATTTGGGCGCTATCACGCCTTGGCGGACAGTATCCGGCTCCTCGCTCTAAGCGGCATAAGTCTTTAAGGACTCATGAAAACCTCTCGAACAGCGACGGTCTATTGCATCATCATGGCCGGTCAGTTTTAGCTTTCTCCATCGAGGCGTTAACCCAGCCAACTGGGCGGAATCGCAGTGGTTCTCCCGGTGCTACCTTAGCCGATATAACGGAACGTAAGGTACCAAAACACGGGAGCCGGGCAAACCCAACTATTGACCCAAGACATGATTCGGAGCCGATGCATATAGTGCTATAAGTTTGGGGTGCCGCACTTGTGAAAGTGTTCGAACTCATCACACCATAACGCGGGAAACATAAGCCCCTGGTGTATATTAGCCGTACCAAAGTGTGCGGATGCAACATGTCGTGAATGAACATATGTATGAAAAAGAAATGCAATTATAAGCAAAAAGGTGCTGCATTGTTTTATTCAATAAGTGCTGCTTTGAATGCAGAACGATACAAATAGTGCGATAAGCAAGGTAGAAGACTGTTAAACATATCCCCCTCCAGGGGTAGGCTGCAGATTGGTGTATGAAAATTATCGTAATGGAGACCACCTGTATATTCGTTGTAGCCTTTATCCTTCCCTGGCTGTTGCATCGTGAGTTCGGCAGGTTTGCTACGGACAGGCTTCGACAAACGGAGTCCTGTGGTTAAAAGTAAAAGGTAAAAAGAAAAGAAAAAGGAACGACACACTTGAGAGCCCCTTGTGTGGTTGAGCCGCGATGCGGGTGTATTGTGGTCGTGCCCCCTCCCCATGCCCATGGTATCTTCAGAGCGTAATGGTGTACGCTGAAGGACCTGCTAACGTTCGCAGAGCTGGGGTTGGGGCCACATCGCTCTGGCGATGCTCGAAACGTGCCAGGTGGTCTTATTGTAAGTTACTCCGGGCGCGCTTGGCTGTGTCCGGCCGCTTAACGGCCGGATTTGATAATTGCCTTAAGAGGCTGCATTGCACTTCTGCCGCGAGAGCCGCTGTATGTTCCTCCGTGCGGAGAGAACGTTCAGTGTTTCCGTTGACCGTAATGACTCCTCGAGGGCCTGGCATCTTGAGCATGAGGTATGCGTAGTGCGGCTCCGCGTTGAACTTTGCAAACGCGGTATGTCCGAGCAAGGCATGATAGCCGCTGCGGAACGGGACTATGTCGAAGATTAACTCCTCGCTTCGGAAGTTATCCGGGGATCCGAAGACCACGTCCAGTGTAAGCGAGCCTGTACAATTGGCTTCTACACCTGGTATGACGCCTTTAAAGGTCGTTTTGGTAGGTTTAATCCTTGAGGGGTCTATGCCCATTTTGCGCACTGTATCCTGGTAAAGCAGGTTCAGGCTGCTGCCGCCGTCCATCAGGACTCTAGTTAGGTGAAATCCATCGACGATTGGGTCTAAGACCAGTGCGGCGAATCCGCCGTGGCGGATGCTGGTGGGGTGGTCCCTTCGGTCAAAAGTGATCGGGCAGGAGGACCATGGATTGAACCGGGGCAAGCTGGCTCGATCGCGTACACATCCCTGAGTGCACGCTTCCGCTCCCTTTTGGGTATGTGCGTTGCGTATATCATGTTCACCGTCCGCAACTGTGGCGGGAAACCCTTATGTCATCTATATTTCGGCGGTTGGGTCTCGTCCTCGTCATCGCTATGCAGCCACTTGTCATTGTTTTGACAATTAACTTGCCTGCACCTTGAATACCCAACAGTCCCCTTGGTGTGGTTAACTAGCTTTTCGGGTGCCGTGTATCTGGCACAAGCGGTCGAGTATTCGGTCCAAATTGGACGGTCCCAGAGTAGTTCATTTGAATGGCTTTTTCCGCTGACCGGGTTTAGAGCCTTTGAATCCGGCATTGACTGCCGTATCCTCAATATTGTTGCCATTAGTGCGGCGTTTGTTTTTGTTACGACGCGGCCTGCCGTTTTGGTCCTTGAAGTCCGGCCTGCCAGAATTTTTGCTGAGGTTGTTGCTGCGTGCTAGCCAACTGTCCTCACCCGCGCAGAAGCGGGTCATGAGTGATGTGAGGGCTGCCATGGAGTTCGGCTTTTCCTGTCCTAGGTGCCGCGCAAGCCACTCGTCGCGGATGTTATGCTTGAAGGCCGCGAGGGCCTCCGCATCCGGACAGTCGACGATTTGGTTTTTCTTGGTTAAGAACCGTGTCTAGAATGGTCTCGCCGATTCGTCTGGCTGCTGAATTATGTGGCTTAGGTCATCAGCGTCTGGTGGTCGCACATAAGTGCCCTGGAAGTTATCGAGGAATGCGGCTTCCAGGTCCTCCCAGCTCCTAATTGACTCTGCTGGCAAGCTGTTGAGCCAATGCCGGGCTGGTCCTTTAAGCTTGAGGGGGAGGTATTTGATGGCGTGAAGATCGTCACCATGGGCCATGTGGATGTGAAGGAGATAGTCTTCGATCCAAACCGCTGGGTCTGCATTGTGCCATCATAGGATTCAATATTGACGGGTTTAAACCCTTGAAGTTTGATGATCCATTACTTCGTCTGTGAAGCATAGTGGGTGTGCGCCCTACTGTCTTTGGCGATATCACGGCGGAGCTCAAAAGAGCTTGGTCTGTTTTGTTCGGCCCGGCGGACTTATCGTGTCCGCGCGACGGTTGTAAATCACGCATCGTAGGGCTTCGCGCGATCCATAGATCGATCTTGATTGTCTTGCCTTGTCCTCCAATATATCTCGCAGGTCCGGAGTGTTCCCCTTTGGCCGTGTGCTTTTTTGATGCGAGTGCGGTTCTAGTGAAGGGCCTAAGCGGCCTCTCTGTCAGCGACCACGGGTGGTCGGTCAGCCGTATTGTCTCCCCTGGTGATGCGGGTTCGTAAGCCTCCTCCTCTAATCGGGGAGCAGCTTGCGTTTAGGGTAGCTTTGGAGGGGCGTTGAGCTCATGCTCTTCGGCCGCGAGGACTTCGGTCTATCTGTCGGCTAGCAGATCCTGATCAGCTCTAAGCTGTTGCTGCTTTTTCTTTAGGCTGTTCGCCGTGGCCATAAGCCTGCGTCTAAAACGCTCTTGTTCGATGGGATTCTCAGGCACGACGAATTCATTGTCGTCGAGGCTTGCTTCGTCTTCGAAGGGAGGCATATAATCCTCTAGCTCTTCTTCTGCCGCTCTCTCTTGAGGGCTGGCGTCTCCATCCTCCTGCACTGTATCTTGCTGGAGTGGATTGTCTTCGGCGCTGTCCGGTGTATTGTTATCTCCGGTGCCGGAATCTTCATTCTTTGCCGTGGCGGGATTTAGAGCGGCGCGCCGGCCCGGCGCCAGGCTGCTTCTTGGAGGGTCATCCTCCATTGTTCCATCGCCGTTCCATCTTTTGTGATGTCCACCATGTATATGTCGTATGACGAGGTGGCCTTCCGATTGCCGTAGGCACTTTGGGTCTTGGTCGTCTCCGGCATCATCGTCCATACCGTCGATGTCTTCGGAGTCGTAGTCTAGCATGTCGGTTAGATTGTCGACAGCGGCTACCAAGTGGGTGGTGGGTGGGCGTTGAATTTCATCGTCGACCGCATCCCAACCTTCTTGACCGTAGTCCGGCCAGGGCTCTCCGGATAAAGAGAGAGACTTTAGTGAATTCAGGATGTCGCCAAAAGGCGAGTGCTGAAAGATGTCCGCGGCCGTGAACCCCATAACGGGCGCCCAATCGGATTCGATCGGCAAGGGCGCGGAGGGTTCGGAGTCCAGATAGGAGTCCGGCGCCCTGGAGTCGGAGTCTTCGCAAAGGACAGGGATGGAGTTCGGCTCGATCACCGTAGAGATTGTAGCCCCCGAGGCGGTGTCCAACCACTCGTCCTCGGTCGGGCAATCCGGCTCCGGATTAAGGGTCGGGCCGGATCTTTGGTGCGGCCTCCGTGGCACCGTTCGGCTGCAGAGCTAAATCATGCCCATCGAGACAGTGCGGCACGCTTGGCTGCGGCTCGAATCCGTCGAAGATCAAGTCTCCGCGGATATCGGCAGTATAGTTTAAACTTCCAAATCTGACCTGATGGCCAGGGGCGTAACTTTCGATCTGCTCCAGATGGCCAAGCGAATTGGCCCGCAGTGCAAAGCCGTCGAACACAAAGATCTGTCCGGGGAGAAAAGTCTCACCCTGGACCGCGTCATTGTTGATGGTCGGAGGAGGCATCGGGCCTATCGGTGACGACACAGAGGAACTCTCAATGAAAGCACCAATGTCGGTGTCAAAACCGGCGGATCTCGGGTAGGGGGTCCCGAACTGTGCGTCTAGGCGGATGGTAACAGGAGACAAGGGACACGATGTTTTACCCAGGTTCAGGCCCTCTTGATGGAGGTAAAACCCTACGTCCTGCTAGATTAATATTGATGATGTGTGTTACAAGAGTGGATCTACCACGAGATCAAAGAGGCTAAACCCTAGAAGCTAGTCTATGGTATGATTGTTGTTCGCCCCTCTGGACTAAAACCCTCCGGTTTATATAGACACCGGATAGGGTTAGGGTTACACAAAGTCGGTTACAATGGTAGGAGATCTACATATCCGTATCGCCAAGCTTGCCTTCCACGCCAAGGAAAGTCCCATCCGGACACGGGACGAAGTCTTCCATCTTGTATCGTCATAGTCTTGGAGTCCGGCCGATGATGATAGTTCGGCTATCCGGACACCCCCTAGTCCGGAACTCCCTCAGCCTCCTTCGCAGAGGCAGTTGCTTCCCTGCTCCCCCCTTCGTCTTCTTTAAAAGGCGCGGCCTTCAACATCTTGGTCAGCATGGGATCCGGCGTGGTCTCTGGGAGGGGAGCCGGACACCTTATCAACTTTTCCTTGGCTATCCACTCCTGTTCAAGAAACTGCTCCCTTAAAGGGCATATATATGATAAATGAATGAACAGCCTGTCCGTTAAGTGGTTACTTACTTGAGTATCTGGGTGATTGCAGCTTAGACCTGTGTCCTCGGTCAAGTCCGGACACTTCTCTTGTGATCCAAGAAACAGTTTGTACATCTCCTTGGGTGTCGCGCCCATAAAATGTTGGAGAGCTCGTGGTCCCTCCGGATTAAACTCCCACAGATGGAGGGGGCGACGTTTGCAGGGCAAAAGGCGCCGAATCATCATAACTTGCGCCGCCACGACCAGATTGATCTCTCTTTCTTGGAGGTCTTGAATATGGCCCTGCAACAGAGGAACGTCCTTGGACGGCCCCCAGTCGAGCCCCCGGTTGACCCATGATGCCAGCCGCTGTGGTGGACCTGAGCGGAAGGCGGGTGGCGCCACCCATTTGGTGCCCCTGTGAGCGGTGATATAAAACCACTCCCGTTGCCACAAACCAAGCTCCTCTTGAAAAGAGCCCTCGGTCCACGGAGCATCAGCACACTTGCTTATGACCGCCCCTCTGCACTCTGCTTGTTGCCCCTCGATCATATTCGGCTCCACCTTGAAGGTCTTGAGCCACAATCCAAAGTGAGGGGTAATATGGAGGAAGGCTTCACATACGACAATGAATGACGAGATATGGAGGATGGACTCCGGATTCAAGTCATGGAAATCCAGCCCATAATTAAACATGAGCCCCCGCACAAAGGGATCCGTCGGGAAGCCTAAACCCCGAAGGAAGTGAGACACGAACACCACGTTCTCACCGGGCTCGGGAGTGGGACTGACCTGCCACAGAGCAGGCAGCCTATGCAAAATCTCGCCGGTTATATACAGCGTCTCGCAGCTTTAGCACATCTTCTTACAGTGACGGAAGAAGACATCCATCGGCCGAGCTGGTCGGAGCCGGACATCGTCGAAGGTCCGAGCGCCTAAATCTGAAGCTTTGGGTGTTAAAACTCGGCGCGAGGCGAATTCGATGGACGGTGGAACAAACAAGAGGGCCTTGGTCTCATTATAAAGAGGATGAATACCAAGAGCCCTCCCTGTGGTCGATTGCGACTCGCCTTCGATAGAGGAGGCGTGCCAACGAACGCAGTTGGAGTTACCATGTCCGTATTGATGAGAATCCCGGAATAAGGGGGCACGATCTACGCTTTGATAAGGCGTGCCAAGGAAACTGCCTCGCTAAGCAGCTGAGGTGGGCGAAGAAAGCGATTTGAATAAAGGCTTGGCCGTGGTGTGGCGTCACGCCCGCGGAATACGTCAGCAGATCTGTGCAAAAATTATTCTCTCTCTTTGTGGTATGTGGAACTTGTTTTGCAGAGTCGGACACTATCCTTGTGTTCAAAACCTTCTATGAAGTATTCGAGGAGGAACCCGCCTTGCAATGCCGAAGACAATATGCGCACCGGACTCATTGTCATTGAAGCCTGGTTCAGAGGCTCTTGAGGAGTCTGGACTAGGGGTGTCCGGATAGCCGAACTATCATCTTTGGCCGGACTCCTAGACTATGAAGATACAAGATTGAAGACTTCGTCCCTTGTCCGGATGGGACTTTCCTTGGCGTGGAAGGCAAGCTTGGCGATGCGGATATGTAGATTTCCTACCATTGTAACCGACTCTGTGTAACCCTAACCCTATTCGGTGTCTATATAAACTGAAGGGTTTTAGTCCGTAGGACGAACAACAATCATACCATAGGCTAGCTTCTAGGGTTTAGCCTCTCTGATCTCGTGGTAGATCTACTCTTGTACTACCCATATCATCAATATTAATCAAGCAGGAGTAGGGTATTACCTCCATCGAGAGGGCCCGAACCTGGGTAAAAACATCGTGTCTCTTGTCTCCTGTTACCATCCGCCTAGACGCACAGTTCGGGACCCCCTACCCGAGATCCGCCGGTTTTGACACCGACATGGAGTTTTGGCACAAGTATAACAAACAAAGAACATATCAAGCAAGCATGCAAAGAGTATATGTGCAGCGGAAAGTAAAGCATGCAACTTGCAAGAATGTAAAGGGGAGGGTTTGGAGGATTCAAACACAATTGGAGACACGGATGTTTTTGGCGTGGTTCCGATAGGTGGTGCTATCGTACATCCATGTTGATGGAGACTTCAACCCACGAAGGGCAACGGTTGCGCGAGTCCATGGAGGGCTCCACCCACGAAGGTTCCACGAAGAAGCAACCTTGTCTATCCCACCATGGCCGTCGCCCACGAAGGACTTGCCTCACTAGCGGTAGATCTTCACAAAGTAGGCGATCTCCTTGCACAATCTTTTCGGAGGCTCCCAAGTGACACCTAGCCAATCTAGGAGACACCACTCTCCAAGAAGTAACAAATGGTGTGTTGATGATGAACCTTGCTCTTGTGCTTCAAATAATAGTCTCCACAACACTCAACTCTCTCTCACATGATTTGGATTTGGTGGAAAGAAGATTTGAGTGGAAAGCAACTTGGGGAAGGCTAGAGATCAAGATTCATATGGTAGGTGTCGGTTTCAAAACCGGCGGATCTCGGGTAGGGGGTCCCGAACTGTGTGTCTAGGCGGATGGTAACAGGAGACAAGGGACACGATGTTTTTACCCAAGTTCGAGCCCTCTCGATGGAGGTAAAACCCTACTCCTGCTTGATTAATATTGATGATATGGGTAGTACAAGAGTAGATCTACCACGAGATCGGAGAGGCTAAACCCTAGAAGCTAGCCTATGGTATGATTGTTGTTCGTCCTCGGACTAAAACCCTCCGGTTTATATAGACACGGAGAGGGTTAGGGTTACATAGAGCCGGTTACAATGGGAGGAGATCTACATATCCATATCGCCAAGCTTGCCTTCCACGCCAAGGAAAGTCCCATCCGGACACGGGACGAAGTCTTCAATCTTGTATCTTCATAGTCCAGGAGTCCGACCAAAGGTTATAGTCCGGCCATCCGGACACCCCATAATCCAGACTCCCTCGGTAGCCTCGAACCAGGCTTCAATGACGATTTAGTCCGGGCGCGCATTGTCTTCGACATTGCAAGGCGGGTTCCTCCTCCGAATACTTCATAGAAGATTTTGAACACAAGGATAGTGTCCGGCTCTACAAAATAATTTCCACATACCACCGTAGAGAGAATAATATTTACACAAATACAATCTGCTGAAGTATTTTGCAGCATGACATCACACCACGGCCAAGCCTTTATTCGAATCGTTTTTACTGTCCCACCTCAGCGCACTTAGCGAGGCGGTTTCCTTGGCACGTCTTGTTGAAGCAGAGACCGTGTCCCCTTATTCCGGGATTCTCATCAATACGGGCGTGGGTAACCCAACCGTGCCATTGATTTATGGTGCTTGGGAGAAAAGCGAGTTTTACCAAGCTGGTGGGGGCACATAGTTTCATCCGCCCATATAAGGGGATAAGGATCCACCTTTTCCATCTATGCCTTCTTCCTCCTTTGCTTATCCATTTTCACGCACTCGAGCTCCAGCGCCCAAGTCCGCACATCCCGCCTCAACCTTCTCCAGTCATGTCCGGAGCGGGAGGCAAGTGGATGGCTTCCTCTGTCACGGAGGGGCACATCAAAAAGCTGAGGAAGGCCGGATACTTGTCCAATGACATCGCACTCCGGCTCCCCGACAAGGGGCAGCTCATCCTCACCCCCAGGCCCCATGAGAGGGTGGTGTTCCTCACCCACTTCCTCCACGGACTATGTTTTCCACTTCACCCATTTGTCCGGGGGCTCATGTTCTACTACGGCCTGGATTTCCACGATCTGGCCCGAACTTCATCCTCAACATCTTGGCGTTCATCGTCAGGTGCGAGGCCTTCCTCTGCATCCAGCCCCACTTCGGCTTATGGCTGAAGACCTTCAATGTCAAACCGAAGGTAGTGGGCGGCCGCCAAGCGGAGTGCGGAGGCGCCATGGTGGGCCAGATGCCCAATGTTACATCGCACGAGGGCTCCTTCGTGGAGACCATAAAGGGGTGGCAATCGGGGTGGTTCTACATCACCGAGCCGCGTGACCCTAAATGGGCAGCGGCCCCCGAATTCCGATCTGGCTTCCCTACACGGCTCACCTCCTGGAAAGAGACGGGCCTGTCGTGGGGTAATTCGGAAGAGCTGACCGGACTCCAAACCTGTGTCCAAAACCTGGTGAACAAGAAGCTCAAGCTCGTCAACATAGTCCAGGTCATGCTCATCCGCCGGATCCTCCCGTGCCAACAACGGGCTTTCAGCTTGTGGGAGTTTGATCCGGCACAGCACCAAACCCTGAGCAGGCTCTTCGACACTACGTACGAAGATGCCTGGAAGGTGCTGTTCAAGGGTGCCGAGGCTCCTGCATCCGCTACCGAAGATCGTGGATTCAGCGCGCAGCATCAAGCCAACGCGGTAAGCTATTTTTCCCTTTACGGGACACTTTCTTTTCATAGTTTGACTCTATGCGGGATCTAAACTCCCTTACCTTTGACAGGATTGGCAGAGGACGTCCGGGCAGATTGGCTGTCCGGCTCCCTTGCCGAAGACTCCAGCGGACGCCCGCTTGACGGGGCTGCTGGTTCCGGCACCTTACGTGGTGCCGGAGAAGAAGGCCAAGAAGAAGGCCAAGGGAACTCGAAGGAGGTCCCGGCGCCAGGTGGTGTCGGACTCATCCTCCGATGACTCCGAGGCGGACTCCTCCCGTGAAGACGAGGAGGAGGAAAGAGAGGTCTCTCCCCCAGTGGGGGGAGAGAAGAAAAGGAAGGCCGCCCCAACTTGGGGGGCCGGAGGGTCCAAGAAGGGAAGGACCCTCCCTCCGGACTACTCCACCAACGCCGACGACAGCGAAGAAGAGTGGCCACCCAGGGCCAAGCCCCTGGCAAAATCGTAAGTATCCGGATACCAGAATAACTCATGGCGCTTCTTCATTGCACAGTACCTTCTGACGCCGAATATAATCATGCAGTCCGCCCAAGGCCGGGCTCGACGCTTCGTCGAGCGGTTCCCTGGGTTCGTCGGATGTGAACAACACTTCACTTCCGGCCGCCTCCTCTCCTCGCGCTGCGGATGATGCCGAGGTGGAGTCCCAAATGGGGCCAAAGCCAGGAGGAGGTGGTCTGGAGGCGCCAAGAAGGCAACCTCCCGGACTCGGCGCAAAGGGATAAAACCCCAAAGGGCTCTAAGTCCGCCCCTGGGCGAGACTCCGCACCGGAACCTTCAAGGTTCCGAGTCCGCAGCGGCCACCACGTAAGAAGGGCAAGTTTATGACACCGGTGACCTCCGTCAACCGAGGCACCGGATAATTCTTTGGAGGTGCTTAACGGCACCTCCATCGATGAGGAGCACCGCACTATTATGAGTGTGGTGATCCGGAAGGTTCGATCCGCCAAGAGCGGGCTGGCCGCTTGTGCCAGCCTTCTAACAGGCTTTGAGGTATGTATTTAAGATATGTAAAAATATTACCGCATAGACAGTAGCCCTAGATGCTTAGTTTGGTGTTCGGAAAGAAAAGCCGAACTAAGGATCAAAAAGATATATGCAGGAGTCTAACATAAGTATGTCAATATGGGAATGCAGGCTGTGCTGCTGACCTCTGCCGCACTGACTACGGAGGTCAATGCATTGAAGTAGAGCCTCGAGCGGTCTGAGAACGAGCTCGGCCTTGCAAGAAGCAGCTCGAGGACAAGGAACGTAAGTAATACCTTATGTAAGTATATAAAAAGATGTGGTTGCAAAAAATGACAGGACCAACGTGGGTATGCAGGGGCCACGACCGAGGTGGCGACCTTGAAGGAAGCGCTGTCCAAGGCCGAAGAAAATGCGGCCGTGGAGCGTACCCATCGGGAAAAGCAGGAGGCGCGTGTGGCGGAGGTTCAACAAGAGCTCCAGGCTCTCGTGAAAAAACACGAGAGTTTGGAGCTTGACTCAAAGAGTCAAGAGTCCGAGCTCACCTCGACGCTTGAGAGCGCCAAATCTGCCAAGGCCGAAGCCCAAAAAGCCCTCCAGGAAATTGAGGCGATGAAGAAGATAGCGGCGGGTAAGGCATTCTTTATGCAAAGAAAGCACGTGAAAGTGAATTACTTGTTACTTACCCAGTCCGGAGCTCCCGTGAGCATTCGTAGATCTTCCCCAGAGTGTGTCCGACGCTGCCGCATTCTACTAAGCCAAAGAGGGGAGCTCGACGGAGAAGGTGTTCTGGTCTCAGTATGCTGAGGCCGGACACCCGGTGCCCTTGAGCGACCAGCTAAAGCAGCTGGTCGAGCTCCATAAGGTGGCCGAACAGGCCATGAAGGGTCTCGTAGTCTGGCTGTGGCCTGGGGAAGCCATGCCTGGGAGCTACTTCAGGCTGGTAAGGCGGCTGGTGGATGCCTGTCCAAGGCTTGAAGTCATCAAGCGCTCCATATGTATCGAAGGTGCCCGTAGGGCCCTTGCCCGTGCTAAAGTGCACTGGGGCAAGATGGACGCTGAGAAGCTTGTGACGGACGGACCACCGCCGGGCAAGGAGTATCGCAAGCCCGAGATGTATTATGAGGGCGTCCTGAAGGGTGCCCGCCGTATAGTGGATGAGTGCTCCAAAGATGTAATTTTTGAGTAAACTCGCATTTGTGATCCTGTGCGCTGAAAACTTGTTCATATGCGCTAAGCAACGCTTTTGAATTTAAAATATTACCTTCTGTGCGGCCGTTTATTAAATTTGAGAGATGGCGAGTCGTCGGCTTCTGCCCCCATGCCACAAGTGCTGGGGTGTTCGGGATAAACTTGAGCGCTCTTTTTCCCATTATTGGGTCCTTCGAGGGAGGCGCTCAACAAAACGAACAAGGCAATCGGACTATAATGCTTGAACACTCTCACTTAGCCATAGAATTGTATAATTTTAAATTTCGGCGAAGCCCCTAGTAATCGGAAGACCGAGTTCGGGGCGCTATCCACGCCTAGGCCGGACAAAGCCGGCTCCTCACTCTAAGCGACATAAGTCTTTAGGGACTCAAAAACCTCTCGAACAGCGACCAGCTCTCGCCCTATCATGACGGTCAGTTTTAGCTTTCTCCACTGAGGTGCTTAGCCCAGCTCAACCGGGGCACAATCACAGTGGTTCTCCCAGTGCTACCTTAGCCGATATAACGGAACGTAAGGTACCAAAACATGGGAGCCGGGCAAACCCAACTATTGACCCAAGACATGATTCGGAGCTGATGCATATAAGGCCTAACTCGAGACGCCGAACACTCCCTAAGGTATTCGATCTTTATGAAAACAGGTAGAATAATGCCCTAAGCCCCTGGTGTCCAGGTACGCGCAAAAATTCTGGTGCGGCCGGTGCCAAAACGCCAGCCTCCTCCTCGGTTATAGCAAGAAATCGGGGGATGTGTATCAATAAGAAACAGCAAAAAAGGTTTACACAGGGTCTTAATCTGAAAAGAATCCTTGCAACGGGTCCCTACTGCACGTCTGCGCCAGTGTCTCCGTTGTGCCGTATCCTGGACGGGTGTAGCACGTTGTTCATCTGTAAAAGAGAGGAGCTTAGTTGAGAAGAAAAAAGGATCTTGTGAAAAATGTACTTTATATTAAATAAACAGAGTACGGTTCAAAAAAGTGAACAAAATTGAGCTTTATTGTCTCTTGTTGTAAATGCGTGCAGCCCCTTGTACGGGGGTATGCCGCTAGTAGGCCTTTATATGTTTACGCCGGACTCGTCTAGCCATGTCCGGGGTTCGAATGACCTATTCAGGTGCTTTGATTAGCGGAGCCGGAATAGTGTTTGGCTGTCAAGGCAGTCTCACGTTCTTCCGTGCTCGAGTAACACTTTGTACTGCCTTTTAATGAGATGATGTCGCGTGGACCGGGCATTTTAAGTGTAAGAGATGCATAATGCGGTATTGCGTTAAAGCGGGCGAAAGCTTCACGTCCCAGTAGTGCTTGATAGCTACTTTCGAATGGGGCGATGTGGAAGGTTAACTTTTCGCGGCGGAAGTTGTCGGATGACCCGAACACAACTTCTAGCGGTAGGGAGCCCGTACAATGGGCATATAGGCCTGGCATTACCCCTTTGAAGGAGGTGTTGCTATGGCGAATTTTTGTGGGTCTATCCTATTTTGCGGATTGTGTCCTGATATAACAGGTTTAGATCGCTACCTCCATCCATTAGGACTTGTGTAAATTGGAGTCCGTCGATTATAGGATCTAATATCAAGGCAGTCCATCCTGCGTTCCGGATACTTCCGGAATAGTCCTGATGATCGAAGGTGATTGGTTTTGACAACCATCGTTGGGACTCTTCTGGGATAGACCGTGCGGCGCGTGTTTCTATGGGCGCCGCTCTGTTTTTCCCTTTTGTCACTTGAAGTGAGTTCACTGTTTTGACTTTTTGTGGGAAACTCTTTTGTTTTCCGGTGCTCTGCTGGTGGGATTCGTCACCGTCCTCGCTTGGTGTGTCGAGCCCCTTGTGTTCGGCATTGAGTTTGCCGGACTGCTTGAAGACCCAACAATCTCTGTGGGTATGGTTTGCAGGCTTCCCGGGAGTACTGTGGATTTCACATATTTTGTCCAAGATTTTGTTTAGGTTGGATAGCTCGTTGCAGTTGTCCTTGAGGGGCAGTTTTTAATGAATCTACCGGGAGCTTCTGAATCCGGCGTTGACTGCCGTGCTCTTCGGGCTGTTTCCCTTTGTCCGGCGCTGGTCCTTGCTGCGTCGTGGTTTTCCATTTCCATCCCTGACTTCGGATGTACTTGGGTCGCTGGTACTGCATCTTGCTAGCCAACTATCCTCTCCCGAGCAAAAGCAGGTCATGAGGCTTGTTAATGCAGCCATTGTTCTCGGCTTCTCCTGGCCGAGGTGTCTGGCGAGCCATTCGTCTCGGACGTTGTGTTTGAAAGCTGCTAAGGCTTCGGCGTCCGGACAGTCGACTATTTGGTTCTTTTTGGTGAGGAACCTGTTCCAGAATTTGTGGGCTGACTCTCCGGGTTGTTGAGTTATATGACTTAAATCGTCTGCATCCGGAGGATGGACATAAGTCCCTTGAAAATTTGCCCGAAAAGCATCCTCGAGCTGTTCCCAACTTCCAATGGTATTTTCAGGGAGGCTTCTATGTTTACGGGCTTGAATCCCGCTGGAAATTCATGATCCAGCACCTATGTTTACGGGCTTGAATCCCGCTGGAAATTCATGATCCAGCACCTCATCGGTGAAACATAGGGGGTGTGTGGCACCCCTATATTTGGGTGTGCCGTGATGTTCGGATATTTGGCGTGTTGCATTGCTTGGAAGAGCTTGCTTTCTCGGCCCATAGATGGACCTAACTGGGCAATCCTTTTGATGCAAATCCTTATGCGGATCGCATGCGGGCTTGTGTGCGGCGCCGTTTGCCGCTCTCTGTTTGCCATGGGGTCGTCCATCCAACCGGGTGGCCTCCTTGTTTTTTGATTATGCGGGCTCTACGGCCTCCTCATCAAATTCGGGAAGTAGTTTTCTCTTTGGGTAGCTCTTTGTTCGGCGACTGTTGCCGTATTTGTCTGCGGCGTTGAGTACTTTGCTCCATCTGATTCTGAGTGCATCTTCCGCTGTTTTGAGCTTCCGCTTCTGCTTTTTCAGGCTACGCGCGATGGCAGCGAGCCTTTTGTGGAGGTTCTTCTGCTCCGACAATTTGTCCGGCGTGAGATCGTCCAGACTGTTATCTTCGCCGGGACGGGTTGTTTATCCAAGTTGTCCTGTTCGGACGGTTGCTCGATAGCATGTTCGTCGTCCACCGGTTCGCCCTGCTCTATGGCTGGGTCTGTGTGGTTGCCGTCTTTGTCGAGGCGGGACTTGTTGCGGTGTTTATGTTGCCGTTATGACTGCTTTTCGAGGGAACGATCCTTCGTAGCGTCCCGTTGTTCCTCGTCGTCGCTTCCTTTAGGTGTTTCCACCATGTATACATCGTGAGATGAGGTGGTTCTCCGGTGCCCTATAGGCGCTGGTTCATGCTCCTCCCTTACATCGTCGTCCATACCGTCGATGTCTTCGGAGTCGAAGTCGAGCATGTCGGTTAAATCATCGACAGTGGCTACAAAGTGGGCGATGGGTGGGCGTTGAATTTCTTTGTCGTCCGCAGCCCAACCTTGCTGATCGTAGTCTGGCCAAGGCTCTCCTGATAAAGAGAGAGACTTTAGTGAATTCAGGATGTCGCCAAAGGGCGAGTGCTGAAAGATGTCCGCGGCAGTGAACTCCATAACTGGCGCCCAATTTGATTTGATTGGCAGGGGCGCGGAGGCTTCGGAGTCCGGAGAGGAGTTCGGCACCTTGGAGTCACGGTCTTCGCAAAGGACAGGGATGGAGTTCGGCTCAATCGCTCTAGAGATCGTAGCCCCCGAGGCGGTTTCCAACCACTCGTCCTCGATCGGCGGAGTCGGCTCCGAGCTAAGGGTTGGAGCGGACGCTGGTGCGGCGCGCTTGGCTGTGGCTCGAATCTGTCGAAGATCAAGTCTCCGAGGATGTCGGCTGTGTAGTTCAAACTCCCAAATCTGACCTGATGGCCAGGGCCGTAGCTTTCGATCAGCTCCAGATGGCCAAGTGAATTGGCCCGTAGTGCAAAGCCGCCGAATACGAAGATTTGTCTGGGGAGAAAATTCTCACCCTGGACCACGTCGTTGTTGATGATCGAAGGAGCCATCGGGCCTAAAGATGACGACACAGAGGAACTCTCAATGTAAGCACCAATGTCGGTGTCAAAACCGGCGGATCTCGGGTAGGGGGTCCCGAACTGTGCGTCTAGGAGGATGGTAACAGGAGACAAGGGACACGATGTTTTTACCCAGGTTCGGGCCCTCTCGATGGAGGTAAAACCCTACTCCTACTTGATTAATATTGATGATATGGGTAGTACAAGAGTGGATCTACCACGAGATCAAAGAGGCTAAACCCTAGAAGGTAGCCTATGGTATGATTGTTGTTCGTCCTACGGACTAAAACCCTCTGGTTTATATAGACACCGGATAGGGTTAGGGTTACACGTAGTCGGTTACAATGGTAGGAGATCTACATATCTGTATCGCCAAGCTTGCCTTCCACGCCAAGGAAAGTCCCATCCGGACACAGGACGAAGTCTTCAATCTTGTATCTTCATAGTCCAGGAGTCCGGCCAACGGTGATAGTTCGGCTATCCGGACACCCCCTAATCCAGGACTCCCTCAATGTGTATTGGAAATGTAGGTTCGTTCTGATGGCTCTCTCCACGAATGAAGAGGAGGTGGAGGGGTATATATAGCCTCCACACAAAATCTTACCGTTACACACAATTTACCAATCTCGGTGGGACCGAATTGTTAAACTCGGTCGGACCGTTTCAGCAAATCTAGTGACCGTTAGGATTTCCGGTGGGACCGACATGCAACTCGGTAGGACCGATATGGTTAGGGTTAGGGCATAACATAATCTAGGTGAGACCGATTACACAAACTCGGTGGTTCCGATTTTGGCAATAGGCTAACCAGAGAGTTGGTCAGGCAAACTTGGTGAGACTGATTACACAAACTCGGTGGGACCGATTTTGGTAACAAGCTAACCAGAGAGTTTGCATTGTAATCTCGGTAGTACCGATTACTCAAATTCGGTTAGATCGATTTTGGTAATTGTTGGGGATATTACTACTGGGCGTAAACCGGCCTATCTGGGCCGGGTTAACTTCATCAGTAGTTCAACGGTGTAAAAGCCCAAGCGTGAAAGTAAGGGCCCGAGGCCTGTAGTCGGTTTAGAACCTGTAGCCGTAAACCGACCTGGTATGTAAACTTGTATTGTAAGTTAGGAATAGAGAGAGACCAACCCGGATACGAGTATGAACCGGAGATTGGGACTCACTGAACCGATGGGCGTCACCCGTGTATATAAGGGGACCACCCGGGGCGGATCAAGGACAGACAACAACAACTCGAGGCCTAGGCGAAGCTTATTTGCTCCCTGGTCATCGAGACCACATCAATCCCATCACAACTAGACGTAGGCTTTTACCTTCATCGAAGGGGCCGAACTAGTATAACTCTTGTGTCCTTGCGTCCGCTTTAACCCCTTCAAGTTAACCCGTAGCGATGGCTCCACGACTAAGTCCTTTCACGTGGACATCTGCCATGACAAAACCATGACAGTTGGCGCCCACCGTGGGGCTATCACACGATGGTTTGATGATCTTGGAGGGCAAGTTCGAAGGACTCGAAGGCTATGCTGTGGGCCGGATGACCAAGAGTCGTCGCGGCAAGCTCTACATCGACGATGCAGGCTGGGGCCCCGAGGCCGGCTCGATTGAGTCTGGTGCGGGTCCCCTTTGGTGGCATACACGTTTTCATCGGCAAGATTGGTGAACCAGGGCTGAGCGGACATCTGCACCGACCTCGCCGAGACGGCTCAGCGTCTGAGATCTGCCCAGTTAAACCGGCCGTGAAGCGTGCCATTGTGGGAGTCATCCACGGAGGAAGTTATGAGGACGGATCGAGTCTGGTGGCGAGACCGTCTTCTACTCGACGACGAGTCGTCAACCGGAGAAATCAATCTCTATATCAGCTACAAGATGGCGGATTGGGGCTGTTCCGATGGTGACAGATTCTCGACCCTCCGATCTGCCCAACCGGGTTGGAATATTCATGGCGGTACACAAGCGGTGCTTCACTCTTGACCGCTGCGGCAATGATTGCCGGTTCAACAGCCGCGACGCAGCGGCCGGGCAGGAGGCCCCGTCGCCCGCCGCTCAAGTTTTATCGAATCTGTTCGATGCATTGGCTGCGCTCATGGCGAAGATTAACCCGCGGATCAGGACGCTCATAACGCCGGAGATTATGCGGAGGTGAAGGAAAAATCACTCGAGCTAAAGTGGATCTAGCAGCCGCAGACGCCAGATGACGGCAGAGCGGGCCGCTTTAGATGCATGTGCTTATAGGCTCATGTTGGATCGTAACGTCACATGAAGTCATGAAGAGGAAATATAGATCCCGTTTACCTTGATTTTGAAGGAAGAGACCTCTTCAACACCCGAGCGGGAACCAGTAATCCGCCGGTGGTAAACCGGGCGGAAGCACTGACGGCGCGCGCCGTCCAGCCCGCTTAATAGATCTACCTCGCCATAACGCCAGTGCGCCTCAGGCTGTGCAAACACCTCCGGGTCACTACTCCAGCCCGATGGATAACCTTGTTGCAGCTGCGGCACGGCTGGAGGCTATTCCAATTGATGGCGATTCACCACAGGCAGTAGAGACTCGCCGGATCAAGGAGCTCCTTAGGACAGCTTTGGTCCAACAGGAAGCGTATTCGTACAGCCGCGACCGGATCCACTCTACCCCCCGCCCAAGCCGGAGTTATAGCAGGCACGTGGATGAACTGGTCGTATCAAGTAATGCACGGCGTGGTGCGCCCCGTGGCAACAACCTGGCAGGTGGTGTCGATAACGCCCAGGAGGTGGTGGACCGGGCCCGAGCGCGCAGGGAGGCCGAGTTAGCAGCACAAACATCAGGCTTATCAGCTTACGCCTGGTTCGTCCGACCATCTCGGTCGAGCCTGGGGTTACCTCTAGCTCTTTGGGGGTGCCTTGCCTCGTACTCCGCTTTTCGCAATGTGCGCTTGCCCAAAGACTTCAAGGTCCGCAAGGTGCCAAATTACACTTGCCGATTTAGCTCTAGAAGCATGGATAGAAAGTTATGAGATGGCCATGGAGATGCCGGATGTGGATGAGGCGGCGTGTGCAAAGTACTTCACCATGATGCTCAAGGCACGGCCCATACTTGGTTGAAAAGCTTGCCACCCAATTCTATCAATTCATGGGCCCAGTTGCGGACCCGGTTTATCCAGAATTTCAAAGATACCTGTAAGCAGCCCATGTCCGTAGTGGACTTAGCGGCTTGTGTCCAGGGGGAAGGAGTCAACAACCCATTGGAGTACGCCGGCGTTTGAAATCTTGCACTCGTCAGACCGGATCAACTCTGACTCTGCAATCTTAACCCTGGAGGGCAACTGCCGGTTTAAGCCTTTAAAATTGAAGTTGGGGCGCATGAAGCGATTTTGTAATGACATGGGCACTCTCATGGGCGCTTTAGTGAAGTATGGTGATTCTGATAGTACCAAGGATCCCGAGTCTGACAATGACGAGACAGGGAAGGGAAGGAAGAACAGCAACTCCAAGGGCCAGCAACATCACTCGGCAGGTAATGGTGGCGGAGGCAAGCGTAAAGCGAATGACAACATGGACTTCAGTAGCTAACACCAACGCTGCAGGACAAGGGCTGGCCAGCGCAAGGGTAAACAGCCGAATCAAAGTGGAGCGCCTAATCCCAATCCGGACCGCTTGAACTATCTATTGAATCAACCCTGTCCGAAGCATGGGACGAAGGAGACGCCAGCAAACCACCTCTGGAAGGATTGCTACATTATGCAGGAGTTCAAGAGTTCTAATGCTTTCCGGTATGATCACGGTTCGCGGCGGTTCAGGATCCGGGCCGGTTACGGTGGAGGAAATTCGGTTCAGGATTTAATGGTAATCCGGCGGACATAACAATCGTAACAATCGGAATAGCCAAGGTCGTTACAACCAACAGCAGCAATAATCGGGTTATCGAGCAACCCAAAGCAGTTGAATAGTGGGCAGTACCATGTCTTCACCACCAGCTTAGACAAGCGAGACCGGAAGCTTCAGAAGCGGGCAGTCAACGCTGTTGAACCGGCCGTGCCCCATTACCTACGCTGGTCGGAGCAGCCCATTATACGGAGTAGAGAGGATCATCCTCTCCGGGTCGACAATCCGGGTCAGCTAGCCCTGGTGGTGGCACCTCAGGTGGGAGGTTATAAGTTCACCAATGTACTCATGGATGGAGGGAGCAGCATTAACATCCTGTACTATGAGACCTTCCGTCGTATGGGGCTAACGGATAAACATCTCAAACCGTCAATACATGTGTTCCATGGTGTGATACACGGCAAGTCAGCATATCCTGTTGGTAAAATAGCTCGAAGTGGCCTTTGGTGATGAATATGACTCGGATCGGAAACATTGACGTTTGAAGTGGTAAAAATGCAAAGTCCATATCATGCCCTGTTCGGGCGGCCGACTTATGCCAAGTTCATGGCACGGCCTTGTTATATCTATTTGCAGCTCAAGATGCCGGGTCACAAGGGGACAATAAAGGTTCATGGGAGCCGCAAGATCGCTTTGGAATGTGAGGAAGGTGATGCGGCTTACGCAGAGTCGGTTTGTGCCACCGAGGAGCTGAAGTATTATAAGGACAATGTTGATCCGGCGGACATGACTCCATTGAAGAAGCCAACCATAGAGCATGATGCGGCCCTGAAATTCAAATCGGCAGCTGAGACTAAGCTTGTTGACTTCGTGCCTGGCGATTCGTCCAAGCAGTTCAGCATCAGTGCCAACTTGGATCCGAAATAGGAAAGCGCGCTCATCGAGTTCATCCATGAGAATCGGGACATTTTTGCATGGAAGCCTTCTGACATGCCAGGTGTACCGAGGCAACTCGCTGAGCACACTCTTAATGTTGATCCCAAGTACAAACAGGTGAAGCAGTTTCTCCGCCGGTTTAACGAAGAAAGGCGCACGGCCATTGGAGAGGAGGTGGCCAGGCTCTTAGCAGCTAGTTTTATCGTTGAAGTCTTCCATCCAGAGTGGCTTGCTAATCCGATGCTGGTTCTTAAGAAAAACGGCACTTGGCGCATGTGTTTGGATTACACAGATCTTAACAAGGCTTGTCCAGCAGATCCTTTTGCCCTCCCCCGCATTGAACAGATTATTGATGCTACTGTGGGTTGTGAGCGCTTGAGATTTTTGGATGCGTATTCTGGGTATCATCAGATCAAGATGGCAGTTAAGGACCAGGAGAAAACAGCGTTTATCACTCCTTTGGAGCCTTCTGCTATGTATCTATGCCTTTTGGGCTCAAGAGCGCCCAAGCAACTTATCAACACTGTGTACAGAATTGCCTGCATAAACAGATCGGCCGTAATGTGCACGCCTATGTCGATGATATTGTGGTCAAGTCAAGGGAGAAGGAGACACTGATTGATGATTTGAAGGAAACCTTTGACAACCTGCGGGTTTACAAGATGATGCTCAACCCGCCAAATGTGTCTTTGGTGTTCCGGCAGCAAGTTATTGGGTTTTCGTGTCCAACAGGAATTGAAGCTAATCCGGAGAAGATTACGGCTATTACCTCCTGGCTAAACCGAAGTGTATTAACGATGTCCAGCATTTGGCGGGCCGGATTGCCGCACCGAGCGGTTTATCGGCCCGCCGAGAGAAGGCCATCCCTTTGTACCAAATGCTGAAAAGACAGATCGGTTTGTCCGAGTCCGGCCGCCGATGAAGCGTTGGAGGACTTAAAGCGGCAATTGGCCAACCCGCTCGTGCTCGCCGCTCCCATTGACAAGGAGCCGCTTCGCTATATGTTGCTGCTAACGCCGAGCGGTCAGCGTGGCCACTGTGGTGGAGCGGAAGGAGGGAGGGAAGGAGCATCCGGTTCAACGTCCGGTTTATTATATCAGTGAGGTACTTATCGAATCTAAGCAAAGGTATCCGCATTGGCAGAAGCTGGTATATGGAGTTTTTATGGCAAGCCGGAAGCTGAAGCAGTATTTGCAAGGGCACCCCATCACGGTGGTCAGTTCTGCTCCCTTAGGCGATATCATACAGAACCGGGAAGCGACTGGCCGGATTGCCAAGTGGGCTATAGAGCTTGGGCCGCATGATCTGAAGTACGTGCCTCGGACGGCGGTGAAGTCTCAAGCACTTGTAGATTTCATTAATGATTGGACGGAGTTGCAAGCACCTGAAGAAAAGCCGGATCACACATATTGGACCATCCATTTTGACGGATCCAGACAATTGGAGGGCTCGGGGGCTGGAGTCGTATTAACTTCCCCACGCGGTGACAAGTTCTGTTACATTCTCCGCTTAATGTTCCCTTGTACTAATAATGCAGCTGAGTATGAATCCTTGCTTCATGGTCTCCGGATGGCTAAGGAGATGAATCTAAGCTAGGTTAAGTGCTTCGGTGACTCGGACCTAGTGGATCAACAGGTGTCTGGCACTTGGGATTCAAAGGACCCACTCATGGCTGCATATCGTCGTGAGGTGGATATCGTTGCAGGTCACTTCAAGGGCTATCAGGTGGACCACGTGGACCGTCGGAAGAATGAAGCGGCGGACGCTTTAAGCCGGTTGGGCTCTCAACGTAAACCGGTCCCGCCCAATGTTTTTCTGGACGTGCTGCACAACCCGTTGGTCAAGCTCCCTGGTGAAGCGGATTTGGCTATTCCTGATCCGGAGGCTCAATTGGTGGCAGCTCTTCACGTCACTCCGGATTGGATGCTTCCTTATCTTGCGTACATGAACCGGGGCGAGTTACCAGAAGATGAGACGTTGGCCCGGCAGATAGTCCGGCGATCTAAGTCTATGACCATTGTTAATGGCGAATTGCATCATTGCAGCGTGTCGTATGCGTTTCAACGCTGTGTGTCCCCTGAGGAAGGCTGTGAAATATTGCGTGAGATCCACGAAGGATTGTGGTCACCACGCCGGTTCAAAATCCTTGGTGGCTAAAGCGTTCCGCCACGGTTCTATTGGTTGACTGCTCATGCTGATGCGGAAGATCTGGTCAGACGATGTGATGGTTGCCAAAAGTTTTCCAGACGTGCTCATGTACCGGCCCAAGAATTGAGGATGATTCCAATTACTTGGCCGTTTGCAACCTGGGGGCTGGATATGGTTGGGCCTTTCAAAAGGTCCAAGGACAAGAAGACCCACCTACCGGTGGCGGTCGACAAGTTTACAAAATGGGTAGAGGCAGAACCTGTTAGTAAGTGTGACGCGGCCACGGCGGTTCAGTTCATCAAAAAGGTGATTTTCTGGTTTGGCTTTCCACACAGTATCATCACAGATAATGGTACCAATTTGTCCAAAGGTGCCATGAAGGAGTTCTGCGAACGTGAGCACATCCGGCTTGACGTTTCTTCAGTAGCTCACCCATAGTCCAATGATCAAGCGGAAAGGGCTAATCAAGAGATCTTGAGAGGCATCAAGCCCCGGCTTATGGTCCCTTTGCAGAGGACACCGGGTTGTTGGGTAGAAGAGCTACCATCTGTGTTATGGAGTATAAACACTACGCCCAACAGATCCACAGGATACACACCGTTTTTTTGGTCTATGGAGCGGAGGCGGTTCTCCCCAGTGACATCCATCATGACTCACCTCGTGTGGCAGCTTATGTTGAAGCGGACAACGAGACGGCACGGCAAGACGCTTTGGACCGGTTGGATGAGGAGCGTGATATAGCAGCTGCCCGCCGGTGATTTACCAACAGGATCTTCGTCGTTACCATAGTCGCCGGGTCGTAACCAGAACTTTTCAAGAAGGAGATTTGGTGCTTCAGCTCATCCAAGACCGCATCGATATGCACAAGTTATCCCCACCTTGGGAGGGACCTTTCATGGTCAGCAAGAATCTGCACAACGGGTCGTACTATCTGATCGATATTCGAGAGCATAAAGACTCACGCACATCGGAGGAGGAGACCAACAGGCCGTGGAACATAGCTCATCTTCGGCCTTATTATACCAGAGCCATCGGCTCTACTTATTTACATATTATGACAGTGTATATATTATGAATAAAGTAATAAACCGGAGCCTCAGCTAAAGCGGGGTATCTGTTCTGTTACGTCATGCGTGGTTACATGGAGTTGTTCTATCTTAAAGCGGCCTCCGGTTTACCCCCTGAGTTTGCTTTCCAAAAGCTTTATGATATCACTTGGGGGCTTGGTCGTGTCCGAACCAATGCAACACCTTTTGATAGGCGAAAGCCACCAGATCACTTGGGGACATGGTCAAGTCTGAACCAGTCACGCCTCTTGATCGGCCTAAGGCCATAGAGTCACTTGGGGCTTGGTCGAACCCGAACCATTGCCACGCCACTTGATCGGCATAATGCGACGGTTTCAGTTGGGGACCTGGCTGACTTGAACCATGGCTACACCTTATAGGGAGCTTGGTCGTGTCCGACCATGGTAACACCATCTGATCGGCTCAGTAAAGCCGCTTTTTGCAAACGGTTTATCATTGCCTTTGCTTTCATGTTTTTTTCATAACTATTATTTGATTTTTGTTGCGTTTCTTAAATCGATAACATTTTTAAACCGGTTCAAACTGTCAATTGACGGAATCTGGTCCATTTTTAATCCGGAGATAATTTTTCCGGTTTGACTTTTTTCTGTTAACATCCCATTACTGAGTAACATGGGGCTTGTCATGACCAGGCACGGTTTACGTGGTAAACCGGCATTATAAACAAAGGAGTTGTTTTCTCCTTTGACGGTAAGGATTTATACAACATCCGCTTCAAGATTGGCTAAGCCAACTTTATGCCCAGCGATGGCAGGTATTTTGTATCACAAATTTTGATTATATACCTCAATATTTCATTTCATATATATATGAACGTCACAAGCCGGCTGGCGGCACAAACCGCCGTGGCGGTTTAAGATTTTGTGACTGCAGGCAATATAGATGGAAGGTTTCGATCAGCCAAGCAAAAGTATCAGCACCCATGCACGGAGGCATATTAAAAGCATAAGTGTTGGCTATCCTATTACAAGGCAACATGGTGCCCAAATAAGATCATTGTTTTCTTGGCGGAATATAATGAAGCGGCTATTTAAACCGGCTTCCGGTTCATACTTGCTCGCCGCTCCGGTCTGATGGTTGTGGTTCGTCCTGCGGCGCCTCAACTTCTTCATCTCTACCCAGCGGCTGGAAGTCAACAGTGGTCCAGTCGATTCCCATTAAAGCTTGAAAGACAGCCTCCTCATGGATCAGGGAAGATGGTTCAATATCAGGAGCGTAAATATGCTTACGGATCGGAGGGATCAGGTTCTCCGCTTCGGGAATAGGTGCAGCTACTCGTTTGTTATGATCGTCATATTGAGCTTGATAATGCGACAAGTTTGCCTCTTCGGACAATAGACAAGCCAGAGGGCGCACCGCCAGGTTAATCTCTCTCAGGACATCTTCGTTGAACTCTGAACCGTCTTCCTTCAGATTGGGATAGCCCTGAGCTGCCTCAACAGGATCGAAATCTGGCACCCATGCTTTTGCCCGGATTAAGGCGTTAATGGCACCGGTTCGAGCAGCATATTTCTTCAGCTCTTCAACCCGGGCGGGAAGCATTGACAACCTCCTAAGAGTATCTTGAATTAAAGAGGGTGCTGGATTGTTATGTGATGCAGTGGAGATGATCTGCTGCGCTCCAGTGTACAGCTGTTCGATTAAAGTGTAGGTAGCTTTCAATTTCATCCGAATATCTGACCCCAAGTGACCAATGCGTGTGCCTACAACATTACAAGAGAAATCACAAACCGGACTTATCATAAGAAGGTCAAGTTATCACAGAAGCCAAAGGAAGCTTACCAAAGATGGCAGCAGTCATGGCATGCACTTGCCGCTTCATGTTGGTCAGCTCATCTACCACCGGTTTAAGGGCAGCTTCAGCATTTTCAACCTTTTTGGTTAAAGCGGCCTTTTCAAGATCCCAGCCGCCCGCCAGACTTGAACCACTCCTTGAGCTGCTCCATAGTAGTCAAGGCGGTTTCAGCTCATCCTTGGCCTTGGAGGTTTACGCTTGTTGAGATTTCAGATTTTCTTGAAGATCATTGATTTGTGAGGCTTGTTGGCGTATCTCACTCTGCAACAAAAGGGAGCATGTTAATATCTTCATTACAAGTCCCAAGTGCATAACCAGTCATACACTTGGCACTTGGGGGCTAATGCATATTTGATCTTCATCTGCCAATAAAATCACAAAGTCCCAAGCTCAATACAAGTATTCAACTTGGCACTTGGGGGCTAATGGCTATTTGCTCGAACATGTTCTGATGCGGCAATATAAATTACAGTCCTGGTTTAACTATACTAAGTTGAACCGGCCCTTGGGGGCTACATTAGTGGATTCTGAAGCATTGAGTTTATGTTAAGTCCCGATTTAACTATACTAAGTTGAACCGACCTGTCGGTGTACTAGAGTAGGGGTACCCCTAGCACCCCGAACTCGTGCACGGACAGTTGCAGCACCCTGCGGCAGGGCTGGCTTGGTGACCACCAAGATCCTCAGCAGCTCCTTTGGAGCCATTCGAGAACAAAGCAATCAAGACCCCGGCAAGAGGAGCTTGCCGGGAAGGCCACTCAAGGCACGAAGGAAATACGGCCCCGGCAAGAGGAGCTTGCCGGGAAGGCTTGGTGAGCGACAAGCTCCCGAGCGCGACAAGAACCTTGCCGCGGCAAGGTGCTCACCGCGGCAGGCAACCTCTCTTCATCTCCGCTCCAGCTCATCCGCCAACGTGTCGCCATGGGGCTTTCCCAAGCACGCGTGTCGGCGGGCTGTGCAGCCAGCGGGGAGCAGCGATAAGCGGCGCTGACAAGCTACCATCGTGGCAAACGGAGGTGCACTTGACGGTCCCTGTTACACTGTTCAGGTGACTGAGACGGGCATTTATGACTCTTGTCCCTTGACGTCAGAGTTAGGTATAGATCATCAGACACCTTTGTACAAAGCGGTGTACCAACCTCTGTTTTTACTATCTTACCCTTGTCTACTTTCCACATGTGGTGACCCCTTGTGCCTATAAAAGGAGGCCCAAGTGCAACGTAGAAAGGGTTCGGTTCAGCTCCGGTTTAGTTCATCCTACTCATACGAGACCACACTCAGGCTAGGTTTGGTAGCTCCCATTGCTTCCTAGCAAGAACACAATATAATCCACAAAGCAGCAGTAGGAGTATTATCTCTCCGGAGAGCTCCGAAGCTGGGTAACTCTGCTCGTGTGCATCGCTTCGATCCGCTCTTTGTGCAATCTCCGCCCCCCTCCGAACCACAAGGGACCCAGGTCCCATAGGTGTTCGCGGGACACGATCAACTTCCCCGACATCTCTGGCGCGCCAGGTAGGGGGCGTCGAGGCTGTGTGAACCCGATCCGGCGTTCACACGAGCAGTTTCTTCATTAACATCTTCGTCGACATGGCGCCGAGGAAGAAGTCTTCGGCAGCAGCAGAGCCGTCCGCGTCGAACCCACCACCACCGGAGCTATCAGGTGGTGGGGGAAACGCTGGCGGAGGAACGGGCGTCGTCGAGAGAACCCACAACGCCGCCAGGTCCAAGGACAAGGCAGCGCAGGCGTTGGCGTCCGAATCCGCACCGTGTCCTTCTCAGGAGGCGCGGGACCGACAGCGACATGATGCTCGCGGCACCATACGGTCGTTGGATCAAGGTCAAGCTGGGGGATCCAGAGGCCCTCGAGACCCGCATGCACACCAGCATGCCGGTACGAGTGGAGTACGGTCGCTTGGACGGGATGCTGCTCCTCCTAACTTGGTTAGGAGTCCGAGCACATCCCGTTCCTTGCTACGTACGCCATTGCCACCTACCACACCAGCAGAAGCCTTGGCGAGAGCCCAGCTACTTCTAGATTACCCCCCAACGGCCGACAAGGTCGACGAATGGAGGGCCACAATCCAGAGCCTCATCGGCTTTGCCAACGGCGACGTCCCGCGGCAACCAAGCGCCTCGCAGCCACGGCAAGGCGACAAGGCACGAGCCGATGGCGACGAGACTTGCGGGGGTGCAGCCACCGTACACTCCCCTTCCCGAGGGCCAAGATCGCCGACTCGCCGGATCCACCTCGACAGCGACTCCACAGCGTCGTCGGATCCGCGAGCTCGTCACGACCAGCGCCAAGTTCTTCGAGAACGGCAAGAAGAAGACGCTCGAACCCGTATCGAGCGCCGAAGAGAAGCGCGTCGTCAATCCGACCAGCGTGCCGGGCCCACTATCGATATGCATGCGCCAGGGGAACCAGGCGACTTGCCGTACGCGGTAGGTTGCCCTGCGTTCACTCGTGAGCTGCGGCAAGTCCGGTGGCCCGACAAGAAAAACTTCAAGCCAGATGTGCCAGAGAAGTATGATGGCAGGACACACCCATCGGAGTTCCTCAGCATCTACACCATCGCGGTGCAGGCTGCGGGGGGACGAGACGACAAGATCCTCGCCAACTATTTCCCTCTGGTACTCAAGCCAAACGTCAGGTCTTGGCTCATGCACTTGCCGGACAACTCTATTTCTTCTTGGGCGGATTTGTGCCACCAGTTTGTCGGCGCCTTCACAGGCGGCCACAAGCCTCATGGCCAAGAGAGTGACCTTCACCTGCTCGCCCAGAAGGAAGGAGAGTCCCTACGCAAATTCATCCAGAGATTCAGCCGTGTGCATTACAACATCCCAGATGTCCACCCTGCCGCGTTGATCAGTGCATTTCACCAGAATGTGCGAAACCGCAGGATGAGGGAGGAGATGGCGATGTGCAAAGTGAAAGACGTCAGCGAGCTCTACGCCCTGGCCGACAAGTGTGCACGTGCCGAAGAAGGAAGAAGACTCCCAGGAGAGAATGTGGGAGCAGAGTCTGATAGTGAGGAGACCGCTCCGGCAAGGAAGAGCCAAGTGAAACAATGTAAAGAAGAAAAACCAAGAAGTACTAGTTGTCGAGCAGTCCGGCAACGGAGGTGGCGCCGGCAAGGCTAAGGCTAGCGGCTCAGGCAAGGAGGTTGCCGCTGACACCGACCGCCAAGCTGTGGTGGCCGCAGACAAGCCTGACAGCTCGAACAATCAGTACTGTAAGATCCACCGCACCAAGGGCCATGATCTCCAGAGCTGCAAGAAAGTCGAGCAGCTTGTTGAGCTACAGAGAGAGCTGAATACGAGCCGAGACAAGGAGAAGGCCCAGGAAGGTGCAGGTGCAACAAGTAAGAAGAGACCCAGTCGGGGAGGACGCCAAGCAGCAAGGCCAAGCAGCGGCAAGGAGATGACGCCCCGCGCCGCGACAAGGAAGAAGACGAAGATGAAGATGACGAGGACATGGAAGACGATGAAGCTGATGAGCAAGAGTTTCAGAAGGCAACGGAGGTTCTTTGTGTTGATGGTGGTGCTTCTCTGCATACCTCGCACCGCCAACTCAAGCAATGGATGCGTGAGGTTAATGCAGTAGAACCATCCATAGAGTCGCGCAAACCTCTGAAGTGGTCCAGCACGCCCATCATCTTTGTCATTGAGGATCACCCGATCGCGTCACATCTTTGTCGGGTGCTTGCCGATGTTGGTCTCACCAACCATCCGCAACCTCAAGGTCACAAAGATGTTGGTTGACGGCGGGGCCGGCCTGAACCTGATCTCCTCTGCAGTGCTCCAGAAGCTTCAAATCCCTGACAGCGAGCTCGAAGAGACTGGTACTTTCCAAGGAATCAACCCAGGAAGGAGCAAGCCCAAAGGGAAGATCACGTTGCCGGTAACATTTGGCAGCGAGCTCAACTTCAGAACTGAGAGGGTCACGTTTGACGTTGCCGATTTCCCATTGCCCTAAAATGGCATACTTGGCCGTCCAGCACACGCCAAGTTCATGGCCGCCTCTCATTATGATTACAACTTACTCAAGATGCCCGGCCCGATAAGCGTCATTTCTATCCATGGCGACAAGAAGGATGCGCTTATCTGCGCCGACAAGATTTACCGGGATGCAGCAGCCGCGACATATAGCAAACCACTTGCCGCTGAAGCTCCCGGGGGGAAGAAGAAGACCACCAAGTCCGGCAAGAGCTCTGATGCCCACTCCGGCAAGCGCACCTCTTCGGAGTGCTGCGCTACCGTCGAGGGCCTTTCATCGAGCTCCACCGGCAAGTGCAAGAAGACGATGGAGCTCCGCCGAAGACCAAGAAGGTGCCCGCCAAGGAGAACGGCACTGGTGGTACCTTCACCATCAGTGCCACGCTTGACCCTAAATAGGAAGGCGAGCTCGTTGCTTTCCTGCGGGCGAATGTCGATGTGTTTGCATGGGAACCATCTGACATCCCCGGTGTTTCCAGGAAAGTAATTGAGCACCACCTAGCTGTCTGTCCTCACGCGCGGCCCGTCAAGCAAAAAGTCAGGAAACAAGCAGTGGAGCGCCAAGAGTTCATAGCAGAAGAAATCAAGAAGTTGGAAGCAGCAGGCCTTGTCAGAGGAGTCCTCCATCCCACGTGGTTGGCCAATCCGGTAGTTGTACGTAAGGCCAATGGGAAATGGAGACTTTGTATTGACTTCACAGATGTTAATAAAGCTTGTCCCAAAGACCCATTTCCGTTGCCACGTATCGACCAGATTGTTGACTCCACGGCTGGATGTGATCTGCTTTCATTTCTTGATGCATATTCAGGATATCATCAGATCTTCATGGGAGAAGAGGATGAAGAGAAAACCGCATTCATTACACCATGTGGCACGTACTGCTTCATACGGATGCCTTTCGGTTTGAAGAATGCTGGGTCAACTTTTGCAAGAGTAGTCCATGATGCTTTTGAGCCACAAATACACAGAAATGTAGAAGCCTACATGGATGACATAGTGGTCAAGAGCAAGGACAAAGCGACTCTAGTTCAAGATTTGGATGAGACATTTGCAAATCTGCGCAAGATTAACCTCAAGCTCAACCCCGAGAAGTGCGTGTTTGGAGTCCCTTCCGGCAAGCTTCTCGGGTTCTTTGTGTATCAGCGGGGAATTGAAGCCAATCCCGACAAGATCAAGGCCATCGAGCAGATTGAAGCACCAAAGCGCGTCAAGGATGTAAGAAGGTTTGCCGGTTGCGTGGCTGCTCTCAGCAGGTTTATATCTAAGTCTGCTGAGCGCGTCCTGCCATTTTTCAAGATTTTGAAAAAGGCAGGTCCAATGAAATGGACTCCCGAAGCGGAGGCTGCGCTGCAGGATTTGAAGAGATACCTGTCCTCCACTCCAATACTTGTCGCACCTAGGCCACAAGAGAAGTTGCTGCTGTATATAGCGGCAACCAATCAAGTGGTTAGTGCTGCGTTAGTAGCGGAGAGGGAGGCAGATGATGAGCCGGCAACCGAGGCAGACGCATCCAGCGACAAGCAGGGGGCTTCGCCGTCAAGCTCTGGTCCCGACAAGGACAGATCAGCGCAGGGTTGCGACAAGATACAGAAAAAGATGGTGCAGCGCCCAGTCTACTATGTCAGTTCCCTTCTGCAGGGGGCTAGGTCAAGGTACTCTGGTGTGCAGAAGCTGCTTTTCGGCCTCCTCAAGGCCTCAAGAAATCTGCGCCATTACTTCCAAGCACATGAGATAACAGTTGTCACTCGCTTTCCGCTGAAGAGGATATTGCAAAATCCAGAAGCAACAGGCAGACTTGTCGAGTGGGCACTGGAGCTGTCAAGCTTTGGTCTCAAGTTCGAAAGCACTTCAACTATCCAAAGCAGAGCATTGGCAGAATCTATAGCTGAGTGGACGCCAACGCAAGATGAAGAAATTTCAGCGACAAGCATCCCCGTCAAGGAGGCAAATAAAGAGTGGCTGATGTACTTTGATGGTGCTTTCTCGCTGCAAGGCGCCGGTGCCGGCGTGCTGCTTATCGCACCCACCGGAGAGCACCTCAAGTACATAGTCCAGATGCACTTTCCCAAGGAACAAGCAACAAATAATACTGCAGGGTATGAAGGTTTGCTTGCGGTCTCGAGATTGCGAGTAGACCTTGGGATCAAGAAGCTCATTGTCAGGGGGGACTCGCAAGTTGTCGTCCGCCAAGTAAATAAAGATTATCAGAGTCCGTTGATGGAAGCCTACGTCGATGAAGTGAGAAAGCTAGAAGAGCAATTTGAAGGCCTGCAAATGGAACACGTTCCAAGAACTCAGAATGATATAGCTGATGGCCTTTCCAAATGTGCCGCACTTAAGTTACCTGTGGAACCAGGAATTTTTGTGCTCAAGCTGACTCAGCCAACCGTAACACCATCAACAGGACAGAGCAAGAAGAAAAAATTGGTTTCCGGCGACTACTTTCCGGCAGAGCTCCCTGGAGCCACCGCCAAGAAGGTCCCTAAAATCAATGCAAATATCACTGAGGAACAGTCCGCTCCGACAAACCCTGTGGTTTGTTTCGTAGAAGCAGACGCTCCCGACAAGCTTTGCTCCGACAAGCTTGCCGGGGATCATCAAGCTCCGGCAGAACCACAGGTTTTTGCCGTGGAAGCTAATGTTCCCGCAGTGGTAGACGAGCCTTTAGTCCTTGTTGTCGAGCCACAGGCTCCAACATGGGCGCAGCAAATCGTCCATTTCCTTCAGACAGGAGAACTTCCCGAAGAGCAAGAAGAAGCGGAAAAAGTAGCCCGGCAGTCAAGTATGTATCAGTTTGTTGACAACATCCTATACAGAAGAAGACTCAACGGAGTGAAATTGAAGTGTATTTGCCGGGAAGATGGACAGAAGCTGTTGGCAGAGATACATGGAGGCATATGTGGTCACCACATTGGCGCAAGAGCACTTGTCGGCAAAGCTTTCCGGCAAGGTTTCTTCTGGCCAGAAGCCCTCCAGGATGCAATTGCACAAGTAACCAAGTGTGAAGCGTGCCAGTTCCATTCCAAACAGATACACCAACCAGCTCAAGTTCTCCAGACGATCCCTTTATCCTGGCCCTTTTCGGTCTGGGGGCTCGACATCCTCGGCCCCTTCCCCCGAGCTGTCGGGGGCTTTGAGTACTTGTACGTCGCAATGGACAAGTTCACAAAGTGGCCGGAAGTGGAACCAGTGAGGAAGGTGACATCACAATCAGCAGTCAAGTTCTTCAGGTCAATTGTTTGCCGCTTTGGGATTCCTAACAGGATCATCACCGACAACGGCACACAGTTCACAAGCCGCACCTTCATGCAGTACGCCCAAGATCTTGGCGCCAAGATCTGCTTTATACATTGCTCATCCGAGAAGCAACGGTCAAGCGAGAGAGCAACGCTGAAGTGCTGCGGGGACTCAAGACCAGAACTTTCGACAGGCTGAGCAAGTGCGGAAGAAACTGGATCGAGGAGCTGCTGGTGGTTCTTTGGTCGATCAGGACGACGCCAAATCGAGCCACTGGCCAGACACCTTTTGCTCTAGTCTATGGAGCAGAGGCAGTTCTCCCCATGGAACTCGTATACGGGTCACCTCGAGTGCTCGCTTATGATGAGCTTGAGCAAGAGCAGCTGCGACAAGATGACGCGCTCCTCGAGGAGGATCGCCTTCAGCTGCTGTCTGAGCTGCTCGTTACCGAGCAAGCTTTGCATCGCTACCATAGCCGCATAAAGTTAATGCCAAGCTTCGAGGAAGGCGACCTTGTTCTTCGGCGCGTTCAATCCGCCAAGAATTCCAACAAGTTGACGCCGAAGTGGGAAGGCCCTTATCGGGTGAAACGAGTCACTATGCCCAGCGCTGTCCGCCTTGAGACCTAAGATGGCGTTCCGGTGAGCAATTCCTGGAATATAGAGCATCTTCGCAAGTTTTACCCATAAGGCGCGGTTGCCGGAACCCGTTCCGGCAACCACCCTTTTGTACACGTCTTGCCGCTGTCGCATGTAATCCTTTGTACAAAGCCGGGCGCAGACCCCGTGCATCAGTAAAGCCTATGTGTTGCGCACAACTTGTCAATACATGCTCTCATAATCTTATATGCATGTGTTTACTAACATTTTGTGGAGCATCCACACCCGGTAAGCGATGACGAGCCACTAGGCTCCATAACTTTATTTTCTCTTCTTTCTTCTCAAACAAGAAGAAGGTTCATCCACCCACAAGTTAACCGGGGGGGGGGGAGGAGAAGATAATGGTGTGGGCCGCCGGTGTGGGCCGCCAAGCGTCGCTCGAGGAACTGTCGCCTTGCCGGGAAATGGACAACAGAGAAGCTAAGTCGCTAAGTTTAGACAATCAGTTTTAAATTTTTAAGTTATCTTCCTCGAACGATAGTACTTTGTATGGAAAACCTGTGCGCGGAGGAACCGACTCGCGACTAGCTTGCGCCCTTACTTTGTTTCGAGTCCGCTCAACAACTTAAGCGTGCTGCAACTAGTTGCGACAAGGTTGCTTGTCGGAAGCGACATCGCCAGCAGGCTGCTGAAGTTCCGCACTCGGCGCTCGCGGCAAAGGTGTTCGCATTGACAAGTTCCCCTAAAAGCGTAGGGCATAAACATACAAGGGAAGAAATCGAGTAAAGGAAATAACACTGCATTCGATTGCCTAAGATAGTGTATATTACATAATAACTTGTCGCGGATCTAATAGATTTTTCACCTAAACATGATCTACAACGACAAGAGAAAGATAAGCTTGGCGGCCTAGTCCACGCGGTCGCCATCGAGCCTCTTGACTCCGCTCACCCTGTCCACAATGGGTGCGACAAGGGCCTTGAGCGCTTCAACATCAGCAGATGGAGGCAGAGACTTGAGGACTTTGGTGAAATCGACGCTTTGGGTTGCGGAAGGCCACTTTCATCAAGACCTTCGAGAGCCCGGCGCAAACTTGGCGCGACTCCTCCGCCCGATTGCTTTGGGATCTCCTCCGAGTCATTGGAGACCCACAAGACGCCCTTGAAGAACAGGCTGAGTTTGACGCTGGGTTGGAGGTTCTCATCGGTGGAGTACCCAAGATCCACCATCCCTAGCTCCATCAGCTCGTTATGGATGTCAAGCGGCGGTGTCCACAAGACCTTCATCCGATGCATTATGCTATCTCCGAGATTATTCTGGCGATCACAGCATTCGACAACAGTTCTTCATTGGCCTTGATCTTCTCCAGCAGGCCTGCTTCCCGCTCCTTGGCGCCTTCCAACGTCTCCGTCAAGGTGGTCAGTTTCAGCTCCAGATCCGCCTTGGAGTCCTTGGCGGCATCGATCTCCTTGATCTTTTCAGCGAAGCGACCTTGCAGCTCGCCCAGGGTGTAGGCGTCCTTCTCGCGCTCGCGCTTCAACCCGGCGACCTCCTCGCCGCTCTTTAGGAGGGTGGAATCCAGCTGAGCCACCCTCGTCTCCAAATCCCTCTTGGCGGCCTCGGCAGCCGCAGCAGCATCCTTTGCCTCCTGAAGTGGCCCGCCAATCGTTTGCTCGCGCACGGCGAGATCTTCCTCATAGCTGTCGAGGTTGATTTTCCGCTGCGCCAGCTCACGTTCTCGCGCGGAGAGCTTCTCGCCGGCAAGCCTCTGCTGCTCCTCGACCTCGCCCTTCTCCAAGATGAAGGTCGTGCGCTCCTCAGCAAGCTGCTCCCGCGCCTCTGCTATATCCCGGAGAGTTTCTTTGTTGGCGCGCCGGAGCTCTTCCGCGCGTTTCTCCAAGTCAGCTCCCGCCCTCGCGACAAGCGCCTCCCTGGACTCCAGCTTGGCTTGTCGGGCGCGGTAGAGCGACAACAACCTCCTTAGCAGCTGCTCCTCCTCAGGCTCACCGCTGCTGCTGCTCGGAGCATCGACCAGCGACAGCCCGGCGAAGGCAAGCAGTTCCGCGTCGAAGGTCTCCCCCTCGGCTGGTGCCCTGGAGCTTGATGCCCCGGGGAGCTTGATAAAGACACCCTCGCCGGCCTTCAGATAGGCGCCGGGCTGGGGCTCTTCGGAGTCTGGTGCGGCATCGGTGGCGGGAGGATCGGCGGTCGGTGCAGCGCCTGGCGCTCCTGCGGCCTCAGGGCCGTCAGTGCGATCGCCAGATTCCTCCCCAGCCTCTGCGCCAGCAGCCTTGGCGGCCTCCTCGCCGGCGGGCCCGTCAGCGCCAGCCTCCTCCTCCATGTTGGCGGCGTCGACATTGTCGCCGCGAGCGTCCTCCTCGCCGGCAGCCTCAGTCTCCATCGGATCTCCGGCAGGTGGATCTGATGGTCAGAAGAAGAAAGAACAAGTGAAGCAAATGTTCGAAAGAGAAGAACAGAAGAAAAGAGAATCCAAGGGAAATTTTCAAACAAGAAGATTACCTGCAATGGGATCTGTTGCCGCGGTCTCCACAACCGGGGGGTCATCGGCGCTGGTCCTTGTCGGGGAAGCTCCCCTTGTCGGAGAGGCCTCCCTTGCCGGAGAGCACTCCCTTGGCGAAGAGTTCTCCCTTGGCGGCGTAGTTGAAGCAAGCAGAACTTCGGGAGTGACCTCCGGTGCTTCCTGATGAGGCTGCTCTGCTCCTACATAATTCGACAAACCAGATATCAGTAATGGAGAAGCACCCAAGCACACCTAACCATGCGAAGTAAACCAAACACTTACGCTGGGGCTGTCTTTGGGGCTGCTCTGATGAAGGGTTGCCGGGTCCGGCAAGGGAGTCCCAGACGTGCCCCTAGCCATGCAGGGGAATCATCTGAGACGACAACCACCGGGGTCTTGGCCCTCTTCGACGCCCTCTGAGCTAGCGTCCTGAAGGAGAAGGTTCAGAGTGAAGCCAGTCAGATATAAAATCAAGCAATAAATTGGAGAATTACAAGCAACAGCGACAAGATCTTACTCTTCCTCTTCTTCCTCGGAGCTGAGGGCGGAGAGATCAAATTCCGCTCCGGCGCGACGAATTGGAGGAGAAGATTCCCTCGGACGCTTGGCGGATGCAGGGGCCGTGACTCCAGAAGACCCCGCTCCCGTTGCTGTGGCGGCAGGAGGCGCTCCCGCGGCAACAGTGCTTGCCGCGGTGGAGCGCGTCGGGCGGCGAGGCGGCTGTTGGGCCGTCTGCCGCCCCGCCACTTCTCCGGTCTTGCGGAGGCGTCTCCTTAGCGGGGCCGCGGGCTCCTCCTGCGGAAAGCTTCTTGACGGCGGAGGCGAAGCGCCACCGGCTGGCTCTTCCGGATTGACGTCGGGCTCGGCCTGTTCCTCCTCACCGGCAAGCTCTTCTCGCTCGGCAAGGCTTGCCGCCTCGGCTGTCTCCGCCTCCTCGACGGTAAACCCAAACACGCCGGCGGCGGCAGCTTCTGCCGCCTCCAACCTTGTAGCGTCGCGCCATCTCCTGATCGGTGGTGTCGCGGGTGAGCCGTCTCTGCTCGTCGGCGCGGATCGGCACCTCCACCAAGTTGTCGAAGAACTGCTGCACGACGTCGTCGGCGGGCTCCTGCCAAGTTGGAACGATTCCATGGGAATCGCACAACAGCATCATCACGCGGATGCTGTCAAGCGACGAGTTGTTGCACAAGGGCACGACTCCCCTCGGCAACATGCACCACTCGGGGCGATCCGCATCAGGCTTGAACAACTCCCGCAGCATGCCGTCCAGCTCGAAGATAGTAAAATTCCAGTTCAGACCCGGGCGTAGCCTCATGATGTCCACCGCATTTTGGAATTCCCAAGCAGGCCTCCTCCTCTCCTGCAAGGGCGCAATGCGGCGGCGAAGCAAATCCGCGCCAACTGCTCCTACGGTAAGCCCTGCTTGCCGGAGACGCAAAATCCTAGTCACGGCAATCTTCAATTTGTCATCCTCCGGCGCCAAGTTGCTCCAATCATTGCCGCGAACTATGGGAGTTTGGCGCAGGGCGGTGAAAGGCTGTGGCTCCTCTTCTAAGATCCAACACCAGTAAGCTCTCCACTACTCCCACTTGCTACGCAACTCTCCGTCAAGATACGCTTCCTTCTTGATGATCCTAGAGACCCATGCAATCCCTCCGGCAAGCGGCTCTCCTCTCTCTACGCGGGGCATGAAGTAATGGCGGAAGAGTGCTACATTTGGGTGGACCCCGACAAAGTTTTTGCAGAGGTGTGCGAAAACGGCCAAGGTGAGGACGGCGTTGGGGGTGAAATCAAGGAGGCGGAGGCCATAAGTGTTCATGACATCACAGAAGAATTCAGAAAAGGGCGGGCAGAGCCCGCAGTGGAAGAAAAGCGCGAAGAAAGGGTACCCGATGGAAACCTTCTCGGATGTGGCGGCAGAGATGACTCTCGTGCGCGGGTGCGCCCGGGTCTCCGTCGACCAGAAGAGATAGTACAGCTCCCGCAGCTCCGTCCTGTCAAGCAGGGGATCGAAGAGGGCCCGCTCCTTCCGCAGCGCCGCATGAAAGCTGCGCCTCGACCGATTTCACGCCTTTTCCCTTGTCGGCCTTCGGAGCCATGGGGAGAGGTGGTGGAGGAGGTCGACGGCGTTGGTGGCACCGGTGGCAATGGAGGGGCGGAGCGTCGCTCTCTTTGGGCTCGAGAAGAAAGGGGGAAGCGACGGGGTTTTCTGATGTGACAGCAAGGGCAAGTGGGCGTCCTGCCCCTGTTCCCCCTGCTTATAAAGAGGGAGAGGGTGGCGAGCGTTCTGATTTTTCCATTAAAGGAAGCCCCACGATCTCCCCCACGACGCCACGTCCGGTGCGTGACGTTCGTGGGAGGCGTGGTGGGTCCAGGGCGAGTAATGGCGTAATCCAGACCGCGCGTGCCCGTGCACTGTTTTGGGCCTGGCCCAACAGAGCTTGGCGCCGTGTGTGGCCCAGGCCCGGGGGCTCCTGTCGGTGTACTAGAGTAGGGGTACCCCTAGCACCCCGAACTTGTGCACGGACAGTTGCAGCACCCCGCGGCAGGGCTGGCTTGGTGACCGCCAAGATCCTCAGCAGCTCCTTTGGAGCCATTCGAGAACAAAGCAATCAAGACCCCGGCAAGAGGAGCTTGCCGGGAAGGCCACTCAAGGCACGAAGGAAATAAGGCCCCGACAAGAGGAGCTTGCCGGGAAGGCTTGGTGAGCGACAAGCTCCCGAGCGCAACAAGAACCTTGCCGCGGCAAGGTGCTCACCCTGTGACGAGCAACCTCTCTTCATCTCCACTCCAGCTCATCCGCCAACGTGTCGCCATGGGGCTTTTCCAGGCGCGCGTGTCAATGGGCTGTGCAGCCAGCGGGGAGCAGCGATAAGCGGCGCTGACAAGCTACCATCGTGGCAAACGGAGGCGCACTTGACGGTCCCTGTTACACTGTTCAGGCGACTAAGACGGGCATTTATGACTCTTGTCCCTTGCCGTCAGAGTTAGGTATAGATCACTGTAGACTGTACAAAGCGGTGTACCAACCTCTGTTTTTACTATCTTACCCTTGTCTACTTACCACATGTGGTGACCCCTTGTGCCTATAAAAGGAGGCCCAAGTGCAACGTAGAAAGGGTTCGGTTCAGCTCCGGTTTAGTTCATCCTACTCATACGAGACCACACTCAGGCTAGGTTTGGTAGCTCCCATTGCTTCCTAGCAAGAACACAATATAATCCACAAAGCAGCAGTAGGAGTATTATCTCTCCGGAGAGCTCCGAAGCTGGGTAAATCTGCTCGTGTGCATCGCTTCGATCTACTCTTTGTGCAATCTCCGCCCCCCTCCGAACCACAAGGGACCCAGGTGCCATAGGTGTTCGCGGGACACGATCAGCTTCCCCGACACGGCCCTTGGGGGCTACATTAGTGGATTCTGAAGCATTGAGTTTATGTCAAGTCCCGGTTTAACTATACTAAGTTGAACCGACACTTGGGGGCTAGGAGAGTTAACAAAAATTGAAATATCCAAGCGGGAAAAGAACATGGAGGTTACCTCGAATTTTTCTTTCATCCGGTTCAAGTAGCCAGAATGAAGGTCTTGGGGGTTCAGAGCAGCGTAAGTTGCCAGATCAACATCCCACTTGCCCTTGCTCATAGTGGCAAATTCTTCTTTGGATAAAGCGGCCGGATTACCCGGTTCGCTGTGGCCAAAGCCAGTAATCACAACGTCATCGTCCTTGGTATCACCGGTTTGACCACGGACAGTCGGTTTGTTAGCAGGCCGGATTGGACTGGTGGATTTTTCAATCCGGGTTGGGCTTCTGGGCTGGTCAGCAGGATGGGATGTGTCAACAGGCCATTCTTCGGCAACAAAATCGTCATCATGCAGTGGCGGATCATTGGGCGTATCTTCACAAATAGCCGCTTCAAGATTTGGGGCGCTGTCCGGTTCAGGGGCAGTCTCTTCGTCGGCCGCTTTATCCAGACGAGCCTTTTTGCTCGGCCTAGGCTTGGCCCTGAAAAGGCACAATAACAGTCAAATACGGCATATACTATGCAATGATGCAGTAGAAACTATATGAAATGTATAACTTACCCAAGCACCGTTTTAAGTGGTGGCAGCTGAGTAGCTGATGAATCGCCAGATGAGGAATGGGAAGTGACCTGATAATCGGAGTCAGATGGATTAAGAGGTTGATGAAAACAGCCTGCTTTAGGACAAGCACTGACAAGCAAATTAGAGACCTCTGAACGACGTTTCCGAACTGGACTGTTCGGTAAACCGGCGGAGGTAACTACCTGGCCGCTGTGCCGAGTTGTGCGGCGAACTTCATGTTGTTGAGTCTTCATAAGAAATTTGGGATCCAAGTAAGCAAGGGGATGAGAAAATTTAATTTTCCGGTTTGCCCGACGAATTTTTAGTGAAGGCAAAGGATTTGAGTCAGAGGAGATAATAGTTACCTCTACAACATCAACATTACTGGTTTCAGCATCATCCTGACAAATATGATCATTAATTAGGCGTATGAAAAGTAAGCCAAGTGAATCAAGTTCTACCTCAAGGTCCAGATTACCCACATCGTCATCCACAGCCGGATCAGAAGATGCAGTGGTTTTCCTCTTATGAGCAGTCCTCTTGACAGCTTTGGTCTTTTGCCGGATTGGTTTTTCCGGTTTGTCTGGCTTCTCTGGTTTCTCTTGTGGACGTTTCTTGCTCCAGAATGGATCATCACCCTAATTAAGCAGCAGTTGATGTTAAAAATGATACCAGAAATAGCAGTAATATATTCAGTAATAAATAGTCAGAAGTCTTACAGATGGTGGTTTGTTGGTAGCACAGAAGGGGAGCAGACCGGTTCGGGTACAGAGGTGTTCCGGTTCATTCAACATTTTCTTCACAGCCTCGGTGACCTCATCATCGGTAAGCTGGATATTAACATGTTGGAGGGGGTCGTTGACGCTACCAGTGTACTCACACATTAAACCGGAGCGCTGGGAGAGGGGTAGTATGCTCCATGATATCCAATAGCGTGCGAGATCAATTCCGGTTAAACCATTGGCCATGAAGGCTCTGAGCTTGGAGAGTTGAGGAGCGTATTTACTTCTCTCATTGGCGGTTAATCTTTGCGGAAAGGGATGTGTATTACTGAGTCGCTGGACGAAAAACCGGGCAAAGGATTCTCATTGGTGAGAGGTGTCTCTGCAATAGAACCATGTTTGATTCCATTCCTTGGGGTGGCTGTGCAGTTTGACATGAGGATAAGTGACCTCCTTTCTTTTTGAATCGCCACACCACCCAATTATGTTGGGCCCGTCGGTGAATTCTGTCCGTGGTTTAGATGGAAGCAGTCTCTAAACAGTTCAACTGTGGGTTCTTCTTGAAAGTATGCCTCACAGAGCACTTGGAAGTGACAAATATTGGTAACAGAACTGGGGCCCGTATCTTGCGGACGGAGTTGAAAATTGGCTAAAACATTCCGGTAAAATTTTGAACCGGGCGGGTTGATACCCCGGGCTAAGTGATCTGCGAAAACTACAACCTCTCCTTCTTAAGGTGTGGGTGGACATTCTTTGCCAGGAACCCTCCAATGGATAGTATCTTTACTGCTTAAAGCACCAGTCAGGACCAAATTGTTTAATTGAGTTTCAGTGACACGGGAAGGAGCCCAGTTGCACTCATATACTTGTTTGGCCATCTACAAAAAATATAAATCCGGTTCAAGAAATGTGTTGGGACAAAGAGAGAATCGGTGTACAATGCTTAATCGGAGACAACTACATCTAAACCGGAGTTCTATGAAGCGACAGTGTCTGGTTAAGGAGTTCTGGCGGTTCAACAAGGGGACTAATGGTGTATACTGGTTTATTTAATTTTCTCTATGTTAAGTTAAACCGCCTGGTCTAAATATTGAAAACAATTGAGGTTGTGAACGGCTAAGTGTGCAGAAACAGGTTTCGCAAGATTTCTCTACAACGAAGGATCTGAAGCCAGATCAGAAAAGAAGAAAAATATCCAAAAAAAGAATAAAGCAAAGCAGTATTGATGCAATGAGCAGGAGATAATGTGAGAGATCTATAGACGTGAGCACGAGACTACAGGCAGATGCTAAAAGCTACTACTAATCAGAGCAAGGTGTCACAGATCTATCCAGGAGTCTGGTATAAGCATGAACAGTTAATGGAGCACTGCAAGAACCAGAAACCCTAGAATGAATCTAGGTCGAGGGGAACTGAGGACCTACCAGAGTTGAGGAGATGCGGAAGATTGCTGCGTTTCTCTGGTGCGTTCAGGTTGATGCAGCGGCTCAAGACGGTGCAGAGGTCGATGGCGGCGGCGGAGCTCCGAGGCTAGCGACGCGAGGAAGACGAAGAGAAAGGGGACGGGGGGAGAAAAGAATGACCCTTCGGTCCTATTTATAAGGCAAGAGACCTGTGTCAGGCGCGTGAATCAAGGAACCACAAATCTGGGAAGTAGAGTTGTCGCCTCGGTTATTGCGGATCTGTTAAACAAAGAAGGTATCATGAATGCTATCTTTATGGGGATGTCATGCCGGTTTACAGCAACCAGAGAAGGTGACATCACGGCGGTTCAACAATTACAAGAAGATATTGCAGATGAAGGTTTTTTATCAAGGATTAACATGAACCTGTTCAAATCAATCTGAGGCCTAATGTTGGGGATATTACTACTGGGCGTAAACCGGCCTATCTGGGCCGGGTTAACTTCATCAGTAGTTCAACGGTGCAAAAGCCCAAGCATGAAAGTAAGGGCCCGAGGCACATAGTCGGTTCGAGAACACATGGCCGTGAACCGACCTGGTATGTAAACTTGTATTGTAAGTTAGGAATAGAGAGAGACCAACCCGGATACGAGTATGAACCAGAGATTGGGACTCTCTGAACCGACGGGCCTCACCCGTGTATATAAGGGGACGACCCCAGGCGGATCAAGGACAGACAACAACAACTCGAGGCCTAGGAGAAGCTTATTTTCTTCCTGGTCATCGAGACCACATCAATCCCATCACAACTAGACGTAGGCTTTTACCTTCATCGAAGGGGCCGAACTAGTATAACTCTTGTGTCCTTGCGTCCGCTTTAACCCCTTCAAGTTAACCCGTAGCGATGGCTCCAGACTAAGTCCTTTCACGAGGACATCTTCCATGACAAAACCACGACAGTAATGGATATACACAGAGAGATTACAACCCCATCTCGGTGAGACCGAGATCCCTATCGGTGAGAGCGATTTGCCTAGGGTTTGTGGAAGTGGCTATGACATCTGAACTCGGTGGCGCCGGATAGAAAGAATCGGTAGGGCCGAGATTGACTTTTGGTCTAGGTCATATGTGGATGTGAGAAACTAATTGAGTGCTTTGGAGCATATCACTAAGCATTTTGAGCAAGTAAGCCATAAGCAACACCTCATCCCTCCTTGATAGTATTGGCTTTTCCTATAGACTCAATGTGATCTTGGATCACTAAAATATACAATGTAGAGTCTTGTGCTTGAAGCTTGAGCCAATCCTTTGTCCTTTGCATCTAGAAGGGGTTCCACATCCTTTAGTCCATGCCACTTCATTGTTGAACTTATATGAAACATACTAGGTAAAGGTGTTAGTCCAACAAGAGATATGTTGACATTAATTACCAAAACCACCTAGGGAGCACTTGTGCTTTCAATCTCCCCCTTTTTGGTAATTGATGACAACATACATCAAAGCTTTAGATAAAGATATAGAGAATAGTAAGTAAAGCTTTGGTAAGACATGTGACATGCATAGACTCCCCTACATGTATGCACTGATGTGAATATGTAATTTAAGAACATGTGAATGCATAAACATGACAGAGTAAGCATGTGTTACATGTATCTTGGCTATATGCATCAGAGCAAAAGATGTGAATGTGGGAAATGTACCTTCATGCTCATGAGTCCTTCTTGCAAACAAAGTATGTACATCAGCAAGAATTCCTCATACACATGATTATGATGCATATACTTACCTTGTGGTCTTGAGTTGGCTAAGGATGGGATGAACCTGCGTAAACAAGGTTAGATAACACAGATACACCTACTAGCCAGAGCAAACAAAAGAAAGCACAAGAGTACCAAGAATGGGATGACATGTAGAGAGTGAGTACTGAGTACCACATTGGATGTAGACATGTCCCCAAAGGTAAAGATATGCAATCAATTTAAGGATTTCCTTCCCTTAGATGTCTTGCTCCCCCTGAATCTAGCATGGGATATTGGGAGAAGATAGGGAACAGAAAATCAGAGCTCGAAGAAAATAAACAGAGCTAATGCAAAATAAGCACATATGAACATGTCTTTCCCCTCAAGAAGACATGTAGCATCTCTCCTCTTGAACACCAAGCATCTGGGATCCTTGAAGATTACTCTCTGCTTGAGTATTCTCTCCCCCTAGAGATATGATTGAGCTTTGATGTGATCTCTCTCTCCCCCTTTGACATCAATTTCCAAGAAGGGTCTTCTGGAATTTGTCGTGAATGAGTTTGGTCCTTGAATCACAGCACAAAGCATTAAGGTAAATGTGTTGCTTGTAGAGGACAAGATTCATTGAGTGGAGCTGGATCAAAAATAATTCAGGAACGATTGGGAAAATGTCTTTCCTGTAATGAAATCGGTGGCACCGAGTGGTATGCTTCGGTTGCACCGAAAGAATTCGGTTGGACCGAAAACAAGAGACCGGTGTGACCGAGTTCATCACAGAGAAAACACTTGTCACCTCAGCTCACTAGACAAGTAAGATCTCACAAGGATTTGCAAGGAATTAACTGAAAGATTTGCAATGAATTGGATGCAGGGAATGCAGAACAAACAGAAAAGAAAATAAATCTAGATGAAGTTTTTTTAAGAGGGAAGCAAATATGCAAGAGAGAAATGCAAAAGGAAACACAAGAGAACTTCATCTTGAATTGGGCGGTGACAAAGTCACCTATGTTAGAGTATATTGACTTAGGAGTCAAGTGAGATCACTTGATCATAGGTCATACTCATCGTTTAAGCTAAAAATGGGGTTGCCATTTTTCGTTTAAGCATCTTGGTATATTCACATCTTGTCGAGTTGCTTTGACTCATGTCTTGGAGTAAAGCTTCTCTAAGATGGAACAACATACCTTGGTGGTGGTGATGATCATGATCATGTAGTTGAACTTGTGTGGGTTGCTCAAGGTTGATGTAGCTCATCAAGAGTTAGGAGCACAACTTGGAATTGGAGTTCATCTACCTACATGGGTTAGTTTTTGCAAGGAAGAGCACGTGTGTATCCAAAATGACAATCATGAAGTTCAATAATAATTTTGTTAAAGGATATGTTCGAATGGTTTCGTGCTTCCTTGTCTTCAAGCACCATTCTGTAGAGACTTGGTGATGTAGAGATTGCTCAAGATGTGAGTGAGTTGCAATCTCATAGATTTGGATTCATCCAAGTACCTACAAGGGTTAGATAACACGCAAGGTGCAAATATATCCAAGACATAAGATTGTCATCATAATAGAAATTTCAAGGATTAGTCATAGGCTCATGCCTTGCATGTATCAAATGGAGTTCCTACTCCAAGTTTGAAGCATCAATGATTTTCAATTGACCTCTTAACCTGCAAAACACTCTCTCATCAAGTGGTTTAGTGAATATATCTGCTAATTGCTTTTCGGTGCGAACATGCTTAAGATTAATGTCCCCTTTGGCAACATGATCTCGAATGAAATGATGACGAACTTCATTGTGCTTAGTTCGAGAGTGTTGCACGGGATTGTGAGCAATTCTGATAGCACTTTCATTGTCACAAAGTAGTGGAACATGTTTCACATATATCCCATAATCTTTAAGAGTTTGGGTCATCCAAAGTAATTGAGCACAACATGAACCAGCGGCAATGTATTCCGCTTTGGCGGTGGATAAGGATACCGAGTTTTGTTTTTGGAAGACCAAGATACAAGAGATCTACCAAGAAATTGACAAGTACCCGAAGTGGACTTTCTATCAACCTTGTCTGTCGGGGATATACCCCACGGTGTAACCCGCCGGATGTATGACCCGGCTGGAGCGTGGAAACTCACTGGTGACCTTCCTGGAGCTTGGCGATTCACAGATAACCCACCCGATATTGGCGACTCATTAGTAACCCGGCTGGCGGGTCAGATGGACAACAAGGCCCAAAGCCCAGAAGGCCGGCTCATGTTATGAAGGGCCGGTTTAAGAGGAAAGGGATGACAAATATTTCCTTTATGAGGAAGCAAGACCCGGACTTGTATTTAACTTGTAAGAGAAGATAGAGTAGTCCTAGTCCTACTAGGACTCCACATGTAACCCGCCCCTCTAACTTATATAAGGAGGGGCGGGGCTCCCCAAAGAGGGATAAGCAACGAGAAACAATATCTAGGGCTAGACACAAAGTGGAGAGCCGGCTTACGGCGACTCCCTCATGATGATAATGAGACCTAGCCACAAACAGCATGTAGGGTTATTACCGGATGATGTTTCCCGGGGCCCGAAGCTGTCTAAATCCTTGTCTTATGTGTTGCGTCTCTCGGTTCCGCTGAACCCCTTCAAGCTACCACATAGATGCGTTGGCCTCGTGACTAAGTCCTTACACTAGGACATCTGCCGTGTAAATTCCACGACAGTTGGCGCCCACCGTGGGGCTCGCGCACAGTGGTGTTGAGTTCTTGGACGTATCTTTTTCAGGGATCGAGAGGTTTATGATTAAGCCGGACGACCATGGACAGAGTCGGCAAATTTATTGTTGGGAGATCAGAATTATGGTTAAATTTTTGGAGCCAACAGATACAAGATCCGTAGAGATTTTAGGGTTTACGTGCAGCGCCTCACGCGCTTCTCGGCGACCCGTCGAAACCGAAGGCAGATCGTGTTTTTGCTGTAGACGAGACTGGACAGGAATCTAATTCAACGATGGTCACCAAGTAATCGGGCCGATGCTTTGATTTTAAGCAGCTGACGCAAATCACCGAGATCGACAAGAAATTTTTCTGCTCCAAGTACATGTATTACAGTATCCGGGTCAGATTGCTATTCCTTGTGGTTCCGCCGCGTTGCAACTGCTGCTCCGTACGCAGCGTCAAGTCCCGAGGCAAAAATCAATCTGACCGCTGCTGCTTTGTGCATGAATACCAAAAATCAAGTCATCAGCTACTACTCCATTACCCACAACGTGTGAAGGCACTAGTATTTGCGCTAGTACAGAGTATTAGTCCAACCTTAGTTTTTTACCATCAAACGCTACTACCAGCAAGGCATATTACCAGTTGCAAAAAGTTGCTCAGACCGGCTCGCATATCCGGTTCAAACCTGCCTGTATGACTTGCCTCGCCTTTGTTACCACGCCTCTGCTAGGGCCGGTGTGCTGTTCTGCCTAGCTACACCTTGCCGTCAGCTACATCACCTTCGCCGTCGCTTTTCTCGTGGCCAGGTCAAGCCGTTCGACCTCGAGCCACAAGCCTCCCTACGTGGACCTCGCTCCTGCGGCACTGAGCCGCCGTCGTCGGCCTCCGCCTCTACTACAGTGCTGCTCAAGCTTCAAGTATCCGCTGATGGAGTGGGCCATGAGCCGCCGGTCCTCGTCCGCAGCCACGGCCCTGATCAGCCGCCTCCTCCGCCTGGTCGAGCCATGGCCTCCGCAGCCTCCGATCTGCTCTGCCACAACATGATCACTACCATCGCCGCCGTGCCAAGCTATCATCGTCTGTGACCGTCTCCAAAGTCGCCGGGCTAGTACATGGCCACCAGAAAACCTGTTTCGGATTAAGCATTACTTCATGATGCATTACTGGGCAGATCTGAGGGGTTTCCATCAACTATAACTTCATGGTCAAAGGTCATTTGTTGTTGTTCATATCACAACAAGCCGGCCCCGTTCCTAAACCGCCAGAATCAGACGCCCGCCCACGCGCCGCTTCTGCTCCGACCAGCGCGGGGACTGATTGCCTCCGCGATCATTGTTGCCCTTTGCCAGGTCATGGGAGCCGCCACTATAATCTGTCGTCTTCGGCTTGCCTCCGTCGAGCGTGATTGCATCTGCACCAAGCCGCCACCCACGAGTCAATGAAGTCGCTCTGAACCGGCCAAGTCGCCAACACGGTGTCGCCTGCCCAAGTCGCCACCACCCGCCGCACCAACTATTCATAGCTGCACATAAGAGTCTGCTGGCCTGGTGACACGTAGAAGGGGGGAAAACCAGCCGGTTTAACGCGCCTTGCGGGCCTCTGCGCCAAATCGCAGGCTTGCAAGCTGCGTGCAAGCGGCCTCCGAAGCCGCCTAAGCCGTCGTGCCCCGTCGTTCAGTACCCGTGCCTCCTCTGGCCGGTTTTCACTTTGCGCTCCCGCTGGGTCGCCTCCATTCGTGACCACATCAGGACTCCTGCTACAAACCGCCGGCCACGACATGTGACTCGCCTCGCTCCACGTCCGTTTCAAATCCACTAGCTGACTCCAAGATGCTGCCGCAGGCTTGCATCGGCCACCACTGCAAGCGCCGTCATGCCTCGTCAACCCAACGCCGTGATTTGCCTCGGCCCGCCAGTCTCGCCCCGTGGCTGCTACGCCCCACGGCGATTCGCTGCTTTGGTCTCACTCCGAGACAACTCCACTCTGAGCCATACTCCAACGGCTTCCGGGCGACCCCACCTCCAGGCCGGTTCCCCGCGCGCCCTCTGCCAGCTTACCATACGGCCGACCATTTGGACGCCCGCCTGCCCAGACCAGCTACCTCTCTGCGCCCGCGCCGCCTCGCGCTACCACGTGCTCCTGCGCCTGGCCTATTCCCCGTGCCTGCCTCCGTTTCTGCTAGCCTTGGCCGGCTCTCGCGCCACAACTCCCGGGTATGGATGCAGCGACCACTGCCGGGTCTGCTTGGCCTTCAAGCCACCATGGGTCTTCTCACCCGAAAACCTCACCAAGCCGCCGCCTGGTCTTGCGACCCCGCCCAGGCCGCCGCACCTTCAGCGAGTCGCCGGCGCCTCCAAAGATACTATCACCGGCTCACAGCTGTGCGAGGGCCCTGTCCACCGCCAGTGTCCGAGAGCCGCCGCTGGTGCACTCCCCTGCATCGAGCCGCCCAGCTGAAGCTACAGACACGGGCGCCCGCCGGCTTGTGCTCCGCTGGCCGAGTGTTCATATAATCTGGAAGAAAGGAGCCAGAGTAAAAAAAAAGAGGGGAAGGGGCCTTATAGACCTCACAAGAGAAAAATAAATGGTGGTTGATTGTCAGATTTCTCCGTTTGCACCGGATGGACCATACATCACCAGGATATGTACAGATGCTATAGACGGATCATCCGGGGTCTGAACAAATCAGGTGATATCCATCTGAGTCTATTTATTTAACACATATTGTTTTCATCAGGAAACAATTACTTTTGATCCGTATATTTTTTATGAGCAGGACAATGATTTATTTTAAAGATGGTGCCATGCTGTGCCAATGAATTGTACGTTAGCATCATCATGCACTAGCATTTGCGCCTGCTTGCTATTGAATGGGTGTGCGCGAGCTGCCGTCTCTGCGGCCCAAATCTACATCAACACGATGGGGTTAGCATGCCCGTCCGTATCGCGGCTGACTCGCCCTTCCGCGACCGACTCATCTGTTGTCCGGGCGAATCCGGTGACATACCTCTAAGTATATTTTTTGGCATATATTTATTTTTGTCAAAGAACAATTACTTTGGTCTGCAATATTGTTTATGCAGGGCAATTATTTATGACATATTATACCGCGGAGATGGAGGCATGCCAACATCTTTGGGCATAGGTGATCGTCGTTACTCAACGGACTCCCGCACCGGCTTACAACGCCGTGGCCGTCTCACGCGACCACGCCGGCTTACAACAAGGACGACAACTTGCACGTCCGCACCGACTTACAACACCATGGCCGGTTCATCTATCTGTGCCACCTCAGATGTTGCGGTCGTCTTTACCGTCCGTCTCTCGCGGCCTGGTTTACATCAACACACCGGGCCGCACCTGTCTGCATGAGCTGTTTATTGAGTATGAGCAAGTCACTGCTTGGGAAGCCCGGTTTTCTTCTGACAAATTGGAGGCAAATTATCATGTATTATCAGCCGCCGTCTGCTTTGGATGGCTCAATGGGCAGGCGCACAAGTCACTGCACTACGATTTGGTTTACTTCAAACAGCCAGTTGGAAGGAACCATTGGCCAAGTTGCTGACACGGTTCATACGTGATCATTTATAACCCGCCACAGTCACCTCAACCTTCTATGGATTCACATCGCGCTATCAACGCCAATGATATACATCTTCTGTTGTGGTCAAATATGAAGAATCTCAAGCCAACACTTCGAGTCATCTTGAGACTCGGAGGCTACAATGGTATGGCTCGGCAAAATTAGCCGGTTTCAATGAATTCAAGAACTCCGGGTCATTGAAGGGAAGATAACCCGGCCCTGGAGGCTACTGCTTTATTGGCAAATATTTAAAGGCCGTCAAAAAAATTTCCGGTTCAAAATGAAGATTCCGGTTTAAAATACAGCTCAAGAAACATCTTTCTCCCGCAAAGCTTTGAAGCTCTCAAAACCGGTTCAACATCTGGATCAAGGTAAATTTTTCCCTTACAAAGCTTTGAGGATCTCCATATCCGGTTTAAGAATTTCCGGTTTAAAAGAAGTAATCTCTCGCAAGTTTGAGATCTCAGACAAATTAATGGTTACCAAAGGGAACTTGCTGGCATGATGCACTGTTCAAAACATGGGTATCCTGCCTTACGGCTTATTTTATTATGGTCCTTTGGAGGATTCCTGCTCATCGGGCATAGCTATCAGTACCCTTTTGATCGGTATAGCCAAAATTTATATGGTCACTTGGGGGCTTCCTGTTCAAACATAGGTCGTATTCGAACCAAAGAGAACATAGCTGCCGATACCCTTTTGATTAGCAAACTGCTGAACCTACTTGGGGGCTTCTTGATCGTATCTGAATCATAGCTCAACCCCTTTGGGAATCGAGGTGGATCGCATTCGAATCAGCGTTGTTAAACAACTTTCAAGGTCATTTGGGGGCTTCCTGTTCAAACATAGGTCGTATTCGAACCAAAGAGAACATAGCTGTTGATACCCACTTTGATCGGCAACGCCAACGCCACTGGGGGCTAAATGATCGTATTTGAACCTTAGTTTAACCCCTTTGGAACGGTTTACTGATCGTATTCGAATCAGAAGCCTCAAAATTTTTATCTGTTTTTATACAATCGCAAGTATTTGTGTTGTCACAAATATCATATATGCCGGCTCTTACAGAGTTGAGTTATCAACTTCACCTTTGCAGGTCACATAAGCCGGCGGTGTCATTCAAAGGATCATAGGGATCTTGTGATCTACTTGTGTGTAGGATAAGACTACATTTGGGTGGTTACCCGCCCTGGCTTTTGACGCTAAGTCGCCAGGGCATATGTTGTTTAAACTCTTTACAGGATTTGCAGAAATATGACATATAAATGATTAAGTTCAAGCTCATTACCGAACTTGATGCCTCAAAATGATTATCCGTTCTGGATTTTTCTCAAAGGCTATAAGCCGCCGGGTTATAAAAATTCTGGCTTACAATGAAGGCGTATTAAATCGCCATCGGCCAAGAGCCGCCGAGTATTTAAACTCTGGATTTACTTATCAACCGATCAGGTATTCAAATTTTTAATAGCCAAAACTGGCTGGATTTTCATGATGATATTGAATGATTGAGGTTTTCATGCCGGATTATATTATTCAAATCTTGAATAGCCAACATGGCTGGATTTCTATTGTGATTATCAATAACCAGTGTTATGATTGAGGTTTTCAAAGTCGCTTTAGCGCAACTGCTATTATTTTTATCAATGGATATGATTTATTCTACAATGGAAGGAATAGTCCCGAGTCGCTGCAGGCTTACGACCCGGCACTTGGGGGCTACATTATTCAGATTGGGATTATATCAAATATGCAAGTCCCATGTCACTGCCATCATGCGCCATGGCACTTGGGGGCTAATGCAAAGCCATTTTTTGCTCAACTTATTGAAGACCCGCCTCATCACATTCTAAATGAGTTGGCCCTTGGGGGCTACACATTACTCCTGTCAAAAATTCAAGGTACACAAGCATTAATCCATTATATTGAACGGTCCACTATTCAGTTGGTGGAGTACAAGGCTCTTAACCTTGTGGACGTGGGTTCAAGCCCCATGGTGGAGACTATATTATATGATGTTATTATCAATTATATACAAAGTCCCAGCTCAGTATTATCTTACTAAGCCATCCCTTGGGGACTACACATTGCTGTTCAAATTTACATGGTTATATCTACAAAGTCCCTGCTCATTATTGCATAATGACCCGGCCCTTGGGGGCTACACTGGTTGAAGTTTTCTTGAGCATAAAGCAATTACAAGTCCCAGGTTGCTGCAAGCATGACAACCCGGCACTTGGGGGCTACATTTTTGGAATATTCAGTTTATATGATTGAGATGAATAAACCGGATTTCTTCAAGGTTGCAACATTTATTGGAGCAAGTCTTAAACCATCACTTTGTTCTGCTCAAGACTTGGGGGCTACGGGTAATATGGATATAAGGGAGAAAAATCTTCAAATTATTAGTTTTGAGCAAATCAGGAGGATCAATTACGTAAACCGGTGTCAACAACAATTATGACCCGGCATCGTCTGTTTTATAATCCGACAGTTTTTGGTAATGATAAACCGGCAAATTCTACATCTTCAAGCCGGCTGACTATCAGATGAGTATTTCAAGACAAATATTTTTTAAGCCGGCGCTTTGGAAGCCGACTCAAGTGGATTATTCTTCACAATATTTCTCTGGGAGAAACTAACGTCAGAGTATGAAGCTGGCTTATTGACCCGGATTTTTTAGAAGAAGGGAACGACAATTGGACTTAAGGATGATCAGGTCCTGGCTCAGGAGAATATTTAACCCGGAGAACAACCTGTCAAATTTGCTCTTGAGTTATTTTGCAGGATCAGTTTAACATGGATAAATCCAACTTAAACTAGGGGCTAATGTCGGGGATATACCCCGCGGTGTAACCCGCCGGATGTATGACCCGGCTGGAGCGTGGCGACTCACTGGTGACCCGCCTCGAGCTTGGCGATTCACAGAAAACCCGCCTGATATTGGCAACTCATTAGTAACCCGACTGGTGGGTCAGATGGACAACAAGGCCCAAAGCCCAGAAGGCCGGCTCATGTTATGATGGGCTGGTTTAAGAGGAAAGGGATGACAAATATTTCCTTTATGAGGAAGCAAGACCCATACTTGTATTTAACTTGTAAGAGACGATAGACTAGTCCTAGTCCTACTAGGACTCCACATGTAACCCGCCCCTCTAACTTATATAAGGAGGGGCAGGGCTCCCCAAGGAGGGACAAGCAACAAGAAACAATATCTAGGGCTAGACACAAAGAGGAGAGCCGGCTTACGGCGACTCCCTCATGATGATAATGAGACCTAGCCACAAACAGCATGTAGGGTTATTACCGGATGATGTTTCCTGGGGCCCGAAGCTGTCTAAATCCTCGTCTTGTGTGCCACGTCTCTCGATTCCGCTCAACCCCTTCAAGCTACCACATAGATGCGTTGGCCTCGCGACTAAGTCCTTACACTAGGACATCTGCCGTGTTAATTCCACGACATTGTCACTGGCATAGTCCGAGTCGGAGTAGCCAACAAGATCGAAAGAAGCCCTCTTTGGTTACCAAATGCCAAAATTTGGTGTATGGATTAAGTATCTCACTATCCTTTTCACGGCCTTAAGATGACATTCTTTAGGAGCAGCTTGATATCGTGCACATATGCACACACATAGCATAATATCGGTACGTGAAGCACATAGATATAACAATGAACCAATCATAGAGCAGTAAACTTTTTGATAAACCGGCTCACCATCTTTGGTCAAATCAAGATGTCCACTAGTAGGCATGGGTGTAGTCATACCTTTGCATTCTTGCATATTGAACTTCTTGAATAAGTCCTTGGTGTACTTTGTTTGAGAGACAAAGGTACCTTCCTTAGTTTGCTTGATTTGCAAACCGAGAAAGAATTTGAGTTCACTCATCATAGACATCTCAAACTTCTCCGACATTAGCTTTCCAAATTTTTCACTAAAATGAGGGTTAATCGAACCAAATATAATATCATCAACATAAATTTGGCACACAAATAGTTCGCCATTAACCCTTTTTGTAAAAGGAGTAGAATCAATTTTACCAATTTCAAAGCCCTTTTCAATAAGGAACTTGGTCAAGCATTTATACCATGCTCTAGGAGCTTGTTTAAGACCATAAAGGGCTTTGTGAAGTTTGTAGACATGATCAGGTTTCTTAGGATTGACAAAGCCGGGAGGTTGCTTAACATAAACTTCCTCCTCAATTTCACCATTTAGAAAAGCACTTTTCATGTCCATTTGGTACAAGGTGATATCATGGTGATTAACATAAGCATGTAAGATGCGAATGGAATCAAGTCTAGCAACGGGAGCATAAGTCTCACCATAGTCCATACCTTCGACTTGTGTGTAGCCTTGGGCGACGAGACGTGCTTTGTTGCGAATTACTTGTCCATCTTCATCTTGCTTGTTGCGAAACACCCATTTGGTACCAATGATGTTTTGGTTGTTGTTGGGCTTCTCAACCAATGTCCACACTTGATTTCTCTCAAAGTTGTGTAGCTCTTCATGCATGGCGTTTATCCAATCCGGATCTTCCAATGCTTCTTCAACCTTCATAGGTTCAATGCTAGAGATGAATGAGTAATGTTCATAAAAGTTAGCTAAACGAGTTTTAGAGCGAGTGATTCTCCCGGTTTAGATGTCATTGTAGATTTGCTCGACGGGATGATCTTTGGCGATTCTAGCTCGAACTCGTGAAAGCTTTTGCCTGGGTCTTGGTTGGACATCTTTTTCATCTTGTTCTTCTTCTTGGCCTTCTTCGTTGTTGATGTTGTCATTGTCTTGTCGTGGTGGAGAGGGAGGTTGTTGATGGTCATCTTGGTGCACTTCCTCGTTTTGTTCATCTTGGTGTGTCCCACTCGTGGATGCTTCCATATCAACTCTTGGTTCACCTTGTCTTGAGGTAGAAGCTTCCACTTGGACGGACGAGGTACTCTCTTTCACCTCTGTTGGACGAATCTTGCCAATAGACAAGTCTTGAATTGCTTCCGAGGGGTTTTTGTCTCCTACATCAATTGGCAATTGCTCTACTTGCGAGCCGTTAGTTTCATCAAACTTCACATCTACCGTTTCTTCAACCTTTCGGGTGAAATTGTTGTAGACATGGTATGTGTGAGAGTTTGAGCCATAACCAAGTAGGAAACCTTCATGAGACTTAGGAGCAAATTTAGAACGACGAGGCTTATCAAGAATGTAGCACTTTGAGCCGAATACTCGAAAGTATCCAACTTGGGGTTTGTTACCGGTGAGAAGCTCGTATGTCGTCTTGCCGAGTAGCTTGTGAAGATACAAGAGATTTGTTGCATGACAAGCTGTCTCAACCTCTTCCGCCCAAAAGTGCTTTGGCGTCTTGTACTCATCAAGCATCGTTCTTGCCATTTCAATAAGACTCCGGTTCTTCCTCTCAACGACATTTTGTTGAGGTGTGTACGTAGCCAAGAACTCATGTGAAATCCCTTCTTCGTCAGGAAAGGCATCCACATTTGCGTTCTTGAACTCCTTTCCGTTGTCGCTTCGAACCTTCTTGATCTTCACGTCAAATTGATTTTGGGCCTTCCAAGCGAAGTTTTTGAAGATCTTTTGGACCTGCGATTTATCATCGAGAAAGAACACCCATGTAAATCTTGAAAAATCATCAACTATAACTAGACCAAAAGAATTTCCACCGAGACTTTTGTAAGTGTTGGGACGAAAAAGATCCATGTGAAGTAGCTCGAGTGGCCTCCTTGTGGTCATGATGTTCTTCACGAGATGCCTTCCTCCAACCTGTTTACTTGCTTGACAAGCGCTGCAAAGTCTATCTGAGGGAGTCCTGGATTAGGGGGTGTCCGGATGGCCGGACTATAACCTTTGGCCGGACTCCTGGACTATGAAGATACAAGATTGAAGACTTCGCCCCGTGTCCGGATAGGACTTTCCTTGGCGTGGAAGGCAAGCTTGACGATACTCATATGTAGATCTCCTCCCATTTGTAACCGACTCTATGTAACCCTAACCCCCTCCGGTGTCTATATAAACCGTAGGGTTTTAGTCCGTAGGACGAACAACAATCATACCATAGGCTAGCTTCTAGGGTTTAGCCTCTCTGATCTTGTGGTAGATCTACTCTTGTACTACCCATATCATCAATATTAATCAAGAAGGAGTAGGGTTTTACCTCCATCAAGAGGGCCCGAACCTGGGTAAAAACATTGTGTCCCTTGTCTCCTGTTACCATCCGCCTAGACGCACAGTTCGGGACCCCCTACACGAGATCCGCCGGTTTTGACACCGACATTGGTGCTTTCATTGATAGTTCCTCTGTGTCGTCATCTTTAGGCCCGATGGCTCCTCCGATCATCAACAACGACGCGGTCCAGGGTGAGACTTTTCTCCCCAGACAGGTCTTCGTATTCGTCGGCTTTGCACTTCGAGCCAATTCGCTTGGCCATCTGGAGCAGATCAAAAGCAACACCCCTGGCCATCAGGTCAGATTTGGAAGTTTGAACTAAACGGCTGACGTCCGCGGAGACTTGATCTTCGATGGGTTCGAGCAACAGCCGAGCGCGTCGCGCTGTTACGATGGGCATGATCTAGCTCTGTCGCCGAACAGTGCCCTAGAGGCCGCACCCGTGTCCGCTCCGACCCTCAGCTCGGAGCCGATTGCATGTCGAGGATGGGTGGCTGGACACCGCCTCGGGGCTGCAATCTCTACGGCGATCGAGCCGAACACCAGCCTTGTCCTTTGCGAAGCTTGTGACTCCAAGGTGCTGGACTCCCCTCCGGACTCCGAACCTTCCGCGCCCCTGCCAATCGAATCCAATTGGGCGCCGATCATGGAGTTCACCGCCGCGGACAACTTTCAGCACTCGCCCTTCGATGACATTCTGAATTCACTAAAGTCTCTCTCTTTATCAGGAGAGCCCTGGCCGGACTATGGTCAGCAAGGTTGGGATGCGGATGATGAAGAAATTTAAAGCCCACCCACCACACACTTCGTAGCCACTGTCGATGATTTAACCGACATGCTCGACTTCGACTCCAATGACATCGACGGTATGGACGCCGATGCAGGAGACGACCAAGAACCAACGCCTACAGGGCACTGGAAGGCCACCTCGTCGTATGACATATACATGGTGGACACCCCAAAAGAAGGGAACGCCAATGGAACAACGGTGGATGACCCCTCCAAGAAGCAGCCTAAGCGCCGGCGTCAGCGGCGCTGCTCTAAATCCCGCCAAAGAAAAAACGGTGATTCCGGCACGGGAGACAATAATACCCTGGACAGTGCCGAAGACAACCCCCTCCAGCAGGATTCAGCGCAGGAGGATGGAGAAACCAGCCCTCATGAGAGAGCGGCAGACAGAGAGGTAGAGGACGATAATTACAGGCCTCCCTCCCAAGACATGGCAAGCCTCGACGACGACGAATTTGTCGTGCCTGAGGATCCCGTCGAACAAGAGCGTTTCAAACGCAGGCTTATGGCCACGGCGAGCAACCTCAAGAAAAAATTGCAACAACTTAGAGCTGACCAAGACTTGCTAGCCGACAGATGGACTAAAGTCCTTGCGGCCGAAGAGTACGAACTCGAACGCCCCTCCAAGAGCTACCCAAAACGCAGGCTGCTACCCCGATTAGAGGAGGAAGCACCTAGACCTACATCACCAGCGCATGATGCGGCCGACCGGCCATCTCGTGGCCGCGACAGAGAGGTCTCTTGGCCCTCCACTCAAGCCACACCCGGCGTCGCTCAAAGATTACCAAGGCACGGGGAAATTCGCCAGACTTGCGAGATATATTGGAGGACAAGGCAAGGCAAACAAGATCGATCTATGGATCGCGTGCGCCAGCCTATTATTACGACGATAACCGTCATGCGGATATGGTAAATCTGGCGGGCCGAACAAAGTAGACAAAGCTCGTTTGAGCTACGCCGTGATATAGCCCAAAGACAGAGGCGCCAGACACCCACTATGCTTCACAGATGAAGTAATGGATCATCAAATCCCGAGGGTTTCAAACCCGTAAACATCGAATCATACGATGGCACAACAGATCCTGCGGTATGGATCGAGGATTATCTCCTTCATATCCACATGGCCCGTGGTGATGATCTACACGCCATCAAATACCTCCCACTCAAGCTTAAAGGACCAGCTCTGCATTTGCTTAACAGCTTGCCAGCAGAATCAATTGTTTGTTGGGAGGACCTGGAAGCCGCATTCCTCGACAATTTCCGTGGCACCTATAATGCGACCACAGACGCCGATGACCTAAGCCACATAATTCAGCAGCGGAGGAATCGGCGGACAATTCTGGACACGGTTTCTAACCAAGAAAAATCAAATAGTCGACTGTCCGAACGCAGAGGCCCTTGCAGCCTTCAAACATAACATCCGCAACGAGTGGCTTGCCCGGCACCTAGGACAGGAAAAGTCGAAATCCATGGCAGCCCTCACAACACTCATGACCCGCTTTTGCGCGGGAGAAGACAGCTGGCTAGCTCGTAGTAATAACATGACCAAGAGCCATGGTATTTCAGATACCAAGGACATCAATGGCAGGTCGCGTTGCAAAGGAGGAAGAAGGCGTAGGTGAAAAGGTGGATCCTTATCCCCTTATATGGACGGACAAAGCTATGCGTCCCCCACCAGCCTGGTAAAACTCGCTTATCTCCCAAGCCCCATAATCAATGGCGCGGATGGGTTACCCACGTCCGTATTGATGAGAATCCCGGAATAAGGGGGCACGATCTATGCTTTGATAAGGCGTGCCAAGGAAACCGCCTCGCTAAATGCGCTGAGGTGGAACAGTAAAAAACGATTCATATAAAGGCCTGGCCGTGGTTTGATGTCACGCCGCGGAATACGTCAGCAGATCTGTGCAAAAGTTATTCTCCCTATGGTGGTATGTGGAACTTGTTTTGCAGAGCCGGACACTATCCTTGTGTTCAAAACCTTCTATGAAGTATTCGAAGGAGGAACCCGCCTTGCAATGCCGAAGACAATATGCGCGCCGGACTCGTCATCATTGAAGCCTGGTTCAGGGGCTACTGAGGGAGTCCTGGACTAGGGGGTGTCCGGATAGCCGGACTATCATCATGGCCGGACTCCAAGACTATGAAGATACAAGATTGAAGACTTCGTCCCATTCCGGATGGGACTTTCCTTGGCGTGGAAGGCAAGCTTGGCGATACGGATATGTAGATCTCCTACCATTGTAACCGACTCTGTGTAACCCTAACCTATCCGGTGTCTATATAAACCGGAGGGTTTTAGTCCATAGGACGGACAACAATCATACCATAGGCTAGCTTCTAGGGTTTAGCATCCTTGATCTCGTGGTAGATCTACTCTTGTACTACCCATATCATCAATATTAATCAAGCAGAAGTAGGGTCTTACCTCCAGCGCGAGGGCCCGACCGTGGGTATACACATCGGGTCCCTTGTCTCCTGTTACCATCCGGCTAGACGCTCAATTGGGGACCCCCTACCCGAGACCCGCGGGTTTTGACACCGACATTGGTGCTTTCATTGAGAGTTCCTCTGTGTCACCGATAGGCCCGATGGCTCCTTCGATCATCAACAACGACGCGGTCCAGGGTGAGACTTTTCTCCCCGGACAGATCTTCGTATTCGGCGGCTTTGCACTGCGGGCCAATTTGCTTGGCCATCTGGAGCAGATCGAAAGCTACGCCCCTGGCCGTCAGGTCAGATTTGGAAGTTTGAACTATACGGCCGATATCCGCGGAGACTTGATCTTCGATGGATTCGAGCCGCAATAGCGTGCCGCCTTTGTCTCGATGGGCACGATCTAGCTCGAGCCGAATTGCCACGAGGCCGCACCGATCCGCTCCGACCCTTAATCCGGAGCCGGATTCCCCAATCGAGGACGAGTGGTTGGACACCGCCTCGGGGGCTACAATCTCTACGACGATTGAGCCTAACTCCATCCTTTTCCTTTGCAAAGACCTCGACTCCAGGGTGCCGGACTCCTCTCCGGATTCCGAACCCTCCGCGCCCCTGCTAATCGAATCCGATTCGGCGCTGGTTATGGAGTTCAGGGCCGCGGACATCTTTCAGTACTCGCCCTTTGGCGACATCCTGAATTTGCTAAAGTCTCTCTCTTTCTCCGGAGAGCCCTAGCCGGACTACGGTCAGGAAGGTTGGGACGCGGACGACGAAGAAATTCAACGCCCACCCACCACCCACTTCGTAGCCACCGTCGAAAGCTTACACGACGTGCTTGATTTTGACTCCGAAGACATCGACGGTATGGACGACGTTGTAGGAGACAACAATGAACCAGCACCTATATGATGCTGGACTACTAGCTCATCCCATGATGTATACATGGTGGATACACCTAAAGGAAATGAAGACGAGGAACAACGGGACGCTACAAAGGATAAATCCAACGAAAAGTAGTCAAAACGGCAACGTAAACGCCGAACCAAATCCCGCCTCAACAGAGACCCAGCCATAGAGCAGGGCGAACCGATGGACGACGAACAGGCTATCGAGCAATCGTCCGAACAAGACAACTTGGACAAACAACCCGTCCCCGGCGAAAACAACAGTCCGGACGATCTCACGCCGGACAAACTGTTGGAGCAAAATAACCTCCAGAAAAGGCTCGTCGCCACTGCGCGTAGCCTGAAAAAGTAGAAGCGGAAGCTCAAAACAGCGGAAGATGCACTCAGGATCAGATGGAGCAAAGTATTCAACACCGCAGACAAATCTGGCTGACGATGCCCGAACAAAGAGCTACCCAAAAAGAAAGCTACTGCCCGAATTCGACAAAGAGGCCTTAGAGCCCCCACAATCAAAAAATAAGAAGGCCACCCGGTCGGATGGACGACCCCACGTCAAAAAAAGAATGGCAGATGGCGCCGCACACAAGCCGATATGCGATCCGCATAAGGATTCGCATCAAAAGGATGGCCCAGTTAGGTCCATCTATGGGCCAAGAAAGCAAGCTCTTCAAAGCAATGCACCACGCCAAATATCCGACCATCACAGCACACCCAAATACGAGCCGCACATCCCCTATGTTTCACCGATGAGGTGCTTTGGATCACGCAATTTCTAGCGGGATTCAAACCCGTAAACATAGAGGCATCTGACGGAACAACAGACCACAGAGTGCGGATTGAGGATTACATCCTCCACATACACATGGCTAGAGGAGATGATCTCCACGCCATAAAATACTTACCCTCAACCTCAAAGGGCCAGCTCGGCATTGGCTTAAAAGCCTCCCCGAAAATACCATTGGAAGTTGGGAAGAGCTCGAGGATACGTTTCGGGCAAATTTTCAAGGGACATACGTCCGCCCTCCGGATGCAGACGATTTAAGTCACATAACCCAACAGCCCGGAGAGTCAGCCCGGAAATTCTGGAACAGGTTCCTTACTAAAAAGAACCAAATAGTCGACTGTCCGGACGCCGAAGCCTTAGCAGCCTTCAAACACAACGTCTGAGACGAATGGCTCGCTAGACACCTCGGCCAAGAAAAGCCAAGAACAATGGCCGCATTAACAAGCCTCATGACCCGCTTTTGCGCGGGAGAGGATAGCTGGCTAGCAAGATGCAGCACCAGCGACCCAAGTACATCCGAAGTCAGGGATGGAAACGGGAAACCATGGCGCAACAAGGACCAGCGCCGGACTAAAGGGAACAGTCCAAAGGGTGCGGCAGTCAACGCCGGATTCAAAATCTCACGGCAGAACAACAAAAAACTGCCCCTTAAGGACAATAGTGATGAGCTATCCAACTTCAACAAAATCTTGGACAAGACATGTCAAATCCACAGTACTCCTGGGAGGCCTGCAAACCACACCCACAGAAATTTTTGGGTCTTCAAACAGTCCGACAGACTCAACGCCGAACACAAGGGGCTCGACACACCAAGTGAAGATGATAACGAGCACCACAAGCAGAGCCCCGGAAAACAAAAGAATTTCCCACAAGAGGTCAAAACAGTAAACTCACTTCACGTGATCAAAGGGAAGAATAGAGTGGTGCCCACTAAAATGCGCACCGCACACTGGTTGTCAAAACCAATCACCTTCGACCATCGGGACTATTCCGAAAGTATCCGGAACGCAGGATGGACTGCCTTGATATTGGATCCTATAATTGACGGATTCCAATTTACACAAGTCCTCATGGATGGCGGCAGTGACATAAACCTGATATATAAGGACACAATCCGCAGGATGGGGATAGACCCAAACCAAATTCGCCATAGCAACACCTCCTTTAAAGGGGTAATGCCAGGCCCATATGCCCATTGTACGGGCTCCCTATGGCTAGAAGTTGTGTTCGGTTCATCCGACAACTTCCGTCGAAAAGTTAGTCTTCCATGTCGCCGCTTTAAAAGTAGCCATCAAGCACTATTGGGACGCCAAGCTTCGCCCGCTTTAACGCAATACCGCATTATGCATCTCTAACACTTAAAATGCCCGGTCCACGCGGCATCATCACGTTAAAAGGAAGTATTAAGTGTTACTCGAGCACGGAAGAACGGGAGACTGCCTTGACAACCCCACAGCTATCCGACTCTGCTAGGCAAAGAACCTGAATTGGTCATTCAAACCCCGGACACGGCTAGACGAGTCCGACGCCTACTAGCAGCATACCCCCATACAAGGGGCAGCACGCATGTATCATAAGAGACACTAAAGCTCAATTTTATTCACTTCTTCGAGTCGTACTCTGTTTATTTAATATAAAGTACATCTTTCGCACGATCCTTTTCCTTTCAAACTAAGTTCCTCTCTTTTATAGATGAACAACGTGCTACACCCGTCCAGGATACGGCACAACGGAGACATTTGGCGCATACGCAAGAGGGACCCGTTGCAAGGATTCTTTTCAGATTAAGACCCTGCGTAAACCTTTTTTTACTGTCTCTTGTTGATATACATCCCCCGGTTCCTTACTATAACCAAGGAGGAGGCTGGCGCTTTGGCATTGGCCGCACCAAAAATTTTGCGCGTACCTGGACACCAGGGGCTTAGGGCATTATTCTGCCCATTTTCATAAAGACCGAATACCTTAGGGAGTATTCGGCGTCTCGAGTTAGGCCTTATATGCATCAGCTCCGAATCATGTCTTGGGTCAAATGTTGGGTTGCCCGGCTCCTGTGTTTTGCTGCCTTACGTTCCGTTCTATCGGCTAACGCAGCACCAGGAGAACTACTGCGATTGTGCCCGGTTCGGCCGGGCGAGCACCTCAGTAGAGAAAGCCGAAAACTGACTGTCATGATATAGCGAGAGACTGGTCAACCACTCGATGACTCACTGGAATGTTTAGGATTCCTCCGCATTAACGAAGGACCGGTTTTCGTCAGGCACATACGCACCCCGAATTCGGGAGAGTGCGGTGCCCCCAGCGGCTATATAGTAGCCCCACCCTCAAACTCCTATGGCTAAGTGAAAGTGATAAAGCATTATAGTCCGGTTGCCTGGTTTGCTACGCTACCACCTCCTTAACATGACCAAGACGTTGGATTAAGTGTGAAAAAGCGCTTTTTTTGCAAACACCCCCGCACTATGTGCGTGGGGGATGAAGCCAAGGACTGCCATCTTTCCGGTTATATATACATATACATAAACGGCCGCACAAGGAGTAGTTTACTACTTGAACGCACAAGTATAAAAAGCTCTTATATTATATTGAAACACTGTTTTCACAAATCATACATGTCATTTAAACATAATATCCTTCGAGCACTGCGTCAGATTAAACGAGCGCCCTGCAGGACTTCCTCAAAATAGTGCTCGGCAGGTACTCGGCTTCTGTCCGAATCTTGGGATGCAACGTCGATGGCCTTCATCTCCGCCCGGTATGTCTTGACACGGGCCAGAGCCATCCGCGCTCCCTCAATACACGCCGACCGCTTCGTTGCGTCGATACGCGGTACCGCACCAAGGAACTGCTGCACTAAACCAAAAGTACACTTCGGCTAGGGTCCGCCCGGCCACAAATGAGTCAAGATATGCTTCATGTCAAATCCGCACAATCGATTCAGCTCGGCCCATTCGGCCAACCGATCGGTCAACGGAAGAGGACACTCTGGACTATGGAATTGCGACCAATATAGCTCTTCCCTTATGTGCCCCTTCTGGACCCGGAAGTGCTCAACCGCGTCCGCAGCGCTCGCCGCTAAGTCCAGATAAGCATCCTCCGAACTCCACAACTTGTCCAACTGAGCATACTTTGGATCCGTATATTTCCTCCGCAGCAGAAACGGTTTTCCAGCCGCAATAGCCCCGGCCTGACTCAGCTCCTCCTTGGCAGCTCTCAAAGCCGAGTGGGCATTCTTGGATTCGGCTGCGGCCTTTTTCAGGCCCTCTTGCTCCGCTTGACGTTCTTTTTCAAGAACCTCGCAGCGATCGGTATTATTCTTCAACTTTCTGGCCATATCGGCCATTTCCTCCTTGCTTCGGCAGTGAGCAGCCCATTCGGCTTTTAGCTCTTCGGCCGCACTTAAAGCGGCCGCATTACTACTTCTGGCTTGCTCTTTCGCCGGGCGAAGTTCCGCCGCAGCTCCTCCACGGCAGCGGCACCATCTGCATTAAGCATACAAATAGTAAGACATGGGCGTCAAGCTCCCTTACCAGGTGTCCGCCAGAAGTCGCATACCTTGTGACTCGTCAAACCGTTTATTGACCAAATAGCGATGTCCGCATCCGCCTCGTCAAGTTGCCGCTTTAGTTCGGCATATTCATCAGTCCGCCGGCCACGGATGCCCCGCCACCTGTTTAGGAGCGGCGATATGTTATAATCGAGATTTGATCCTCGCACGCTGTCAATTTTGACAACATACCGAGTCCTGTGGGCTACTATCTATACAGGCGCATTCTATATGCATAACTGTTAGAAGGTACATCATTTTGCATTACCTCGAACCCCGTCGCAGATTACGACGGCTTCATGCAATCCGCTCTCCGCGGATGCAATCCTTTCAATCACCGTACCCATTAGAGCACGGTGTTCTTCTGAGATAGCCGCTCGCCCGAGCAGATCCTTCAGCTCCACCGACCGCACACCACTTGGCGCCGGACCTTCCGGCCTTGCCGGACTTGAAGGAACCCTCCGCGACGACACCTCAGGGTCGTCCGCCTCGCATCAGGGTGCGACAGGCGGAGGCGTTTCGCTCTCCATCATCTCCGGAAGAAGATCCCCCGAAGACAAGCTCTGCTGAGAAGGGCTGAGATCCGAACTACAAGGTACAATTTCGGTTATCTTAAGAAATAAATACAGGGATGTTCCTTATTTACAAGACCCCTACTTTTCACTTACGGCTCGCTGGAGGGCTAATCCCTTGGGGAAATAGTGCGGCTGGGTTACTTCCCAGTGCAGGACTCTTTGACGAAGATTCCTTTCCCCTCTTTGAGGCCTTGACCTCCGGATCTTCCGAAGCGGTCCTCTTCTCTCCTCGAAAGATGGGACTTTTAATCCCTCCTTCCTTGATAGCCTCCTTCGTAAAGGCAGTTGCTTCCCCGCTCCCCCCTTCGCCTTCTTCAAAAGGCGCGACCTTCAACATCTTGGTTAGTATGGGATCCGACGTGGTCTCCGGGAGGGGAGCCGGACACCTTATTAACCTTGCCTTGGCTATCCACTCCTGTTCAAGAAATGGCTCCTTTAAAGGGCATATATATATATAATAAATGAATGAACAGCTTGTCCGGTTACAGGACTACTTACCTGAGTATCTGGGCGATTGTAGCTCAGTCCTGCGTCCTCAGTTAGGTCCGGACACCTCTCTTGTGATCCAAAGAACAGTTTATACATCTCCACGGGTGTCGTGCCCATAAAATTTTGGAGAGCTCGTGGTCCCTCTAGATTAAATTCCCACAGGCGGAGGGGGCGACGTTTGCAGGGCAGAAGGCACCGGATCAGCATAACCTGCACCACTGCAACTAGATTGATCTCTCTTTCTTGGAGGTCTCGAATACGGCCCTGCAACAACGGAACGTCCTTGGACGGTCCCCAGTCGAGCCCCTTGTTGACCCACGACGCTAGCCGCTGTGGTGGACCTGAGCGGAAGGCGGGGAGCGCCACCCATTTGGTGCCCCTGGGAGCGGTGATGTAAAACCACTCCCGTTGCCACAAACCAAGCTCCTCTTGAAAAGAGCCCTCGGGCCACGGAGCATCAGCACATTTTCTTATGACCGCCCCTCCGCACTCTGCTTGCTGCCCCTCGATCATCTTTGGCTCCACCTTGAAGGTCTTGAGCCATAATCCAAAGCGAGGAGTAATATGGAGGAAGGCCTCACATATGACAATGAATGACGAGATATGGAGGATGGACTCCGGATTCAAGTCATGGAAATCAAGCCCATAATAAAAAATGAGCCCCTCAAGACAAAGGGATCCTTCGGAAGCCTAAACCCCGAAGGAAGTGGGACACGAACACCACGTTCTCGCCGGGCTCAGGTGTGGGAATGACCTGCTCTGGAGCAGGCAGCCTATGCGAGATCTCGCCGGTTAGATACCTGGCATCTCGCAGCTTTAGCACATCTTCTTCTGTGACGGAGGAAGACATCCATCAGCCGTGCTGGTCGGAGCCGGACATCGTCGAATGTCCGAAGCGCCTAAATCTGAAGCTTTGGGTGTTGGAACTCGAAGCGCGAGGTGAACTAGATGGAGGGTGTAAAAAGAAGAGGGCCTTGGTCTCATTATAAAGAGGTTGAATACCCAGAGCCCACCCCGTGGCCGATTAGGACTCGCCTTTGATAGAGGAGGCGTGCCAACGGGCACGGTTGGGTTACCCACGTCCGTATTGATGGGAATCCCGGAATAAGGGGGCACGATCTATGCTTTGATAAGACGTGCCAGGGAAACCGCCTCGCTAAACGCACGGAGGTGGAAACAGAAAAAAACGATTCATATAAAGGCCTGGCCGTGGTGTGATGTCACGCTGTGGAGTACGTCAGCAGATCTGTGCAAAAATTATTCTCTCTACGATGGTATGTGGAACTTCTTTTGCAGAGCCGTACACTATCCTTGTGTTAAAAACCTTCTATGAAGTATTCGGAGGAGGAACCCGCCTTGCAATGCCGAAGACAATATGCGCGCCGGACTCGTCGTCATTGAAGCCTGGTTCAGGGGCTACTGAGGGAGTCCTGGACTAGGGGGTGTCCGGATAGCCGGACTATCATCACGGCCGGACTCCAAGACTATGAAGATACAAGATTGAAGACTTCTTCTCGTGTCCAGATGGGACTTTCCTTGGCGTGGAAGGCAAGCTTGGCGATACGGATATGTAGATCTCCTACCATTGTAACTGACTCTGTGTAACCCTAACCTATCCGTTGTCTATATAAACCTGAGGGTTTTAGTCCGTAGGACGGACAACAATGATACCATAGGCTAGCTTCTAGGGTTTAGCCTAATTGATCTCGTGGTAGATCTACTCTTGTACTACCCATATCATCAATATTGATCAAGCAGGAGTAGCGTATTACCTCCATCGAGAGGGCCCGAACCTGGGTAAAAACATCGTGTCCCTTGTCTCCTGTTACCATCGGCCTAGACGCACAGTTCGGGACCCCCTACCCGAGATCCGCCGATTTTGACACCAACACATAACATCCGCGACGAGTCGCTTGCCCGGCACCTAGGACAGGAAAAGCCGAAATCTATGGCAGCCCTCACAACACTCATGACCCGGTTTTGCGCGGGAGAAGACAGCTGGCTAGCTCGTAATAATACCATGACCAAGAGCCATGGTATTTCAGATACCAAGGACATCAATGGCAGGTCGCGTCGCAACAAGCACAAGCGCCGCATTAACGGCGACAATGCTGAGGATACGGCAGTTAATGCCGGATTCAGAGGCTCTAAACCCGGTCAGCGGAAAAAGCCATTTAAAAGAAATACTCCGGGCCCGTCCAGTTTGGACCAAATACTCGATCGCTCGTGCCAGATACACGGCACTTCGAAAACCAGCCAATCACACCAACAGGGATTGTTGGGTGTTCAAGCGAGCAGGCAAGTTAAGTGCGAAAATAGAGACAAGGGCTGCATAGCGATGACGAGGAGGAGCCCGACCCGAACAATAGGGGACAGAAGGGCTTCCCCCCACAAGTGCGGACGGTGAACATGATATACGCAACCCACATCCCCAAAAGGCTGCAGAAGCGTGCACTCAGGGACGTATATGCGTTGGAGCCAGTCGCCCCAAAGTTCAACCCATGGTCCCCCTGCCCGATCACTTTTGATCGAAGGGACCACCCCACTAGCATTCGCCATGGCAGATTCGCCGCATTGGTTCTAGACCCAATCATTGACGGATTTCACCTCAGTAGAGTCCTTATGGACGGCGGCAGCAGCCTGAACCTGCTTTATCATGATACAGTGCGAAAAATGGGCATAGATCCCTCAAGGATTAAGCCCACAAAGATGACCATTAAAGGCGTCATACGAGGTGTAGAGGCCAACTGTACAGGCTCGGTTACACTTGAGGTGGTCTTCGGATCCCCGGATAATTTCCGAAGCGAGGAGTTAATCTTTGACATGGTCCCGTTCTGTAGTGGCTACCACGCACTGCTCAGACGAACCGCATTTGCCAAGTTCAATGCGGTGCCACACTACGCATACCTCAAGCTCAAGATGCTAGGCCCTCGAGGAGTCATTACGGTCAATGGAAACACTGGACGCTCTCTCCGAACGGAGGAGCATACGGCGGCCCTCGCGGCGGAAGTACAAAGCAGCCTCTCAAGGCAATTCTCCAGTCCGGCTATTAAACGTCCGGACACCGTCAAGCGTGCCCGGAGTAACCTACATTAAGACCGCCTGGCACGTTCCGAGCAAGCGTAGCAATGTGGCCCCAACCCCAGCCCTCGCGAAATTGCGAAACCAGTACTACGCGTACATACCTACGCTCTGGAAATACCATGGGCATAGGGGGAGGGGCACGACCACGGCATGCCCAAAATGCGGCTCAACCGCACTAGGGGCTCCGATTTTGTCATTCTTTTCTTACTTTCAGGACTCCACTCTGTAAGGCCTGTCCAAAGAGCACAATCGCCAAACACACGATGCAATAGCCAGTGGAGGCGTAAAGCTACGCCGAGTGTCCAGGTGGTCTCTATAACGAGCAGTATACTTGTTTCACATATCATCCCGTAGCTCGCCCCTGGAGGGGGACATGCCAAATAGTCCCATCTCTTGCTTATCGCACTATTTGTATCGCCCTGCTTTTACCGCAGCCTTTTCGAATAAACAATACATAGCTTTTGTCTATTATTGCATTCCCTTTTTCATCTATATATGTTCATTAATGACATGTTGCACCCGTACACTTTGGTACGGCCAAATACACCAGGGGCTTAAGTACCCCAACATATGGTGTGATAAGTCCGAACACTTTCACAAGTGCAGCACCCCGAACTTATAGCATTATATGCATCAGCTCCGAATCATGTCTTGGGTCAATAGTTGGGTTTGCCCGGCTCCCATATTTTGGTACCTTACATTCTGTTATATCGGATAAGATAGCGCTGGGAAAACCACTGCGATTGTGCCCCGGTTGAGATGGGCTAAGCACCTCCGTGGAGAAAGCTAAAACTGACCGTCATGATAGGGCGAGAGCTGGTCGCTGTTCGAGAGGTTTTCGAGTCCCTAAAGACTTATGCCGCTTAGAGCGAGGAGTTGGCTTTGTCCGGTCTAGGCGTGAATAGCGCCCCGAACTCGGTCTTCCGAATACTAGGGGCTTCGCCGAAATTTAAAATTACAGAATTCTATGGCTAAGTGAGAGTGTTCAAGCATTATAGTCCGATTGCCTTGTTCGTTGTGTTGAGCGCCTCCCTCGAAGGACCCAAGACTGGGAAAAAGAGCGCTCAAGTTTATCCCGAACACCCCAAAGACTTTTCATGGCATGGGGGCAGCCGACGACTCGCCATCTCTCAAATTTAATATACGGCCGCACAGAAGGTAATATTTTAAATTCAAAAGCGTTGCTTAGCGCATATGAACAAGTTTTAAGCGTACAAGATCACAAATGCGAGTTTACTCAAAAATTACATCTTTGGAGCATTCATCTGCTATAAGGTGGGCACCCTTCAGGACACCCTCATAATACATCTCTAGCTTGCGATGCTCCTTGCCCGGCGGTGGTCCGTCCGTCACAAGCTTCTCAGCGTCCATCTTGCCCCAGTGCACTTTAGCACGGGCAAGGGCCCTACAGGCACCTTCGATGCATACGGAGCGCTTGTTGACTTCAAGCCATGGACATGCATCCACCAGCTGCCTCACTAGCCCAAAGTAGCTCCCAGGCATGGCTTCCCCAGGCCACAGCCGGACTATGAGACCCTTCATGGCCTGTTCGGCCACCTTATGGAGCTCGACCAACTGCTTCAGCTGGTCGCTCAAGGGCACCGGTGTCCGCATCGATATCGAGACCAGAACACCTTCTCCGTCGAGCTCCCCTCTTCGGCTCGGTAGAATGCGGCAGCGTCGGACACACTCCAGGGAAGATCTGCGAACGCTCCTGGAGAGCTCCAGACTCGGGTAAGTAACAAGTAATTCACTTTCACGTGCTTGCTTTGCATAAAGAATGCCTTACCCGCCGCTATCTTCTTCATCGCCTCAATTTCTTGGAGGGCTTTTTGGGCTTCGGCCTTGGCAGATTTGGCGCTCTCAAGGGCCGAGGCCAGCTCGGACTCTCGAGTCTTTGAGTCAAGCTCCAAACTCTCGTGTTTTTTCACGAGAGCCTGGAGCTCTTGCTGCACCTTCGTCACCCGCGCCTCCTGCTTCTCTCGCTCGGTGCGCTCCACGGCCGCCTTGTCTTCGGCCTTGGATAGCGCTTTCTTCAAGGTCGCCACCTCGGTTGTGGCTCCTGTAATACTCACCTTGGTCCTGTCATTTTTTGCAACCACATCTTTTTATATACTTACATAAGGTATTACTTACCTTCCTTGTCTTCGAGCTGCTTCTTGGCAAGGCCGAGCTCGTTCTCGAACCGCTCGAGGCTCGCTTCAATGCATCGACCTCCGCATCGGTCTTGGCAGAGGTTAGCACAAGAGCCTTTGCATTCCTATATTGACATACTTATGTTAGACTCTCACAGATATCTTTTAGATCCTCGATTCGGTTTTCTTTCCGAACACCAAACCGAGCATCGAGGGCTACTGTCTATGCGGTAATATTTTTACATATCTTAAATACATACCTCAAAGCCTGTTAGAAGGCTGGCACAGGCTTCGGTCAGCCCGCTCTTGGCAGACTGAACCTTCTGGATCACCACACTCATAATAGTGCGGTGCTCCTCGTCAATGGAGGCACCGTTAAGCACCCGCAGCAGATTATCCGGTGCCTCCGGTTGGGCGGAGGTCACCGGCGTCGTAGGCTTGCCCTTCTTACTAGGGGGGCGCCTGCCGGACTCCGGAACCACTGAAGGTTCCGTTGCGGTGCCCGGCCTAGGGCCGGACTTGGAGCCCTTGGGGGTTTTGTCCCCTTTGCACCTGGAGTCCGGGAGGTCGCCTTGAGGCGCCTCCAGGACCACCTCCTCCTGGCTTTGACCCTTTTGGGACTCCACCTCGGCATCATCCGCAGCGTGAGGAGAGGAGGCGGTCGGAAGTGAAGTGCTATTCACATCCGATGAACCCAGGGAGCCACTACACGAAGCATCGAGCCCGGCCTTGGGCAGATTGCATGATTATATTCGGCGTCAGAAGATACTGTGCAACAAAGGAACGCCATGAGTTATTCTATTATCCGGATACTTACGATTTTTTTCAGTGGCTTGGCCCTAGATGGCCACTCCTCTTCGCCGTCGTCGGCGTTGGTGGAGTAGGCCGGAGGAAGGGTCCTCCCTTTCTTGGACCCTCTGGCCCCCTCGGTTGGGGCGGCCTTCCTTTTCGTTCCTCCCCCCGCTGGAGGGGGAGAGGCTTCTTCTTCCTCCTCCCCGTCTTCGTGGGAGGAGTGCACCTCGGAGTCATCGGACGATGAATCCGACACCACCGGGCGCCGGGAACTCTTTCGAGGAACGGGAGCTTAGATCCCGCATAGAGTCAAACTATGAAAAACAAGTATCCCGTAAATGGTAAAACAAGCTTACTACGCTGGCTTGGCGCTTCGCGCGGAATCCGCGATCCTCGGTGATGGGAGGGGGAACCTCGGCACCCTTGAATAGCACCTTCCAGGCATCCTCGTGCGTTGTGTCAAAGAGCCTGGTCAAAGTTTGGTGCTGGGCTGGGTTGAACTCCCACAAGTTAAAAGCCCGTCGTTGACACGAGAGGATCCGGCGGATGAGCATGACCTGGACTACGTTGACGAGTTTAACCTTTTTGTCCACCAGGTTTTGGACGCAGGTTTGGAGTCCGGTCCGCTCTTCCGAATTACCCCACGACAGGCCCTTCTCTTTCCAGGAGGTGAGCCGTGTGGGGATGCCAGATCGGAATTCGGGGGCCGCTGCCACTCAGGGTCACGCGGCTCAGTGACATAGAACCACCCCGATTGCCACCCCTTTATGGTCTCCACGAAGGAGCCTCGAGCCATGTAACGTTGGGCATCTTGCCCACCATGGCGCCTCCGCACTCCGCTTGCTGGCCGCCCACTACCTTCGGCTTGACATTGAAGGTCTTCAACCATAAGCTGAAGTAGGGCTTGATGCGGAGGAAGGCCTCGCACATGACGATAAACGCCGAGATGTTGAGGACGAAGATCGGGGCCGGATCATGGAAATCCAGGCCATAGTAGAACATGAGCCCCCGGACAAATGAGTGAAGTGGGAAACCTAGTCCGCAGAGGAAATGGGTGAGGAACACCACCCTCTCATGGGGCCTGGGGGTGGGGATGAGCTGCCGCTTGACGGGGAGCCGGTGCGTGATGTCATTGGACAAGTATCCGGCTTTCCTCAGCTTCTTGATGTGTTCCTTCATGACGGAGGAGGCCATCCACTTGCCTCCCGCTCTAGACATGGCTGGAGAAGGTTGAGGTGGGATGTGCGGACTTGGGCGCTGGAGCTCGAGTTTGCGAAAATGGATAAGCAAAGGAGGAAGAAGGCGTAGATGAGAAAGGTGGATCCTTATCCCCTTATATGGGCGGACGGAACTATGTGCCCCCCACCAGCCTGGTAAAACTCACTTATCTCCCAAGCGCCGTAACTAATCGCACGGTTGGGTTACCCACGCCCGTATTGATGAGAATCCCGTAATAAGGGGACACGACCTCTGCTTTGACAAGACGTGCCAAGGAAACCGCCTCGCTGAGTGCACTGAGGTGGGACAGTAAAAATGATCTGAATAAAGGCTTGGCCGTGGTGTGATGTCATGCTGTGGAATACGTCAGCAGATTGGATTTGTATAAATATTATTCTCTACTGTGGTATGTGGAACTTATTTTGCAGAGCCGGACACTATCCTTGTGTTCAAAATCTTCTATGAAGTATTCAGAGGAGGAACCCGCCTTTGCAATGCCGAAGACAATCTGCGCTACCGGAATAAATCGTCGTCATTGAAGCCTCGTTCAGGGGCTACTGAGGGAGTCCTGGATTAGGGGGTGTCCGGATGGCCGGACTATAACCTTTGGCCGAACTCCTGGACTATGAAGATACAAGATTGAAGACTTCGTCCCGTGTCCGGATAGGACTTTCCTTGGCGTGGAAGGCAGGCTTGGCGATACGGATATGTAGATCTCCTCCCATTTGTAACCGACTCTATGTAACCCTAACCCCCTCCGGTGTCTATATAAACCGGAGGGTTTTAGGTCAGAGGACTAACAACAATCATACCATAGTCTAGCTTCTAGGGTTTAGCCTCTCGATCTCGTGGTAGATCTACTCTTGTACTACCCATATCATCAATATTAATCAAGGTGAGTAGGGTTTTACCACCATCGAGAGGGCCTGAACCTGGGTAAAAACATCGTGTCCCTTGTCTCCTGTTACCATCTGCCTAGACGCACAGTTCGGGACCCCCTACCCGAGATCCGTCCGTTTTGACACCGACACTATCCTTATCAAATATGACATCATTAACGCCAAGGATATGATTTCCTTTAATAAGCTTGTCAAGGTTTCGCATGCCTCCATGACCTAATCGTCTATGCCATAACTAACCTTTAGAGGATTTAGCAATAAAGCAAGTTCTAGGTTGAGCCTTCTTAGTGAAATCAACAATGTATAGATCACCTCTATGTACACCGGTAAAGACCATTTTATGCTTAACTCTACGAAACACTTGGAAATCTATCATGTGAGTCTAGATACCGAAATCAGCAAGTCTAGATACTAAAAGTAAGTTGTAGCCAAGAGATTCAACACGCATGACATTTTGTATGGAGCTATCATGTGAGATGGCCACCTTACCAAGGCCAACCACCTTACCCTTTGAATTATCACCAAAAGTGACATAATTTCGAGGGCCGTCGTTTTCAGCAAGCTCACGGAACATATCTTTATCTCCGGTCATATGATCAGTACATCCACTATCAAGGACCCATTCCTTTCCTCCAGCCATGTAGCCGCGAAGATTTTCCATAAGACAAAAGTGTCTCATTGCATCATCAAGATTATATTTACTGTCGTCATCCTCATCATAGTATCCATGTTCAACATCATCTTGTGATTGATCAATTCCTAGAGAGGGTAATTCATTAGACAAATGATCATTTCTATGATTATCTTTATGAATTCTAATAGCTTCGGAAATGATATTGCTAATGATTCCAACATCTCCTATGCCACGCATGAGATTTGTAAGCTCAAATAGACAATCACCAAAGCTAGGATCACTAGAATTCATCATACTCAAGGCAATAGACTTATGGAGAATTTCGTCTAGATTTTTCAAGGAATAATCTGGAAATCGTTCCTCAAGAAATTTCCATAGAGTATAGGCACAATCAAGAGTAGGCAAACTAGCAATCAAAATTTTGGGCAATCCTCTTATGATAAGATTCATAGTTCTAAGATTGCGACTCATGTCAAGATCCTCTCCGGATGTGGGATGCAAAGGATCAATGTGAGGTGCACAAGGGCTAGGAATGTACTTGTTCAAATGATATTCATTGAAAATCTCAAGCATTTCATTTTTCCACTCATGAAAATATTCTCCATCAAGAATTGGCACTCTATGTCTAAGACTCCCTAAAGTAGACACATCCATCTTCCTCCAATGGTGATTAAACCAAGGCAATGGAGACCAATGCTTTGATACCAATTGAAAGGATCGAGAAGAGGTGTCTAGAGGGGGGTGATTAGACACTAAGTACCAAAAGTTACAGTTTTTAACTTCTTTATGTTAAAGTGGAGTTTTGGCACAAGTATAACAAACACAAAACATATCAAGCAAGCATGCAAAGAGTATATGAGCAGCGGAAAGTAAAGCATGCAACTTGCAAGAATGTAAAGGGAAGGGTTTGGAGGATTCAAACGCAATTGGAGACACGGATGTTTTTGTCGTGGTTCCGATTGGTGGTGCTATCGTCCATCCACGTTGATGGAGACTTCAACACACGAAGGGTAATGGTTGTGCGAGTCCACGAAGGGTCCACGAAGAAGCAACCTTGTCTATCCCACCATGGCCGTCGCCCACGAAGGACTTGCCTAACTAGCGGTAGATCTTCACGAAGTAGCGATCTCCTTGCCCTTACAAACTCCTTGGTTCAACTCCACAATCTTGTCGGAGGCTCCCAAGTGACACCTAGCCAATCTAGGAGACACCACTCTCCAAGAAGTAACAAATGGTGTGTTGATGATGAACTCCTTGCTCTTGTGCTTCAAATGATAGTCTCTCCAACACTCAACTCTCTCTCACAGGATTTGGATTTGGTGGAAAGAAGATTTGAGTGGAAATCAACTTGGGAAGGCTAGAGATCAAGATTCATATGGTAGGAATGGAATATCTTGGCCTCAAACACAAGTGTAGGTGGTTCTTTCTCAAAAAATGTGTATTGGAAGTATAGGTTCATTCTGATGGCTCTCTCCACGAATGAAGAGGAGGTGGAGGGGTATATATAGCCTCCACACAAAATCTAACCGTTACACACAATTTACCAATCTCGGTGGGACCGAATTGTTAAACTCGGTCGGACCAATTCAGCAAATCTAGTGGCCGTTAGGATTTCCGATGGGACCGACATGCAACTCGGTAGGACCGATATGGTTAGGGTTAGGGCATAACGTAAGCTCAGTGCGACCGATTACACAAACTCGGTGTGACTGATTTTGGCAATAAGCTAACCAGAGAGTTGGTCAGGCAAACTCGGTGAGACCGGTTTTGGTAACAAGCTAACCAGAGAGTTTGCATTGTAATCTCGGTAGTACCGATTACTCAAATTCGGTTAGACCGATTTTGGTAATGGATATACACAGAGAGATTACAACCCCATCTCGGTGAGACCGAGATCCCTATCGGTGAGACCGATTTGCCTAGGGTTTGTGGCAGTGGCTATGCCATCTGAACTCGGTGGCGCTGGATAGAAAGAATCGGTAGGGCCGAGTTTGACTTTTGGTTTAGGTCATATGTGGATGTGAGAAAGTAGTTGAGGGCTTTGGAGCATATCACTAAGCATTTTGAGCAAGTAAGCCATAAGCAACACCTCATCCCTCATTGATAGTATTGGCTTTTCCTATAGACTCAATGTGATCTTGGATCACTAAAATATAAAATGTAGAGTCTTGTGCTTGAAGCTTGAGCCTATCCTTTGTCCTTAGCATCTAGAAGGGTTCCACATCCTTTAGTCCATGCCACTTCATTGTTGAACTTATCTGAAACATACTAGGTAAAGGTGTTAGTCCAACAAGAGATATGTTGACATTAATTACCAAAAGCACCTAGGGAGCACTTGTGCTTTCAGCTCCCAACAAGCAAAAGAAGAACATGAAATCTTTTTTGGTTTTCTTTTAGTTATTACTACTACAAACAAGAAAAGTAAACTAGCTAAAAGCTACAACTATTTTTTTCTTAAGGTTTATCAAACACACAACAAGAAAGCATAAAAAGGAAAATAAACTAGCATGGATATTATAGTGAAAAAGTATGAGCACCGACAACTAGCATGAGTGTGTGAATATGAATGTAATGTCGGTGAGAAATTCATACTCCCCCAAGCTTAGGCTTTTGGCCTAAGTTGGTCTACTGCCACTGCTGGCCTGGCGGGTATCCAAAGTTATAGTTGGGGTCGTACTGAGATGAAGCCTCGGTTTGCCACTGGTTGGCAACCTCCTCCAGATCCCACTGGTAAAAAGACTGTCGTGGAGGAACAAATTGTGGTTGCAGATCTGGCTCTGTAGCTGAGGTGGGGTTCCGGTAGGCGTGAACGGCCTCCAACGGAACAAGGTACGTGCTTGCAGATAAATCAAACAAGGAAGGAGCAGGCAAGGTAATAGTCTCAGGGTGATTTTTATCAAATAATAGTCTATAGTTAAGCTCCTTTTTCCTGTTCTTAACAATGAAATCATGTGCAACCATACTCTTGTAATCTAGAAGAACAGTAGGCAACAACTTTTTTCTTTCTCAGAATGCCGAATAGGTACGTTAAAGTATGCAGCGAGGCGCGAGGCGAAGATGCCTCCCAGGATGGGGCCTTTAGTACGGTTAAGATTTAACCGCTTTGCAACAATGGCGCCCATACTGAATGAGTCATCACAAAACAAGGTATGGCAAAAAATTACAATATCAGGGGCACTTAGGTTGCCAGAGTTTCCACAACCAATTAAGCATCTACTAGCAAATAATGCAAAGTAACGTAAAACAGGAAAATGTATGATAGTGATTCTTGCATCGGAAACTTTCCTAGTTTGCCCTACAACAATTGTATCAATAAACCCCTCCACATCGTCATGATGTGGTTCCTCTACGCTGCCCGAAAAAGGCAACTTGCAAACCTGACAAAATTCACGAAGGGTCATCTCCTTATACTCATCATATAAATAGAAATCCACCGAAGGTGGAGACCTCCTAGAAATGAAATGAAAATTTTGCACAAAGATATTGGTGAGTAAGAGGTACTGTTCGCGTTGGTCGTAGAGGAAGTCGGTGAGGCCTGCATTCTTAGCCGACTCATAAAAATCATCATAAATTCCGGCTGCTCTCAAGAAATCATCACAAGGCCATTCACACGGACGAACTTCCGTGATGCGAGGGAGATTATATTTGGGCCTCTCTTCTTCTTCACTTTGCTTATCCTTCGATCTTCGGCTCGAAGAGGCCCTCAAAAATCTCTTCATTATTTTCCAAAAATTTAGTTACTTCAAATAAAAGTGAACCAAACTCAACAAAATTGATAGCAACCACTCCCACAAGTGCCTAGAGACTATATCATGCATTAGAACTACTTGGGACCATATAAATTTGAGATGCAAGCTCAAGAACAGGGTCACCTAGGCAACACAAATTTGCAATGAATAAAGCATTAGAACAAAAACTAATTGGACCATTGGAGGAGTTACATACCAATGAACAATCCCCCAAAGCAGTTTTGTGAGAGGTGCTTTGAGCAAGGAGATCGAAAATTGCAGCAAAATGAGCTAGAACTCGTGCTTGAGTTGGTTGGTGATTTTTTGGGAGGAAGAAGGAGTGTGTGGTGGCTGGAATAAGTGGAGGGGAGCCACCATGGGCCCACGAGGCAGGGGGCGCACCCAGGGGGTGGGCGCGCCCTGGACCCTCGTGGCCAGGTGCTTGCTCCCCCTGTTGTGTTCTCAGTGCCAGATATTCTCAAATATTCTAGAAAAAATCATATTTCATTTTTGGGGCATTTGGAGAACTTTTATTTTTGGGGTATTTTTTATTGCACGGATAATTCAGAAAACTGACAGAAAATACTATTTTTACTTTGTTTCCACTAAATAACAGAAAGTAAAAGGAGGGTACAGAGAGTTTTGCTTTCTAATTTCATCCATCCCATGCTCATCAAAAGGAATCCACTAACAAGGTTGATCAAGTCTTGTTAACAAACTCATTCCGAATAACATGGAACCGGAGAAATTTCGAATAACACTATGTTACCTCAACTGGGATATGCACATCCCCAATAATAATAATATCATATTTCTTCTTGATTGTAGGAAGAGGAAATTCAAAACCTCCAATAATACTTGACCGATAGTGTACCGTATGCTCAGAAATGTACCGTATGCTCATTGCAATTAACATGAAAAGTGACATTGCCTTTGTTGCAATCAATAACAGCCCATGCAGTATTCAAAAAGGGTCTTCCAAGAATAATAGACATATTACCGTCCTCGGGAATATCAAGAATAACAAAGTCCGTTAAAATAGTAACATTTGCAACCACAACAGGCACATCCTCACAAATACCGATAGGTATAGCAGTTAATTTTTCAGCCATTTGCAAAGATATTTCAGTAGGTGTCAACTTATTCAAATCATGTCTACAATATAAAGAGAGAGGCATAACACTAACACCGGCTCCAAGATCACATAAAGCAGTTTTAACATAATTTCTTTTAATGGAGCATGGTATAGTGCGTACTCCTGGATCTCCTAACTTCTTTGGTATTCCACCCTTAAAAGTATAATTAGCAAGCATGGTGGAAATTTCAGCTTCCGGTATCTTTCTTTTATTTGTAACAATTTCTTTCATGTACTTAGCATAAGGATTCATATTGAGCATATCAGTCAAACGCATACGCAAAAAGATAGGTCTAATCATTTCAGCAAAGCACTGAAAATCCTCATCATCCTTTTTCTTGGATGGTTTGGGAGGAAAAGGCATCGGTTTCTGAACCCATGGTTCTCTTTCTTTACAATGCTTCCTAGCAACAAAGTCTCTTTTATCATAACGTTGATTCTTTGATTGTGGGTTATCAAGATCAACAACAGGTTCAATTTCTACATCATTGTCATTGCTAGGTTGAGCATCAATATGAACATCATTATTATTATTATCACTAGGTTCATGTTCATTACCAGATTGTGTTTCAGCATTAGAAATAGAAATATCATTGGGATTCTCAGGTGTGTCTACTACAGGTTCACTAGAAGCATGCAAAGCCCTATCATTTTTCTTTTTCTTCTTCTTAGAAGGACTACGTGCGTCAACATTATTTCTTTGAGAATCCTGCTCAATTCTCTTAGGGTGGCCCTCAGGATACAAAGGTTCCTGAGTCACTTTATCCCCTCTAGTTGCAACTCTAACAGCAAAGTCATTATTCTTACTATTTAATTCATTGAGCAAATCATTCTGAGCTTTAAGTACTTGTTCTACTTGAGTGGTAACCAGAGAAGCATGTTTACTAATGAGTTTAAGTTCACCTTTAACTCTAGACATATAATCACTCAAGTGTTCAATCATAGAAGCATTGTGTTTCAATTGTCTACCAACATAAGCATTGAAGTTTTCTTGTTTAACAATAAAATTATCAAACTCATCTAAGCATTGGCTAGCAGACTTATAATGAGGAATATCACCTTCATCAAATCTATAGATAGAATTTACCTTTACTACATGTGTCGGGTTATCAAGACAATGTATTTCTTCAACAGGCGGCAAATTAAGACCATGTATTTCTTCAATAGGAGGTAAATTCTTAACATCTTCAGCTTTAATACCTTTTTATTTCATATATTTTTTTGCCTCTTGCATATCTTCAGAACTGAGAAATAGAACACCCCTTTTCTTCGAAGTTGGCTTAGGAGTTGGTTCAGGAAGTGTCCAATTATTTGCATTGGTCAACATATTATTCAATAGAATTTCAGCTTGATCAGCAGTTCTTTCCCTGAAAACATAACCAACACAACTATCCAGGTGGTCTCTGGAAGCATTGGTTAGTCCATTATAAAAGATATCAAGTATTTCATTTTTCTTGAGAAGATGATCAAGCAAAGCATTAACCAATTGGAGAAGCCTCCCCCAAGCTTGTGGGAGACTCTCTTCTTCAATTTGCACAAAATTATATATTTCCCTTAAAGTAGCTTGTTTCTTATGAGCAGGGAAATATTTAGCAGAGAAGTAATAAATCAATCCTGGGGACTACGCACACAACCAGGATCAAGAGAATTAAACCATATCTTAGCATCACCCTTTAATGAGAACGGAAATATCTTAAGGATATAATAGTAGTGAGTTTTCTCATCATTAGTGAACTGGGGGGCTTTATCATTTAATTTAGTAAGATGTGCCACAACAGTTTCAGATTCATAGCCATAAAAAGGATCAGATTCAACCAAAGTAATTATATCAGGGTCGACAGAGAATTCATAATCCTTATCAGTAACAAAGATAGGTGAAGTAGCATAAGCAGGATCATATTTCATTCTAGCATTCAAAGTTTTTTTTAAGATTAGCTAATAATTTCTTAAGATCGCTTCTATCATTGCAAGCAAGAAAGTCTCTAGCAGTTTCTTCATCCATAACATAGCCCTCAGGCACAACAAGAAATTCATATCTAGGGGGAGAATCTTCATCATCACTTTCATCAATATTATCAGTTTCAATAATTTCATTCTCTCTAGCCCTAGCAAGTTGTTCATCAAGAAATTCAGCAAGTGGCACAGTAGTATCAAGCATAGAAGTAGTTTCATCATAAGTATCATGCATAGCAGAAGTGGCATCATCAATAACATGCACATATCACTACTAGGAAAATGCTTACCAGTAGCGCTGGTTTTTGAGCTACCAGTAGCGCGGGCACCAGCGCTCTTTCTGACGCTTCTGACTATTTTGTAGCAAGAGCGTTGCTTTTAGGCCAGCGCCATCGTAAGTTCAAGTACTAGTAGCGCTGCGTTTTCGTAAGGCCATCGCTAACATTTATGTTTTTTAGCATTTTGGCGATGTACGTGTTTAAACAGATATATCTTTTATACAATAACAACTCATCATGAACTAGTCTGTTTAAATAGCATATTCATTACCACTTGTCATCACCATCAAACAATGTTCGTCAATGAGACGTCATATAACAAGTTGGTCACTAGTCATAATCACAACTCCTCATGATCATCATCAACTCTAACACATTGTAGCACATAATAACACATTCTAGCTACGACCTACTCGTCTCATAGGACCTACTCTACCCTCTCTTAGGTAAAATATCATAAAACAAGATAGGCATTGACGCTGCATTAAGGAAAATTGACTCTCCATAATAAAGAACGGAGATCATCCTGTCTCCAAGTCTTGGCCTACGCACAATGTTGCTTCCTAGTAGCTCTCTACGATGGTTCAATTTTTTTTGAAATCATCTATTATCATGGCTTCCTCGCTTTTAGAAATCCGGTATGGACAGGAGTGATGTGGATACTGCGGCTGACCTGGCCGTGGTGGTCGTAAGCTCATAACATTAACGCGACCTCTCGTCAACATCAGATGAGGCACATAATCCATCGGGATTTTCTGTTCAAAAACATAGTAATAACTTTGTAGTTAGCAATATAGTTTAGTTTTAGAAGAATTTATGCAAAAGATGCACGGATGTCGTAATAGTAGAAAATCTTACCATGATATCTCCATTGATGTTACCGTAGTTCAACACGTTCACTAGTGCCACGTATTGACCATAATGTGGAGGAGTTTGATAATAGCTACTGTAATTCTCAATATCAGTAAAATAATGCGATAAGACCATCTTGCTCCTTATAAGTTAATTGTGCTTCATCATTGTAGTAGTAGGTTATGTCTACCATTTTCCGTACATTTTTTGAAGAATGAAAATAAGCTGTCAATGGAAATAAGCTGTCAAATATTTTGAAATAAACAATATAAATTACTCAGTAAATATGTTTAAGAAACTCACGCAGCGGTAGAACTGGAAGCGTGTCAACAAGGACCCAAATGGTCATATCACTTTTGTCGATGTCAGGATCACCAAGATCGAAGGTGAGAAGCATACCCTCATGAAAATCATACGCCTTGCAAAGGGCTTCCCAATTCCGGCAACCAAAGTTGGATGAGTTCACAGAATTGTATAGATTTATAGCAAAATCATAACCATGATGGGTCCTTAGTTAAATTATCTTTGTCTCCATTCTTTCATGATCTTCAAAACCCATCTTCTCCAAGACATAGCATCTTGCATTACATGGGATAAGCTAGTCAAATTGTAAAAGACGGAAATTACACGTTGAAGAAGCAGAGAAGTCGTGCAAAAAATAACAAAAAACACTTGTCGTCGTTGCGTACCGTTTCAACATCGAAGGTCTCTTGGAGCTTGATGCTGAAGCGCCGACCTTCTACCATGTGAGGCATGTCGCACAGACCGCACTCATCTTCGCAGTACTCGCACATAGTGAATTCCCTTTCGTCGTCACACATTTCCTAATAGGTAATTAATAATCCATCATCGAATACATATATAGTAGTTTGTAGCAAAGATCATCATATAACAACTAAAACACCTAAAATTTGTAGTTTGTAGTAGTTTGTAGCAAAGATCATCATATAATCCATCATGAATACATATATAGTAGTTTGTAGCATAAACCACGCTCATCTTTTGCATTCAATAAGCAAATAACTAATAGGTAATTAATAATCCATCATCGAATACATATATAGTAGTTTGTAGCAAAGATCATCACATAATATCACTAATACATCTCGAATAATAGCTCCTCTAGGTTTAGTGGGCCGCGGTGGACATCCAAAGAGAAGGAACCATCACCGGATCATAGCTCCGGTGAGATCCCTAAAGAATCTGCCAGGTATTGGAGAACCGACCGTTCGCCAACGCAACCAAGTAGCGCTGGACGTGCGCATTCTCCTCCGTGACATGGTGTTGTACCACCTGTGCGGGGTACTCAAGCCTCTCCACCGATGCAGGCCCACGTGACCGCCACCAAAGAAGCTCCGGGTCAACGACGGGCTGGCTCCTCACTAAGCTGCGCTCACCAGAAGGTAGCACAACCCAAGTACCGGCCTGGAGCCCAGTCCGGATATGGCCCCTCGGCTCAACCAGAGTCCTCCACGAGTCGGCATTTACGAGGATGCGGGGTAGGCATCGTCGATGTCGAGAACAAAATGCTTAATTATGAAAACAAAATTAATAAACACTTAGCAAAATTTGGCATGACCTTTGCTAAAAACAGGACATTTCGAGCACCTGAAATTTTGCAGAACGTAAACGAATTGACATTTCTGGCACAACATAGGCACTCGGAAAAATATGACATGTCCAAAATGTGACATGTTCAAAATATGACATGTCCACTGCAAATTTGCATAAAATAGGAAAAATTGCATTAACTAAAAAAATAACAACAATTGCTTTAACTAAAAAAATACCTAGAATTCTGTTAACTACACCTAAAACAACTAAAACACGTACAATTCTATTAACTACACCTAAAATAACTAAAACACCTAAAACTATTTTAAATACACTTAAAACAAATTCAACATTATTCTAAGAACACCTACATTATTCTAAAAACCTACATTTTTAACTAAAACACCTAAAATTTAACTAAAACACCTACAAATTCAACTAAAACACCTACATTATTCTAAGAACCTACATTTTTTAACTAGGATTCAAAATAATTAACTACTCTCTAATAACTATAACTAGGGAGGGAGGGAGGAGGAGGAAGGAGGGAGGAGTACCTCTCGGTGGAGGAGGGCGTGGGGGGGGTGACCCATGGGAGGATTGCCGGTCTTGGCGGGGGGGGCAGGGGAGGAGGGTCAAGGGAAGGGCGGTCGACGGAGGAAGAGGGGCCCGCGCGGGGGAGGGCGGCCGAAGTAGGACGCGGGGGCTGCGACCGGATCGGGGGAGGGATTCAATCTAGTGTGAGCGTGTGAGTGTGAGTGAGGGGAGAGGGGTGCGCGCGCGGGCCGGTGAGGGAGAGGAAGCAGACGTGGGCCTAGCGGCAGCGTGGGGGAGGAGGCCCAGCGCTATAGCTAAAGCTGGAACAGGTGGCCGAGAGCGTGGCCCATTAGCAGTAGCGCTGGCCGTAAAATACAACGCTACTGCTAACATGCACTTGTAGCGCTGGTGCTAGCCGGTGCTACTACTAAATAGCAGTAGCGTGGGGTCTCTAACCAACGCTACTGCTAAATGTCTACCTATAAGCATTTTCCTAGTAGTGTATCAGAATTAACAGCAGACGCAGGTTTAAGTATCGCAAGCTTACTCAAAACAAAAGGTGAATCAAGTGCAGAGCTAGATGGCAGTTCCTTACCTCCCCTCGTAGTTGAGTGATAAACTTTTGTTCTCTCGTCTCTCAAATTCTTCATAGTGACCAGAAGATATAAATCCCAAGTGACACAAAGAATAGAGCTATGCTCCCCGGCAATGACGCCAGAAAATAGTCTTGATAACAAATAAGTATAGGGGATCACAACAGTTTTGGAGGTAAAGTATTCAACCCAAATTTACTTATTTGACACAAGAGGAGCCAAAGACTATTCTCGAGTATTAGCAGCTGAGTTGTCAATTCAACCACACCTGGATAACTTAATATCTGCAGCAAAGTATTTAGTAGCAATGTAGTATGGAAGTAACTGTAACGGTAGCAAAAGTAATATTTTTGGGTTTTGTAGTGATTGTAATAGTAGCAACGGAAAAGTAAATAAGCGAAGAACAATATGTGAAGAGCTCGTAGGCATTGGATCGGTGATGGAGAATTATGCCGATGCGGTTCATCATGTAACAGTCATAACATAGGGTGACATGTAACTAGCTCCAATTCATCAATGTAATGTAGGCATGTATTCCGAATATAGTCATACATGCTTATGGAAAAGAACTTGCATGACATCTTTTGTCCTACCCTCCCGTGGCAGCGGGGTCCTATTGGAAACTAAGGGATATTAAGGCTTCCTTTTAATAGAGTACCGGACCAAAGCATTAACACATAGTGAATGCATGAACTCCTCAAACTACGGTCATCACCGGGAGTGGTCCCGATTATTGTCACTTCGGGGTTGCCGGATCGTAACACATAGTAGGTGACTATAGACTTGCAAGATAGGATCAAGAACTCACATATATTCACGAAAACATAATAGGTTCAGATCTGAAATCATGGCACTCGGGCCCTAGTGACAAGCATTAAGCATAGCAAAGTCATAGCGACATCAATCTCGTAACATAGTGGATACTAGGATCAAACCCTAACAAAACTAACTCGATTACATGATAAATCTCATCCAACCCATCACCGTACAGCAAGCTTACGATGGAATTACTCACGCACGGCGGTGAGCATCATGAAATTGGTGATGGAGGATGGTTGATGATGACGATGGCGACAGATTCCCCTCTCTAGAGCCCCGAATGGACTCCAGATCAGCCCTCCCCTTCTCTCTGATTTTTTTCTCCCCGCACGTGAATATATAGAGTTGGAGTTGAGGTCGGTGGAGCTCCAGGGGGGCCACGAGGCAGGGGGCGCGCCCAGGGGGTAGGCGTGCCCCCCACCCTCGTGGACATGGTGTGGGCCCCCTGGCCTTGATTCTTTCTCCAGTATTTTTTATTAATTCCAAAATAACTCCGTTGATTTTCAGGACATTACGAGAACTTTTATTTCTTCACAAAAATAACACCATGGCAGTTCTGCTGAAAACACCGTCAGTCCGGATTAGTTCCATTCAAATCATGCAAGTTAGAGTCCAAAACAAGGGCAAAAGTGTTTGGAAAAGTAGATACGACGGATACGTATCATGTATCTAGTATGGAAGATATTGGGAACTCTTGGTCGTTATGTTGACAATGAAAGCATACCTCTCAAAATTATTTTCATCTCTGTTTTTGCTTCGAGCTCTGGCACCTCTGCAAATCCCTGCTTCCCTCTGCGAAGGCTCTACCTTTTAATTTTATGCAAGAGTCAGTAGTATTCCTTCTCATTCCAACCTACTCTTTAGTTGGCAAGCATCATGTGGTGGAGAAAGATCTAAGCATATATGTCCATTCAAATATATTTGATCATGAATTATTATTGTTGACATTACCCTTGAGGTAAAAGGTTGGGAGGCGAAACATTAAGACCCTATCTTTCTCTGTGTTCGACGAATGATATTTGTTCTAAAAATATGCTTTGAGTGGTAGAAATCATGGAAGATTATATGATGGTTGAGCATGTGGGATTTGCTAAATCAAAGCTCTTATATAGACCCTTCCTGAAAATAAGATGAATTGCAATTAGTTGATGACTGAGAACTGTTTGTTAGTTTTCTAGAAAGTTTATGATCTATACTTTAACATGTGAATAGCTTGCTACTTGATAATATGAAGCTTTATGATATGAGCTACCGGTATCATATATAATGATGCTAGAAAAGTGACTGGAACTATCATTGATCAAACTTATGCACTTGCTAGCATTCACACTTCATAAATTATTTCTTTTATCATTTACCTACTCGAGGACGAGCGGGAATTAAGCTTGGAGATGCTGATACGTCTCCAATGTATCTATAATTTATGAAGTATTCATGATATTATATTATCTGTTTTGGATATTTATGGCCTTTATTATACACTTTTATATTATTTTTGGGACTAACCTATTCACCGGAGGCCCAGCCCAAAATGTTGTTTTATTGCCTATTTTAGTGTTTCGAAGAAAAGGAATATCAAATGGAGTCCAAACGGAATGAAACCTTCGGGAGAGTTATTTTTGGAATGGAAGCAATCCAGGAGACTTGGAGTAGACGTTAGGGAAGCTTCGAGGAAGCCACGAGGCAGGGAGGCGCGCCCTACCCCCTGGGCGCGCTCCCACCCTCATGGGCCCCTCGTGGCTCCCCTGACCGACTTCTTTCGCCTATATATGTCCATATACCCTAAAAACATCGGGGAACAGAATAGATCGGGAGTTTCGCCGCCGCAAGCCTCTTTAGCCACCAAAAACCAATCGGGAACCTGTTCCGGCACCCTGCCGGAGGGGAGGATCCCTCACCGGTGGCCATCTTCATCATCCCGGCGCTCTCCATGACGAGGAGGGAGTAGTTCACCCTTGGGGCTGAGAGTATGTACCAGTAGCTATGTGTTTGATCTCTCTCTCGTGTTCTTGAGGTGGTACGATCTTGATGTATCGCGAGCTTTGCTATTATAGTTGGATCTTATGATGTTTCTCCCCCTCTACTCTCTTGTAATTGATTGAGTTTTCCCTTTGAAGTTATCTTATCGGATTGAGTCTTTAAGGATTTGAGAACACTTGATGTATGTCTTGCATGTGCTTATCTGTGGTGACAATGGGATATCATTTGATCTACTTGATGTATGTTTTGGTGATCAACTTGCGGGTTCCATAACATTGTGAACTTATGCATAGGGGTTGGCACACGTTTTTGCCTTGACTCTCCGGTAGAAACTTTGGGGCACTCTTTGAAGTTCTTTGTGTTGGTTGAATAGATGAATCTGAGATTGTGTGATGCATATCGTATAATCATACCCACGGATACTTGAGGTGACATTGGAGTATCTAGGTGACATTAGGGTATTGGTTGATTTGTGTCTTAAGGTGTTATTCTAGTACGAACTCTATGATAGATCGAACGAAAAGAATAGCTTCGTGTTATTTTACTACGGACTCTTGAATAGATCGATCAGAAAGGATAACTATGGGGTGGTTTCGTACCCTACCATAATCTCTTCGTTTGTTCTCTGCTATTAGTGACTTTGGAGTGACTCTTTGTTGCATTTTGAGGATAGTTATATGATCCAATTATATTATGTTGAGAGAACTTGCCCAAGTGAAAGTATGAACCCTAGGCCTTGTTTCCTAGCATTGCAATACCGTTTACGCTCACTTTTATCATTAGTTACCTTGCTGTTTTTATATTTTCAGATTACAAAAACCTATATCTATCATCCATATTGCACTTGTATCACCATCTCTTTGTCGAACTAGTGCACCTATACAATTTACCATTGTATTGCGTGTATTGGGGACACAAGAGACTCTTTGTTATTTGGTTGCAGGGTTGTTTGAGAGAGACCATCTTCATCCTACGCCTCCCACGGATTGATAAACCTTAGGTCATCCACTTGAGGGAAATTTGCTACTGTCCTACAAACCTCTGCACTTGGAGGCCCAACAACGTCTACAATAGGAAGGTTGTGTAGTAAACATCACTACCAAATGTCACAACGTAACTGGGTGATTATAAAGATGCTCTACAGGTGTCTCCGAAGGTGTTTGTTGGGCTGGCATAGATCGAGATTAGGATTTGTCACTCTAAGTATCGGAGAGGTATCTCTGGGCCCTCTCGGTAATGCACATCACTATAAGACTTGCAAGCAATGTAACTAATCAGTTAGTTGCGGGATGATGAATTACGGAACGAGTAAAGAGACTTGCCGGTAACGAGATTGAACTAGGTATGAGGATAACGACGATCGAATCTCGGGAAGTAACATACAGATGACAAAGGGAACAACATATGTTGTTATGCGGTTTGACCGATAAAGATCTTCGTAGAATATGTAGGAGCCAATATGTGCATCCAGGTTCTGCTATTGGTTATTGACCGGAGACGTGTCTCGGTCATGTCTACATAGATCTCAAACTCGTAGGGTCCGCTCGCTTAACGTTTGGTAACGATCGGTATTATGAGTTTATGTGATTTGATGTACCGAAGGTTGTTCGGAGTCCCGGATGAGATCACTCACATGACGTGGAGTCTCGAAATGGTCAAGACGTAAAGATCGATATATTGGAAGGCTATATTCAGACATAAAAAATGTTCCGAGTGGTTCGGGCATTTTTTTGGAGTACCGGGAGGTTATCGATACCCCCCGGGAGAAGTTATGGGCCTTATGGGCCATAATAAGGAAGCACACCAGCCCACAAGGGGCTGGTGCGCCCCCCTTGGGCAGGAGGCCGAATTGGAATAGGTTTGGGGGGCGGCGATCCCCCTTTCCTTCTCTCCTACTCCTCCTTCCCTTCCTCTCCAACTCCAACTAGGGAAGGGGGGAATCCTACTCCTGGTGGGAGTAGGACTCCCCTAGGGCGCGCCATAGAGAGGGCCGGTGATGGAGTCCTAGACTAAGGGGTCCTCGGACGTCCGGCCTATTATCCATGGGCCGGACTGATGGGCTGTGAAGACATGAAGGCCGAAGACTGTACCCGTGTCCGGATTGGACTCTCCTTGGCGTGGAAGGCATTCTTGGCGACCGACTATGAAGATTCCTTCTTATGTAACCGACTCTATGTAACCCTAGATCCTCCCTGTGTCTATATAAACCAGAGGAGTTAGTCCGGAAAGGATACACTCATTACGATAGTCATATAGGCTAGGCCTCTAGGGTTTAGCCATTACGATCTTGTGGTAGATCAACTCTTATAATACTCATATTCATCAAGATCAATCAAGCAAGAAGTAGGGTATTACCTCCATAGAGAGGGCCCGAACCTGGGTAAACATCGTGTCCGCCGTTTCCTGTTACCATCGACCTTAGACTCACAGTTCGAGACCCTCCGTCAAGTATGTGATCTTTTAGCCGTGTGCGGTGCCCCCCTCCACCATAATCCACCTCGTTCATATCGTAGTCGTGCTTAGGCGAAGCCCTGCATCCGTAGAATCATCATCACCGTCATCACGCCGTCGTGCTGACAGAACTCTCCCTCGATGTTCTGCTGGATCGTGAGTTCGTGGGACGTCACCGAGCTGAATGTGTGCTGAACTCGGAGGTGTCGTGTGTTCGGTACTTGGATCTGTCGGATTGTGAAGACGTACGACTACATCAACTGCATTGTCATAACGCTTCCTCTTACGGTCTATGAGGGTACATGGACAACACTCTCCCCTCTTGTTGCTATGCATCACCATGATCTTGCATGTGCGTAGGATTTTTTTTGAAATTACTACGTTCCCCAACAGTGGCATCCGAGCCAGGTTTATGCGTAGATGTTATATGCACGAGTAGAACACAAGTGAGTTGTGGGCGATACTAGTCATACTGCTTACCAGCATGTCATACTTTGATTCGGTGGTATTGTTGGATGAAGCGGCCCGGACCGACATTACGCCTACGCTTACGCGAGACTGGTTCTACCGACATGCTTCGGACACAGGTGGCTGGCGGGTGTCAGTTTCTCCAACTTAAGTTGAATCGAGTGTGGCTACGCCCGGTCCTTGTGAAGGTTAAAACATCACATACTTGACGAAATATCATTGTGGTTTTGATGCGTAGGTAAGAACGGTTCTTGCTCAGCCCGTAGCAGCCACGTAAAACTTGCAACAACAAAGTAGAGGACGTCTAACTTGTTTTTGCAGGGCATGTTGTGATGTGATATGGTTAAGACATGATGCTAAATTTTATTGTATGAGATGATCATGTTTTGTAACAAAGTTATCGGCAATTGGCAGGATCCATATGGTTGTCGCTTTATTGTATGAAATGCAATCGCCATGTAATTGCTTTACTTTATCACTAAGCGGTAGCGATAGTCGTAGAAGCAATAGTTGGCGAGACGACAACGATGCCACGATGTTGATCAAGGTGTCGCGCCGGTGACGATGGTTATCATGACGGTGCTTTGGAGATGGAGATCAAAGGCACAAGATGATGATGGCCATATCATATCACTTATATTGATTGCATGTGATTTTTATCTTTTATGCATCTTATTTTGCTTAGAACGGTAGCATTATAAGATGATCTCTCACTAAATTTCAAGGTACAAGTGTTCTCCCTGAGTATGCACCGTTGCGACAGTTCTTCGTGCTGAGAAACCACCTGATGATCGGGTGTGATAAGCTCTAGGTTCACATACAATGGGTGCAAGCCAGTTTTGCACACGCGGAACACTCGGGTTAAACTTGACGAGCCTAGCATATGCAGATATGGCCTCGGAACACTAAGACCAAAAGGTCGAGCGTGAATCATATAGTAGATATGATCAACATAGTGATGTTCACCATTGAAAACTACTCCATCTCACGTGATGATCGGACATAGTTTAGTTGATAAGGATCACGTGATCACTTAGATGATTAGAGGGATGTTTATCTAAGTGGGAGTTCTTAAGTAATTTGATTAATTGAACTTTAATTTATCATGAACTTAGTCCTGGTAGTATTAGCATATCTATGTTGTAGATCAATGCTCGTGTTTAGCTCGCCTGTTTTATTTTTATATGTTCCTAGAGGAAACTAAGTTGAAAGATGTTAGTAGCAATGATGCCGATTGGATCCGTGATCTTAGGATTATCCTCATTGATGCACAGAAGAATTATGTCCTTGATGCACCGCTAGGTGACAGACCGATTGCAGGAGCAAATGCAGACGTTATGAACGTTTGGCATGCTCGGTATGATGACTACTTGATAGTTTAGTGCACCATGCTTTACGGCTTAGAATGGGGGTTTCAAAGACGTTTTTGAAACGCCACGGAGCATATCAGATGTTCCAAGAGTTGAAATTAGTATTTCAGACTCATGCCCATGTCGAAAGGTATGAGACCTTTGACAAGTACTTTGCGTACAAGATGGAGGAGAATAGCTCAACCAGTGAGCATGTGCTCAGATTGTCTAGGTACTACAATTGCTTGAATCAAGTGGGAGTTAATCTTCCAGATAAATAGTAATTGACAAAGTTCTCTAGTCACTATCACCAAGTTACTAGAACTTCGTGATGAACTATAATATGCAAGGGATGATGAAATAATTCCCGAGCTCTTCGCGATGCTGAAATTGGCGAAGGTAGAAATCAGGAAAGAGCACCAAATGTTGATGGTTTACAAGACCACTAGTTTCAAGAAAAGGGCAAAGGAATAGGAAGGGAACTTCAAAAAGAATGACAAACAAGTTGTCACTCCCGTGAAGAAGCCCAAAGCTAGACCCAAGCCTGAAACTGAGTGCTTCTACTGCAAAAGAAATGGTCACTGGAAGTGGAACTGCCCTAGATACTTGGTGGATAAGAAGGATGGTGTTGGGGATATAACTATTTGAGTAAGCCGCCCAGGAGGGGCCGGGTTACGCAAAGAAGACTTATCTTAACAGAAGCCCAGAGGCCAAGCATGAAGATGGCGGTTCAATAAAGGGTCTAAGGCCTGTAGGCGGCTTAAGGCCCATAGTAGTAAATCGGCAAGATGACATGACTTGTATCATAAGGTAGAATTAACTAGTCACCGAGCCGGACACTGTTTATGAGCCGGCCGGGACTCTGTAGACCGCAGGGCGTCCACCCGTGTATATAAGGGGACGACCCGCTGGCGGCTTAGGGCAAGAAAGAACTCCACGAGAGCCGGGCATAGCGTCTCTCGCTCCCTGGTTATCGAAACATCAAGCAATACCAACCCAACTAGACGTAGGCCTTACCTTCACCGTAAGGGGCTGAACTAGTATAACTCTCTCATGCCCTTTGTCCCGATTAACCCCTCTAAGCTTCCTAGTTGCGATGGCTCCATGACTAAGTCCTTGCAAGAGGACATCTGCCGTGACAATTCCACGACAGTTGGCGTCCACCATGGGGCCAGCGCACGGTGGATTTGAGTTCTTGAAGGGCATCTTCGAAGGGCTCAAGGGATACGTAGTTGGCCGGATGACCAAGAGTCGCCGCGGCAAGATCTACATCGACGACGAAGGCTGGGGCCCAGACGCCGGCTCAATTGAGTACGGGTACCGGGTCCCCTTCGGCGGAATCCACGTCTTCATCAGCCGGATTGGTGAGTCGGGCCCCGAGCCGGACAACTGCACTGACTTCATCGAGACGGCTCAGCGTGCGAGACCCGCCCGAGTTCAACCTGTCATGAAGCGTGCCTTCGTGGGCTGCGTCCACGGAGAGGAACTTTCTGAAGGATCTGAAGATGGTGGTGAGACGGCCGTCCCCTCGGATGGTGATTCATCTGCCGGTTCAACAGATTTGTTGTATCAAGTGCAAGATGGCGTGCTTGGGGGCTGTTTCGATGGCTCCGGTATTCCGGACCCCTATGAGCCGCCAAGCTGAGCAGGAGTCTTCATGGCTGGGATGCAACCCGGCCAAAACTCTAAGGGTGCTATGGCAATAACATTCGGGTCAGGAGCGGCCGGGGCTGGAGGCCCTGTGCGCCCGCCGGCTCAGATACTGATGGATCTCATGGATAAGCTTACGGCCCTGTTAACCGCCATGGTTATTCCTGCAAATCAAGATGAGCATAACGCGGAGGTGGCACAGGTGCGTGAAGCGATAGCTCGAGCCAAGGAGGCCTTGGAAGCTGAGGACACCAGGTTAGTTACAGAACGAGCGGCTTTAGATGCACGGGCGCAGCAGCTCCAGACAGAGGATTTCTAGCTTAATATGAGCCTGAACGCGTCTAATGAGGTAATGGGAAGGAGGCACCAGAAAACTCAATCCCATTTGCCTCCGGTTTACGACCCTCGGAACCTTTTCGCTACACCCAGTGTCGGCCCTAGCAACCCGCCCGAAGCAAATCAGTTCACAACTGCCGGAGCGGGAGGACCGGCTCAGCTTCGAGAGATGGCACCTCCTCATGGGAGTATGGCTCCGCCCCGCTATGTACCAATACCACTGGGTCACTTTTCCAACCCCATGGAGAACTTAATCGCAGCATCGGCGCATTTGGCGGCTCTCCCAGTGGACGGTGATGATCCGACAGCGGTGGAGACCTGGAGGATTAGAGAACTTGTTCAGACGGCCCTGGCGCAGCAAGAGACTTATTCTTACAGCCGGGACAGAATTCATTCAACTCCTCCGCCTTGGTTAGCACCGCCTTGTCAAAACCGGAGTCCGAGTTACAGCAGGAACATGGAGTCAGAAGCTTTGTCAAGCAATGCCCAGCGTCGTAACCAGCCCGGTGGCCATAACCCGGTGCAAGACCGAGTACGTCAGGAGGACGAACGGGCGGCTCAGCTAGCGGCTCAACAGGCGGCTCATCAAGATCTCCCAGAGTATCCGACGACTTCTGTTGGAGCAGGAGTGGCTACTAGAACCGGCGGTGTTCCGTGTTTGGTGCCGGCACAACGGGATGTACGTCTGCCCAAGGACTTCAAGGGACCTTGAACGGTGCTGAATTACACGGCCGACTTACAACCCGGAGCATGGATCGAAAGTTATGAGATGGCCATGGAGCTATTGGAGGTCAGCGACGCAGCGATGGCTAAGTACTTCACCATGATGTTAGACGGAACGGCCCAGTCTTGGTTAAAGGGTTTGCCGCCCAATTCCATTAGCTCATCGGAAGAGCTAAAGGCCCGGTTTATCCAGAACTTCGAGGACACTTGCAAGCAGTCTATGTCAATTGTGGACTTGACCAATTGTATGCAGGAGGAGGGTGAATCCACAACTCATTGGGTGCGCCGGGTCAAGGAAATAATACATTTGTCTGATAAGATGGATGCCGGCTCTACAGTCCTCATGTTGGAGAAGAATTGCCGCTTTGAGCCGCTGAGGCAGAAACTGGGGCGCCTTAAGCGTGATTGCAATTATATGGGTACGCTGATGGCGGCTTTAGTCAAGTACGCCGATTCTGATAGTACCAAGGATCCCGCGTCTGATGAGGAAACGACAGGGAAGAGAAAGAAGAACGGCAATGGAAAGAGTCAGCAGCATAACCCGACAAATGAAGGAGGCAACAAGCGTAAGGCGGAGGGTAACCCGGAGTTTGTGGCCAATGCCAATGCACAGGGTAACAATCAGAGACGTAAGGGAAAACCGCCCCCTCGATCTGGCGGGTCAGGCCCATCTCTTGAGCAGCTTCTCAATGAGCCTTGCCCGAGACACGGCACCTGGGAACGACCCGCCACCCACTTATGGAAAGATTGTGCGATCATGAAGGCTTTCAAGAATTCCAACATGTTTGATGGCAATCTTGGATCGGGCGGCGGTTCAGGGGCCGGCAGCTTTCATGGCCCGGGCGGCGGTTCATGTTCCGGCTTTCAGGGAAGTCAATGCGGCTATAATCAACAGCAGCCTGGTCAAGGGGGACAACAGCAGCAGTAGTCGGGTTATCAAAGCCATCCGAAGTAGCTGAATAGTGGGCAGTATCATGTGTTCACTACTAGTTTATGCAAGCTTGACCAGAAGGTTCGTAAAAGGGCCATGAACTCTGTTGAGCCGGTAGTTCCCCGTTACTTGAGGTGGTCAGAGCAGCCTATTGTATGGAGCAGGGAAGACCACCCACCCCGGATTGATAATCCGGGTCAATTAGCCTTGGTGGTGGTGCCTCAGGTCGGTGGATATAAATTTGCCAAGGTACTCATGGACGGAGGTAGCATTATCAATATCCTCTATTACGAGACCTTTCGACACATGGGTTTGACTGACAAGGATTTAAGGACGTCCAACACCGTTTTCCATGGTGTGGTGCTTGGTAAGTCGGCATACCCGGTCGGTAAGATTGAATTGGAGGTGGCCTTTGGAGATGAAAATGATTCCAGGGCTGAGAAATTAACGTTTGAGGTAGTCAAAATCAAGAGCCCATATCATGCTCTGTTTGGGCGGTCGGCTTATGCCAAGTTCATGGCACGGCCGTGTTATGTTTATCTGCAGCTCAAGATGCCGGGTCACAAAGGCACCATCACTGTGCATGGGAGTCGAAAGGTAGCCTTGGAGTGTGAAGAAGGCGACGCGGCTTATGCTGAGTCTGTTTGTGCAGCGGAAGAGCTAAAGTTTTATCAAAGTAATGTTGACCCGGCGGATATGACGTCTTTGAAGAAACCAACTACAGAGCATGACCCGGCGCTGAAGTTTAAATCGGCCGCTGAAACAAAGCTTGTTAACTTTACTCCAGGCGACTCTTCCAAGCAGTTTAGCATCAGTGCCAACTTGGATCCTAAATAGGAAAGCGCGATCATCGAGTTCATCCATGAGAATCGGGACATCTTTGCATGGAAACCTTCTGACATGCCGGGTGTCCCAAGAGAACTTGCTGAGCACACTCTTAATATTGATCCAAAGTATAAGCCGGTCAGGCAATTTCTACGACGGTTCAATGAGGAAAGACGGAAAGCTATTGGGGAAGAGGTCGCACGGCTCTTAGCGGCTGGGTTCATTGTTGAAGTTTTTCACCCAGAGTGGTTGGCTAACCCGGTGCTGGTACTCAAGAAGAACGGCACTTGGCGGATGTGTGTGGATTACACGGACTTAAATAAGGCTTATCCAGTTGATCCCTTTGCCCTCCCCCGTATTGATCAAATCATCGATGCTACGGCGGGTTGCGGCGATCGAGCTTTTGGATGCTTACTCTGCTATCATCGATCAAAATGGCAGTTAAGGACCAGGAGAAGACGGCTTTCATCACTCCGCTTGGAGCCTTCGCTATGTATCTATGCCATTTGGGCTCAAGAGTGCCCAAAGCGACTTATCGAGATGTGTACAAAACTGTCTCCACAAATAAATTGGGCGCAATGTTCACGCTTATGTGGATGACATCATGGTGAAATCCAGGGAGAAGGAAACTTTGATATCTGATTTAAAGGAGACCTTTGATAATCTCCGGGTTTATAAGATGATGCTTAACCCGGACAAGTGTGTGTTTGGTGTACCTGCAGGCAAGCTTCTAGGCTTCGGGTCTCAAATGCAGGCATTGTAGCTAACCCGTAAAAGATCAAGGCAATCACCTCCTTGGCTAAACCGGCGTGCATCAATGATGTTCAGCGACTAGCGGGTCGTGTTGCCGCTTTAAGCCGATTCATAAGCCGGTTAGGTGAGAAGGCCCTACTGCTGTATCAGATGATGAAGAAAACAGATGCTTTTGTCTGGAGTGATGCTGCTAACGCTGCCTTTGAAGATTTAAAGAGGCAGTTGTCTGAGCCGCCGGTCCTTGCGGCCCCCATTGATAGAGAGCCATTACTGTTATATGTGGCTGCTAACGCCCGAGCCGTCAGTGTTGCCATCGTGGTGGAATGCAAGGAGGCTGGCAAGGAGCATCCGGTTCAACGGCCGGTTTACTACATCAGTGAGGTGCTCATTGAGTCCAAGCAAAGGTATCCCCATTGGCAGAAACTTGTTTACGGAGTGTTTATGGCAAGCCCGAAGCTGAAGCAGTACTTCCAAGGTCATCCTATCATTGTGGTAAGCTCTGCCCTTTAGGAGATATCATACATAATAGAGAGGCCACGGGACGAGTCGCCAAGTGGGCCATTGAGCTTGGACCCCATGGTTTGAAATACATGCCTCAGACTTCTATCAAGTCTCAAGCCCTGGTGGATTTTATCAATGATTGGACAGAGTTGCGTGCACACGAGGAGAAGCCAGATAACACATATTAGACTATTCACTTTGATGGGTCCAGTAGTTGGAAGGCCCGGGCTGGAGTTGTTTTAACTTCCCTCGAGGTGAAAAAATTTTGTTATGTGCTCCGCTTATGTTTCCTTGTACTAACAATGCAGCTGAGTACGAGGCCTTACTCCATGGTCTCCGGATGGCCAAAGAGATGAATTTGAGTCGGGTAAGGTGCTTGGGCGACTCAGATCTCGTAGCTCAACAGGTGTCAGGCACGTGAGACTCCAAGGATCCCCTTATGGCGGCGTACCGTCGTGAAGTTGATGATGTGGCTGGGCACTTCAAAGGTTATCAAGTGGAGCACATTGATCGGAGGAAGAATGAGGCGGCTGATGCTTTAAGCCGGCTGGGGTCTCAGCGTAAGCCGGTGCCGCCTAACACCTTTATCGATGTTTTGCATAACCCTTATGTCAAAGTGCCTACAGAGGAAGAACTAGCAGTGCCAGACCCGGAGGCACAGCTGGTGGCAGCTCTTCATGCTATCCCGGATTGGACAGTCCCATATTTGGCCTATATGACCCGGGGAGAGTTGCCTGAGGATGAGACCTTGGCGAGACAAATCATCAGGCGGTCCAAATCTATGACAATTGTTCATGGCGAGTTACATCACCGCAGTGTTACTGCGGCGTTTGAACGTTGTGTGTCTCCTACGGAGGGTCAGGAGATACTACATGAGATCCATGAAGGAGATTGTGGTCATCATGCCGACTCAAAATCTCTGGTGGCGAAGGCTTTCCGTCATGGTTTCTATTGGCTGACGGCTCATGCTGATGCGGAGGATCTGGTCAGCAAATGTGACGGATGTCAAAAATTCTCGCAACGAGCTCATGTGCCGGCTCAAGAATTGAGGATGATTCCAATTACTTGGCCTTTTGCAGTCTGGGGGCTTGACATGGTTGGACCTTTCAAAAGGTCTAAGGATAAAAAGACACACCTTTTGGTGGCGGTGGATAAATTCACCAAGTGGGTTGAGGCAGAGCCGGTCAGTAAGTGTGATGCAGCCACGACAGTTCAGTTCATGAAAAAGGTGATCTTTCGTTTTGGCTTTCCACACAGCATCATAACTGATAATGGTACTAATCTCTCCAAGGGTGCCATGGAAGAGTTCTCATTAACGAGAACATATCCGCTTGATGTTTCGCTGTTGCTCACCCTCAATCTAATGGTCAAGCAGAGAGAGCTAATCAAGAGATCTTGAAGGGTATCAAACCCCGGCTCTTGGTCCCCTTACAGTGAACTCCGGGTTGTTGGGTGGAGGAGCTACCCTTTGTACTGTGGAGCATCAACACTATGCCTAACAGATCTACAGGTTACACACCTTTCTTTATGGTGTACGGTGCAGAGGAAGTCCTGCCAAGTGACATCCGGCACGACTCACCCTGCGTGGAGGCTTACGTTGAGGCCGATAACGAAAAAGCTCGTCAAGATGCACCTGACTTGTTGGATGTGGAACGAGACTTGGCAATAACCCGCTCGGTCATTTACCAGCAAGACCTGCGCCGCTATCACAGCCGCCGGGTTAGAAGCAGAACCTTTCAGGAAGGGTACTTAGTGCTCCGGCTCATCCAGGACCAATCTGATATGCACAAGTTATCCCTTCCTTGGGAAGGACCCTTTGTGGTCAGCAAGAATCTGAACAACGGGTCATACTACCTTATCGATGTTCGAGAGCACAAAGGCTCACGTAAGTCGGAGGAGGAGACCCGCCGGCCGTGGAATATCACCCATCTTCGGCCTTACTATACTTGAGCCACCGGCTCTCAAGTTAGATATATATTTTTTCTTTTTTGACAATGTATATATTATATAAAGCAATAAAGCAGGACCTCTTTTCTTTTCACCCTCAAAGGTTTACATATCTCCTTTACCAGGTGGTGGAAACAACCAACTGGGAGCGGATCATATCTGAATCCGGCTTTCCCTTTGGCTCGGCTTATGATCATATCTGAATCTAGCCATGGTCACTTGGGGGCTTCCTATTCAAACATAGGTCGTATTCGAACCAAAGAGAACATAGTTGTCGATACCCACTTGATCGGCATACTGCCAAACCCACTTGGGGGCTTATTGATCATATTTGAATCATAGCTTAACCCCTTTGGGTCTTACGTGGATCGTATTCGAATCAGCGTCATTAAACAACTCATATGGTCACTTGGGGGCTTCCTATTCAAACATAGGTCGTATTCGAACCAAAGAGAACATAGTTGTCGATACCCACTTGATCGGCATCGCCAAAGCCACTCGGGGCTTGTGACGCCCCAAGACCGGAGCTTCAGTTGCCTTCCAGGGTTTCCGAGTTTTGTCGTGCGATTTGTTTTGTTTGTGCATTCATCATGTCATCTCTTGCATTGCATCATCTCATCATGCCATCATATCATTAATTTTCAAAACACAACTAAATAAATTGTATGGATTTTTCTCGATCCATTTAAACCGAGGGATTCACATGGTGACTTCTCTTTATAACATATCGTCCCAATATTATTAGGGAGCTATAATAATTATTCCATTTATTTGGAATTGATCTTAACACACTTGCAAATTAATTTCGTGCCCTTTCTACTTCAAGTTTGGTCTCCACACTTTGCCCTAAATTTCTTTTATCATATTCCGGAGTTCCACCAAAATCCTCGGCCATTTGTGTTAAATTCCTCATATTTTTGTGAGTCCGGAAAATTGTCCTCGTTCCCAAATTCTTTCCCTATCCCTCTCTTTCTTTTGTCTCTCTATTTTTTCTTTTCTGCTACATATATAAGAGAGAGAGCCAGCCCAGCCGGCCTCTAAGGCCCAGCCCACCTAGCGCCTCCCAACCTCCCGCGCCGGCCCAAGGCCAAGGCCCAGCCGCCCCCCCCAATCCCTCCAAACCCTAGCCCGACCTCCACCTCACTCCCATCGATCTCAATCTCTCCCTCTGTTTTCCCTCGGCGCCGTCACACCTACCTCGCTCCCGCCGCCTCCCTCTCGATCCCCTTCTCTCCCAGATCGCTCAGCCCGAACCCCCGCCGATCCCTCGGCCTCCTCCTCGAGCGCCTCCACTCCGCCTCCCATGTCCCCGTCGCCTCGTCAACGACCAGGCGGACCCCGGTGGCGTCCTCGCCGCCGCCTCAACCCCTCGCCGAGACACAGCCGCCGCTGCTTGCTCCCTTCGGCCGCCAAGCAGCGTCGAGCAGCGGCCGTTCGGATCGCTTCGTCCTCCGCCATGGCCGCGCCTCCCTGCGCCAAGACCGGCGCCGTGCCGCTTGCTCCGTCGCCCGCCTCCCGTGTCTCCTCCCCGCAGCCCTGCCGGGAGGTGGTGACCCTCGCCGCTCCCTGCGCCTGCACTCCCTCCGCCACCAAGCATCTTCAACTCCGCGCCCCTGCCTCGGGAAGCCCTGCCCGATGCCATGGCCGCCGCCCCATGGAGTCCCACCGCCCGACCCGGCCGGAACCAGATGAGCCTCGCCCGCCCCCGCCTCGTTCGAGCGGGTGGAGAACGCGTCCTGTTGCCCTTCTCGTTGCTGCCGAGACTCGGCAACTGGGAAGCCCGAGGACGCTTCGTGGATTTCGCCAAGATCCTCTCCGAACAAACGAAAGTGACTACACGGTGATGCGCCAAGTACCCCTCGGATCGTCAAGTTCGACTACACGGAACGACTACATCCGAGGTGGATAACGACAAGTACCCCAACGCGCGAAGACGCCAAGTCCGTTTCGGGATTCTTCAAGTACCGCTATCGCCGACTCGAACATCTACGAAAAACGTGTACAACTACCGTCGCCACGTGAACAACGACTTCCACTACGCCGTGTACGACTACTTCCCTCGACGATCATCGCGAGAACGTCTACTTCCCTCTACGAAACGCATTCCGCCCGAACGCACGCTTCAAGGTATAACCACCGAGATGACCGACCGTGATCGAATCATCCTTGCGATGCCCCTCTTTGCCATGCCACTGCTCCGTGGGAACCCGGCACCGGATCACCCCACCTTCTTGCATGACTCGCTTCCACACGCTTTCCTTTGTACCGATATCTCAATCGAGTTATCGGAACCGATGTGTTGCCGTGGCACCATTTTCGGATTCGCTGTGCCGTGGCACCCTTTCTTCCACCACGGTGACATAATGCCTCGTAACATGCTCTTGTCAACATTTTCATAAAATTACAGATAACTTGCACATGTCATCCAGATCATGATAACAACAATTAAAATGTTAAAATTGTTGTTTGCATTAATTTGCTTAAATGCCATGCTAAAATGATTTATTTCATATCTAAATAACCGTAGCTCGGTTTTAAATGTTCTTTATATGTAAATGGGGTAGAAAATGCCTAGTTTAACATGGTACATTTTATTTTGCTGTCTAACAACTCTAAAATTGTGTTTAGGGCAGATCAGTACCGAATCCATAATTTGCATATGGGGATTTTCCGAATTGTTGTTTCTTATTTCCGGCCTCATTTAAACTTGCCTAAATAGTTAGTTTACTTATGCTTTCACCTCTTGCCATGTTTAACAACATTTAATATTGTTGAGTACCTAACCGAGAGAGAACTAAATAAGTGATGTGGTGTTCATCAATATGCAACTTCGTTGCATATTGAGCTCCACTTAACTTGTAGTGTTGTTTGTGCATATTGCCATGCCATGCTATTTAAACCGGACATGCATCATACTTGATAGTGCATCATGCCAGGTTTATGTGATGGTTGTTTACTATGTTGTTTGCTTCGTTCAGGGTTGCTTCTCTCGGTAGCTTCGGGTTTCGCTCCGGAGTTGTGAGGATTCGCTCGACTACGTCCGCTTGTCTTCTTCATGGACTCGTTCTTCTTCCTTGCGGGATTTCGTGCAAGATGACCATACCCTCGAAATCACTTCTATCTTTGCTTGCTAGATGCTCGCTTTTGCTATGCCTATGCTACGATGCCTACCACTTGATATATCATGCCACCCTCATTGCCATGTCAAACCTCTAACCATCCTTTCCTAGCAAACCGTTGTTTGGCTATATTACCGCTTTGCTCAGCCCCTCTTATAGCGTTGTTAGTTGCAGGTGAAGATGAAGTTTGTTCCTTGTTGGAACATGGAGATGTTGTTCCATGCTGGAACATGTTTACTTGTTGGGATATCACAATATTTCTTATATTATTAATGCATCTATACACTTGGTAAAGGGTGGAAGGCTCGGCCTTATGCCTGGTGTTTTGTTCCACTCTTGCCGCCCTAGTTTTCCGTCATATCGGTATTATGTTCCCGGATTTTGCGTCCCTAACGCTGTCGGGTGATTTATGGGACCCCTTGACATTTCGCTTTGAATAAGACTTTTCCACCAAGGCCCAACATTGGTTTTACCATTTGCCTCACCTATGCCCTTTTTCTCTTGGGTTTCCGGAGCCCAAGGGTCATCTTATTTTACCCCCCCCCCGGGGCCAGTGCTCGTCGTGAGTGCTGGTCCAAACTGTCAGCCGCCGGTGGCCACCAGGGGCAACTCTGGGTTCGCCTATCGGAAGTTTGGACAATCCGCGGTGCCCTGCGACCGAGATATGTGCAGCTCCGAGCAGGATTTGTCGGCACATCCGGGCGGCTTTGCTGGTCTTGTTTTATTGTCGTCGAATGTCTTGTAGCCGGATTCCGAGACTGATCGGGTCTTCCCGGGAGAAGGAATATCCTTCGTTGATCGCGAGAGCTTATCATGGGCTGTTGGGACACCCCTGCAGGTTTGAACTTTCGAAAGCCGTGCTCGCGGTTATGTGGCAGATGGGAATTTGTTAATGTCCGGTTGTAGAAAACCCAAGTTGATCTTAATTAAAATACACCAATCAAGGTGTAACCGTGATGGTCTCTTCTCGTGAGTCCGGGAAGTGAACACGGTGTTGGAGTTATGCTTGACGAGGTTGTTCTAGGATCACTTCTTGATCATAGTTGTTCGACCGTGCTTTGCTTCTCTTCTCGCTCTCTTTATGTATGTTAGCCACCATATATGCTAGTCGCTTGCTGCAGCTCCACCTCACTACCCTGTCCTACCTTTAAGCTTAAATAGTCTTGATCTCACGGGTGTGAGATTGCTGAGTCCCCGTGACTCACAGATACTTCCAAAACCAGCTTGCGGTGCCGATGAAACCGTGCGGTGTGATGCATCCGAGCTCAAGGAGGAGCTCACGAAGATCTTGTTCATTGTGTTGTTTCGCTTTTAGTTGATCAAGAGTGGAGCTCAGCTTGGGACGATCGGGGATCCGTGGTAGCATTTGGGGTAGTCTTCTTTTATTTTGGTTCCGTAGTCGGACCTTGATTGTATCTGTTTGATGTAATGTTTTACTCATGTATTGTGTGAAGTGGCGATTGTAAGCCAACTATGTATCTCTTTCCCTTATGGATTACATGGGTTGTGTGAAGATTACCTCACTTGCGACATTGCTTTCAATGCGGTTATGCCTCTAAGTCGTGCCTCGACATCGGGAGATATAGCCGCATTGAGGGCGTAATGTTGGTAATCGAGCCTTCCCCGACTTAGGAGCCCCCTACTTGATTGTTTGCTGACGCTGTTGAGTCTAGAACGGAAAATGTTTTGAGTCTTAGGATTATATATATCGGAGAGTAGGATTCTTTTTACTCCTCAGCCCCTTCGTCGCTCTGGTGAGGTATCCTGACGTAGAGTTTTGACTTTTCTCTCCTCAAATTTCACTAAATTTTTTTAGGATCACGCTGGTATCTTGGAATCGTTCGATGGTTTTGTGACGAGAACATTGTTCTTGGTGCCTCCGACATTTAGGGGTTGTGGCGGTGTCCCGGGAGTTGAGCTCCGAGGTGTTGTCGCCACAATTTTATCGTTGCGATTCTGGAATACCTGAGTTTTTACCGACATCGAAATCTCTTTTGTGCAGTTGTTGGTGAGATAACCCTGATAGCCCAGTACTGTGGCGAGTGCGGGAGTATTGCCATGACTTGTATAACGGATGTTTTTTTCGAAGGTCGAGGTACACGATTTCCGAAGGTTTCTTGGTTATGTGTTGAAGGATGGATACAATGGATCTAGGTATTGTTAGTTTGGGTGATATATTTTGTGTCCCCTCAGATCCCCAACACCAGATTGCATAACCAGAAAGTTTCGGAGTTTATAGGTGGGAATTCAAGTAGCTCCTAGAATATCTTTCCGATGATGCATGATATGGGATTGGGTAAATCTCTATCATATGTATTTGTTCCGCTTATTCTGCAAGCCAAATCCTTTGTTTTTTTGTTCCGTTTTGTGGTATTCGAGTTGCTTCAATGCCAAGTATTGATTCCATACCTTTCCTAAATGGTGTTCTCATATTGCTATGTGAATACTAATCCTTCTTGATCACTGAGCTTGTCATGTCAATTCTTTTCTCAACCGGCGTGCTTCTCTTCAAGTGGATCCGATCATTCCAACATTCGCAAGATCAATTCTAAGCTTTTTCTCAACGGTGTTCGTTTCATCCGACCTAAGTTGCCTTTGTTTTCCCGCCCTCCCACCCCTTTTTCTTCAAGGACTCAGATTTCTTAATCAAGTATCCATTTTTATTGAGTGAAGTTTCTTCATTCTTTTCCTTTAATGTTTTATCCGGTGATTTCTCATGAAGACGCTTAAGGAAGCTTCAACCTTATCATTGTTCCATTCTAATTTTCTTCTCCGTGGTTTTAGTTCAAGATTTCGGTGTTGATCTTATCCCTTTTCCTATTTTCACAATGTTTTCCCATACCGGTGCACCTCATAGTCTTTCACTTCTCGCTATTCAATTGTTCCGGAGTGCTGAAGATATCTCAGAAGATTCTAGTTTCCATTCTCAATTCACTCAAGTTCTTTCGAGGATGCTATCTCATTCAAGCCATTTAATTCTACCGGTACAATACCTATTTCAAACAATTGTTCAACGGTGGTTCTTTTGAGTGGGCCCTAACCCACAGGTTTTTCTCCAGGATCTTACCTAACTCTTCTAATTTTCAGGAGCTATTCCCAAATTCATTGCAAAGTTTGACGTAAGAATGAGTTATCATCAGTCAAATGTCTTTCTCCAAGATCTTTCAAATTCTTTTCATCTTGTGGTTCAACCTTTCTAATTTTCATTCGGAGTGTCTCAACAATTCATGGTGGTGTTTCTCATCGTCATTCTTCGATGTGAAGACTGAAGAAGAGTTTCTCTTAAATCTTCTCCATTCTCTTCAAGATTCATGGTTCTAGTTTGATGCCATCCTCTCATAACTATTTTCGGTTGTGAGAATTCTTTTAACCCACCCGGAGCATTTCAGGAGTTTTTCAGTTTGATTATCCAGAGCCCATCATCTCAAAATTATTCATTCAAGCGTTCAACTCTTGTTTTCCAAATCTCACCGGTGCATCGTCGAAATATCCTCTAATCAGTTCATGATCCCTTCGTTCTAATGTATCTAAATTTTGTCAAGCATCTTCATTCGTTTTCCAATTCTTCCCGGTGAATTGTGCCTTTGCTACGTTCATTCTCAATTATTATGGTGGTTTGTTCAAGAGTTCTCTTCCTTCGTTATCATATAGATTCATTCGTTCTTCCCAAATCCTACCGGTGGTTTGTTGAAGACCTTCCCAAGTTTGCGTCATATCTATCTTCATCCTTTCTACGAGAATAAGTAGTATGCCTAATCCATTGCTTGCCATCAATTTAATTGGTGAAGAATCAGCATAATGTAATTCTTATTCTTGTTCCATCGAGTAAATTCAATTCCTTATTCCGGAGGTTCATCAAAATTCGTGATTTCATTTGTTCATCTTTCTTTCCGGAGTTCCAACTTTTCTCGGTTATACCATTTCAAAGCTTCATCTTATCACTGCAAGACTTCACCTTGTGTTGTCATCTTCTCTTTCTTTTTATCACCCTTTTGTTTACCGGTGTTCTTCATGGAGGCTCTACATGGTGGTTCCTCAAGGATTCTTTTCATTCTTCAATTGTTCATCAAGATTTCTCGCGGAGTTATGATCCGCCAAGCTATACTCAAAATTGAACATGGTGCTCAACACATGTTTTGTTTTGAGGAGCTCAAATATTCTTCTTCCTACATTCCGAAGTGCAATTCTTTCTACCTTATCATTTGAGGTGGTGTTATGTCATTCTCGACAATTTGAGTTCGTGTTTCATGATTCACATGTTGTCAAGAATGAGGTATTTTAAATCCATCAATCTCTCCATTGCAGTTATCTTGGGTCATATTTCACCTAAAGCCTTCCCTAAGGAATGTTGCTATTTGTGGTGCGTATCTATGATCCAATTTTCTCCTTCTCATCTCGGTGAAGAAGTTTCTCTTATCTTCTTTGGTCTCAACCAATCAATTGTTTCTGTTAATGGCGGGTTGTCACCTCTTAGTCTTGAGATGTTTCCATAAGCCCACTACAAGCTTACTCTTTTCGGCGTTTGTTTTCCAACAACTCCGCTCTAACCTTCTTGGCAAGGTTGCTTCCCAAATTCAATTGTGGTAGAAGTTGGCATTTTCTTCTCCATCCCTTTATCCCAGTAATCCATCTTCTATTCTTTTGTTCCGGAAGCATTGTGATGCTGTGCTCTTCAATCATCATCTTGTTTTGTCGTGACCATGTCCTTTTCCTTGCTTATCGCTTTTTAACCGGAGTGTGGTGTCTATCGCTCCTCTTTTAACCAGAGTGGTTTCAATATCTATCTTATCACTAAACCTCTTGGTTCTCGTAATGTTCCTTGTTCCTCTTTTCTAACAGAGTGTTTTCAACCTTGTTCATCTTCGTTGTTTTCTTTCTTTCATTTTGTTCAACCTCTCGAGGTTCTTTGGTTTCACTCGTTTGTCGGAGAAGCAACTTAGATTTACCTCTTCCTCTCCCGCTTTTCTCCGGTGCCATCCTAGATCTCGGGACGAGATCCTCTCGTAGTGGTGGAGTGTTGTGACGCCCCAAGACCGGAGCTTCAGTTGCCTTCCAGGGTTTCCGAGTTTTGTCGTGCGATTTGTTTTGTTTGTGCATTCATCATGTCATCTCTTGCATTGCATCATCTCATCATGCCATCATATCATTAATTTTCAAAACACAACTAAATAAATTGTATGGATTTTTCTCGATCCATTTAAACCGAGGGATTCACATGGTGACTTCTCTTTATAACATATCGTCCCAATATTATTAGGGAGCTATAATAATTATTCCATTTATTTGGAATTGATCTTAACACACTTGCAAAATAATTTCGTGCCCTTTCTACTTCAAGTTTGGTCTCCACACTTTGCCCTAAATTTCTTTTATCATATTCCGGAGTTCCACCAAAAATCCTCGGGCCATTTGTGTTAAATTCCTCATATTTGTATGAGTCCGGGAAAATTTTCCTCGTTCCCAAATTCTTTCCCTATCCCTCTCTTTCTTTTGTCTCTCTATTTTTTCTTTTCTGCTACATATATAAGAGAGAGAGCCAGCCCAGCCGGCCTCTAAGGCCCAGCCCACCTAGCGCCTCCCAACCTCCCGCGCCGGCCCAAGGCCAAGGCCCAGCCGCCCCCACCAATCCCTCCTAACCCTAGCCCGACCTCCACCTCACTCCCATCGATCTCAATCGCTCCCTCTGTTTTCCCTCGGCGCCACCTACCTCGCCTCCCGCCGCCTCCCTCTCGATCCCCTTCTCTCCCAGATCGCTCAGCCCGAACCCCCGCCGATCCCTCGGCCTCCTCCTCGAGCGCCTCCACTCCGCCTCCCATGTCCCCGTCGCCTCGTCAACGACCAGGCCGGACCCCGTGGCCTCCTCGCCGCCGCCTCAACCCTCGCCGAGGACACGGCCGCCGCTGCGCCTTGCTCCCTTCGGCCGCCAAGCAGCGTCCCGAGCCGCGGCCGTTGCCCGGATCCTTCGTCCTCCGCCATGGCCGCGCCTCCCTGCGCCAAGACCGGCCGCCGTGCCGCCTTGCTCCGTCGCCCGCCTCCCGTGTCTCCTCCCGCTGCCCTGCCGGAGGTGGTGACCCTCGCCGCTCCTGCGCCCGTACTCCCTCCGCCACCAAGCATCTTCAACTCCGGCGCCCCCTGCCTCGGGAAGCCCTGCCCGATGCCATGGCCGCCGCCCCATGGAGTCCCACCGGCCTGGACCCGGCCGGGAACCAGATGAGCCCCTGCCCCGCCTCTGCCTCGTTCGAGCGGGGTGGAGAACGCGTCCTGTTGTTCTCTCGTTGCTGCCGAGACTCGGCAACCGTGGAAGCCCGAGGACGCTTCGTGGATTTCGCCAAGATCCTATCCGAACAAACGAGTGACTACACGGTGATGCGCCAAGTACCCCCTCGGATCGTCAAGTTCGACTACACGGGAACGACTACATCCGAGGTGGATAACGACAAGTACCCCTACGCGCGAAGACGCCAAGTCCGTTCGGATTCTTCAAGTACCGCTATCGCCGACTCGAACATCTACGAAAAACGTGTACAACTACCGTCGCCACGTGAACAACGACTTCCACTACGCCGTGTACGACTACTTCCCTCGACGATCATCGCGAGAACGTCTACTTCCCTCTACGAAACGCATTCCGCCCCGAACGCACGCTTCGAAGGTATAACCACCGAGATGACCGACCGTGATCGAATCATCCTTGCGATGCCCCTCTTTGCCATGCCACCGTTCCGTGGGAACCCGGTACCGGATCACCCCACCTTCTTGCATGACTCGCTCACACGCTTTCCTTTGTACCGATATCTCAATCGAGTTATCGGAACCGATGTGTTGCCGTGGCACCATTTTCGGATTCGCTGTCGCGGCACCCCTTTCTTCCACCACGGTGACATAATGCCTCGTAACATGCTCTTGTCAACATTTTCATAAAAATTATGATAACTTGCACATGTCATCCAGCATCATGATAACAACAATTAAAATGTTAAAATTGTTGTTTGCATTAATTTGCTTAAATGCCATGCTAAAATGATTTATTTCATATCTAAATAACCGTAGCTCGGTTTTAAATGTTCTTTATATGTAAATGGGGTAGAAAAATGCCTAGTTTAACATGGTACATTTTATTTTGCTGTCTAACAACTCTAAAATTGTGTTTAGGGCAGATCAGTACCGAATCCATAATTTGCATATGGGGATTTTCCGGAATTGTTGTTTCTTATTTCCGCCTCATTTAAACTTGCCTAAATAGTTAGTTTACTTATGCTTTCACCTCTTGCCATGTTTAACAACATTTAATATTGTTGAGTACCTAACCGAGAGAGAACTAAATAAGTGATGTGGTGTTCCGTCAATATGCAACTCGTTGCATATTGAGCTCCACTTAACTTGTAGTGTTGTTTGTGCATATTGCCATGCCATGCTATTTAAACCGGACATGCATCATACTTGATTGTGCATCATGCCATGTTTATGTGATGGTTGTTTACTATGTTGTTTGCTTCTTTCCGGTTTGCTTCTCTCGTTAGCTTCGGTTTCATTCTGGAGTTGTGAAGATTCGTCCGACTACGTCCGCTTGTCTTCTTCTTGGACTCGTTCCTCTTCCTTGCGGGATCTCAGGCAAGATGACCATTACCCTCCAAATCACTTCTATCTTTGCTTGCTAGATGCTCGCTCTTTTGCTATGCCTATGCTACGATGCCTACCACTTGATATATCATGCCACCCTCATTGCCATGTCAAACCTCTAACCATCCTTTCCTAGCAAACCGTTGTTTGGCTATGTTACCGCTTTGCTCAGCCCCTCTTATAGCGTTGTTAGTTGCAGGTGAAGATGAAGTTTGTTCCTTGTTGGAACATGGAGATGTTGTTCCATGCTGGAACATGTTTACTTGTTGGGATATCACAATATTTCTTATATTATTAATGCATCTATACACTTGGTAAAGGGTGGAAGGCTCGGCCTTATGCCTGGTGTTTTGTTCCACTCTTGCCGCCCTAGTTTTCCGTCATATCGGTATTATGTTCCCGGATTTTGCGTCCCTAACGCGGTCGGGTGATTTATGGGACCCCCTTGACAGTTCGCTTTGAATAAGACTTTTCCAGCAAGGCCCAACATTGGTTTTACCATTTGCCTCACCTATGCCCTTTTTCTCTTGGGTTTCCGGAGCCCAAGGGTCATCTTATTTTACCCCCCCCCGGGCCAGTGCTCGTCGTGAGTGCTGGTCCAAACTGTCAGCCGTGGCCACCAGGCAACTCGGGTTCGCCTATCGGAAGTTTGGACAATCCGTGTGCCCCGAGACCGAGATATGTGCAGCTCCTATCAGGATTTGTCGGCACATCCGGCGGCTTTTGCTGGTCTTGTTTTATTGCTGTCGAAATGTCTTGTAGCCGGATTCCGAGACTGATCGGGTCTTCCCGGGAGAAGGAATATCCTTCGTTGATCGCGAGAGCTTATCATGGGCTAAGTTGGGACACCCCTGCAGGGTTTGAACTTTCGAAAGCCGTGCCCGCGGTTATGTGGCAGATGGGAATTTGTTAATGTCCGGTTGTAGAAACCCGAAGTTGATCTTAATTAAAATACACCAACCGCGTGTGTAACCGTGATGGTCTCTTCTCGGCGGAGTCCGGGAAGTGAACACGGTGTTGGAGTTATGCTTGACGTAGGTTGTTCTAGGATCACTTCTTGATCATAGTTGTTCGACCGTGCTTTGCTTCTCTTCTCGCTCTCTTTTGCGTATGTTAGCCACCATATATGCTAGTCGCTTGCTGCAGCTCCACCTCACTACCCTGTCCTACCTTTAAGCTTAAATAGTCTTGATCTCACGGGTGTGAGATTGCTGAGTCCCCGTGACTCACAGATACTTCCAAAACCAGCTTGCAGGTGCCGATGAAACCGTGCAGGTGATGCATCCGAGCTCAAGGAGGAGCTCGACGAAGATCTTGTTCATTGTGTTGTTTCGTTTTAGTTGATCAGTAGTGGAGCCCAGTTGGGACGATCGGGGATCTGTAGCATTTGGGGTAGTCTTCTTTTATTTTGGTTCCGTAGTCGGACCTTGATTGTATCTGTTTGATGTAATGTTTTACTCATGTATTGTGTGAAGTGGCGATTGTAAGCCAACTATGTATCTCTTTCCCTTATGGATTACATGGGTTGTGTGAAGATTACCTCACTTGCGACATTGCTTTCAATGCGGTTATGCCTCTAAGTCGTGCCTCGACACGTGGGAGATATAGCCGCATTGAGGGCGTTACAGGGCTATATGATCATATCCGAATCTTAGCTTAACCCCTTTGGAACGGTTCACTGATCGTATTCGAATCAGAGGCCTTTTAAGTTTGATTTATTATTTATCATACTTTTAAGTATAAATGTTTGACTATCGTGAGGCCTTCTCGAAAGCACTATGGGATTCTCATTTCACCGGTTTAACATTGATCACTTCAGCTGTTAAAGGCCAGGTGAACATCCTATGTGCCAACTTTTAGGAGTTAAATTTACTCTCATGATTTGGGTCACATAAGCTGGCAAGACTGCCAAACGGATCACAGGTATGCTATTGTGATTATGTTTAACAAATATGGTCATCAACCGGCCTTTATGTGATGTTTGGGTTCACATTCCGGGTTATCAATACTTTATGTAACCCCCGTCGCGATAAGTCGCCAAGGGAAGTCTGCTTGTTCTATATGCAGGATAAGGCAATCAAATTTTTAACATCAAGGAAAGATCAACATAAGCTGGAAGTATATAGCGATGGTGGCTTATGAAAGTATTAAGCGCCACAAACATGCGCGAAGGCATGCCAAAATTGAGAGGTTTTTCTACCCTATTACAAGACTCCTCGAGTCTGAATAACGAAGCATTGTTTTCGCAAAGTCATAAACACCTGGCGGTTCACTCCTTTGGTGGGCTTGAAGATTCCGGGTTATCCTTCTCCGCCTCTCCGTCTGATGCCCTGTCCTGGAAGGTTGACGAGGCCCAGTCAATGCCGCTTAAGGCTTCAAACTCAGCTTCATCATCTATTAAACCGGCTGGGTCAACTTCAGGGGCAAAGGTGTGCTTACGAGTTGGAGGGATCAGGCTAACGTCATCATAATGACGAGTTGGAATTCTCCGGTTCTCACTATCATAGCCGGCTGATACTTGGTAAGATCAATGTCATTCCCAATGATGGTAGCCACAAAGACGCACGACTCACACAGTGCAAGAAAGTCTGTTTCATCGAATACAGAGCCGTCTTCCTTCAAACTGGGATAGCCAAGAGCAACGTCTGCCAGGTCTAACTCTGGATGTAACGCCTTGGCCTGGCTCAAGGCAGCTATAGCCCCGGTTCTGGCAGATGCCCGTCTTAGCTCTTGGTTTCGCTGGGGTAGCACGGCAAGCCGCTTTAGCACATCTTGCAGGAGATGAGGAACATCATTTGATAAAGCTACAATGGCCAAAGCACATTGTGACCCGGTGTAGAGCTGTTCCACCAGAGTGTAAACCGCCTTCAGCTTGATCAACATGTTCTGCTTGAGGTTTGTGCTCCTGGGGCCTGCGTTCATAAACATAAGGTAAGCTGGAGATGACAAGTACAATAGTCATCAAAGGAAGGATTGTAATATTCAAAGTTGTATATAGTAACTTACCGAAGATTGCTGAGACCATTTGAGATATCTGGCGCTTTAAGCCGGACAGCTCGGTTGTTGCTTCTGCAAGTGACGTTTCTGTTGTCTCGGCCCGGGTCACCAGTGAGGCCTTCTCATCAGCCCAAATTTTCTTCTCCGCATCAAAATTCTTCTTGAACTTCTTTTGTTCAGAGATGCTGAACTCAAATTTGGAGTTGGCCTTTTGAAGTTAAAGTTCTTGAGCTGCCAGGCGGCTCTTCAGGTCAGCAATCTCCGACTCAAATTGACTTGTGGTGGCCTGCATTGATGTCGGGTTATAGTCAGAATCATGGTAAGATATCATTAAGTCCCAAGCACTTTGCAAGCAAAGGTACTTGACACTTGGCGGCTAATGTATGCTGAAGAAATTTAATGTACAATGTCGGTTCATGGAAATTAAGTCCCAAGCACTTTGCAAGCAAATATGCTTGACACTTGGGGGCTAATGTGTATCGCAAATTCAAGGTATCATGTTACAACCGAGTTAAATATCTTCCTTATAAGCCGGACAAACCAGTACTAGGCAGATTTCTAAGTCTACAGCATATTTATTCATAAGCAATAGACTTGGGGGCTGATATAGTAAGTATGGTTAAAGAAAGTAGCATAAGTTATACCTCAGATTTTTGCTGTATTTTCTTCACCATATTAACTTCCAGGTCACGGCTGCTATGTACTTGATTGATATAGCCAGAGACTATATCTCCAATGCTCAAATGAGTATAATCTGCAATGTCTAATTTAGCCTTGCGGCGCTCCAAAAGCTCTTCCTTGGTAGAACACTTGGCAAGGACGGTGGGCTGACTTGGCTCGACAAACTGAGTCTTGGTAATTTCAACCTCCGGATCAATTGTCTTGACCGGGCAAGGAGTTTTCGGCTTATCAGAGCCGCCAAAAGTTTCTTCAGCGGGCGGATCAGAGGATGGTGCTGGAATTTCATAAGCCGGTTCAGGCGGCGGTTGATGAGTGGAAGTGTCAGGGGCGGCTATTCCGAGTTCCGGCTCGGCTACTACCAGGTCTTGGGATGGCTTATTCTTTTTTGCCCTCTTACTGGGCTTCACTTTCACACTGTGGACAAGTTAGAAAGGATGAGTACAAAAGCATGAGTAAGGTACATCATAAGGTAAACAAAGTTACATTACCCAGGGGCGGTTTTGAAAGCCGGCGTGTTAGATTGCATAGACACGCCGGAGGAAGGAGAGGTATCCTGATAATTGGAGTTAGATGAATTGAGAGGTTGACGAATTAAACCCGCCAAAGGATAAATAGAACGTAAATCGGAGATAACCTCAGCCCGACGCTTCCTGGTTACGTCAGGTAAGCCAGAGGATAGCTCTATATCCTTGCTGGTTCTGGTCTGCCTCCGGCTTTCAAATTGCTGTTGCTTCAAAAGAAATTGAGGATCTTGGTAAGCCAAAGGATGTGAAAATCGTACTTTCCGGGTTACCCTTCAGATTTTTGGCTTTGGCAAAGGCTCTGAGTCGGAGGAGATTATAGTTACCTCTTCGTCAACCGCTTGGTTGTTCCCCGTATCCTCTTGAAAGGGCAGAGTGTCAATAAAATAATGATAAAGGAGCTAGGAGAATTAAGGATTACCTCTTCTTCGTCGTCAGAGGTGTCATCCAATTTAAGTAAATCGTAAGCGCTTGGCTTCCTTTTCCTTGAAGTTCCAGTCTTGGCGGCTTTCCTCTCAGTTCTTTTTGCCGCTCTGGCTTGTTTTGCCGCCTCATGGTCGTGTTTGACCTTCCAGAAGTCATCATCGGCCTATGAAAAATGATAAAGGATTATGAGTAAAATCAAGGTGTCATATAATAAAGAGTATTCATTGAAGTTGATGACTCACCGCGGGGGCTGGGTTCTTCTTGCGTATGAAGTAAGCCAAAGGCGCATTAGTTACCGTGTGACCTCTTTCAACAATGTCTGGGTCGTAGCCTTCACCACATCATCTGGTAAGTCGTTGGGACTATGACGCAGTGTGTCATTCTTCTCGCCTGAGTAGGTGCACATTAAGCCGGGGCGGCGGCTTAATGGAATCACCCGCCAAGTGACCCAAACCCGGACCAGGTCAGCACCATCTAAGTCGTTTCCCAAAAGAGCTCTGATTTTGCTAATGGTGGGAGCAAGTGGCAGACGCTCAACAGCAGTCAGTTTATCCGGCAGCGGGTGGTTGGATTCAAGGCGCAAGGCGCGAAAGCCGGGTAAAGGATTTTCGTCAGCCGGAGAAGTATCCTCGCAATAAAACCACATCTATTCCAATCCTTTGGATGACTCGGCAGTTCAGCATAAGGAAAAAGGCAGTCTCTCCGCCGCTGAATTGAGATGCCACCAAGTTCTAGACTGGGCCCGTTGGCACGTTTGTTCTGCCGGTTTAAGTAAAACAATTCTCTGAATAAAAGTATGCTGGGTTCCTCTCCAAGGTACACCTCACGTAAAAACTTGTAAGTTGCAAATATTTGACACGGAATTGGGCCCGATGTCTTGAGGTCTGAGATCGAAGAAATGTAAAACATCCCTGAAGAATTTTGAACCGGGTGGAGCGAAGCCCCGGTTCATGTGATCAGTAAACACGATCACCTCCCCCTCTTTGGGTTGAGGTTTCTCCTCTGACGAGTTAGGATCACGATAAGACATGATCTCTCTCTTGGGCAGATGGCCGGATTTCACAAAGTTAGACAAAGTGCTTTCTGTAACAGTGGATTTAACCCAGTTGCAGGTCACAGGAGCTTTGGGAGCCTTGGGTGCCAATGTATAAATTGAAGCCTATGAGAAAATAAGAAGTTCCGGTTCAAATTTAACCCGGAGGAAAACGTTGTAAGTCTATTCAAACTGGCGGCTTAAGAAGGGGCCTAATGACATATGGGTAACTATGCAGTGATATTTAAGCCGCTACAGGTATCAAAGGAAGTTAAATTTTCTTAAGCTGCGGGAAGCAAGCAAAGCTGACAATCAGAGTTGTCTTCTTAAACCGGTTACATGAGCTACCATGTGAAACATATTTAATAGATGCAGTTTTTGGCTAAGTGTGGAACAAACAGGTTTCACAAGTCACAGTTATTATTTTGGATCAAATGGTCACTTGGAAAAGAAAATATTCTAGACCTAGAACTGACACAGATGAAGCTCATAGGCTCGAACGGGGCCTCTGTGCAATGGAAAGGGATCTATATGCATTTAGAAACGGGTGTGAAATAGCTACCGCAACAGTTTTAAACTGTTTAAAGATCAGAAAAAGGCGTCTGATGTGGAATCTATCAATGGTTCATGACGGACGGCGACGAACACCGACGACCTCAAAAATCACTAGTGCAGATCTGAGGAACAGGGAGGGAAAAACTTGCAGATGCAGAGTTGCTGCAGAGATCCGTCACGTTTTTCTGGTCAAATCAGGTTGATGCAGCGGCCCGAGTTGGTGAGGACGAGGGGATCCGCGGCGGCGGCGGCGAAGCTCGAGCAGCAGAAAAGCAGCAAGACGAAGAAGACGACCGAGAGGGGGAGAATGGAAAATACTTAGGTCGTGCCTATTTATAAGGAACGGCTGACTGAGACGGCGCGAGAAAAGAGGAGGCCAGACATCATTATCCAGCGGCCCCGACACCTTGGTTTTCTGAATGGTCAGTAAAAGCAAAGATCCGTTGGAGAATATGGTGGAGTAAAAAATGAATTTAAGTAAAGGTGACGTCACGGCGGGTTAACGCGGATCCAGGAGATGACGTCATGGCTGGGTTAAAAAACCTTTGCACAAGCAGAAGGCTGAAGGTTTATTTCTTAAGGTATTTTAAGATTGACATGAATAGGTTCAAATCAATCTGGGGCCTAATGTTGGGGATATAACTATTTGAGTAAGCCACCCAGGAGGGGCCGGGTTACGCAAAGAAGACTTATCTTAACAGAAGTCCAGAGGCCAAGCATAAAGATGGCGGTTCAATAAAGGGTCTAAGGCCCGTAGGCGGCTTAAGGCCCATAGTAGTAAATCGCCAAGATGACATGACTTGTATCATAAGGTAGAATTAACTAGTCACCGAGCCGGACACTGTTTATGAGCCGGCCGGGACTCTGTAGACCGCAGGGCGTCCACTCGTGTATATAAGGGGACGACCCGCTGTCGGCTTAGGGCAAGAAACAACTCCACGAGAGCCGGGCATAGCCTATCTCGCTCCCTGGTTATCGAAAGATCAAGCAATACCAACCCAACTAGACGTAGGCCTTACCTTCACCGTAAGGGGCCGAACTAGTATAACTCTCTCGTGTCCTTTGTCCCGATTAACCCCTCTAAGATTCCTAGTTGCGATGGCTCCACGACTATGTCCTTGCAAGGGGACATCTGCCGTGACAATTCCACGACAGATAGCAAAGTGAACAAAGGTATATTGGATATACATGTTATTGATGTGTACTTTACTAGTGTTTATAGCAACCCCTCGGCATTTGATACTGGTTTAGTTGCTAAGAGTAGTACCTCGAAACGTGAGTTGCAGAATGAATAGAAACTAGTTAAGGGCGAGGTGACGATGTGTGTTGGAAGTAGTTCCAATATTGATATGATCATCATCGCAGACTCCCTATACTTTCGGGATAAGTGTTGAACCTAAATAAGTGTTATTTGGTGTTTGCGTTGAGCATGAATATTATTTGATCATGTTTATTGCAATACGGTTATTCATTTAAGTTAGAGAATAATTGTTGTTCTGTTTACATGAATACACCTTCTATGGTCATACACCCAATGAAAATGGTTTGTTGGATCTCGATCGTAGTGATACACATATTCATAATATTGAAGCCAAAAGATGCAAAGTTAATAATGATAGTGCACCTTATTTGTGGCACTGCCGTTTAGGTCATATTGGTGTAAAGCGCATGAAGAAACTACATGCTGATGGGATTTTGGAATCACTTGATTATGAATCACTTGATGCTTGCGAACCATGCCTTGTGGGTAAGATGACTAAGACTCTGTTCTCTGGAACAATGGAGCGAGCAACTGACTTATTGGAAATAATACATACTGATGTATGCGATCCGATGAGTGTTGAGGCTCGCGGCTGGTATCATTATTTTCTGACCTTCACAAATGATTTGAGCAGATATGGGTATATCTACTTGATGAAACATAAGTCTGAAACATTTGAAAAGTTCATATAATTTCAGAGTGAAGTGGAAAATCATCGTAACAAGAAAATAGAGTTTCTACGATCTGATCATGAAGGAGAATATTTGAGTTGTGAGTTTGGTCTTCATTTGAAACAATGCGGAATAGTTTCGCAACTCACGCCACCTGGAACACCACAGCGTAATGGTGTGTCCGAACATCGTAACCGTACTTTATTAGATATGGTGCAATCTATGATGTCTCTTACCGATTTACCACTATCGTTTTGGGGTTATGCATTCGAGACAGCTGCATTCACGTTAAATAGGGCACCATCTAAATCCGTTGAAACGACACCATATGAACTGTGGTTTGGCAAGAAACTAAAATTGTCGTTTCTTCAAGTTTGGGGTTGCGATGCTTATGTGAAAAAGTTTCATCCTGATAAGCTCAAACCCAAATCGGAGAAATGTGTCTTCATAGGATACCCAAAGGAGACAGTGTACCCAACTTCTATCATAGATCCGAAGGCAAGACATTTGTTGCTAAGAATGGATCCTTTCTACAGAAGGAGTTTCTCTCGAAAGAAGTGAGTGGGAGGAAAGCAGAACATGATAGGTAAATATACCTGCTCCCTTATTGGAAAGTAGTTCATCACAAAAATCTGTTCCTGTGACTCCTACACCAATTAGTGAGGAAGATAATGATGATGTTCATGTAACTTCAGATCAAGTTACTACCGAACCTCGTAGGTCAACGATGATCAAGTTACTACACCAATTAGAGTGGTACGGTAAACCTGTTCTGGAGGTCATGTTACTTGACCATGACCAACCTACGAACTCTGAGGAAGCGATGATGAGCCCAGATTCCGCGAAATGGTTTGAGGCCATGAAATCTGAGATGGGATCCATGTATGAGAACAAAGTGTGGACTTTGGTTGACTTGCCCGATGATCGGCAAGCCATAGAAAATAAATGGATCTTCAAGAGGAAGACGGACGCTGATAGTAGTGTTACTATCTACAAAGCTAGACTTGTTGAAAAAGGTTTTGACAAAGTTCAAGGTGTTGAATACGATGAGATTTTCTCACTCGTAGCGATGCTTAAGTCTGTCCGAATCATATAAGCAAATTGCCACATTTTATGAAATCTGGCAAATGGATGTCAAAACTACATTCCTTAATGGATTTCTTAAAGAAGAGTTGTATATGATGTAACCAGAAGGTTTTGTCGATCCTAAAGGTGCTAACAAAATGTGCAAGCTCCAGCAATCCATCTATGGACTGGTGCAAGCATCTTGGAGTTGGAATATATGATTTGATGAGTTTATCAAAGCATATAGTTTTATACAGACTTGCGGTGAAGCCTGTATTTACAAGAAATTGAGTGGGAGCACTACAACATTTCTGATAAATATATGTGAATGACATATTGTTGATCGGAAATAATGTAGAATTTTCTGGAAAGCATAAAGGAGTATTTCAAAGGTGTTTTTCAAAGAAAGACCCCGGTGAAGCTACTTACATATTGAGCATCAAGATTATAGAGATAGATCAACACGCTTGATAAGATTTTTCAATGAGTACATACCTTGACAAGATTTTGAAGTAGTTCAAAATGAAACAGTCAAAGAAAGAGTTCTTGCCTGTGTTACAAGGTGTGAAATTGAGTAAGACTCAAAGCCCGACCACGACAGAAGATAGAAAGAGAATGAAAGTCATTCCCTATGCCTCAGCCATAGGTTCTATAAAGTATGTGATACGTCTCCAACGTATCTATAATTTTTGATTGCTCCATGCTATATTATCTACTGTTTTGGGCAATATTGGGCTTTATTATCCACTTTTGTATTATTTTTGGGACTAACCTATTAACCAGAGGCCCATCCCAGATTTGATGTTTTATGCCTATTTTAGTGTTTCGAGGAAAAGGAATATCAGACGGAGTCGAAACGGAACGAAATCAACTAGAGAAGTTATATTTGGAAGGAAAGCCACCGGATAGACGTGGACTCTACGTCAGAAGACACGGGAGCTGGCCACGAGGGTGGGGGCACGCCCAACCCCCTAGGGCGCGCCCCCTTGCCTCGTGGGGCCCCCGAAGCTCCACCGACGCACTTCGCACTCCATATATACCTATGTATCGAAAAACTTCCGAACAGAGATTAGATCGAGTACCGCCACCGCAAGCCTCTCAGAGCCACCAAAACCTCTCGAGTCCGCTTCGCACCTCACGGAGGGGGAACCCATCACCGGTGTCCATCTTCATAATCCCGGCGCTTTCCATGACGAGTGAGGGAGTCCCAGATTAGGGGGTGTCCGGATAGCCGAACTATCACCGTTGGCCCTACTCCTGGACTATGAAGATACAAGATTGAAGACTTCGTCCCGTGTCCGGATGGGATTTTCCTTGGCGTGGAAGGAAAGCTTGGCGATACGGATATGTAGATCTCCTACCATTGTAACCGACTCTGTGTAACCCTAACCTATCCGGTGTGTGTATAAACCGGAGGGTTTTAGTCCGTAGTCCGTAGGCTTCTAGGGTTTAGCCTCCTTGATCTCGTGGTAGATCTACTCTTATACTACCCATATCGTCAATATTAATCAAGCAGGAGTAGGGTATTACCTCCATCGAGAGGGCCCGAACCTGGGTAAAAACATCGTGTCCCTTGTCTCCTGTTACCATCCGCCTAGACGCACAGTTCGGGACCCCCTACCCGAGATCCGCCGGTTTTGACACCGACATTGGTGCTTTCATTGAGAGTTCCTCTGTGCCGTCGCTGTTAGGAAGGATGCCTCATCCCGTCTTTAAAGACGATACTATCGCCAAAGGGGCCTTGGCCACTGGCCAGACTCTCCGGCTAGGTGGTTTTCTTATGACCGCCAGTTCGGCCGTCGCGCCGACGGTGACTTCTCGAGTCATCGAAACCAATCTTCACGTCTATTCGGAACTTGCCGGTGTTAGATCCAATCGAGCTCTCCTCCAGAACGAAGCTCTTGGATCGCATCGCCGCTCGAGTCGCCACAAACTACGACCAGATCGGGCCTAAAATCGATCTGAGAGAGATCAACTCTCCCCAAGCTACCCATCATGTTGCTGTGATAGAGGAGCAATGCGGCAATTCTTCTTCTATCTTACGGACTAGCTACGTAAGGATTCCTGATCCCTCTATGATGGATTCCCGCAGAGGGACGGATGTCGATCAAGCCCTGAACTTAAAGTCAGGCGACGGGATGGATTCATTGGATAGCACTCAAAAATCCAAACTTCCGAATTCGGAAACTTCCCGCCCTCGAGTCTGAAATTGGACGGGTTCCGATCCAGTTCCACCCGCCCACCCAAACATTAGCGATCTATCCCGAATCCGCAAGAGCCCATCAAACAAGACATCATTACTGGGCCAGATTCCTCCTGGTTATGGACAGGATAAAGGACTGCCGAGAGGAGGACGCAATCCCAATTTTCTGCAATAATTGCATGGACAAGGGACTCCTAAATGCCATAAGTCATCGCGAAATTACACGCTTTACTGACTTGGTAACCATAGTACAAAAGTACTGTGCCATGGAGAGCGCCTGGAAAACCGAAAGTAAATTTTGGGATAACCCGGCCCCGAATACATCCCTAGTCCGAAATAAAAGGGTGCATCATTACCAAGCACCTGGGTTAAACACCAAAAAACCAAAAACCCCTAAAGGTTACGGAACTGCATCGAGGGTTGGCTAAACGGACCTCGCAAAATTCATAGCACGTAGGGCGCCACTCCAACTCATAGCCTTCGAAAGCATGTTGGATACTACGGCAGGTGGCCAAAAGTGGCGAAGAGCTTCTAGCTTCAGAATCCCAGCCCAAAGAACACCAAGACGGTGTTAACAGTCTTCGAGACTTTCGCATCAAATAACATGCGAAAACGAACACTCTGCAACCTTGCCGAAGTCTACCAAGTAGCAACAATAAATCCATGGAGTGACACGGCTATCACCTTTAATGCCAGTGACGAACCTAAATTCCAAACAGCCCGAGCACCAGCCGCATTGGTCCTCAGTTCGATAGTGGACGGCTTTCGCCTTACTAAGGTACTCATGGATGGCGGCAGTGGACTAAACCTCATCTATGAGGAAACCCTCCGAAAAATGGAAATAGAATGGAACCGCATTGAGGGAAGCAGCACAACCTTTAGAGGAATAATCCCTAGCCTGGAAGCATGCTGCACAGGAAAAATCACACTGGACGTAGTGTTCGGCTCGACGGACAATTACAGGTCCGAGGAGGTCACATTTCAAGTGGCCCCGTTCAGCAGCGGATATCATGCTTTATTAGGGCGGGAGGCATTCACAATTTTTCAAGCTATACCCCATTATGGGTACATGAAGCTTAAAATGCCCGGACCTAACAGAATCATCACTCTCGCTAGTGATCCGAACATAGCATCGCTGCTACCGAAAACAAGACAGCCGCACTAGCCCTCGAGGCACTATCCAAAGCCCTAGCGGCCGAGGAACTCATCGCGATGCGCTTCCACGGTGAATGTGGACGATGTGATACTTGATAAAAGATCCAAGTCCACCTCTTTTAAGCCAGCGGATGAAATAGTCAAATTCCAAGTCCACCCAACGGACCCGCAAATACGGCCTCCATTGGGGCACAATTAAACCCCGATGTGGACGCCAAGAAGACGAGAATTTCTACGAGAAAACTGGGACATCTTTGCTCGGCACCCTTCAGACATGCCAGAATCCTATGTCGGTTGGCCGAAAGCACAGCCTAAATATCCTCAACGGATTCAAGCCACCAAACAGGCTCTTCGCGCTTTTCCCAACCCAAGAGACAGGCCATGGGAGAGGAGCTAGCCAAACTTTTGGAAGCCGGATTCATTAGATATAAAACATCCGGACTGGCTAGCAAACCTGGTGATGGTACCAAAGAAGGATAAATCCTGGCGCCTATGTGTTGATTTTAAAGACCTTAATAAGGCTTGCCGAAAGGATCCCTTCCCCCTCCCTCGAATTGATCAAATTATCGACGCTACAGCAGGACACGACTCATTGTGCTTCCTCGACGCATACTCCGGCTACCACCAAATCAAGATGGCGGAGCTGCATCAAGCTGCAACAGCATTCATCACTCCATACGGCCCGCTCGCTTCAATACAATGCCCTTCGGCTCAAAAACGCCGCGCAAACATATCAGCGCATGATTCGTATATGTCCGCAAACCAGATCGGCAAAACAAGGAAGCATATGTAGATGACGTGGTCGTCAAAACCAAGCATGTCGAAACTCGAGTAGACGACCTGAGGCTCACATTCGACAATCTTCAAAAATATGACCTCAAGCTCAATCCGGAAAAATGCGTCTTCAGCGTTCCAGCCGGAAAACTCCTGGGCTTCATTGTGTCCGGTAGAGGAATTGAAGCAAACCCAGCCAAGATCCGAGCTCTGTCACAATTGGATATTCCAAAAGACCTCAAACAAATACAAAAATTGACGGGATGCGTAGCGGCTCTAAGCCGCTTCATTTCTCGTTTGGGACAAAAGGCGTTAACCCTTTATCGCCTCCTCCGCCGCACCGAACACTTCGAGTGGACGGATGCCGCCACGGCCGGACTCGAAGAGATAAAAGCCATATTGGCAACAAATCCGGTCCTGGCCGCGCCCAACGTGGGCGAACCAATGCTATTATATATCGCCGCAACACATCAAGTTGTCGGTCACGGTGCTCGTCGTCGAACGAGAAACGGACGGACACCGGTTCCCTCTTCAAAAACCGGTTTACTATGTGTCCACTGTCCTAACTCCATGCAAGTCCCGGTACCCACACTATCAAAAGATAGCATACGCGGTGTTCATGGCACCCCGGAAGCCTCCGAAGTACCTCTTAACGACATTATAAACAACCGCGACGCGACGGGCCGGATTGCTAAATGGGCCATAGAGCTCCTTCCATTCGACATAACCTATAAGCCACGACGAGCTATCAAATCGCAGGTTTTGGCCGACTTTGTGGCCGAATGGACCGGTTTAACTCCCTAAAGAGTACGGCGATACTCCAATTGGATCATGCACTTTGACGGCTCCAAAATGTTGGCCGCCTAGGGGTCGGCATCGCCTCGACGTCCCCAACCGAATACAGTCCAAGACGCCCTTCGGGATAATGTATACGGACTCCAACAATGCAGCCGAATACGAGGCCCTTCTGCACGGCCTCCGGATGGCAGTCTCCATGGGCATTAAACACCTAGAGGTGCGCGGGGATTCGAACCTCGCGATATCTCAAATAAACGGAGACTTTGATGCCAAAGATCCGAAAATGGCAGCATACCGCAATGCGGTCCTAAAAATGTCAGCACGGTTCGAAGGGCCCGAATTTCATCATATAGCCCGGGATAACAACCAGGCGGCGGACATATTGGCACGCATCGGTGCAAAACGCGATGCCGCCCCGCCTAACATCTTCCCCGAACGGCTATTCAAGCCATCCGTACTATGGGAAGGAGTCCGGAAATAACAATCCGACCCAACCTCACCGCCTCGACGCCAACACTTCGACACAATCGGCAGCTCTGCCACCGAGATAACACCCTCCGCCCACGAAATAATGGCGGTTATCGCCCCGTGGACGGAGCCATTCCTAGCCTACCTAACTAGGCAGGAACTCCCCGAAGACCAATATGAGGCCCGCTGCATAGTACGGCAATCTAAAGCCTATAAAGTCCATGAGGGAGAGCTTTATAAGAGAAGCACAACAGGAGTCCTTCAAAGGTGTATCTCCGAAGAGGAAGGGCGCAACCTCCTGGCTAAAATTCATGCCGGACTGGGTGGGCACCACGCCGCAGCCCGGGCCCTTGTAGCCAAGGCCTTCCGTACATGATTTTATTGGCCGACGGCCCGGGCAGATGTGCAGGATTTAGTCCAACGATCCGTCGGTTGCCAGCTTTTTGCTAACCAAAGCCACATGCCACCCACCGCCCTCAAAACTATACCCATCACATGGTCGTCATGTCCGGGGCTTGACATGATTGGACCCCTTAAGGGGGGAACCCACAAGCAAAAATACCTATTGGTCATGGTGGATAAATTCACCAAATGGATAGAGGCCAAACCTGTTAAAACGGACGAATCCGGACCGGTGATAGACTTCATATCAGGGGTAGTTCACCGTTACGGTGTTGCCCATAGTATCATCACAGATAACGGCACCAACTTCACGGCCGATGAGGTTAAATTATGGTGCAAAAATATGGGCATCAAGCTCGATTACGCCTCAGTCTATCACCCTCAAACCAACGGCCAAGTCGAACGAGCAAACGGTCTAATAATGAGCGGCATTAAACCCAGACTAGTGCGGTCCCTCAAGGAATCTAACACGCACTGGGTTGAGGAGCTCGACTCCGTACTCTGGGGGCTGCGGACCACGCCGAATCGTACTACGGATTCACACCATTTTTTATGGTGTACGGTGCAGAGCCAGTCTTGCCCTGCGACATAATTCATGACTCACCTCGCGTGCGCATGTCTGAAGAAAGAGAAGCCGAGCTCGATCAGCAGGACAGTTTGGACGCATTGGAGGAGGAGCGCGACGTGGCAAAAGCTCGTTCCGCATTCTATCAACAGCAGGATCGAAGATACCAAAGCAGGGAAGTACGGGCCAAAGCTTATAACGTTGGCGAACTAGTTCTACGCCTGCCGGACAAGAAAAAGGACAAACTCAAGCCCGAATGGGAAGGTCCCTTCATCATCGACCAGGTCCTGACCGGCGGAGCATACCGTCTGCGAAAGCATCGGATAACCGACTCGAGCCGAACCCATGGAACGCAGCCCGTCTACAAAGATTCTACGCCTAAGCGCCGGACTTCAAGTTCGTTAACTTCCTCCGTCCACATTTTCTATTTTTTGCTGTCTTTTATTTCTCTCCTTCCCACTCCTTCTTCCTGAAGCCTTTAGAGGCTCGTTTGCGCTTTGTTCGCACATATTTGACGCGCTGTACGCACTCATTATACCTGGGGGCCTCTTTACCAGAAGCTTATTTTATACGGGCTTCATACCCAACACATGCGTCAAACTTCCGCATGTACCTTTTATTCACCATTATATGCATACCCCGATTCTTATATAACCACGAAGGTATTCGGACACACTCCGGACTATTGGGTCCTGAGGTCGAAGCGAAAAGGTCCGCTATGACAAACGATCTACAATCCGGCTAGAAGGCATTTTTCATGTCATATTTTTACATAGTCAACTCGACTCATTGTATTCCTCCTCAATGCCATCTAATAGGCTATCTAATTTACAATCTTGCTGGGAATACTTGGCGGCCAATTCTACTTGGCCGTACACTGCTTACAGGATCTCCTTCCCATCGTGCCCCATGTGTCGGACCTCGGCCATGTGGTTTGGGTCAGCCGTGTACCGCTGCCTTCACCATGGCCCAGCCTCCCTGGCGCTCGACGGCAGGCCGATATCTTCCATAGTCGGAAGCGCCATTGCTCCTTGAAGCCGCTCCGCCAGCTCTCCAATGCCTTCGGGCAGGGAGATAGATGGCCACAAGGCCTGGCCGACGCCTTTCATCACCTGCCGAATTCGTTCGTGCAGCTGACGCAGTTCGGGAAGAAGATCACCCGAAGAACTGGGCATCTCCTCTTCAGGACGACCTGTGAGCAAACCTACATACATGTTTATGTTAGTCGCCTTCCTCGCCGAACTCTTTCAAAGTCCGCTCAAGCACTTACTGAAAATGCCACGACGGTTGCCGATTCTCCTTTACGGAGTCAGACAACTGGGCACGAACATCCTTTAGTTCCTCACCCAGTTGGGTGTTGGCATCTTGGAGGTTATTTTTCTCCTGCCAAACCCTTGTAAGCACGCTCTCGCGGGCCTTTAGCTGACGTAAGAGCTGTTGCTTGTCCGGATCTAGTCCGACGCCATCTGCTATATTTTTGTCAGATTTACACACCCGCCGCACTTCATAAACTATTTATCTTTTGAAACATATGTTACCAGAGGGGGTCTCTGTGGCTCCCTCAGAAGCGGCTAGTGCGGCCTCAAGTTGGGCCTTGCATTCTTCAAGCTCCCGGGACAGTCGGGTATTCTTTTCTATAAGATCCTCAAGATAACAAATGATCCTTAAATCAGTTATTCTAACTATTTTAAGTCTCGGAGGCTACCGCATATATAATCACAAATCTCCTTACCCGTATGTCCTTTATATACTGCTCCATGGCTCAGCTAGACCATCTTGACTGCACGGAGGTGCGATCTCCGAATTGAAGGCATTCAAGGCCTCTTGGGAGAAACACGCGTCACGAAGAACTGTCCGGCGGCGCCTGTGATTCATGGCGCTCTCCACCGCGGAGTTGGTGGCGGAAAATTTGTCGGCATCCTCTGTCGGAGGAGCATCCGACGCACGTCTCGTGCTTGCCTCAGCTTCCAGACCCGGCTTTGAAGCCTGGCCGGCGAAGGTTCGATTGGCAACCTCTCTGGACTCAGTCCGGCGAGAGCTCTTTTTCCTGAAAAGAGCACCAGCGTTAGTACGCCTTCCAGGAATCAATCCTGGGAGTATGGCGACACGCCATACCGTTGCGGCGGAGTTTCGATCCGGACCGCACTTCTTTTTAGCCTGTAATGACCGCCGCCTTGTTGGCTGGCCACCGCGGGCTCGGCTCCCTGCCTCGAAGGTACCCCCTGCGAAACACCATTGGTATATGGTGATCAAAAAATAAGCATGGATGGGTCATTATCAGGGTTTTGGGACCTTGGTCTCGCCACTGTGAGGCTGGAAGTATTCCGGTAATCGGCCGTAATGGCAACCAAAGCATTGTCGGTGCTAAGTTGGTGGAACACCCCGTCGATCAACTCCACCTTTATATCCGGATCCTCTTCGGAGGCCGGATCGAGGGACCGTTCCGGATCCTCGTGTTGTGGAGGCGGGCTGTGTATCTTCTCCACAGTCCGGCGCAGTTCCTGTGCAGAAACCATGAAATGAGATATTTAACCACGGGAACATGGATCGGACAGGCCACAAAGATGTTTGCTTACCCAACTTCGAGGATTATTCGAAGAAAACTCCCTCAAGGATTGACGCGAGGAAATCCTCCTCCTCCCTTTATACATGGCAGACAAGGTCTTCACCAGTTCGGTGACCGATCCTGGCCCTTTGCGGCCATGGCGGGTGGCATCGTCCTCCCTGTTGAGGTCCCACATGGGGTGGCCCCTATATTGAAGCGGCTGCACTCCCCTCTTGATGCAGATTGCCATGACTCCAATCATGGTCAATCCGGCATGAGCCAGTAATCTTATTCGGCTCATCAAGTAAAGGACATCCCGATCATTTTCCCTCTGGGGGCTCCGTGGGCGCCAGCTTAGGCGCTTCTTCAGAGGAGCAATGCTAAACTCCGGGAGGCCGATCCGAACAGGATCCGGCAGCGGGACATCCTCCATGTAAAACCATTCCGAAGGCCAGTCTTCGGACGCCTTCTTCAGGGTTCCAGATAGATATCCGGTCCCGGCGATGCGCCACAGTTCGGCTCCGCCCACTTGATATATTGACCCCTCATGAGAACGGGATACTAGGCAGAATAATCTCTTCCACAGCGTGAAATGAGCCTCGACGCCCAAGAACAGCTCGCAAAGGGCCACAAAACCCGCGATGTGCAAAATGGAGGCAGGCGTAAGGTGGTGCAACTTGAGGCCGTAGAACTCCAAGAGCCCCCGGAGAAACGGATGGATTGGAAATACGAGTCCTCTTACTAGATAAGAGATGAAGCATACCCGCTCTCCTTTAGAGGGATCGGGGACACTCTTCGCTTGCTTTCCGCCCTTGTAGGTGGCGAGTCCGGCTCGAACCGGAACCATGAAGGCTGGGGGAAGGAATCCCTTGGTTTGGAGTATAACTAGCTCGCTATGCGGGACTGAGCATCTCTCCCAATTTCCGGGCTGAGGGCTGGGAGCGCGAGAGGAGGAACCGCGTCGACTGTCCATGATGTAATGGGCTTTGGTCAAAGGCGCTCCGATGAAAGCTTCATGAAGGGGGATGGTGTGACTCAGATCTAGATCCTCGCCCCTTTTATAGGCAGCTCATTTGCGTAGCTAGGGGGGTAAGTGTAAAAAATACCCTGGCTTTTCGCATTCATTCAAACACGTGGAAGATGGCCATTATTGGGTGTAGAAGCCAAGGAGCGCAGTATTTATCAGGAGCCGGACACTATTCGACAATTATATGGAATTTGGAGAAGAACCCGCCTCGCAATGCCGAAGACAATCAACGCGTCGGACTCATCGTCATTGAAGCCTAGTTCGGGGGCTACTGAGGGAGTCCCGGATTAGGGGTGTCCGGATAGTCGAACTATCACCGCTGGCGGACTCATGGACTATGAAGATACAAGATTGAAGACTTCGTCCCGTGTCCGGATGGGACTTTCCTTGGCGTGGAAGGCAAGCTTGGCGATACGGATTTGTAGATCTCCTACCATTGTAACCGACTCTGTGTAACGCTAACCTATCCGGTGTCTATATAAACCGGAGGGTTTTAGTCCATAGGACGAACAACAATCATACCATAGGCTAGCTTCTAGGATTTAGCCTCCTCGATCTCGTGGTAGATCTACTCTTGTACTACCCATATCATCAATATTAATCAAGCAGGGGTAGGGTATTACCTCCATTGAGAGGGCCCGAACCTGGGTAAAAACATCGTGTCCCTTGTCTCCAGTTACCATCCGCCTAGACGCACAGTTCGGGACCCCCTACCCGAGATCCGCCGGTTTTGACACCGACAACGAGGAGGGAGTAGTTCACCCTCGGGGCTGAGGGTATGTACGAGTAGCTATGTGTTTGATCTCTCTCTCGTGTTCTTGATTTGGCACGATCTTGATGTATCACGAGCTTTGCTATTATAGTTGGATCTTATGTTTCTTCTCCCCCTCTAATCTCTTGTAATGGATTGAGTTTTCCCCTTGAAGTAATCTTATCAGATTGAGTCTTTAAAGATTTGAGAACACTTGATGTATGTCTTGTCGTATGATTCTGTGGTGACAATGGGATATCACGTGATTCACTTGATGTATGTTTTGGTGATCAACTTGCGGGTTCCGCCCATGAACCTATGGATAGGGGTTGGCACATGTTTTCATCGTGATTCTCAGTAGAAACTTTGGGGCACTCTTTGAGGTTCTATGTGTTGGTTGAATAGATGAATTGAGATTATGTGATGCATATCGTATAATCATGCCCACGGATACTTGAGGTGACATTGGAGTATCTAGGTGACATTAGGGTTTTGGTTGATTTGTGTCTTAAGGTGTTATTCTAGTACGAACTCTAGGGTTGTTTGTGACACTTATAGGAATAGCCCAACTGATTGATTGGAAAGAATAACTTTGAGGTGGTTTCGCATCCCTACCATAATCTCTATGTTTGTTCTCCGCTATTAGTGGCTTTGGAGTGACTCTTTGTTGCATGTTGAGGGCTTGTTATATGATCTATCTATGTTATTATTGTTGAGAGGACTTGCACTAGTGAAAGTATGAACCCTAGGCCTTGTTTCCTATCATTGCAATACCGTTTACGCTCACTTTTACCACTTGCTACCTTGCTGTTTTTATATTTTCAGATTACAAAAACCTTTATCTACTATCCATATTGCACTTGTATCACCATCTCTTCGCCGATCTAGTGCACCTATACAATTTACCATTGTATTGGGTGTGTTGGGGACACAAGAGACTCTTTGTTATTTGGTTGCAGGGTTGCTTGAGAGAGACCATCTTCAACCTACGCCTCCCACGGATTGATAAACCTTAGGTCATCCACTTGAGGGAAATTTGCTACTGTCCTACAAACCTGTGCACTTGCAGGCCCAACCACGTGTACAGGAAGAAGGTTGCGTAGTAGACATCAAGCAGTTTCGGCGCCGCTGTCGGGAGGTGAGTGCTTGAAGGTATATCTTTAGATCTTGCAATTGGATCTTTTTGTTTCTTGTTTTAGCACTAGTTTAGTTTATAAAAGAAAACTACAAAAAATGGAATTGAGTTTGTCTCATACGCTTCATCTTTTTAATATCTTTTGTGAGTATGATGGAAAGGAAAATTGTGCCAAAGTGTTAGAAGAGGAATTACATAGAATGTTTGGCACTAAATATTTATATGATGAGCATGATTGCAATGTTGTTAGTATGAATCCCTTGAATATCCATGATGCTAATGATATGCAAAGCCACAAGCTTGGGGAAGCTATGTTTGATGAAGATGATATTTTTTGTCCCCCAAGCTTTGATGAGCAAAATTACTATGATGAAAGCATGCCTCCTATCTTGAGGGAAATTTGCTACTGTCCTACAAACCTGTGCACTTGCAGGCCCAACAACGTCTACAAGAAGAAGGTTGCGTAGTAGACATCAGTATGCCATGCTGTGTACCAGATCTATTGTATATCCTACACTGAGTTTGGCAAGGTAGTACAATAGTGATCTAGGAGTAGATCACTGAACAGCGGTCAAAATTATCCTTAGTAGAATAAGGATATGTTTCTCGATTATGGAGGTGAAAAAAGGTTCGTCGTAAGGGGTTACGTCGATGCAAGTTTTGATACTGATCCAGATGACTCTAAGTCTCAGTCTAGATACATATTGAAAGTGGGAGCAATTAGCTAAAGTAGCTCCATGCAGAGCATTGTAAACATAGAGATTTGCAAAATACATACGGATCTGAATTTGGCAGACCCGTTGACTAAACTTCTCTCACAAGCAAAACATGATCACACCTTAGTATTCTTTGGGTGTTAATCACATAGCGATGTGAACTAGATTACTAACTCTAGTAAACCCTTTGAGTATTGGCCACATGGCGATGTGAACTATGGATATTAATCACATGGTGATGTGAACTATTGGTGTTAAATCACATGGCGATGTGAACTAGATTATTGACTCTAGTGCAAGTGGGAGACTGAAGGAAATATGCCATAGAGGCAATAATAAAGTTGTTATTCATATTTCCTTATATCATGATAAATGTTTATTATTTATTCTAGAATTGTATTAACCGGAAATTTAGTACATGTATGAATACATAGAAAAACAGAGTGTCACTAGTATGCCTCTACTTGACTAGCTCGTTGAATCAAAGATGGTTAAGTTTCCTAGCCATAGACATGAGTTGTCATTTGATTAAAGGGATCACATCATTAGAGAATGATGTGATTGACTTGACCCATTCCGTTAGCTTAGCACTTGATCGTTTAGTATGTTGCTATTGCTTTCTTCATGACTTATACATGTTCCTATGACTATGAGATTATGCAACTCCCGAATACCGGAGGAACACCTTGTGTGCTATCAAACGTCTCAACGTAACTGGGTGATTATAAAGATGCTCTACAGGTGTCTCCGAAGGTGTTTGTTGGGTTGACATAGATTGAGATTAGGATTTGTCACTCCAAGTATCGGAGAGGTATCTCTGGGCCCTCTCCGTAATGCACATCACTATAAGCCTTGTAAGCAATGTAACTAATGCGTTAGTTGCAGGATGATGCATTACGGAACGAGTAAAGAGGCTTGCCGGTAACGAGATTGAACTAGGTATGAGGATACCGATGATCGAATCTCGGGCAAGTAACATACCGATGACAAAGGGAACAACGTATGTTGTTATGCGGTTTGACCGATAAAGATCTTCGTAGAATATGTAGGAGCCAATATGAGCATCCAGCTTCCGCTATTGGTTATTGACCGGAGACGTGTCTCGGTCATGTCTACATAGTTCTCGAACCCATAGGGTCCGCACGCTTAACGTTTGGTGACGATCGGTATTATGAGTTTATGTGATTTGATGTACCGAAGGTTGTTCGGAGTACCGGATGAGCTCACGGACATGATGAGGAGTCTCGAAATGGTTGAGACATAAAGATCGATATATTAGAAGGCTATATTCAGACATAGGAAAGGTTCCGAGTGGTTCGCGCATTTTTCCGAAGTACCAGGAGGTTATTGAAACCCCCGGGAGAAGTTATGGGCCTTATGGGCCATAAGAAGGAAGCACACCAGCCCACAAGGGGCTGGTGCGCCCCCCTTGAGCAGGAGGCTGAATTGGAATAGGTTTGGGAGGGCGGCGGCCCCCCTTTCCCTCTCTCCTACTCCTCCTTCCCTTCCTCTCCTACTCCAACTAGGGAAGGGGGGTGGTCCTACTCCTGGTGGGCGTAGGACTCCCTAGGGCGCGCCATAGAGAGGGCCGGCCCCTCCCCTCCTCCACTCCTTTATATACGAGGGAGGGACGCACCCCATAGAAACACAAGATGATCATTGATCTTTTAGCCGTGTGCGGTGCCCCCTCCACCATAATCCACCTCGGTCATATCGTAGCGGTTCTTAGGTGAAGCCCTGCGTCGGAAGTATCATCATCACTGTCATCACGCCGTCGTGCTGATTGTAACGCCCCGGATTCGATGCGCCAGGTGTCTGCCAGTTATTCGCCGTCGTTGCCATGTCATTTGCTTGCGTGTTGCACTCTGCCATGTCATCATCTGCATTTCATATCATGTCATCATGTGCATTTCATTTTGCATACGTGTTCGTCTCATGCATCCGAGCATTCTCTCCGTTGTCCGTTTTGCAATCCGGCACTCCGATGTCTCCCGGCGCCCCCTTTTACCTCTTTTCATGTGCGGGTGTTAAACGGTCTCGGAATGGACCGAAGTTTGTCAAGCGGCCTTGGTATAGCACCGGTAGACCGCCTGTCAAGTTTCGGGTCATTTGGAGGTCGTTTGATACTCCAACGGTTAACCGGGTAACCGCAAAGCCCTCTTTGAGTTGCAGCCCAACACCCCCTCCAAAGTGGCCCAAAACCCAGCAAACTCCCCTCCATGCTCTCGGTCGTTCGATCACGATCGCGTGGCCGAAAACCGCACCTCATTTGGAGTCTCCTAGCTCCCTCTACCTATAAAACTAGATCCCCCCCCCCTGAAATTCCGGGTCCAAACCTACCCTAACCTTCCCCGCCGCCGCCGGACATTTCATCCCGCGGCATCGCCGCCACCCCAGCCTAATCCCAAGATCGCCACCTGTCGCGGCCGTCGTCCCCATGACGCGGCCGCTCGCCCATCACGGGCCCTTGAGCCCGGCCGCGCCCGCCGCCCGCCATGGCTCCGAGCCCGCCGCCCGTCCGCGGTTCCCGCCTGGCGCGCTTCTGCCCGCCGGCCGCCGCCCTGTCGCCCGTATCCCTCGCCAGTGCGCCGCCGTAGCCCGCCTCGCCTCCGCCGGCGCGTGTGCCGCCGCCCTTCATCCGGCGCCGCACGCCGGCCAACCTCCTCGCCGCCGTCTTCGCCTCGCCCGTCCGGCTCTTTGGATCTGGCGGCGCCGCCCGATCCGGCTCTTCCCAGCGTCCTCGCGCCCTGCCAGCGTCGCCTTCAGCGCCATCGGCCTCCCCGGTCCCGTTCGGGATCGAGGGAGACGAGGGTCGCGTCCCCGCGTCGGCCCGACCCCGTGGGCCCCGGTGCCCCGGCCCAGCATCCGGCCTCCTCCCCACCCTGGGCCTGGCCCAGCAAGGTGAGGCTCGGCCTGCCCTTATATCCCACTCGTGTGACATTTAGTCTTATAGCGCTCACATGTTTTTTTTCCTGAAATCCACCAAGTCCCCGAGTTTTTGTTATTTTCATGCATTTTCATCATGCCATAACTCTGTCATCGCTGCTCCGTTTCGTGCGTGTAATATGTAAAATTGTTCGCCTCAATGAGTACATCATTTCATCTCATTGCGTTATTTTCATTTGAGGTCATCTTGATGCCCGGAATGCTGTTACAAGTGTGCTATGTGATGTTAGTTCCAGATTCTTATCAGAACATGCACTTTTGTCATTTTTGCCATGATTGTTGTGTGCACCCTCTGAACTTGAGTCCTACATGTGTTTTGTTCTATGCCATGCCATCTTTACAGAGGTGTATGCCATGTATTTTTGTGATCTGTGTGGTGACTAGCACAAGCATGCAAACTAGGCTTCATGATGTTGCTGATTTCAGCCCTGTTCTGCTGATATTTTTATGCCATGTTAACTTGATGCTACAGAGAGATCCATGCTTATTTTGAGATACTTCAGTAAGGATGTTTTGAACATATGGTTATTCTCTATCCATCCATGCCCTTTTTTGCAATTATGGAGTGCCATAGCTTGAGTCAATCGAGCTCTACTTTTCCTATAAAATGTTTCCTGGCAGATTGTTTACATGTTATTCAATTTTGCCAAGGTTTTTGTAGTTGATCCGTGTATTCTATGATGTTGTTCTTGCCATTTATAGCTTCTATGCCATGTATTCTTACTGTTGGTTGCCTTTCCATGCCATGTATTTCTCTGTGGTGAGTGGTTCAAGCTCACCAACATGCCTACTTATTGTTGCTCCTGCCATGTATGAATCTGTAATATAACTTGCCATGTTTACATGGGTGCATCATATCTTCTGATCCTTTTTGGCTCATGGTCAGTAAGGGACTTTTGTTCTATGCATTTAGTAGATTCATTCCATGCCTTTGTTTGCCATGATAATGTCCTATAACATGTTGTTTGATAGCTCTAAACATTGCAACCTGATGTTATTTCCTGATAAGTCTGAAACTGTTATTATTTACAATCTTGCCATGTGTTTTTGAGCATGTTCCAGGGATTTCTGGAGATAGCTCAGTGTTCATGTTTTGTCATGCTTTATCTGTAGATCATGCCCATGCCTTTTGTTATTACGTTGAGATGCTGTAGCTTGTTGTTTTGATGCTTGCAATGTGCCTACTTGCTGTTATGGATAGATTGTTGCTATAACTTATTTCATGTGTATGTGTTGAACCGTTGCTCCGTTTTCAGTGTGCTTTATACGAAAATTGCTTGATTTTGCATGTAGCTTCATACTATCATGTTGCATCCTTGTTTTGAGGTGTTTTCTTGATGTTTGTATGCATTTTGCATCAATGCCATGTTTATCTTGTTTTGCTCATATCTTCTAGGCCGTAGCTCCGAATCTAATGAACTTTATATGTAACTTGACTAGAATTTCGTGTAGATCATCATGGTGCATCTTAACTTTCTGTTTAACAACTTGAACATAAGGTTTATTCAGATCTGGACCAATTTCGAAATTTGCATATGAGGACTTACCGGAATTGTTCTATGTTGTTTCCGGCGTCATTTAAACTTGCCTTGATGTGTTGCTCTTGTTTGCATCATCTCTTGCCATGAGTAGCATAATCTAGTCTTGTCATGCATCATGCTTGTTGTGCATCATGCCATGTCTATGTGTGGTGTGTTTACTATGTTGTGTGCTTCTTCTTGTTAGTTCATGTTTCGTTGCGATCGTGAGGATTCGTTCGTCTACGCTTGGTTCGGCTTCTTCCGTACATCTTCTTCATGGACTCGTTCTTCTTCCTAGCGGGATTTCAGGCAAGATGACCGTCACCTTGGATCTCACTACTATCATTGCTATGCTAGTTGCTTCGTTCTATCGCTATGCTGCGCTACCTATTACCTGTTTATCAAGCCATCCCAAATTGCCATGTCAGCCTCTAATCTTTTGCACCCTTCCTAGCAAACCGTTGTTTGGCTATGTTACCGCTTTGCTCAGCCCCTCTTATAGCGTTGCTAGTTGCAGGTGAAGATGAAGTTTGTTTCTTGTTGCAACATGGAGATGTTGTTCCTTGTTGGAACATGTTTACTTGTTGGGATATCACAATATATCTTATTTTATTAATGCATCTATATACTTGGTAAAGGGTGGAAGGCTCGGCCTTATGTCCGTGTTTTGTTCCACTCTTGCCGCCCTAGTTTCCGTCATATCGGTGTTATGTTCCCGGATTTTTGCGTCCCTAACGCGGTCGGGTGATTTATGGGACCCCCTTGACAGTTCGCTTTGAATAAGACTTTTCCAGCAAGGCCCAACATTGGTTTTACCATTTGCCTCACCACCACCTACTTTTTCCCTCGAGTCGCTCTCTCGAGGGTCATCTTTATTTAGCCCCCCGGGGCCGGTGCTTCTCTAAGTGCTGGTTCGAACCGAGTAGATCAAGGGGCCCCTCGTGGCAACTCGAGGTTTGGTTTTACTCGTAGGATGTCTCATCCGTGTTGCCCTGAGAACGAGATATGTGCAGCTCCTATCGGGATTGTCGGCGATCGGGCGTCTTTGCTGGTCTTGTTTTATTGTGTCGAAATGTCTTGTAGTCGGGATTCCGAGATCGATCGGGTCTTCCTGTGGAGAAGGAATATCCTTCGTTGATCGCGAGAGCTTATCATGGGCTAAGTTGGGACACCCCCGCAGGTATAAACTTTCAAAGCCGTGCCCGCGGTTATGTGGCAGATGGGACTTTGCCCATATCCGGTTGTAGTAAACTTGAAGCAAACTCTTCTAAAATACACCAACCGTGTGCGTAACCGTGAGGGTCTCTTTTCGGGGTTGATCGAGAGGAGAACACGGTTTCTGGGTTATGTCTGATCGTAAGTAGGAGTTCAGGATCACTTCTTGATCATTACTAGTTGACGGCCGTTCCTTTGTTTCTCTCCTCGCTCTCATTTGCGTATGTTAGCCACCATATATGCTTAGTCGCTTCTGCAACCTCACCACTTTATCCCTTCCTTTCCTACTTAAGCTTTGCTAGTCTTGATACCCATGGTAATTGGATTGCTGAGTCCTCGTGGCTCACAGATTACTACACCAACAGTTGCAGGTGCAGGTTATGTGATGATCATGACGCGAGAGCGATGTTTGCTTGTGTTGGAGTTCTTCTTCTACTGCTTCGTTCAGGGGATAGGTTCCAGGTCGGCGGCATGGGCTAGCAGGGTGGTTGTTGTTTGAGTTTCTGTTTATGTTTCATCCGTAGTCGGATGTTGATCTCTTGTATAAGATGTTGATGTATTCTTGTGGCTTTTGTGCCTTATGTATGTTTCCCCATCTATTATGTAATGTTGATGTAATGATATCCACCTTGCAAAAGCGTTCCAATATGCGGGTCTATCCTTGGTGGGACCGTCGAGTTCCTTTTGGATAGGGTCGCATAATTGGCGTGATACTGATGGAACTCTTCCTCGAAGCTCTGCTGGATCATGAGTTCGTGGGACGTCACCGAGCTGAACGCGTGCTGAACTCGGAGGTGTCGTGCGTTCGGTACTTGGATCGGTCGGATCGTGAAGACGTACGACTACATCAACCGCGTTGTCATAACGCTTCCGCTTACAGTCTACGAGGGTACGTGGACAACACTCTCCCCTCTCGTTGCTATGCATCATCATGATCTTGCGTGTGCGTAGGATTTTTTTTTTGAAATTACTACGTTCCCCAACAGACAAACCCCTTAACGCCCACATGTGTGGCAATTATCGTCGTCTTTTTCATATTAACCATTGAGCCCCACCCATCAGGATACATTACACGAAGGAAATTAATATAATATGTTATATAAATAAAATAATATTTGTGTTTTAATATATATATATATATATATATTATAGTAATTTTCATGAATTATTAAATATTTTAATGATTCAGAAAAAACATTCATCTATTCATGTATTTTAGGCTATATGCATGTATTCACTTTGAGCAAAATATTAGTATCTATTTCATGCAAAAAGAGAAACATTATTATTTAAAATAATGTTTCGTGTAATTCTAAAAATTGTAAATGTATTATTTGAATATATTTGTATATAACTAAAATTATAAAAGTATTTTTCGAATTAAAAAACTAACATGTAAAAATGGGCCATGGTAACTGCAGCGCTGCTGCCTAAGCCCCATGTGCGGTTTCTCAAAAAAAAACATGTGCGTCCCTGCTCATACAATATTAGGCTTTGCTGTCGAATATAGACAACATGTAATACTAAGAAGACTAGGCTCGTAAGGGTTTCTTTTTTCTGGTTTTTTTGAACTTTTTTTTACGGCTATGGTAAAATTGACGCGTGTGATATTTCTTTTTTGAACATAGAAAGGCGCACAAAGCGCCAACCAATACATTCAGCTCAGTAACATCTTACAGCGTAAATTACATAGCCCTGGAAATTGAAATTAGACAGGAGAGAAACAACAGGGCATATCATGTTTGTATGAGCTGAAGCAAAACAACTAGTGTCAGGTTCTGGTAAACTTCTAAGAACCTGATGAGCCACATTATGAGAAATACCATTGATCTCTCTTGATATGTGATACACCTGTGCTTGGAGATCATTTGTAAAGGAGAAAATTCAGCTAGAGAAGTTCTGATGGTCCAAGGAGTGGAATCTGCCAATACACTTCTTGCCGCCGCTGCTTTTGCCAAAGAGAGGCAATCAGTAAGAAAATTAGGCCTAGAGATCTGAAGTCTACGGGCGACTTGAGCTGCAAAAAGCAAAGCAAGAGCTTCTGCATGAAGTGGCGAGCTGGTGTTCTGGGTAGAAGCTTGAATTTGCACATTCACTTCCGCTTGGTCCTTAGAAAAACTGAGAAACACTCCTACTCCTGTAGCTGTTGTGCCATGTGGTAATCCTGGAACCTTTGCACATTTAAAAGCAGCATCGTAATAAATTTTTGCTCCAGATATAAGAAGATCAGATTTGAGAGTGTGCCCTTGAGCAGGAATAACACAACTATTTCCTTGTCGATGAACTTGATCAATAGCTTGTCCCTGATTAGAAGAAATTGACACAGTCATATATTGGTCAGACAAAGCTTTTGCAGCAGTGTGAACATGACGAGGTTGAGAATTGCGTCTGTCAAAAAGCTTATCATTTCTGGCTTTGCATATGCACCACATAAAATTTAGTATGTTAGATATAGATGCATGAGGATGATTCATATTTAGTAAACTGAGAATAATACTGTGCATAGAGAAATGATTTTGAACCAAGCCATCAGATCTAATATACCAAGGGTGGCCAAACCAGGCTGCTCTAGGAAAATCGCAAAGAAAAAAGAGATGCATTTCATTTTCATCCTCACCACACCTGCAACATGATTTAGAAATGTGAATTGAAAAGCGGCCCGCTCGCAAACCTGTAGGAAGAGCTTTTCGAAGAAGTCTCCATGCGAAAGTTTGGACACGGGGTGCAATCAACTTTTGCTTCCAAACCTGAGTGAGAAGATTTTTAACCTGCAAAGATAGTTGAGAGGGAGTATTCCTGGGAATGCTTTGAATATCCTGCAAGCAGAATTTATAAGTGGATTTGGAAGTGCATTTGCCACTCGGAGCGAGGTCGCAACAGAGAATATCTGGGCAGTCATCCTGAATGATGGAGGTTTGAGTAATAGAAGTAGCCATAGGCTCTTGGAAAAGAGAATGAATAAGATTGTTGTTCCAAGTATTTTGCCCAGGAATCCATAGATCCTTAACCTGAGCAGGATAAATAAAGCCAGGTGGCTGAATGATGAGATGATTATGAATAGTGGACCAGGAAGAACACCATGGGGAACTCCAGAGGTCAATATTCCCCTGAGTAATTTGGTAGAAAGAGTGTGCTTTTAACTTGGGAAGCATTTTGAGAATGGAAGACCAATAAGCAGATTTTGGAACAGTGGAAGTAGCAGTCCAAATGGAAGAGTTCGGAAAGTATTTGGATTTGAGCACAAGGTACAAATAAGAGTTAGGAGCATCTGCAAGTCTCCAAGCTGAAGCAAGACTTAGGCCTTCATTAATGGCTTGGAGGTTTCTAATACCTAGCCCTCCTTCATTCTTAGCTGTACAAATGTCCTTCCAAGCTCTGAGACAAAGACTTCTGTTTGAATTATTATCCCTGATTCCTGTCCACCAAAAGTTTCTAATAATAGCGGTGAGTTTATCAATAAACTTTTTTATGAACAAAATGTTTGACATGTAGTAAACAGGAATGGCTGAAAAGACAGATCTAATGAGTTCCAAATCTAGCTGCATGAGAGAGCATGTTAGCCTTATAAGGTGAAGCTTGGCCATAAATTTGTCAAGAATAAAGTTATAAGCAACAACTCTATTTTTAGCAGGAAGAATGAGAGGGTGCCCCAAATGAGTAAAGCTGTTATCCATGGAAGGAACAGGAAAAATGTTTTTAATATCAGCAATGACAGTTTGACTAACATGGGCACTGAAAAGAATAGCGGATTTTGACCAGTTAGGAGTTTGACCTGAAATAACACAAAAATGATGAATAATTTGAGCCATAGTGTTAACTTTAGATGTATTAGCTTGTCCACAAACCAGAAGATCATCTGCAAAAAGAAGAGAGTGAACAGGAGGGCAATTTGGTCCAAGGGAAATACCCTGAAGATGGTTAGCAGCCATGGCATCATTCAGTGCAAGAGAAAATTCATTTATAGCTAGAACAAAAAGATAAGGAGACAGAGGGTAACCCTGACGAATCCCTCTATGACTTTTAAATTTATGAGAAGGCTGGCCATTAATGATGACAGAGAAAGTAGGTGTGGAAATGCAGGCGTAGATCAAGTTTATAAAATGATCATGTAGCCCTTTACGAGCGGAAGCGAGAGACAATGAAGTTCCATTCAAGGCGATCAAAAGCTTTAGCCAAGTCAATTTTAAGCATGAAAGCATGATGTTCCCAAGATTTGAGAGCAAAAGAATGGGTGATCTCTTGGGCAATAACAATGTTGTCACTAATTCTACGACCTTCAATAAAAGCTTGTCGAAAGGTGGTCGATATAATCAGCAAATGAGGTTTTAGCCTATTAGCTAAGGATTTAGCAATGATCTTATAAACAACGTTGCAAAGACTAATAGGTCTAAAATCCATGGGAACTTGAAGAGCTAGCTTCTTAGGAATGAGAGCAATATTAGTATCACTAATATGAGGAGGTAATATACCTGATTTGTAGAAGCTGATTACCAAATCAATGACTTCATCGCCAATCCAGTCCCAAGAAGCAAGGTAAAACTCCACATTGAAGCCATCTGGGCCCGGCGATGCATTTAGCTTCATATCCTTCAGAATCTGCAAGATTTCCTGTTTATCTGGAATGGAGTAGGTGAAATCATCTGATTGTATCAGAGGCTGAGTTGCAAGAAAAGGCCTGCCCAAATTGATGTTAGGGGAAGAAAAGATGTATCTGAAATAATTCACAAAAGTGTTAGCAACTTGAGTTGGCTTAAAATGGATAACATCATTTTCATCCTTAATGGAAACAATAGTGTTCCTCTTTCTTCTCTTTAAAACAGCTTGATGGAAAAATCTAGTATTTCTGCCTCCATCCTTAGCCCAAGGCTTCTTTGCCCTTTGTTGGTAAAATTGATTTAATTTGGAGAGATTCTGCTCATACCTGAGTGTAAGCTCGTTCTCTAGTGCATGGTCTTGTTGGTATAGAGGCTTTAGTTGAATCTGATTGATTTGTCCCTCAATGTCTTTTAACTCCTGCTGGATAGGTTTTTTCTTCCTGCACCATCTCTTTAATGAACCTGCAAGAGAAGAGGTCCTGGCAGAAAAAGAGGCTGACCTGGTACTATTCCAGGCTGCCTTAGCATGATCATGGAAATCTTTTTCCATGATCGAGAATCAGTCGAACCCTCCACCTCCACCTCCGCCTCCGGAGGCCTGGCAAGCTATCATGGCAGCCACCAATGCCAATGCTCAGATGATTTTGCTGCTCTTGCAGGAACGTACTCAAGGGCAAGGCAGACAAGGAAATCAAGGTCAAGGCAAGAACCAGCCGCACTTTGCTACTCTTAGTCAGTTCCTCGCTAATCAGCCGAAGTCTTTCAGTTTCTGTGTCGAGGCCACAGACGCTGACGATTGGCTTATGGACATCTGCAAGCATTTTGATTGTAGCAATGTCAGACCTGAGGACTTTGTCAAGTTTGCACCGTTTCAACTCAAGGACCAAGCTGCTGAGTGGTACCAGCAATACAAAGATTCCAGAGGAGGTTGTGTCATTACCTGGGATGAGTTCCGCCGAGATTTCAGAGCTCACCACATTCCGAAAAGTGTTGTTGAGAGCAAGCGTGAGGAGTTCCGCAATCTCAAGCAAGGCAACATGTATGTGTATCAATACAATATCCAGTTCCAGAAACTCGCTCGTTTTGCTAAGCAAGACGTCCCTGATGAAAAGAGTATGATCTATCAATTCAGAGGTGGTCTCAGAGAAGATCTGCAATTAGCTCTCGTGCTTTTGAGCCGTAAAAGTATGATGAATTCTACAACATGGCACCGAAGCAAGAAGCTGCCCAGCTCAAATGTGAGGCTTCTAAGAATAGAATCAGGGATGCAGTTCAGTCTTCTTCTTCCTCTCAAGTGGCAGCTAAGCGTGAAGTTCTACCTTCCTCCTCCTCCGCCTCCGTCGGCCTTATCGCCAGAAGAACTCAGGTGGTCGTGGATCTTCCCACCCACCCAACCCAAAGCTATCGTAACAAGTCTAATTCTCAAGCTCCAAGGTCAAGTGCTCCTTATCACCGTCCGCCTCTCGAGGTGACTTGCAACAAATGTCGCCAGAAAGGTCACTATGCGAACAAATGCTTCAACCAGAGGTGCCTTCCGCCTCCTCCTCTGTGAAATCTTCCAAGCAATGCAGTGGTCAAGCATAATCCCAAGTCTGCAAAGGTGAATATGATGAATGCAAATAAGCAGAGGATTCTTCTGATGTGATTATGGGTAATCTTCCAGTTAATAATATTCCTGCAAAAGTTTTATTTGATACCGGTGCATCGCATTGTTTCATGTCTAGATCATTTGTTGCAAAGCATGATTTCATTTCGGAAATGTTGGAAAAACCCTTGGGAGTTGTTTATCCAGCCTCTTCTATGAGGGCTACCACAAGGATTCCGGATGTTTCTATCAAGATGGGCGACTATAGATTTCTGGCTAAACCAATTGTCCTTGGTGACTCGGATATTGATCTTATTCTCGGGATGGACTGGCTTTATCAGCACAAAGCTCAGCTTGATTGTGCTGCCAGGGAAATTCAATTGAGTCACTCTTGTAATGATGTGATCATCTATGCCGCTCGTGATGAAACCATTCGTTTGTTTTCTCTCAATGAGAAGGGCGAATTGAATGCTATCTCTCAGATTCCAGTCGTTTGTGAGTACCAAGATGTCTTTCCAGAAGAGCTTCCGGGTATGCCTCCTCACCGGCCAGTTGAGTTCGTTATCGATCTTGAGCCAGGCACAGAACCCGTTTTCAAGCGTCCAAACAAGCTTGGACCAGATTAGATGAAGGAATTGAAGAAGCAGCTCGATGAACAAGAGCGTCTGGGTTTGATCGCATCGAGTTCATCCCCTGGGGGTGGTGGTGTCATTTTGTCCAGAAGAAGGATGGCACGGACCGACTTTGCGTCGATTACCGTCCATTGAATAAGAAGACAATCAAGAACAAGTATCCACTTCCCAACATCAATGAGCTTTTCGAGGAACTCAAAGGTGCTAAAGTGTTCTCCAAGCTTGACTTTCGTATGGGTTATCATCAGATTCACATTCGTGAACAAGATATTCCCAAGACAGCATTCAGAACAAGCTTTGGTTCTTATGAATATACTGTCATGTCTTTCGGCCTCGTCAATGCTCCTCCAACATTCTCTCGGATGATGAACTTCATCTTCAACCCCTACACCAATGAATTCGTCTTGGTCTATCTTGATGATATTTTGGTCTTCTCCAAGAATAAGAAGGATCATGCCAAACATTTGCGATTGGTGCTAGACAAGCTCAGAGAGTATCAATTCTATGCGAAGTTTTCCAAATGTGAATTTTGGCTTGATGAATTGCTTTATCTTGGTCATATCATCTCCGCCAAGGGCATCGCTGTTAATCCCGAGAAGGTGTCCACAATTGTGAATTGGGAACCTCCTCAGAATGTCAAGCAGCTCCGCAGTTTTCTTGGTCTTGCAAGCTATTGCCGAAGATTCGTTGAGAATTTATCCAAGATTGCAAAGCCTCTTTCCAACCTCCTCCAGAAGCATGTGAAGTATGTCCGGTCTCCGAGTGTGACGTTGCTTACAATACCCTCAAACAGAAACTCGTCACAGCTCCTGTCTTGACTCCTCCTGATGAATCCAAGCCATTCGAAGTTTTCTGTGATGCTTCTCTTCAAGGTCTCGTTGCTGTGTTAATGCAAGAGAAGAGAGTTGTGGCTTATACCTCTCGCCAGCTTGAAGCCCAACGAAAAGAACTACCCCACTCACGATCTTGAGTTGGCGGCAGTTGTCCATGCATTGATAACATGGAGACATCTCTTGTTGGGAAGGAAAGTGGACATTTTCACCGATCACAAGAGTCTCAAGTATATCTTCACTCAACCCAACCTCAACCTCAGGCAGACTCGATGGGTCGAAATGATTCAAGAGTACAACCCAAGTATTGAATATACTCCGGGCAAGGCCAATGTCATTGCAGATGCTTTGAGCAGGAAGGCTTACTGCAACAGTTTGATTCTCAAGCCCTTCCAACCGGATCTCTGTGAAGCTTTCCGCAAGCTGAATCTTCAAGTTGTTCCTCAAGGCTTTCTTGCCAACCTCATAGTCTCTCCTACTTTGGAAGATCAGATTCGTGAGGCTCAACTCCTGGATGCCATGGTGAAAAAGGTGAAACGTGGTATCGACAAGGGCATTTCCAAGTACAAGTGCTTCCACGTTGATGACAAAGATACTCTTTTCTTCAAGGACCGGATTGTAGTTCCTAAGGGTGATCTGAGAAAAGTCATTATGAACGAGGCTCACAATTCGCTTCTATCCATTCATCCTGGAAGTACAAAGATGTACCATGACCTCAAGCAGTCATATTGGTGGACTCGAATGAAGCGAGAAATTGCTCAATTCGTGAATGAATGTGACGTCTGCAGAAGAGTGAAAGCAGAACACCAAGGACCAGTTGGTCTCCTCCAACCTCTTGCTATTCCAGAATGGAAGTTTGATCATATTGAAATGGACTTCGTCACTGGATTTCCAAAGTCCAAGCGTGGAAATGATGCTATCTTCGTTGTCATTGACAAGCTTACTAAAGTGGCTCATTTTCTTCCTATCAAAGAATCTATCACAGCAGCTCGGTTGGCGTAGCTATACACCTCCAGGATTGTCTCCTTGCACGGCATTCCACAAGTGATCTCTTCTGCACCGTGGCAGCATCTTTACCTCCAAGTTTTGGGATTCTTTTCGTAGGCCATGGGCACCAACATTCGTTTCAAAGACAGCTTTTCACCCTCAAACAAGTGGCCAAGTCGAGCGAGTTAACCAAATCCTTGAAGATATGCTCAGGGCTTGTGTCATTTCTTTCGGTATGAAATGGGAAGACAGTCTTCCATATGCCGAGTTCTCCTACAACAACAGTTTCCAAGCGAGTTCGGCCAAGGCCCCATTCGAAATTCTCTATGGCAGAAAGTGCCGTACTCCTCTCAATTGGTCCGAGATGTGAACGCCAAATTCTTGGCAATGACTTGATCACGTAAGCGAAGAAATGTGCAAAGTCATTCGTGAGAATCTCAAAGCCGCATAATCGCGCCGTAAGAGCTATTATGATGATAAGCACCGTGATGTGGCTTTTGAAATCGGAGACCATGTCTACCTCCGTGTCTCTCCAATGAAAGGCACTCGTCGCTTCGGTATCAAAGGGAAGCTTGCCCCTAGATACGTGGGTCCTTTCAAGATCATTGGCAAAAGAGGCAATCTCGCCTATCAACTTGAGCTTCCGTCCAACTTCACGAATGTGCACGATGTGTTTCACGTGTCACAGCTTCGCAAGTGCTTCAAGACTCCTGAACGCACTATCAGCTTCGAAGAATTTACCTTCAAGAAGATCTTTCTTATCATGAGCACCCCGTTGCTATTCTTGAAGAAACCGAGCGCAAGACTCGCAACAAGTCAATCAAATTCCTGAAAGTGAAGTGGTCACACCATTCTGACCGAGAAGCCACACGGGAGCGCGAGGATCACCTCCGTCCGAATATCCGAGTTCTTTCAGTCCTAGATCTCGGACGAGATCCTCTTGTAGTGGTGGAGTGTTGTAAAACCCCGGACGTAACTTTCCATATTTGTAACTCCAACTCTTGCCATTTTCGGCATTGTGATATGATATTCCCTCCGTGGTTGGGTTTTTGCTCTTTTTACATTTTGTTCATGTCATGCATTTTATATCATGTCATCATGTGCATCGCATTTGCATACGTGTTCGTCTCATGATTCCGAGCATTTTTCCCGTTGTCCGTTTTGCAATCCGGCACTCCTATCTCCCTCGGCGGCCCCTTTTACGTTTTTCCGTGTGCGGGTACTAAACCTTCTCGGAATGGACCGAGGTTTGTAAAGTGGCCTTGGTATACCACCGGTAGACCACCGGTCAAGTTTCGGGTCATTTGGAGCTCGTTTGGTACTCCAACGGTTAACCGCACTCTCGCAAAGGCCTCTTTTAAGTTGCAGCCCAACACCCTTTCAAAATAGTCCAATAACCCATCTAAGTCACTTCCATGCTCTCCGTCGTTCGATCACGATCGTGTGGGCGAAAACTACACCTCATTTGGACTCTCCTATCTCCCTCTATGCCTATTTAAACACCTCCCCCGTCCAAATCCGGGTCCAACCCTAACCTTCCCCTACATCCTCCGCCCGCACCGGCCAGCTCCCCGCCGCCGCCGGACCTTGCTGGTCGGCCCCGTCGCCCGCCGCCATTGCTTCATCACGCGTCCCTTGGCGCCCGGCCACCACCGACCTCGTCGGCGCCATCTCGCCGCCACGGCCCGCCTCCTCTCCTCGACGGCGCCCCTCGCTCCGGCCACCGGTGCCCTCGCCGGACCGGCCACCGGAGGAGCCGCGCCGCGCCGCCGCCCTCGATCGGATCCGGCCCGATCCCGATCTATCTCCCGTTGACTTCTTCCCCCCCTCTATTTTCATCTAAGTTTTATTCCGTTGATTACTTCGTGGCAATTTCAATGCATTATAACTTTGCATCTGTAGCTCTGTTTCGTGCGGATAATATGTAAAAATGTTCGCCTCGAAGATTAGATCATTTCATCTCATTGCATCATTTTCATTTGAGCTCATCTTGATGCCCGAAATGCTGTTGGAAGAGGGCTATGTGATGTTAGTTTCTGTTTCTTAACAGAACTTGCACTTTTGTTATTTTTGCTATGATTGATGTGTGCACCCTATGAATTTGAGTCCTACATGTGCTTTGTAATACGACATGCCATCTTCCCAGGGGTGTATGCCATGTATTTTTGTGATCTATGTGGTGACTAGCACAAGCATGCAAAGTAGGTGTCCTGATGTTGCTGTTTTCAGCCCTGTTTAGCTGATATTTTGATGCCATGTTAACTTGATGCTACCGAGAGATCCATGCATATTTTGAGATACTTCAGTAAGGATGTTTTGTTCTACATGTCTTGCTCTATCCATCCATGCCCTTGTTTGCAATTATGGAGTGCTATAGCTTGAGTCAATCGAGCTCTACTTTTCGTACCAAATGTTTCCTGGCAGATTGTTTACATGTTATTCAATTTTGCCAAGGTTGTTGTGGTTGATCCGTGTATGCTATGATATTGTTCTTGCCATGTATGTCTTCTATGCCATGTCTTCTTGATGTATGTATGCTTAGTTTATCATATAAGGCTCTGTAGTGAGTGCTTTGAGCTCTTGAACATGCCTACTTGTTATCTGTTTTTGACATGCCATGTTGCTGAATCTGTTAACGAAAGTTGCGATATTGACATGGGTGTTACTATATTTTCTGATCCTTTTTGGCTTATGGTTAGTAAGGGACTTTTGTTCTATGCTTTGATTAGATTCATTCCATGCCATGTTTTGCTATTATAAGTTCTTGTAGCATGTAGTTTTCTTTCTCTGAACATTGCTACCAGATGTTGTTTTTGTCATGTCCAGCCTGATATTTTGTGCACTTTTGCCATGCTTGTTTGGACCTGTTATGATGTAATTTAGCCGTAGCTCAGTGTTCATCTTTTGTCAAGCATCTTGAGTAGATCACTGCCATGTGCTTTGTTGGTACGTGTGGGTGCAGTAGCTTAATTTCTTGTTGCTTGCTAAGTGGTATCTTGTCATAATGGCAGATTTGTGCCATTCTTGTTTTGCTTGTCATTTGCAAACCGTGCATCCGATTCCGTGATCTTTATATCGATTTCAACCGAAATCATCTCATATTTCCAGTGGCATACTTGGTTTGCCAAGTTGATGTCTGGTTCATCATTTTCCTTCCGGAGCGCGCATACGCATTGCATATCACATCCCGCATATCATGCCATATGTTGCATCATGTTGCTTGTGCATTGCACCGTGATTTATTGAGTTTCCTTTGTTTGTGTTCTTGCTTTGGGTAGAGCCGGGAGACGAGTACGTGAATGAGGAACCTGTTGAGAACGCTTACGAGGATCAAGTTTTTGACAACTCTGAGAACCTTGCAGGCAAGATGACCATACCCTCGAAATCACTTCTATCTTTGCTATGCTAGTTGCTCGCTCTTTTGCTATGCCTATGCTGCGATGCCTACCACTTGCTATATCATGCCACCCATATTGCCATATCAGCCCCTAACCATCCTTTCCTAGCAAACCGTTGATTGGCTATGTTACCGCTTTGCTCAGCCCTCTTATAGCGTTGCTAGTTGCAGTGAAGTCAAGTTTGTTCCTTGTTGGAACATGGAGATGTTGTTCCTTATTGGAACATGTTTACTTGTTGGGGATATCACAATATATACCTGCTATAATTAATGCATCTATATACTTGGTAAAGGGTGGAAGGCTCGGCCTTATGCCTGGTGTTTTGTTCCACTCTTGCCACCCTAGTTTCCGTCATACCGGTGTTATGTTCCTTGATTTCGCGTTCCTTACACGGTTGGGTGATTTATGGGACCCCCTTGACAGTTCGCTTTGAATAAGACTCGTCCGGCAAGGCCCAACATTGGTTTTACCATTTGCCACCTAAGCCTTTTTCCCCCGGGTTTTCGCGAGCCCGAGGGTCATCTTTATTTAAACCCCCGGGCCAGTGCTCCTTCGAGCGTTGGTCCAAACTAGAGCACCGTGCGGGACCATTCCTTGGCAACTTGGATTACGTCGGTTCCTGTACGCTTAGCTTATCCGGTGTGCCCTGAGAACGAGATATGTGCAGCTCCTATCGGGATTTGTCGGCACAGTCGGGTGGTCTTGCTGGTCTTGTTTTATTGCTGTCGAAATGTCTTGTAGTCCGGGATTCCGAGATTGATCGGGTCTTCCCGGTAGAAGGAATATCCTTCGTTGACAGTGAGAGCTTATAATGGGCTAAGTTGGGACACCCCTGCAGGGTATTATCTTTCAAAAGCCGTGCCCGCGGTTATGAGGCAGTTGGGAATTTGTTAATGTCCGGTTGTAGATAACCCGAAGTTGACCTTATTTAAAATACACATCAACCGCGTGTGTAACCGTGATGGTCTCTTCTCGGTGGAGTCCGGGAAGTGAACACGGTGTTGGAGTTATGTTTGACGTAAGTAGTTCAAGATCACTTCTTGATCGCTACTAGCTTCACGACCGTGCTTTGCTCCTCTTCTCGCTCTCTTTTGCGATGTAGCCACCATATATGCTAGTCGCTTGCTGCAGCTCCACCTCAAAACTCTGTCCCTCCTATAAGCTTAAATAGTCTTGATCTCGGGTGTGAGATTGCTGAGTCCCTGTGACTCACAGATTCTACCACATGAGGTGCAGGTGCCGACGATGCCAGTGCAGGTGACGCAACCGAGCTCAAGTGGGAGTTCGATGAGGCACGTGGTCGTTACTATGTGTCTTTTCCTGATGATCAGTAGTGCAGCCCAGTTGGGACGATCGGGGATCTGTGTAGCATTTGGGGTATCTTCTTTTATTTTGGTTCCGTAGTCAGACCTTGAATGTAATCTGTATGATGGATGTTTATTTATGTATTGTGTGAAGTGGCGACTGTAAGCCAACTATGTATCTCTTTCCCTTATTTATTACATGGGTTGTGTGAAGATTACCTCACTTGCGACATTGCTTTCAATGCGGTTATGCCTCTAAGTCGTGCTTCGACACGTGGGAGATATAGCCGCATCGGGGGCGTTACATAAGAGTTAGGAGCATCTGCAAGTCTCCAAGTCAAGCAAGAATAAGGCCTTCATTAATGCCTTGGAGGTTTCTAATACCTAGCCCTCCTTCATTCTTAGCTGTACAAATGTCCTTCCAAGCTCTGAGACAAAGACTTCTGTTTGAATTATTATCCCTGATTCCTGTCCACCAAAAGTTTCTAATAATAGCGGTGAGTTTAGCAATAAACTTTTTTATGAACAAAATGTTTGACATGTAGTAAACAGGAATGGCTGAAAAGACAGATCTAATGAGTTCCAAATCAGCTGCATGAGAGAGCATGTTAGCCTTATAAGGTGAAGCTTGGCCATAAATTTGTCAAGAATAAAGTTATAAGCAACAACTCTATTTTTAGCAGAAGAATGAGAGGGTGCCCCAAATGAGTAAAGCTGTTATCCATGGAAGGAACAGGAAAAATGTTTTTAATATCAGCAATGACAGTTTGACTAACATGGGCAACCTTTGAAAAGAATAGCGGATTTTGACCAGTTAGGAGTTTGACCTGAAATAACACAAAAATGATGAATAATTTGAGCCATAGTGTTAACTTCAGATGTATTAGCTTGTCCACAAACCGTAAGATCATCTCGCAAAAGAAGAGAGTGAACAGGAGGGCAATTTGGTCCAAGGAAATACCTCGAAGATGGTTAGCAGCCATGGCATCATTCAAAGTGCAAGAGACAATTCATTTATAGCTAGAACAAAAGATAAGGAGACAGAGGGCAACCCCGACGAATCCCTCTATGACTTTTAAATTTATGAGAAGGCTGGCCATTAATGATGACAGAGAAAGTAGGTGTGGAAATGCAAAGCGTAGATCAAGTTTATAAAATGATCATGTAGCCCTTTACGAGCCAGGCAGAGACAATGAAGTTCCATTCAAGGCGATCAAAAGCTTTAGCCAAGTCAATTTTAAGCATGAAAGCATGATGTTCCCAAGATTTGAGAGCAAAAGAATGGGTGATCTCTTGGGCAATAATAATGTTGTCACTAATTCTACGACCTTCAATAAAAGCTTGTCGAAAGGTGGTCGATATAATCAGCAAATGAGGTTTTAGCCTATTAGCTAAGGATTTAGCAATGATCTTATAAACAACGTTGCAAAGACTAATAGGTCTAAAATCCATGGGAACTTGAGGAGCTAGCTTCTTAGGAATGAGAGCAATATTAGTATCACTAATATGAGGAGGTAATATACCTGATTTGTAGAAGCTGATTACCAAATCAATGACTTCATCGCCAATCCAGTCCCAAGAAGCAAGGTAAAACTCCACATTGAAGCCATCCGGCCCGGCGATGCATTTAGCTTCATATCCTTCTAATCAAGACGATTTGCTGTTTATCCGAAAGGAGTAGGTGAAATCATCTGATTGTATCAGAGGCTGAGTTGCAAGAAAAGGCCTGCCCAAATTGATGTTAGGGGAAGAAAAGATGTATCTGAAATAATTCACAAAAGTGTTAGCAACTTGAGTTGGCTTAAAGTGGATAACATCATTTTCATCCTTAATGGAAACAATATTGTTCCTCTTTCTTCTCTTTAAAACAGCTTGATGGAAAAATCTAGTATTTCTGCCTCCATCCTTAGCCCAAGGCTTCTTTGCCCTTTGTTGGTAAAATTGATTTAATTTGAGAGATTCTGCTCACACCGAAAGTGTAAGCTCGTTCTCTAGTGCATGGTCTTGTTGGTATAGAGGCTTTAGTTGAATCTGATTGATTTGTCCCTCAATGTCTTTTAACTCCTGCTGATAGGTTTTTCTTCCTGCACCATCTCTTTAATGAACCCGCAAGAGAAGAGGTCCTGGCGTAAAAAGAGGCTGACCTGGTACTATTCCAGTTGTTTTAGCATGATCATGGAAATCTTTTTCCATGATCGAGAATCGATCGAACCTCCACCTCCACCTCCGCCTCCGGAGGCTCGGCAAGCTATCATGGCAGCCACCAATGCCATCGCTCGGATGATTTTGCAGCTCTTGCGAGAACGTACTCAAGGGCAAGGCAGTCAAGGAAATCAAGGTCAAGGCAACAACCAGCCGCACTTTGCTACGCCGATCGGTTCCTCGCTAATCAGCCAAGTCTTTCGGTTTCTATGTCGAGGCCACAGACGCCGACGATTGGCTTGTGGACATCTGCAAGCATTTTGATTGTAGCAATGTCGCACCGAGGACTTTGTCAAGTTTGCTTCGTTTCAACTCAAGGACCAAGCTGCCGAGTGGTACCAGCAATACAAAGATTCCAGAGGAGGTCGTGTCATTACCTGGGATGAGTTCCGCCGAGATTTCAGAGCTCACCACATTCCGAAAAGTGTTGTTGAGAGCAAGCGTGAGGAGTTCCGCAATCTCAAGCAAGGCAACATGTCTGTGTATCAATACAATATCCAGTTCCAGAAACTCGCTCGTTTTGCTAAGCAAGACGTCCCTGATGAAAAGAGTATGATCTATCAATTCAGAGGTGGTCTCAGAGAAGATCTGCAATTAGCTCTTGTGCTTTTTGAGCCAGAAAAGTATGATGAATTCTACAACATGGCACTTTGAAGCAAGAAGCTGCCCAGCTCAAATGTGAGGCTTCTAAGAAGAGAATCAGGATGCAGTTCAGTCTTCTTCTTCTCTCAAGTGGCAGCTAAGTAGCAGAAGTTCTACCTTCCTCCTCCTCCGTTCGTCGGCCTTATCGCCAGAAGAACTCAGGTGGCTGTGGATCTTCCCACCCACCCAACCCAGGCTATCAGAACAAGTCTAATTCTCAAGCTCCAAGGTCAAGTGCTCCTTATCACCGTCCGCTCTCTGAGGTGACTTGCAACAAATGTCAGCAGAAAGGTCACTATGCGAACAAATGTGTCAACCAGAGGCGCCTTCCGCCTCCTCCTCCTGTGAAATCTTCCAGCAATGGAGTGGTCAAGCATAATCCCAAGTCTGCAAAGGTGAATATGATGAATGCAGCGCAAGCAGAGGATTCTTCTGATGTGATTATGGGTAATCTTCCAGTTAATGATATTCCTGCAAAAGTTTTATTTGATACCGGTGCATCGCATTGTTTCATGTCTAGATCATTTGTTACAAAGCATGATTTCATTTCGGAAATGTTGGAAAAACCCTTGGGAGTTGTTTATCCAGCCTCTTCTATGAGGGCTACCACAAGGATTCCGGATGTTTCTATCAAGATGGGCGACTATAGATTTCTGGCTAAACCAATTGTCCTTGGTGACTCGGATATTTATCTTATTCTCGGATGGATCGGCTTTATCAGACAAAGCTCAGCTTGATTGTGCTGCTGTGGAAATTCAATTGACTCACTCTTCTAATGATGTGATCATCTATGCCGCTCGTAATGAAACCATTCAGTTGTTTTCTCTCAATGAGAAGGGCGAATTGAATGCTATCTCTCAGATTCCAGTCGTTTGTGAGTACCAAGATGTCTTTCCAGAAGAGCTTCCGGGTATGCCTCCTCATCGGCCAGTTGAGTTCGTTATCGATCTTGAGCCTGGCACTGAACCCGTTTGCAAGTGTCCATACAAGCTTGGACCTGATGAGCTGAAGGAATTGAAGAAGCAGCTCGATGAACAAGAGCGTCTGGGTTTGATTAGACCGAGTTCATCCCCTTGGGGTTGTGGTGTTCTTTTTGTCCAGAAGAAGGATGGCACGGACCGACTTTTATGCCGATTACCGTCCATTGAATAAGAAGACAATCAAGAACAAGTATCCACTTCCCAACATCAATGAGCTTTTCGAGCAACTCAAAGGTGCTAAAGTGTTCTCCAAGCTTGACCTTCGTATGGGTTATCATCAGATTCGCATTCGTGAACAAGATATTCCCAAGACAGATTCGTAACAAGCTTTGGTTCTTATGAATATACTGTCATGTCTTTTGGCCTCGTCAATGCTCCTCCAACATTCTCTCGGATGATGAACTTCATCTTCAACCCCTACACCAATGAATTCGTCTTGGTCTATCTTGATGATATTTTGGTCTTCTCCAAGAATAAGAAGGATCATGCCAAACATTTGCGATTGGTGCTTGACAAGCTCAGAGAGTATCAATTCTATGCTAAGTTTTCCAAATGTGAATTTTGGCTTGATGAAGTGCTTTATATTGGTCATATCATCTCCACCAAGGGCATCGCTGTTAATCCCGAGAAGGTGTCCACAATTGTGAATTGGGAACCTCCTCAGAATGTTAAGCAGCTCCGCAGTTTTCTTGGTCTTGCAAGCTATTGCCGAAGATTCGTTGAGAATTTCTCCAAGATTGCAAAGCCTCTTTCCAACCTCCTCCAGAAGCATGTGACGTATGTCTGGTCTCCTGAGTGTGACGTTGCTTTCAATACCCTCAAAGAGAAACTCGTCACAGCTCCTGTCTTGACTCCTCCTGATGAATCCAAGCCATTTGAAGTTTTCTGTGATGCTTCTCTTCAAGGTCTCGGTGTTGTGTTAATGCAAGAGAAGAGAGTTGTGGCTTATACCTCTCGCCAGCTTGAAGCTCAACGAAAAGAACTACCCCACTCACGATCTTGAGTTGGCGGCAGTTGTCCATGCATTGATAACATGGAGACATCTCTTGTTGGGAAGGAAAGTGGACATTTTCACCGATCATAAGAGTCTCAGGTATATCTTCACTCAACCCAACCTCAACCTCGTGCAGACTCGATGGGTCGAAATGATTCAAGAGTACAACCCAAGTATTGAATATACTCCGGGCAAGGCCAATGTCATTGCAGATGCTTTGAGCAGGAAGGCTTACTGCAACAGTTTGATTCTCAAGCCCTTCCAAGCGGATCTCTGTGAAGCTTTCCGCAAGCTGAATCTTCAAGTTGTTGCTCAAGGCTTTCTTGCCAACCTCATAGTCTCTCCTACTTTGGAAGATCAGATTCGTGAGGCTCAACTCCTGGATGCCATGGTGAAAAAGGTGAAACGTGGTATCGACAAGGGCATTTCCAAGTACAAGTGCTTCCAGGTTGACGACAAAGATACTCTTTTCTTCGAGGACCGGATTGTAGTTCCTATGGGTGATCTGAGAAAAGTCATTATGAACGAGGCTCACAATTCGCTTCTATCCATTCATCCTGGAAGTACAAAGATGTACCATGACCTCATGCAGTCATATTGGTGGACTCGAATGAAGCGAGAAATTGCTCAATTCGTGAATGAATGTGACGTCTGCAGAAGAGTGAAAGCAGAACACCAACGACCAGCTGGTCTCCTCCAACCTCTTGCTATTCCATAATGGAAGTTTGATCATATTGAAATGGACTTCGTCACTGGATTTCCAAAGTCCAAGCATGGAAATGATGCTATCTTTGTTGTCATTGACAAGCTTACTAAAGTGGCTCATTTTCTTCCTATCAAAGAATCTATCACAGCAGCTCAGTTGGCAGAGCTATACACCTCCAGGATTGTCTCCTTGCACGTCATTCCCCAAGTGATCTCTTCAGACCGTGGCAACATCTTTACCTCCAAGTTTTGGGATTCTTTTCAGAAGGCCATGGGCACCAACATTCGTTTCAGCACAGCTTTTCACCCTCAAACAAGTGGCCAAGTCGAGCGAGTTAATCAAATCCTTGAAGATATGCTCAGGGCTTGTGTCATTTCTTTCGGTATGAAATGGGAAGACTGTCTTCCATATGCCGAGTTCTCCTACAACAACAGTTTCCAAGCGAGTTCGCAAGGCCCCATTCGAAATTCTCTATGGCGTAAAGTGTCGTACTCCTCTCAATTGGTCTCGAGACAGGTGAATGCCAACTTCTTGGCAATGACTTGATCACGAAGTCAAGAAATGTGCAAAGTCATTTGTGAGAATCTCAAAGCCGCGCAATCGCGCTGTAAGAGCTATTATGATGATAAGCACCGTGATGTGGCTTTTGAAATCGGAGACCATGTCTACCTCCGCGTCTCTCCAATGAAAGGCACTTTCCGGTATCAAAGGGAAGCTTGCCCCTAGATACGTGGGTCCTTTCAAGATCATTGGCAAAAGAGGCGATCTCGCCTATCAACTTGAGCTTCCGTCCAACTTCGCGAATGTGCACGATGTGTTTCACGTGTCACAGCTTCGCAAGTGCTCCAAGACTCCTGAACGCACTATCAGCTTCGAAGAAATTGACCTTCAAGAAGATCTTTCTTATCATGAGCACCCCGTTGCTATTCTTGAAGAAACCGAGCGCAAGACTCGCAACAAGTCAATCAAATTCCTGAAAGTGAAGTGGTCACACCATTCTGACCGAGAAGCCACCTGGGAGCGCGAGGATCACCTCCGTTCCGAATATCCGGAGTTCTTTCAGTCCTAGATCTCGGGACGAGATCCTCTTGTAGTGGTGGAGTGTTGTAACACCCCGGACGTAACTTTCCATATTTGTAACTCCAACTCTTGCCATTTTCGGCATTGTGATATGATATTCCCTCCGTGGTTGGGTTTTTGCTCTTTTTACATTTTGTTCATGTCATGCATTTGATATCATGTCATCATGTGCATCGCATTTGCATACGTGTTCGTCTCATGATTCCGAGCATTTTTCCCGTTGTCCGTTTTGCAATCCGGCACTCCTATCTCCCCTGGCGGCCCCTTTTACGTTTTTCCGTGTGCGGGTACTAAACCTTCTCGGAATGGACCGAGGTTTCTCAAGTGGCCTTGGTATACCACCGGTAGACCACCGGTCAAGTTTCGGGTCATTTGGAACTCGTTTGGTACTCCAACGGTTAACCGTGACTCGCAAAGGCCTCTTTTAAGTTGCAGCCCAACACCCTTTCAAAATAGTCCAATAACCCATCTAGGTCACTTCCATGCTCTCCGTCGTTCGATCACGATCGCAGGGCGAAAACTACACCTCATTTGGACTCTCCTAGCTCCCTCTATGCATATTTAAACCCCTCCCCCGTCCAAATCCGGGTCCAACCCTAACCTTCCCCTACCTCGCGCCCGGACGAAACTCCCGCGCGCCGTCTGACATCGCCCGCTTCACCGCGCCGCCCGCCCAGACGAATCAGCTGCCGCCACCTGTCCCGCCGCCGCCACATACCATGAGACCCACGGCCGCTCCTCCCACGCCATCCGGGCCGCTCCTCCGCCCCCAGGCCCATCCTCCGCCCGCACCGGCGGCTCCCGCCGCCGCCGGACCTTGCCGGTCGGCCCCGTCGCCCGCGCGTCCGCCCGGCGCCGGCCACCACCGACCTCGCCGGCGCCACTGCCCTCGCCGCCCCCGCCTCCTCTCGCTCGTCGGCCGCCCCCTCGCTCCGGCCACCGGTGCCCTCGCCGGACTGCCACCGGAGGAGCCGCGCCGCGCCGCCGCCCTCGATCGGATCCGGCCCGATCCCGATCTATCTCCCGTTGACTTCTTCCCCCCCTCTATTTTCATCTAAGTTTTATTCTGTTGATTACTTCGTGGCATTTTCAATGCATCATAACTTTGCATCTGTAGCTCCGTTTCGTGCGTATAATATGTATGACTGTTCGGCTCGAAGAGTAGATCATTTCATCTCATTGCATCATTTTCATTTGAGCTCATCTTGATGCCCGAAATGCTGTTGGAAGAGGGCTATGTGATGTTAGTTTCTGTTTCTTAACAGAACTTGCACTTTTGTTATTTTTGCTATGATTGATGTGTGCACCCTATGAATTTGAGTCCTACATGTGTTTTGTAATATGCCATGCCATCTTTCCAGGGGTGTATGCCATGTATTTTTGTGATCTATGTGGTGACTAGCACAAGCATGCAAAGTAGGTGTCCTGATGTTGCTGTTTTCAGCCCTGTTTAGCTGATATTTTGATGCCATGTTAACTTGATGCTACCGAGAGAGCCATGCATATTTTGAGATACTTCAGTAAGGATGTTTTGTTCTACATGTCTTGCTCTATCCATCCATGCCCTCGTGTGCAATTATGGAGTGCCATAGCTTGAGTCAATCGAGCTCTACTTTTGCTACCAAATGTTTCCTGGCAGATTGTTTACATGTTATTCAATTTTGCCAAGGTTGTTGTGGTTGATCCGTGTATGCTATGATATTGTTCTTGCCATGTATGTCTTCTATGCCATGTCTTCTTGATGCATGTATGCTTAGTTTATCATATAAGGCTCTGTAGTGAGTGCTTTGAGCTCTTGAACATGCCTACTTGTTATCTGTTTTTGACATGCCATGTTGCTGAATCTGTTAACGAAAGTTGCGATATTGACATGGGTGTTACTATATTTCCTGATCCTTTTTGGCTTATTGTTAGTAAGGGACTTTTGTTCTATGCTTTGAGTAGATTCATGCAATGCCATGTTCTGCTATTATAAGTTCCTTTAGCATGTAGTTTTCTTGCTCTGAACATTGCTACCTGATGCTGTTTTTGTCATGTCCAGCCTAATATTTTGTGCACTTTTGCCATGCTTGTTTGGACCTGTTATGATGTGATTTAGCCGTAGCTCAGTGTTCATCTTTTGTCAATCATCTTGAGTAGATCACTGCCATGTGCTTTGTTGGTACGTGTGGGTGCAGTAGCTTAATTTCTTGTTGCTTGCTAAGTGGTATCTTGTTGTTAATGGCAGATTTGTGCCATTCTTGTTTTGCTTGTCATTTGCAAACCGTGCATCCGATTCCGGTGATCTTTATATCGATTTCAACCGAAATCATCTCATATTTCCAGTGGCATACTTGGTTTGCCAAGTTGATGCCTGGTTCATCATTTTCCTTCCGGAGCGCGCATACGCATTGCATATCACATCCCGCATATCATGCCATATGTTGCATCATGTTGCTTGTGCATTGCACCGTGATTTATTGAGGTTCATTTGTTTGTGTTCTTGCTTTGGGTAGAGCCGGGAGACGAGTACGTGAACGAGGAACCTGTTGAGAACGCTTACGAGGATCAAGTTTTCGACAACTCTGAGAACCTTGCAGGCAAGATGACCATACCCTCGAAATCACTTCAATCTTTGCTATGCTAGTTGCTCGCTCTTTTGCTATGCCTATGTTGCGATGCCTACTACTTGCTATATCATGCCACCCATATTGCCATGTCAGCCCCTAACCATCCTTTCCTAGCAAACCATTGATTGGCTATGTTACCGCTTTGCTCAGCCCCTCTTATAGCGTTGCTAGTTGCAGGTGAAGCTGAAGTTTGTTCCTTGTTGGAACATGGAGATGTTGTTCCTTATTGGAACATGTTTACTTGTTCGGGATATCACAATATATCTGCTATAATTAATGCATCTATATACTTGGTAAAGGGTGGAAGGCTCGGCCTTATGCCTGGTGTTTTGTTCCACTCTTGCCACCCTAGTTTCCGTCATACCAGTGTTATGTTCCTTGATTTCGCGTTCCTTACACGGTTGGGTGATTTATGGGACCCCTTGACAGTTCGCTTTGAATAAGACTCGTTCGGCAAGGCCCAACATTGGTTTTACCATTTGCCACCTAAGCCTTTTTCCCCCGGGTTTTCGCGAGCCCGAGGGTCATCTTTATTTAAACCCCCGGGCTAGTGCTCCTTCGAGCGTTGGTCCAAACTAGAGCACCGTGCGGGACCATTCCTTGGCAACTTGCATCACGCCGGTTCCTCAGACGCTTAGCTTATCCGGTGTGCCCTGAGAACGAGATATGTGCAGCTCCTATCGGGATTTTTCGGCACAGTCGGGTGGTCTTGCTGGTCTTGTTTTATTGCTGTCGAAATGTCTTGTAGTCAGGGATTCCGAGATTGATCGGGCCTTCCCGGTAGAAGGAATATCCTTCGTTGACAGTGAGAGCTTATAATGGGCTAAGTTGGGACACCCCTGCAGGGTATTATCTTTCAAAAGCCGTGCCCGCGGTTATGAGGCAGTTGGGAATTTGTTAATGTCCGGTTGTAGATAACCCGAAGTTGACTTTATTTAAAATACACATCAATCAAGTGTGTAACTGTGATGGTCTCTTCGGCGGAGTCCGGGAAGTGAACACGGTGTTGGAGTTATGTTTGACGTAAGTAGTTCAAGATCACTTCTTGATCGCTACTAGCTTCACAACCGTGCTTTGCTCCTCTTCTCGCTCTCTTTTGCGATGTAGCCACCATATATGCTAGTCGCTTGCTGCAGCTCCACCTCAAAACTCTGTCCCTCCTATAAGCTTAAATAGTCTTGATCTCGCGGGTGTGAGATTGCTGAGTCCCTGTGACTCACAGATTCTACCAAAACAGTTGCAGGTGCCGACGATGCCAGTGAAGGTGACGCAACCGAGCTCAAGTGGGAGTTCGATGAGGAACGTGGTCGTTACTATGTGTCTTTTTCTGATGATCAGTAGTGGAGCCCAGTTGGGACGATCGGGGATCTTTGTAGCATTTGGGGTATCTTCTTTTATTTTGGTTCCGTAGTCGGACCTTGAATGTAATCTGTATGATGGATGTTTATTTATGTATTGTGTGAAGTGGCGACTGTAAGCCAACTATGTATCTCTTTCCCTTATTTATTACATGGGTTGTGTGAAGATTACCTCACTTGCGACATTGCTTTCAATGCGGTTATGCCTCTAAGTCGTGCTTCGACACGTGGGAGATATAGCCGCATCGGGGGCGTTACATAAGAGTTAGGAGCATCTGCAAGTCTCCAAGCTGAAGCAAGAATAAGGCCTTCATTAATGGCTTGGACGTTTCTAATACCTAGCCCTCCTTCATTCTTAGCTGTACAAATGTCCTTCCAAGCTCTGAGACAAAGACTTCTGTTTGAATTATTATCCCTGATTCCTGTCCACCAAAAGTTTCTAATAATAGCGGTGAGTTTAGCAATAAACTTTTTTATGAACAAAATGTTTGACATGTAGTAAACAGGAATGGCTGAAAAGACAGATCTAATGAGTTCCAGTCTAGCTGCATGAGAGAGCATGTTAGCCTTATAAGCAGGAAGCTTGGCCATAAATTTGTCAAGAATAAAGTTATAAGCAACAACTCTATTTTTAGCAGGAAGAATGAGAGGGTGCCCCAAATGAGTAAAGCTGTTATCCATGGAAGGAACAGGAAAAATGTTTTTAATATCAGCAATGACAGTTTGACTAACATGGGCCTTTGAAAAGAATAGCGGATTTTGACCAGTTAGGAATTTGACCTGAAATAACACAAAAATGATGAATAATTTGAGCCATAGTGTTAACTTCGGATGTATTAGCTTGTCCACAAACCGTAAGATCATCTCGCAAAAAGAAGAGAGTGAACAGGAGGGCAATTTGGTCCAAGGAAATACCTCAAGAAGGTTAGCAGCCATGACATCATTCAAAGGTAAGAGACAATTCATTTATAGCTAGAACAAAAGATAAGGAGACAGAGGGCAACCCCGATTTAATCCCTCTATGACTTTTAAATTTATGAGAAGGCTGGCCATTAATGATGACAGAGAAAGTAGGTGTGGAAATGCAAAGGCGTAGATCAAGTTTATAAAATGATCATGTAGCCCTTTACGAGCCGTGAGCAGAGACAATGAAGTTCCATTCAAGGCGATCAAAAGCTTTAGCCAAGTCAATTTTAAGCATGAAAGCATGATGTTCCCAAGATTTGAGAGCAAAAGAATGGGTGATCTCTTGGGCAATAATAATGTTGTCACTAATTCTACGACCTTCAATAAAAGCTTTGTCGAAAGGTGGTCGATATAATCAGGCAAATGAGGTTTTAGCCTATTAGCTAAGGATTTAGCAATGATCTTATAAACAACGTTGCAAAGACTAATAGGTCTAAAATCCATGGGAACTTGAGGAGCTAGCTTCTTAGGAATGAGAGCAATATTAGTATCACTAATATGAGGAGGTAATATACCCTGATTTGTAGAAGCTGATTACCAAATCAATGACTTCATCGCCAATCCAGTCCCAAGAAGCAAGGTAAAACTCCACATTGAAGCCATCTGGGCCCGGCGATGCATTTAGCTTCATATCCTTCAGAATCTGCAAGATTTCTGTTTATCCGAATGGAGTAGGTGAAATCATCTGATTATATCAGAGGCTGAGTTGCAAGAAAAGGCCTGCCCAAATTGATGTTAGGGGAAGAAAAGATGTATCTGAAATAATTCACAAAAGTGTTAGCAACTTGAGTTGGCTTAAAATGGATAACATCATTTTCATCCTTAATGGAAACAATATTGTTCCTCTTTCTTCTCTTTAAAACAGCTTGATGGAAAAATCTAGTATTTCTGCCTCCATCCTTAGCCCAAGGCTTCTTTGCCCTTTGTTGGTAAAATTGATTTAATTTGGAGAGATTCTGCTCACACCTGAGTGTAAGCTCTTTCTCTAGTGCATGGTCTTGTTGGTATAGAGGCTTTAGTTGAATCTGATTGATTTGTCCCTCAATGTCTTTTAACTCCTGCTGGATAGGTTTTTTCTTCCTGCACCATCTCTTTAATGAACCTGCAAGAGAAGAGGTCCTGGCAGAAAAGAGGCTGACCTGGTACTATTCCAGTTGCCTTAGCATGATCATTGAAATCTTTTTCCATGATCGAGAATCGATCGAACCCTCCACCTCCACCTCCGCCTCCCGGAGGCTCCGGCAAGCTATCATGGCAGCCACCAATGCCAATGCTCAGATGATTTTGCAGCTCTTGCAGGAACGTACTCAAGGGCAAGGCAGTCAAGGAAATCAAGCTCAAGGCAACAACCAGCCGCACTTTGCTACTCTCAGTCAGTTCCTCACTAATCAACAGAAGTCTTTCAGTTTCTGTGTCGAGGCCACAGACGCTGACGATTGGCTTGTGGACATCTGCAAGCATTTTGATTGTAGCAATGTCAGACCTAAGGACTTTGTCAAGTTTGCATCGTTTCAACTCAAGGATCAAGCTACTGAGTGGTACCAGCAATACAAAGATTCCAGAGGAGGTCGTGTCATTACACAGGATGAGTTCCGCCGAGATTTCAGAGCTCACCACATTCCGGAAAGTGTTGTTGAGAGCAAGCGTGAGGAGTTCCGCAATCTCAAGAAAGGCAACATGTCTGTGTATCAATACAATATCCAGTTCCAGAAACTCGCTCGTTTTGCTAAGCAAGACGTTCCTGATGAAAAGAGTATGATCTATCAATTCAGAGGTGGTCTCAGAGAAGATCTGCAATTAGCTCTTGTGCTTTTTGAGCCGTAAAAGTATGATGAATTCTACAACATGGCACTGAAGCAAGAAGCTGCCCAACTCAAATGTGAGGCTTCTAAGAAGAGAATCACGGATGCAGTTCAGTCTTCTTCTTCCTCTCAAGTGGCAGCTAAGTAGCAGAAGTTCTACCTTCCTCCTCCTCCGTTCCGTCAGCCTTATCAGCAGAAGAACTCAGGTGGCCGTGGATCTTCCCACCCACCCAACCCAGGCTATCAGAACAAGTCTAATTCTCAAGCTCCAAGGTCAAGTGCTCCTTATCACCGTCCGCTCTCTGAGGTGACTTGCAACAAATGTCAGCAGAAAGGTCACTATGCGAACAAATGCGTCAACCAGAGGCGCCTTCCGCCTCCTGCTCCTGTGAAATCTTCCAGCAATGCAGTGGTCAAGCATAATCCCAAGTCTGCAAAGGTGAATATGATGAATGCAACAAGCAAGAGGATTCTTCCGATGTGATTATGGGTAATCTTCCGATTAATAATATTCCTGCAAAAGTTTTATTTGATACCGTGCATCGCATTGTTTCATGTCTAGATCATTTGTTGCAAAGCATGATTTCATTTCGGAAATGTTGGAAAAACCCTTGGGAGTTGTTTCTCCAGCCTCTTCTATGAGGGCTACCACAAGGATTCCGGATGTTTCTATCAAGATGGGCGACTATAGATTTCTGGCTAAACCAATTGTCCTTGTTGACTCGGATATTGATCTTATTCTCGGGATGGACTGGCTTTATCAGCACAAAGCTCAGCTTGATTGTGCTGCCAGGGAAATTCAATTGACTCACTCTTCTAATGATGTCATCATCTATGCCGCTCGTGATGAAACCATTCGGTTGTTTTCTCTCAATGAGAAGGGCGAATTGAATGCTATCTCTCAGATTCCAATTTGTGAGTACCAAGATGTCTTTCCGTAAGAGCTTCCGGTATGCCTCCTCATCGGCCGCTTGAGTTCGTTATCGATCTTGAGCCCGGCATCGAACCCGCTTGCAAGTGTCCATACAAGCTTGGACCTGATGAGCTGAAGGAATTGAAGAAGCAGCTCGATGAACAAGAGCGTCTGGGTTTGATCGGACCGAGTTCATCCCCTTGGGGTTGTGGTGTTCTTTTGTCCGTGAAGAAGGATGGCACGGACCGACTTTTGCGTCGACATCATTCCATTGAATAAGAAGACAATCAAGAACAAGTATCCACTTCCCAACATCAATGAGCTTTTCGAGCAACTCAAAGGTGCTAAAGTGTTCTCCAAGCTTGACCTTCGTATGGGTTATCATCAGATTTGCATTCGTGAACAAGAAATTCCCAAGACAGCATTCAGAACAAGCTTTGTTTCTTATGAATATACTGTCATGTCTTTCAGCCTCGTCAATGCTCCTCCAACATTCTCTCCGATGATGAACTTCATCTTCAACCCCTACACCAATGAATTCGTCTTGGTCTATCTTGATGATATTTTGGTCTTCTCCAAGAATAAGAAGGATCATGCCAAACATTTGCGATTGGTGCTAGACAAGCTCAGAGAGTATCAATTCTATGCTAAGTTTTCCAAATGTGAATTTTGGCTTGATGAAGTGCTTTATCTTGGTCATATCATCTCCGCCAAGGGCATCGCTGTTAATCCTGAGAAGTTGTCCGCAATTGTGAATTGGGAACCTCCTCAGAATGTCAAGCAGCTCCAGATTTTCTTGGTCTTGCAAGCTATTGCGAAGATTCGTTGAGAATTTCTCCAAGATTGCAAAGCCTCTTTCCAACCACCTCCGTAAGCATGTGAAGTATGTCCGTCTCCTGAGTGTGACGTTGCTTTCAATACCCTCAAAGAGAAACTCGTCACAGCTCCTGTCTTGACTCCTCCTGATGAATCCAAGCCATTTGAAGTTTTCTGTGATGCTTCTCTTCAAGGTCTCTGCGCTGTGTTAATGCAAGAGAAGAGAGTTGTGGCTTATACCTCTCACCAGTTGAAGCCCAACGAAAAGAACTACCCCGCTCACGATCTTGAGTTGGCGGCAGTTGTCCATGCATTGATAACATGGAGACATCTCTTGTTGGGAAGGAAAGTGGACATTTTCACCGATCACAAGAGTCTCAAGTATATCTTCACTCAACCCAACCTCAACCTCGTGCAGACTCGATGGGTCGAAATGATTCAAGAGTACAACCCAAGTATTGAATATACTCCGGCAAGGCCAATGTCATTGCAGATGCTTTGAGCAGGAAGGCTTATCGCAATGCTTGATTCTCAAGCCCTTCCAACCGGATCTCTGTGAAGCTTTCCGCAAGCTGAATCTTCAAGTTGTTCCTCAAGGCTTTCTTGCCAACCTCATAGTATCTCCTACTTTGTAAGATCAGATTCGTGAGGCTCAACTCCTGGATGCCATGGTGAAAAAGGTGAAACGTGGTATCGACAAGGGCATTTCCAAGTACAAGTGCTTCCACGTTGATGACAAAGATACTCTTTTCTTCGAGGACCGGATTGTAGTTCCTAAGGGTGATCTGAGAAAAGTCATTATGAACGAGGCTCACAATTCACTTCTATCCATTCATCCTGGAAGTACAAAGATGTACCATGACCTCAAGCAGTCATATTGGTGGACTCGAATGAAGCGAGAAATTGCTCAATTCGTGAATGAATGTGACGTCTGCAGAAGAGTGAAAGCAGAACACCAACGACCAGCTGGTCTCCTCCAACCTCTTGCTATTCCGAATGGAAGTTTGATCATATTGAAATGGTCTTCGCCATCGGATTTACAAAGTCCAAGCGTGGAAATGATGCTATCTTCGTTGTCATTGACAAGCTTACTAAAGTGGCTCATTTTCTTCCTATCAAAGAATCTATCACAGCAGCTCAGTTGGCAGAGCTATACACCTCCAGAATTGTCTCCTTGCACGGCATTCCACAAGTGATCTCTTCAGACCGTGGCAACATCTTTACCTCCAAGTTTTGGGATTCTTTTCAGAAGGCCATGGGCACCAACATTCGTTTCAAAGACAGCTTTTCACCCTCAAACAAGTGGCCAAGTCGAGCGAGTTAATCAAATCCTTGAAGATATGCTCAGGGCTTGTGTCATTTCTTTCGGTATGAAATGGGAAGACTGTCTTCCATATGCCGAGTTCTCCTACAACAACAGTTTCCAAGCGAGTTCGGGCAAGGCCCCATTCGAAATTCTCTATGGCAGAAAGTGTCGTACTCCTCTCAATTGGTCTGAGACAGGTGAACGCCAACTTGTTGGCAATGACTTGATCACGTGTCAAGAAATGTGCAAAGTCATTCGTGAGAATCTCAAAGCCGCTGCAATCGCGCTTTAAGAGCTATTATGATGATAAGCACCGTGATGTGGCTTTTGAAGTCGAGACCATGTCTACCTCCGCCTCTCCAATGAAAGGCACTCGCCGCTTCGGTATCAAAGGGAAGCTTGCCCCTAGATACGTGGGTCCTTTCAAGATCATTGGCAAAAGAGGCGATCTCGCCTATCAACTTGAGCTTCCGTCCAACTTCGCGAATGTGCACGATGTGTTTCACGTGTCACAGCTTCGCAAGTGCTTCAAGACTCCTGAACGCACTATCAGCTTCGAAGAAATTGACCTTCAAGAAGATATTTCTTATCATGAGCACCTCGTTGCTATTCTTAAAGAAACCGAGCGCAAGACTCGCAACAAGTCAATCAAATTCCTGAAAGTGAAGTGGTCACACCATTCCGACCGAGAAGCCACCTGGGAGTGCGAGGATCACCTCCGTTCCGAATATCTGGAGTTCTTTCAGTCCTAGATCTCGGGACGAGATCCTCTTGTAGTGGTGGAGTGTTGTAACACCCCGGACGTAACTTTCCATATTTGTAACTCCAACTCTTGCCATTTTCGGCATTGTGATATGATATTCCTCCGTGGTTGGGTTTTTGCTCTTTTTACATTTTGTTCATGTCATGCATTTTATATCATGTCATCATGTGCATCGATTTGCATACGTGTTCGCCTCATGATTCCGAGCATTTTTCCCGTTGTCCGCTTTTGCAATCCGCACTCCTATCTCCCCCGCCGCCCTTTTACGCTTTTTCCGTGCGGGTACTAAACCTTCTCGGAATGGACCGAGGTTTGTCAAGTGGCCTTGGTATACCACCGTAGACCACCGGTCAAGTTTCGGGTCATTTGGAGCTCGTTTGGTACTCCAACGGTTAACCGTGACTCTCGCAAAGGCCTCTTTTAAGTTGCAGCCCAACACCCTTTCAAAATAGTCCAATAACCCATCTAAGTCACTTCCATGCTCTCCGTCCTTCGATCACGATCGTAGGGCGAAAACTACACCTCATTTGGACTCTCCTAGCTCCCTCTATGCCTATTTAAACACCTCCCTCGTCCAAATCCGGGTCCAACCCTAACCTTCCCCTACCTCGCGCCCGGACGAAACAACCGCGCCGTCCGGACACGTCCGCCCCACCGCGCCGCCGCCGCCCGACGAATCAGCACGCGCCACCAGTCCGGCGCCGCCGCTTCCGAGACCCACGGCCGGCCCTCCGCGCCATCCGGGCCCGCCTCCCAGCCCATCCTCCGCCCGCACCGGCCGGCTCCTCGCCGCTGCGGACCTTGCCGGTCTGCCCGTCGCCCGCCCGCCACGCCGTTCGCCGCCTCCGCGCCGCCACCTCGCCCGGCGCCTCGCCGCCGACCCGCCTCCTCTCCCTCGTCGTCGGCGCCCTCGCTCCGGCCACCGGTGCCCTCGCCGGACGGCCACCAAAGGAGCCGCGCCGCCGCCCTCGATCGATCCGCCCGATCCCGATCTATCTCCGTTGACTTCTTCCCTCTATTTTCATCTAAGTTTTATTCCGTTGATTACTTCGTGGCATTTTCAATGCGTCATAACTTCGCATCTGTAGCTCCGTTTCGTGCGTATAATATGTCAAAATGTTCGCCTCGAAGAGTAGATCATTTCATCTCATTGCATCATTCTCATTTGGGCTCATCTTGATGCCCGAAATTCTGTTGGAAGAGGTCTATGTGATGTTAGTTTCTGTTTCTTAACAGAACTTGCACTTTTGTTATTTTTGCTATGATTGATGTGTGCACCCTATGAATTTGAGTCCTACATGTGTTTTGTAATATGCCATGCCATATTTCCAGGGGTGTATGCCATGTATTTTTGTGATCTATGTGGTCACTAGCACAAGTATGCAAAGTAGGTGTCCTGATGTTGCTGTTTTCAGCCCTGTTTAGCTGATATTTTGATGCCATGTTAACTTGAGGCTACCGAGAGATCCATGCATATTTTGAGATACTTCAGTAAGGATGTTTTGTTCTACATGTCTTGCTATATCCATCCATGCCCTTGTTTGCAATTATGGAGTGCCATAGCTTGAGTCAATCGAGCTCTACTTTTGCTACCAAATGTTTCCTGGCAGATTGTTTACATGTTATTCAATTTTGCCAAGTTTGTTGGGGTTGATCCGTGTATGCTATGATATTGTTCTTGCCATGTATGTCTTCTATGCCATGTCTTCTTGATGTATGTATGCTTAGTTTATCATATAAGTCTCTGTAGTGAGTGCTTTGAGCTCTTGAACATGCCTACTTGTTATCTGTTTTTGACATGCCATGTTGCTGAATCTGTTAACGGAAGTTGCGATATTGACATGGGTGTTACTATATTTTCTGATCCATTTTGGCTTATGGTCAGTAAGGTACTTTTGTTCTATACTTTTAGTAGATTCATGCCATGCCATGTTTTGCTATTATAAGTTCTTGTAGGATGTAGTTTTCTTGCTCTGAACATTGCTACCTGATGCTGTTTTTGTCATGTCCAGCCTGATATTTTGTGCACTTTTGCCATGCTTGTTTGGACCTGTTATGATGTGATTTAGCCGTAGCTCAGTGTTTATATTTTGTCAAGCATCTTGAGTAGATCACTGCCATGTGCTTTGTTGGTACGTGTGGGTGCAGTAGCTTAATTTATTGTTGCTTGCTAAGTGGTATCTTGCTGTTAATGGCAGATTTGTGCCATTCTTGTTTTGCTTGTCATTTGCAAACCGTGCATCCGATTCCGGTGATCTTTATATCGATTTCAACCGAAATCATCTCATATTTCCAGTGGCATACTTGGTTTGCCAAGTTGATGCCTGGTTCATCATTTTCCTTCCGGAGCGCGCATACGCATTGCATATCACATCCCGCATATCATGCCATATGTTGCATCATGTTGCTTGTGCATTGCACCGTGATTTATTGAGGTTCCTTTGTTTGTGTTCTTGCGTTGGGTAGAGCCGGGAGACGAGTACGTGAACGAGGAACCTGTTGAGAACGCCACGAGGATCAAGTTTTCGACAACTCGAGAACCTTGCGTGCAAGATGACCATACCCTCGAAATCACTTCTATCTTTGCTATGCTAGTTGCTCGCTTCTTTGCTATGCCTATGCTGCGATGCCTACCACTTGATATATCATGCCACCCATATTGCCATGTCAGCCCCTAACCATCCTTTCCGAGCAAACCGTTGATTGGCTATGTTACCGCTTTGCTCAGCCCCTCTTATAGCGTTGCTAGTTGCAGGTGAAGCTGAAGTTTGTTCCTTGTTGGAACATGGAGATGTTGTTCCTTATTGGAACATGTTTACTTGTTGGGGATATCACAATATATATCTACTATTATAATGCATCTATATACTTGGTAAAGGGTGGAAGGCTCGGCCTTATGCCCGTGTTTTGTTCCACTCTTGCCACCCTAGTTTCCGTCATACCGGTGTTATGTTCCTTGATTTCGCGTTCCTTACACGGTTGGGTGATTTATGGGACCCCTTGACAGTTCGCTTTGAATAAGACTCCGTCCGCAAGGCCCAACATTGGTTTTACCATTTGCCACCTAAGCCTTTTCCCCGGGTTTTCGCGAGCCCGAGGGTCATCTTTATTTAAACCCCGGGCCAGTGCTCCTTCGAAGCGTTGGTCCAAACTAGAGCACCGTATGGACCATTCCTTGGCAACTTGGATTACGCCGGTTCCTCAGACGCTTAGCTTATCCGGTGTGCCCCGAGAACGAGATATGTGCAGCTCCTATCGGGATTTGTCGGCATACCGGGTGGTCTTGCTGGTCTTGTTTTATTGTGTCGAAATGTCTTGTAGTCCGGGATTCCGAGATTGATCGGGTCTTCCGGTAGAAGGAATATCCTTCGTTGACCGTGAGAGCTTATAATGGGCTAAGTTGGGACACCCCGCAGGTATTATCTTTCAAAGCCGTGCCCGGTTATGAGGCAGATGGGAATTTGTTAATGTCCGGTTGTAGATAACCCGAAGTTGACCTTATTTAAAATACACATCAATCAAGTGTGTAACTGTGATGGTCTCTTCTCGGCGGAGTCCGGAAGTGAACACGGTGTTGGAGTTATGTTTGGCGTAAGTAGTTCAAGATCACTTCTTGATCGCTACTAGCTTCACGACCGTGCTTTGCTCCTCTTCTCGCTCTCTTTGCGATGTAGCCACCATATATGCTAGTCGCTTGCTGCAGCTCCACCTCAAAACTCTGTCCCTCCTATAAGCTTAAATAGTCTTGATCTCGCTGGTGTGAGATTGCTGAGTCCCCGTGACTCACAGATTCTACCAAAACAGTTGCAGCCGACGATGCCAAAGGTCAGTGACGCAACCGAGCTCAAGTGGGAGTTCGATGAGGAACGTGGTCGTTACTATGTGTCTTTTCCTGATGATCAGTAGTGGAGCCCATTTGGGATGATCGGGGATCTGTGTAGCATTTGGGGTATCTTCTTTTATTTTGGTTCCGTAGTCGGACCTTGAATGTAATCTGTATGATGGATGTTTATTTATGTATTGTGTGAAGTGGCGACTGTAAGCCAACTATGTATCTCTTTCCCTTATTTATTACATGGGTTGTGTGAAGATTACCTCACTTGCGACATTGCTTTCAATGCGGTTATGCCTCTAAGTCGTGCTTCGACACGTGGGAGATATAGCCGCATCGGGGGCGTTACATAAGAGTTAGGAGCATCTGCAAGTCTCCAAGCTGAAGCAAGAATAAGGCCTTCATTAATGCCTTGGAGGTTTCTAATACCTAGCCCTCCTTCATTCTTAGCTGTACAAATGTCCTTCCAAGCTCTGAGACAAAGACTTCTGTTTGAATTATTATCCCTGATTCCTGTCCACGAAAAGTTTCTAATAATAGCGGTGAGTTTAGCAATAAACTTTTTTATGAACAAAATGTTTGACATGTAGTAAACAGGAATGGCTGAAAAGACAGATCTAATGAGTTCCAGTCTAGCTGCATGAGAGAGCATGTTAGCCTTATAAGCGGGAAGCTTGGCCATAAATTTGTCAAGAATAAAGTTATAAGCAACAACTCTATTTTTAGCAGGAAGAATGAGAGGGTGCCCCAAATGAGTAAAGCTGTTATCCATGGAAGGAACAGGAAAAATGTTTTTAATATCAACAATGACAGTTTGACTAACATGGGCACTGAAAAGAATAGCGGATTTTGACCAGTTAGGAGTTTGACCTGAAATAACACAAAAATGATGAATAATTTGAGCCATAGTGTTAACTTCAGATGTATTAGCTTGTCCACAAACCAGAAGATCATCTGCAAAAAGAAGAGAGTGAACAGGAGGGCAATTTGGTCCAAGGGAAATACCCTGAAGATGGTTAGCAGCCATGGCATCATTCAGTGCAAGAGACAATTCATTTATAGCTAGAACAAAAAGATAAGGAGACAGAGGGCAACCCCGATTTAATCCCTCTATGAGTTTTAAATTTATGAGAAGGCTGGCCATTAATGATGACAGAGAAAGTAGGTGTGGAAATGCAGGCGTAGATCAAGTTTATAAAATGATCATGTAGCCCTTTACGAGCCAGGCAGAGACAATGAAGTTCCATTCAAGGCGATCAAAAGCTTTAGCCAAGTCAATTTTAAGCATGAAAGCATGATGTTCCCAAGATTTGAGAGCAAAAGAATGGGTGATCTCTTGGGCAATAATAATGTTGTCACTAATTCTATGACCTTCAATAAAAGCTTGTCGAAAGCGTGGTCGATATAATCAGCAAATGAGGTTTTAGCCTATTAGCTAAGGATTTAGCAATGATCTTATAAACAACGTTGCAAAGACTAATAGGTCTAAAATCCATGGGAACTTGAGGAGCTAGCTTCTTAGGAATGAGAGCAATATTAGTATCACTAATATGAGGAGGTAATATACCTGATTTGTAGAAGCTGATTACCAAATCAATGACTTCATCGCCAATCCAGTCCCAAGAAGCAAGGTAAAACTCCACATTGAAGCCATCTGGGCCCGGCGATGCATTTAGCTTCATATCCTTCAGAATCTGCAAGATTTCTTGTTTATCTGGAATGGAGTAGGTGAAATCATCTGATTGTATCAGAGGCTGAGTTGCAAGAAAAGGCCTGCCCAAATTGATGTTAGGGGAAGAAAAGATGTATCTGAAATAATTCACAAAAGTGTTAGCAACTTGAGTTGGCTTAAAATGGATAACATCATTTTCATCCTTAATGGAAACAATAGTGTTCCTCTTTCTTCTCTTTAAAACAGCTTGATGGAAAAATCTAGTATTTCTGCCTCCATCCTTAGCCCAAGGCTTCTTTGCCCTTTGTTGGTAAAATTGATTTAATTTGGAGAGATTCTGCTCATACCTGAGTGTAAGCTCGTTCTCTAGTGCATGGTCTTGTTGGTATAGAGGCTTTAGTTGAATCTGATTGATTTGTCCCTCAATGTCTTTTAACTCCTGCTGGATAGGTTTTTTCTTCCTGCACCATCTCTTTAATGAACCTGCAAGAGAAGAGGTCCTGGCAGAAAAAGAGGCTGACCTGGTACTATTCCAGGCTGCCTTAGCATGATCATGGAAATCTTTTTCTAGCAACCACCAATTTTCAAATTTGAAAGATTGCTTAGGTTTACAAAACTGACCCTCTGTGGAAATCAGAATAGGCACATGATCACTTAAAATGATAGGTAAATTTAGCACTTTCGTATTAGGGTAAATAGTACACCAATCCGGATTGACTAAACAACGATCCAAACGTTGATAGATAGGATAAACCGTGTGCTGCCTATTGCGCCAAGTGTAAGCCGGCCCACTATAACCAATGTCAAAGAACTCACAATTTTTTATCAAAGCACGAAAAGCAGACATACGATAAAAATTAACATTAGCATTTCACTTATCAATATCATACAGGATATCATTCAAGTCACCCATACATAACATAGGCTTGCCTAAGTTATCATACACAAAATTAGCAACCTGGTCCCAAATAGCCTTAGTTTGACGGTGATATGGATCACCATAGATGCAAACTAAACCAAACTCAATACCCGAGGCCCTATGAATAACATTAGCTAAAATAGCATGAAAGGAAGCACTATATATAGAAACCTGCAACTCATCGTTCCACATCAGCCATAAGCCTCCCCACGATCCTCTTGAAGGAACAACAATACTATCAAAGATGTCAAAACGATTCAAAAGATCACGGGAAGTAACCTTGGAGGATTTAATTTCTGAAATGAAAACTATCTGAGCTTTTGTGGAGTGGATAAGATTTGCCAAGAACAACATACGATCATTGCCGAGGCCCCGCCCATGCCTCGGCAATTCCAAGCAATAGCTTTCATGGCATAAAAGCTTGGCTTAACTTCCGCATCAGATCCAAACTAATAACTATGGAAACCAAGTGACAGAGAGAAGATGGAGCAAGGCAGCTAAGATTGAGCAGCAAGAGACACAGAAATAGGGACCAGCAACAGCAAATCCCGAATTCCTCTATCTCCAAAGAGGGAATCTACAAGGAAAGAAGAAAACAAAGCACCAAAACAGAGAATCCAAAGGCCTCAGATCTGATCAGAGTAGACAAGAAGGAGGTGAAGAGGGCCAAAACGGCTCTGGATCCAGGCGGGCAAAAGACCAGAGGGAAGGGTTAGATCGAGTTGATGGGATGGGGAAGGGATTGCAGCGTCGGGAGCAAGAAGAGGGGGAAGGAACGGAGGCGGCGGATCTGACTGTCTGCCAGTCAAATTTGTCTGGGAGTAAAAGTCTGAGCAATAGGAACCCTGCCACGCGTGTAGTTCTAGAAAATTGAGGGCGCACGACGTGTTTGTATTTCTGGATTGGTTCTGGTCTCTCTCCTTTCCCTTCCTTCCACATGTCCTCTTTCATTCTCTCTCGAAGACTCCCGTGGATAGATCGACCTCCATCCGCCCTGCCGCTGCTCCATCGCCCGTACACGCTTATAAAAGCCCCCCATCATTCCCTGTCTACCTCGTCCGCTCCCAATCTGACCAAAGCCTCTCGTGCGTCGGTGCTTCCGTCCACGCCGACCTCGATCGCCGGAGCAGCGCATCTGTCTTCCGCGAGCTCACCGAGGGTGTGCCTCGCCGGATCCCCGTCGAGAAGCTCTCATCTACCCTGTCACTATCGCCCCCCATCTGCCCTCAACGCAGCCGAGGTGGTGCTGCACCAAGGAGAGACGGGACGACCCGCAAATCCGTTGAGGTCGCGCTCACCCAGGCTGCTGGCGTCTCGCCGTCCCGTGTCGCTCAGCCATGCCTGCCTGGTGCCTCGAGTCCTCCCGCGTCTTGTCCTCAAATTCGGCCAGGCAGCCGGGGCTGCCCCGCCCTGCATCGTCGTCGGGGGCGTGAGGAGGCGCCACAAGTTCCTATTCCTCTGCATCTGACAACCGCCGTAGGGTCCGGAGGACGACTTCCTCGACCAGTCTTCTCCCAACCAGGCTCCTTTCCGCCACCATAGATGCTTCGGGAAATAGGGGAAGCACCAACAACGACGCCGGCAAGGTAGCGGTGAGCGTCCTCTTCATTTTCTCCCTTTTCTTATTCTCTACCTTTCTTTTGTTGGTTTTCGCTAGGTGTACTGCGTATTAGGTTTATCTAGCTCCTATCAGGAGCAGTACTATCACGCCCAATAGGCGACCCTATCCAAAAGGAACTCAACGGTCCCACCAAGGATAGGCCCGCATATTGAAACGCTTTTGCAAGGTGGATATCATTACATCAACATTACATAATAGTGGGGATACATACATAAGGCACAAAAGCCACAAGAATACATCAACATCATATACAAGATCAACATCCGACTACAGATGAAACATAAACAGAGACTCAAACGACATCCACCCTGCTAGCCCAGGCTGCCGACCTGGAACCTATCCCCTGATCGAAGTAGAAGAAGAAGAACTCCAACACAAGCAAACATCGCTCTCACGTCATGATCATCACAAACCTGTACCTGCAACTGGTGGTGTAGTAATCTGTGAGCCACGAGGACTCAGCAATCCCATTACCATGGGTATCAAGACTAGCAAAGCTTAATGGGAAAGGAAGGGATAAAGTGGTGAGGTTGCAGCAGCGGCTAAGCATATATGGTGGCTAACATACGCAAATGAGAGCGAGAAGAGAGACAAAGGAACGGTCGTCAACTAGTAATGATCAAGAAGTGATCCTGAACACCTACTTACGTCATACATAACCCAAGAAACCGTGTTCTCCTCTCGATCAACCCCGAAAAGAGACACTCACGGTTACGCACACGGTTGGTGTATTTTAATTAAGATCAACTTCGGGTTTTCTACAACCGACATTAACAAATTCCCATCTGCCACATAACCGCGGGCACGGCTTTCGAAAGTTCAAACCCTGCAGGGGTGTCCCAACTTAGCCCATGATAAGCTCTCGCGATCAACGAAGGAATAGACCTTCTCCCCGGGAAGATCCGATCAGTCTCGGAATCCCGGATACAAGACATTTCACAGCAATAAAACAAGACCAGCAAGACCTCCCGGCGTGCCGACACCCTGGTAGTAGCCGCGCGTATCTCGTCCCAGGCCACGACCGGATGAGAAGTCCGTACAACTAAACCCAGCCCTCAAGTTTCCCCGAGGTGGCGCTGCAACGGGCTCTAGTTTGGACCAACACTTAGACAAGCATTGGCCCGGGGGGGCTGAATAAAGATGACCCTCGAGAGAGCGACTCCCAAGGGAAAAGTAGGTAGTGGTGAGGCAAAAGTAAAACCAATGTTAGGCCTTGCTGGAAAAGTCTTATTCAAAGCGAACTGTCAAGGGGGTCCCATAAATCACCCGACCGCGTTAGGGACGCAAAATCCGGGAACATAATACCGATATGACGGAAACTAGGGCGGCAAGAGTGGAACAAAACACCAGGCATAAGGCCGTGCCTTCCACCCTTTACCAAGTATATAGATGCATTAATTTAAATAAGAAATATTGTGATATCCCAACAAGTAAACATGTTCCAACAAGGAACAACATCTCCATGTTCCAACAAGGAACAAACTTCATCTTCACCTGCAACTAACAACGCTATAAGAGGGGCTGAGCAAAGCGGCAACATAGCCAAACAACGGTTTGCTAGGAAGGGTGCAAAAGGTTAGAGGCTGACATGGCAATTTGGGATGGCTTGAAAAACAGGTAATAGGTAGCGCAGCATAGCGATAGAACGAAGCAACTAGCATAGCAATGATAGTAGTGAGATCCAGGGTAGCGGTCATCTTGCCTGAAATCCGGCAAGAAAGAAGAACGAGTCCATGAAGAAGATGAACGAGTCCATGAAGAAGATGAACGGATGAAGCCGAACCAAGCGTAGGCGAACGAATCCTTACGATCGCAACGAAACAAGGACTAACAAGAAGAAGCACACAACATAGTAAACACTCCACACATAGACAAGACACGATGCACAAGCAAGCATGATGCATGACAAAGCTACATGAAGCTACTCATGGCAAGAGATGATGCAAACAAGAGCAACACAACAAAGCAAGTTTAAATGAGGCCCGAAACAACATATAACAATTCCGGTAAGTCCTCATATGCAAATTTCAAAATTGGTCCAGATCTGAATAAACCTTATGTTCAAGTTGTTAAACAGCAATTTAAGACGCACCACGATGATCTACACGAAATTCTAGTCAAGTTACATATAAAGTTCATTAGATTCGGAGCTACGGCTTAGAAGATATTAGCAAAACAAGATAAGCGTGGCATTGATGCAAAATGCATACAAACATCAAGCAAACACCTCAAAACAAGGATGCAACATGATAATATGAAACTACATGCAAAATCAAGCAAGTTTCATATAGAGCACACTCAAAACGGAGCAACGGTTCAACACATACACTCTATACAAGACATGGCAACAATCTGTCCAAAACAGCAACTAGGCATATTGCAAGCATCAAAACAATATGCTACAGCACCTCAATACAATAACAAAAGGCATGGGCATGATGTACAGGTAAAGAATTACAAAACATGAGCACTGAGCTATCTCCAGAAACAAATAGAACATGCTCAAAAACACATGGCAAGATTGCAACTAATAACAGTTTCAGACTTAGCAGAAATTAACATCAGGTTGCAATGTTTAGAGCAAGAAAACAACATGTTACAAGAACTTATAATGGCACACAAAGGCACGACATGAATCTACTAATTGCATAGAACACAAGTCCCTTAGTGACCATAAGACAAAAAGGCTCAGAAAATATAGTAACACCCATGTCAATATCGAAAGTTTCGTTAATAGATTCAGCAACATGGCATGTCAAAAACTGATAACAAGTAGGCATGTTTACAAGCTCAATGCACTAACTACAGAGCCTTATATGAAAAACTAAGCATACATACATCAAGAAGACATGGCATAGAAGACATACATGGCAAGAACAATAACATAGCATACATGGATCAACCACAACAACCTTGGAAAAATTGAATAACATGTATACAATCTGCCAGGAAACATTTGATAGCAAAAGTAGAGCTCGATTGACTGAATATATGGCACTCCATAATTGCAAGCAAGGGCATAGATGGATAGAGCAAGACATGCTTAACAAAACACCCTTAATGAAGTATCTCAAAATATGCATGGATCTCTCTGTAGCATCAAGTTAACATGGCATCAAAATAACAGCAAAACAGAGCTGAAATCAGCAACAAGACACCTAGTTTGCATGCTTGTGCTAGTCACCACATAGATCACAAAAATACATAGCAAGAACCACTGGAAATAAGACATGGCATATTACAAAACACATGTAAAACTCAAGTCCATAGGATACACACATCAATCATGGAAAAAATGACAAAAGTGCAAGTTCTGATAAAAATCAGAAACTAACATCACATAGCACTTTTGCAACAGCATTTCGGGCATCAAGATGAGCTCAAATTAAAATGATGCAATGAGAATAAATGATCTAATCTTCGAGGCGAACATTTTGACATATTACACGCGCAAAACGGGGCTACGATGACAGAGATACGATGCAATAAACAGGGCATGATAATGTCAAAAATCTGGGACTTTGCAGTTTTTCACCTCGCGAAAAACGTGGACGGGGAGGACCCGGGACGGAGGGAACCGGGGAAGGAGCCTGCGCATTTGGTTCGGGACTGGGTGGATCTCATCCCACCCGGCCGGATCTTGGACAGGGCGGCTGCCGGCGGCGGCGAGGTCGCCGGAGGCGTGGGAGACGGCGGCGGAGGGAACCGGAGGCGGGGAGGAGACTGGGCGACGCTGGCGCCGAGGCGGACGGGCGCACGGCGGCGGCGCGCTGTCCGGCGACGGGCGGCGCGTGGCGCCAGCGGGCGCAGCTGGCGAGAGCTCGGACCGCGACGACCGAGACCGGGCGCGGGCGCGGAGGAGCTCAGTCCACGGGCGGCGAGGCCTCGGGAGGCGCGGAAGAGACGGGAAGGGGACGGGTCGCGGCTGGCGCCGGGCGGCGTTGTTGCCGCGAGGCTCGGTCCGCCGGGGCGGCGTGGTCGGCGCCAAGGGATCGCGGGCCGAAAGCGCGGGCGCGGGCGGCGGCGGCCGGACCAGGGCCGGAGCGGGCTCAGCGGGCCGGGCGCGGTGGAGGTGGCGGCGGCCACGCGGGCGACGCGCCAGAGGCTGCGGGAGGCGGCGGCGATGCGTCCGGCCGGGCCGGACATGTCCGGCGCGGCGCGGGGACGATTTTAGGGTTTCGGGAGAGATTTGGACTGCGATTTCGGGGAGGAAGACATATTTATAGGTAGAGGGAGCTAGGAGAGTCCAAATGAGGCGCGGTTTTCGGCCACGCGATCGTGATCGAACGACCGAGAGCATGGAGAGGAGTTTGGTGGGTTTTGGGACACTTTGAAGGGTTGTTGGGCTGCAACAAAAGAGGCTTTTGCGGTTACCCGGTTAACCGTTGGAGTATCAAACGACCTCCAAATGATCCGAAACTTGACAGGCGGTCTACCGGTGCTATACCAAGGCCGCTTGACAAACCTCGGTCCATTCCGAGAACTTTTAACACCCGCACATGAAAAGAGGTAAAAGGGGCGCCGGAGACATAGGAGTGCGGATTGCAAAACGGACAACGGGGAAAATGCTCGGATGCATGAGACGAACACGTATGCAAAATTAAATGCACATGATGACATGATATGAAATGCAAATGATGACATGGCAAAGAGAGACACGCAAGGACATGACATGGCAACACCGACGAATAACTGACGGACACCTGGCGCATCGAATCCGGGGCGTTACAACACTCCTCCACTAACAAGAGATCTCGTCCCGAGATCTTAGGACCGAGACGGAAGGGAAAAAGGGATGAGGTGAAGCAAGAACTCAAGAGAAGAAGCAAAGAATCGAGAGCACTCAAGAAGAAGAGATGAACGACGAGAATGACGAGAATCGAAAGCTCAGGGGATCAAATATACTATGAAGCATTCCGGATAGGACGAGAAAGGAACGAATAAGACTGAAAGGATTTAGGCAGCACTCCGGCTGAACATGGAAGGATTAGAACATGAACTAGAGAGGATGGAACGATACTTGACGAGATAAACAATGCAATGCCTCCGGAAGAATTGGAAGAATTTGAATGAAAAGAACTTAGAAGGAAGGGTTGACTGGAGTTGTTGAGAAAATCAACAACGAAAAGAAATAAGCTTGTTGTGGTCTTATAGGTAACATCTCAAGATCATAAGGTGATAACCGGCCACAAACGGAAATGATTGGATAGCTTAGAAGAACGAAGAAATGCAAAACTTCACTTCAAAAGAATACGAAGCTTAATTGCACTTCGAGATGCGAGAAGAAAAGATACTTGAACTCCACCGACAAGAATCTTGATGAACACTTGAAGAATGAATTAAATCATGAAGAACCACCGTGAAGAACTCCGGTGACAAAAGGATGATGAGATAGAATGAAAGATGAAAGAATAAGATGAGCATTGCGATGATTCCGATGGAGGTTCCGACGAAATGGTCGAGGAAACTGAACTCCGGATAAGAAAAATGAAAAGACTTGGAACTAGAATTTATTCATTAAGAACAAACTCCGAAGGAACGGATTACTCACTTGGATGAAATAAGAATAAGATTTATTGTATGCTTATCCTTCATCAAATTAAATTGATGACATGAAATGGATTTGGCATAATACTTATTCTTCTTGAAAAAAAATTGAGAAGTGACATATCACAAATTTGAGAAGGACTTCATGAATCACCGGTAGGTTGAAAAGAACGAATGGATTAATATGATAAACAAAGAAAAAGAATCTTGAACGAACCACCGTAAGAATTCAGAAATGACTGATGAAAAAAAGAAATAACCACCGGGAAGAATTAGAGAAGCACGGAGATACTTGAGGGAATTTAGAGAAAAGAGATCGAAGAGATCGTGAACTGATTAATGAATGGTTGAACGCAGCACCGGAAGAATATTGAGATGAACGAAAGGGGCACGGATATAGAATAATTGGAGAACGGCTTTGAAAAACTTAGAATGGAGAGATATTCCGAAAAGATGACCTCCGGATGATCGAGAGGGAAAGCAACACCTGAAATACTCCAGATGGATGAAAAGAATTGCGCGACTGGAAACAATTAGATAGGATAACATCGAGCTGGCACCATGAATCTCCGGGAGAACAGACAAGATTTAAGAGGAACTCTACTTCGGTCTTCAAAATTGAGAATGACGACGAGAAACACCATCAAAATTAATGAGATACTCCGGAAGAAAGAAAAAAACAGAGAGGTTGAGCCAACAATGAAAAGAATTTGAACGAGATCTTGGAAAAGGCATGTGACTGATGAAATTCATTCTTACGTCACACTTGAAAAGAATTAGGAATAAATCCGGAATAATTAGAAGAGTCAGGTAAGATCTTGGGAAAGACTTGTGGGTTAGGGCCCACTAAAAGAAAACACCGTTGGAAAGGGATGTTGAACAGATAGATGATGCACCGGAACAATTGAAATATTAGAATGAGGTGACAACCTCGAATTAATTCGAACACAGGCGAATCTCCTGAGATGTCTTAAGCATTCCGGAAGGATAAATTGGCGAGAGACGAACGAGCAGGGAAAACACTTGATCCGAGGAAAAGAACATAATCACTACCAAAATTAGAATTGAATCCACCGGAGAAGAAAAAGAGATGAAGAATGACGAACGAGACGAGAATTCACCGGTTGAAATAATTGAGGGAAGACTGAAGAGGCTCCACACGAATGAAATTGATGGTCGGAAGAAACTCAAACTCCGGGAATAAAAGGGTGGGAGGCGGAAAACAAAGACAACTTGGAAGGGGAAAACGGCGAATAACTTGAAAAGACAACACCGGATGAAATCATTGAGGAGAGAAGGCAAAGACTTCGCACGAGTAGGATGGATACTCGATTACGAACTCCGGTTCCGAGAGGAAGAAGGGAGGGCGGGTGGGAAAAACAAAGACAACTTCGGACAAGGAAAACAACGACGTTGGATGAAGAACTGAGGATTGAACTCAAAGATGAAGAGACTCGAGTCAACTTGACGAGAAATGCACCGGACAAAAGAGGATGGACAACTCACGAACTAACCACGTGATCCTAAAGAAAAATTTTGAACGGGAAGAGGAGTAATTCAAAACACCTACGTCAAGATTCCTCACCAGAGCGACGAAGGGGCAGAGGAGTAAAAAGAATTCCTACTCTCCGATATAACTATACTCCGAAAATAGTTTTCTTCTAGACTCAACAACGGCCAAACTACACGATCAATCAAGAGGGCTCCTAGGGTCGGTCGAGGCTCTGATACCAACTTATCACGCCCAATATGCTAACCCTATCCAAAGGAACTCGACGGTCCCACCAAGGATAGGCCCGCATATTGAAACGCTTTTGCAAGGTGGATATCATTACATCAACATTACATAATAGTGGGGATACATACATAAGGCACAAAAGCCACAAGAATGCATCAACATCATATACAAGATCAACATCCGACTACAGATGAAACATAAACAGAGACTCAAACGACATCCACCCTGCTAGCCCAGGCTGCCGACCTGGAACCTATCCCCTGATCGAAGTAGAAGAAGAAGAACTCCAACACAAGCAAACATCGCTCTCACGCCATGATCATCACAAACCTGTACCTGCAATCGGTGGTGTAGTAATCAGAGCCACGAGGACTCAAAGAATCCCATTACCATGGGTATCAATACTAGCAAAGCTTAATGGGAAAGGAAGGGATAAAGTGGTGAGGTTGCAGCAGCGGCTAAGCATATATGGTGGCTAACATACGCAAATGAGAGCGAGAAGAGAGACAAAGGAACGGTCGTCAACTAGTAATGATCAAGAAGTGATCCTGAACACCTACTTACGTCAGACATAACCCAAGAAACCGTGTTCTCCTCTCGATCAACCCCGAAAAGAGACACTCACGATTCGCATTACGGTTGGTGTATTTTAATTAAGATCAACTTCGGGTTTTCTACAACCGGACATTAACAAATTCCCATCTGCCACATAACCGCGGGCACGTCTTTCGAAAGTTCAAACCCTGCAGGGTTGTCCAAACTTAGCACATGATAAGCTCTCGATATCAACTAAGGAATAGACCTTCTCCACGTGAAGATCCGATCAGTCTCGGAATCCCGGATACAAGACATTTCACAGCAATAAAACAAGACCAGCAAGACCTCCCGGCGTGCCGACACCCTGGTAGTAGCCGCGCGTATCTCGTCCCAGGCCACGACCGGATGAGCAGTCCGTACAACTAAAACCAGCCCTCAAGTTTCCCCGAGGTGGCGCTGCAAAGGGCTCTAGTTTGGACCAACACTTAGACAAGCATTGGCCCGGGGGGGCTGAATAAAGATGACCCTCGAGAGAGCGACTCCCAAGGGAAAAGTAGGTGGTGGTGAGGCAAAAGTAAAACCAATGTTGGGCCTTGCTGGAAAAGTCTTATTCAAAGCGAACTGTCAAGGGGGTCCCATAAATCACCCGACCGCGTTAGGGACGCCAAATCCGGGAACATAATACCGATATGACGGAAACTAGGGCGGCAAGAGTGGAATAAAACACCAGGCATAAGGCCGAGCCTTCCACCCTTTACCAAGTATATAGATGCATTAATTTAAATAAGAAATATTGTGATATCCCAACAAGTAAACATGTTCCAACAAGGAACAACATCTCCATGTTCCAACAAGGAACAAACTTCATCTTCACCTGCAACTAACAACGCTATAAGAGGGGCTGAGCAAAGCGGTAACATAGCCAAACAACGGTTTGCTAGGAAGGGTGCAAAAGGTTAGAGGCTGACATGGCAATTTGGGATGGCTTGAAAAACAGGTAATAGGTAGCGCAGCATAGCGATAGAACGAAGCAACTAGCATAGCAATGATAGTAGTGAGATCCAGGGTAGCGGTCATCTTGCCTGAAATCCCGCAAGGAAGAAGAACGAGTCCATGAAGAAGATGAACTAGTCCATGAAGAAGATGAACGGATGAAGCCGAACCAAGCGTAGGCGAACGAATCCTCACGATCGCAACGAAACAGGGACTAACAAGAAGAAGCACACAGCATAGTAAACACTCCACACATAGACAAGACACGATGCACAAGCAAGCATGATGCATGACAAAGCTACATGAAGCTACTCATGGCAAGAGATGATGCAAACAAGAGCAACACAACAAAGCAAGTTTAAATGAGGCCCGAAACAACATATAACAATTCCGGTAAGTCCTCATATGCAAATTTCGAAATTGGTCCAGATCTGAATAAACCTTATGTTCAAGTTGTTAAACAGCAATTTAAGACGCACCACGATAATCTGCACGAAATTCTAGTCAAGTTACATATAAAGTTCATTAGATTCGGAGCTACGGCTTAGAAGATATGAGCAAAACAAGATAAGCATTGCATTGATGCAAAATGCATACAAACATCAAGAAAACACCTCAAAACAAGTATGCAACATGATAATATGAAACTACATGCAAAATCAAGCAAGTTTCATATAGAGCACACTCAAAACGGAGCAACGGTTCAACACATACAGTCTAAAACAGCAACTAGGCATATTGCAAGCATCAAAACAATATGATACAGCACCTCAATACAATAACAAAAGGCATGGGCATGATGTACAGGTAAAGAATTACAAAACATGAGCACTGAGCTATCTCCAGAAACAACTAGAACATGCTCAAAAACACATGGCAAGATTGCAACTAATAACAGTTTCAGACTTAGCAGAAATTAACATCAGGTTGCAATGTTTAGAGCAAGAAAACAACATGTTACGTGAACTTATAATGGCAAACAAAGGCATGACATGAATCTAATAATTGCATAGAACACAAGTCCCTTAGTGACCATAAGTCAAAAAGGCTCAGAAAATATAGTAACACCCGTGTCAATATCGAAAGTTTCGTTAACAGATTCAGCAACATGGCATGTCAAAAACTGATAACAAGTAGGCATGTTTACAAGCTCAATGCACTAACTACAGAGCCTTATATGAAAAACTAAGCATACATACATCAAGAAGACATGGCATAGAAGACATACATGTCAGGAACAATAACATAGCATACATGGATCAACCACAACAACCTTGGAAAAATTGAATCACATGTATACAATCTGCCAGGAAACATTTGATAGCAAAAGTAGAGCTCGATTGACTGAATCTATGGCACTCCATAATTGCAAACAAGGGCATGGATGGATAGAGCAAGACATGCTTAACAAAACACCCTTAATTAAGTATCTCAAAATATGCATGGATCTCTCTGTAGCATCAAGTTAACATGGCATCAAAATAACAGCAAAACAGAGCTGAAATCAGCAACAACAAGACACCTAGTTTGCATGCTTGTGCTAGTCACCACATAGATCACAAAAATACATAGCAAGCACCAATCGAGAGAAGACATGGCATATTACAAAACACATGTATAACTCAAGTCCATAGGATACACACATCAATCATGGAAAAAATGACAAAAGTGCAAGTTCGGATAAAAATTAGAAACTAACATCACATAGCACTCTTGCAACAGCATTTCGGGCATCAAGATTAGCTCAAATGAAAATGATGCAATGAGACGAAATGATCTACTCTTCGGGGCGAACATTTTGACATATTACACGCGCAAAACGGAGCTACGATGACAGAGATACGATGCGATAAACAGGGCATGATAATGTCAAAAATCTGGGACTTGGCAGTTTTTCACCTCGCGAAAAACGTGGACGGGGAGGACCCGGGACGGAGGGAACCGGGGAAGGAGCCGGCGCGTTTGGTTCGGGACCGGGTGGATCTCATCCCACCCGGCCGGATCTTGACAGGCGGTTGCCGGCGGCGGGCGAGTCGCCGGAGGCGTGGGAGACGGCGGAGGGAACCGGAGGCGGGCGAGGCCGGGCGACGCTGTCGCCGGAGGTGGACGGGCGCATGGCGGCGGCGCTGGTCCGGCGACGGGCGGCGGCGCGGCGCGGCGCGCGCCAGAGCTCGACCGGGCGACGGCGGAGACCGGAGCGGGCGCGAGGAGCTCGGTCCACGGCGAGAGGCCCTCGGAGGCGCGGCAGAGACGGGAAGGGGACGGGCGCGGCTGGAGGCCGGCGGCGGTTGTTGCCGGCGAGGCTCGGTCCGCCGGGCGGCGGTGGTCGGCGCCGGGATCGGGCCGAAGCGCTGGGCGCGGGCTGGGTACCGACATGGGCCGGGAGCGGGCCTCGGCGGGCCGGCGCGGTGGAGGTGGCGGCCGCCACGTGGCGACGCGCCAGAGGCTGCGGGCGGCGGCGGCTATGCGTCCGGCCGGGCCGGACATGTCCGGCGCGCGGGACGATTTTAGGGTTTCGGAAGAGATTTGGACTGCGATTTCGGGGAGGAAGACATATTTATAGGTAGAGGGAGCTAGGAGAGTCCAAATGAGGTGCGGTTTTCGGCCACGCGATCGTGATCGAATGACCGAGAGCATGGAGAGGAGTTTGGTGGGTTTTGGGACACTTTGAAGGGGTGTTGGGCTGCAACAAAAGAGGCTTTTGCGGTTACCCGGTTAACCGTTGGAGTACCAAACGACCTCCAAATGATCCGAAACTTGACAGGCGGTCTACCGGTGCTGTACCAAGGACGCTTGACAAACCTCGGTCCATTCCGAGACCGTTTAACACCCACACATGAAAAGAGGTAAAAAGGGGCGCCGGGAGACATAGGAGTGCCGGATTGCAAAACGGACAACGGGGAAAATGCTCGGATGCATGAGACGAACACGTATGCAAAATTAAATGCACATGATGACATGATATGAAATGCAAATGATGACATGGCAAAGAGAGACACGCAAGCACATGACATGGCAACACCGACGAATAACTGACGGACACCTGGCGCATCGAATCCGGGGCGTTACAAGTACGCCGTGAAGCTGCCTGGTTTGTTCCAGCCGGTGTCTCGTCCTAGCTAGCCTCCCAATTAGGTGCCCTCTTGCACACAAATCATGTGTGTTTCAGTTGAGTTTTCAGGAGTTGTGATTGGCTTATTTACAAAAAAAAAGGAGTTGTGATTGGTGTTATCTGCTAACTGCTTCATATCAGGTGGCTGATGTGGATTTCAGATATTCCACGCACAGCGGTAGAAGCAGGTTAGGTCAACAGGTGGGCTGCAGCCAGCAGATCAATCCAATTATGGTAATCCAGGGCAAACATCTGAAGCTGGTACGATGCATCCCTTGCGAGATTGATGGTAAACATGTGCCAGTTGTCGTAGTTTTAGAAGAAACAACTTAGCAACAATATGCATTTTTTGAGGATTTTGTCATATTATGATGTGATAACTGATTCTTATGTGTAGAACAATTTGGAAATATAAGGCTTACAAAAAACCTCCACTTTGTATTGCTTACGAGTGACATTCAATTCATCTGAAGCTAGAACTACTGTACTAGCAGGTCCAGTTGACTTTATAAGCCCATTTTCACAGGATGCAACTTCCATTCAGGATTTGGAATTATATTACTTATGCCCGCATAGTGTTTTCCTTTTCAGTTTCATGCAATTAGTAGATTTTGTGTCTTCTGGTCACCATGACTACGAGATTTATGCCACGTACTTGAACCAACTGATGTTTTATTTACTGTTTTAATATCAGTTCAGTCTATAGAGAATTGTGATGGACCCATTGTTAGGTGATTTCCAGGTCGAGGCATGGCCGCATGGGTGTTTACATTCATGTGTTCAAAGAATAAGACGATGGGTTGTGGAGCCACCAGGTTACAGTGTCAGTATAGGACAAAGAATTAATTCTCATCCTGCCTAATGGAACTATAGTGTTGTTTTACCCTTTTTTATCATGCTCTGCATTACTTACCGAGAAAATATAACAATACATCAGTTGTTTCGTGCTGAAACAAGTTCCCCATGTTGTAAATTGTTATGATGGTTTTCGTAGTTTAATCTTCTTTCCCAAGGTTTTTGCAATTAGCATGGCTTACAGATCCAGCGATACAGTATAAGGTTTTTGCAATTGGATGTGGGTGTTTGGTATCCCATGTCAGTGTCATGGACTTGATTAATTTGCGTACTGCAGAATGCAGCAGTACTTTGCTCAACAAAGGTACATGTGAATCGCTAAATCGATATATTCTGTACATTTTGTGACGCAAAGAATAGCAGAGTAATGCATGTGTTTACTATGCATCTATTTGCTGGATTAAATAATATATGCATGAGCATATTCAGTTAATTAGAGTGAGCATATTCAATTAATTAGCATGAGCATATCCATCTTCTGAGGTATACATCAGAGAGAGGAAGAATTCTTATTAGCCTTGCTGCCTATTGACATCGAATTTAATTTTATCTTTTCTTTCAGGTACCTTTGGCGTTGTATCTTGCCTTGCTACCCTGTTTTTTTGTCCTGTTGTAATACCATATTCAGTTCTTTCAGGCTGAAAATCGGGTGCATAAATATAAAGTGGAATACCCTGGAAGGACAAATATATTCTTATATATTCAACCTAGGTTTTCAGTGTTACCATCTTCCTTAGCTGCTGCAACATGCAGGAGTGAGTTTACATGATTGGCATGGACTTTATATAACTACCCAGCTACACGCATACACTTTTTTTTATAATACACACATTTTTTGCTTGCAATTGTGAATAAAAGACTGGTAAAGATAAGTGGTAACTGTGTATCCATAGTCCCTCTTTTTTCTTGGATGTTTAAGTCAAATGTTCGTTCATAGTCTTGTTTTTTTATAGATGTCCATGCCATACCACAACAATGTAGGGTAGAATGCAAGAGATGCTCAAATAATTGGGTTGTAGTAATTAGATGGTTTTTTTATTTTCTATTGAGAAAATTGCATGGTTTCTCCACTCACTAATTATTGCGGTTTTGTTGTGTCAGGAACAGAGCATGTATTGCAGTTTATTCTACCGACAGGATCAGAACATTCGTATCTCTCAATTTCCTTTAGAAAGGCATAACATATCAGAACTGAATTTTTCCTAGAGCAATATGCATGTTTATTCTTACTTCCTTATGTAATTTTGTTTATAAAGGCCTAGATCAAAATGACAAAAACAACGCACACTTTCAGTTTTGGTGAACTGAATTAGATCAAATGACAAAAACAACATGGGCCATTTGCATTTCTGCCCCTAACTCGAACCACCTACTCAGATTTGCCACTAATTTCAAAGCATGCTCAAATTTGCCCCTCTGTCGTTAAGTCACTACTCAGAAATGCCTTCCGTCCAGTCAAAGGCCTTTGACCGTCAAAGGCCCATGTGTACGGAAGGGCATTTCTGAGTAGTGACTTAACGGCGGAGGGGAAAATTTGAGCATGCTTCAAAACTAGGGGTAAATATGAGTAGTGGGTTTGAGTTAGGGGCAAATTAGGGGTAAATATGAGTAGTGGGTTTGAGTTAGGGGCACATATGTAAATGTCCCAAACAACATACATGTTCAGTTTTGTACAATTGAATTTTATGCTGTCTAAGAGAGCAGAAGTGAAATTTCTGCTATCGAACGGAGCAGCATAGATTCTACCGTACATGTTCAGTTTGCTGTCGAACAGAGCAATATACATGCTTCTTTTCCTCACTATAAAGATGCACACATGCAAAATGTACAACAATTTTGAAGAACTCCACGAAAGGAAATTTCAAACGAATCAACGGAGCGCGGCGTGCCGCCGCGCACTATCTGCTAGTACTTACTATGGTGGCTAGGTTGCCTTTATTTCTGGTCCAGGTTGCTCGTTCGACCCATTGCAGACACAATTTTTCATATTAATTTCCTTTTCATACTGTTTCGTAACGGGTAGACCTCAAGAGAGACAAAGTTAAGTTTGTGAGCTTTTTTTAGAAAGAAAAAACAAGAGGCTTTTTCCTGAAAGAAAGAACCTTGGAGTTTTTTGCTAAATAGTCAGGCCACATTCCTTCGCCTCGTCTCCCATTCACTTACGGGTGGGCCTCGCGCTATGTTGGCGTGCCCATCAACATCATATACGTATACAGACGTGATTAGCACCGCAAATCCCTGGTTTGATTCTCATATGCAGTTGTTTTATTGTGAAGTGAGGTCTGTGATGTCTTTGATGCCATTTTTGTTTACCTCAATCTTGCCAATCGTGCTTGAGTAGAGTAAAGGTTGAGTTCCAAACATAATGATGCATTGTAGAAAATCTAGATTCAGAACGCCATGTAACAGGTTAGCGAAAACACAATTTAGTGTTCACTATTCGGTTGAAATTGGTAGAGCATGCAAGGGTTTAGAGCAACTTTCTGTGTTGTATATTTGATTTTTGTGATTTCTGATGTTCAGGTCCATGCTCTAGCTGCCGCAGCCTACAGATAACCTCTTCGCTCCTTTTTCTCTCTACCTTAATTTGTGCTTGCTCTGCTCAAGTGTTAAGCACCTCCCTATTCCTTTAATTGTTATTCCCTTTACTTGGTTCATACTTTAATGTGGGAATTAGATATGCTTGTAGAAACCCAAAGTGACTAAAATGCTTATCAAATTGCAATTTTTTGTGGTGTTTATTCGTAATATGTTTCTGAAATCTAATTACTTTGCGCTAGGTTGGTTGCTATGGTCACAAGTTTTAATTTTTGCATATCTTCACTGAAGGGTTCACAAGAGTCTATATTTTTGTATACGAGCATAGATGCCTTTGATTACAAATTTCTGCAATAGAAATACTCACCGGCCATGCTCTCCATATGTTTTTCCCTATCCACTTAGACGGATTATCACCCTTTTCATGGAATGATATATAAGTTTAGATTTGAATATATTGCCGAGGCATTCTCAGTATCTATCTGATGGTACAGATTCCAGAGTCATCATTATAAACAAAAAGGGTTATGCCTTTCCAAATTAATTATGTAAGTTATCTCTGAGGCTTCTCCTGCTCACAAAATTTAAATAGTCTTGCCGGTATGTTGGATGCCTTCCATGCCCATGTTTTTGATCTTTATGCAGTTTGTTGTGTAATTCTAATGGGCACCTTTGTAGATTTTTGTATCCTAATCATAGGAACATTTGCTTTTTATTATTATAGGATGTGTTATCTCTTATCTCAATGGCCACTCTCTTATTTGATGTGCCCACATGCTTTTTTGATGGATGCGACCTGTTATGTGGAGTGGACTTAGGCAGTGTGCGGCAAGCTGCACTACTTACCTGTTAATGTACTTCTTAACATTAGGGCATCGTATGTTGAAAAGGGAAAATTACAGTGCTCTTAAAATATGCCTATGCTAATATGGACATACGAGTCACATGAGCACCTGCTCAATGAAGCCTTTAAAAGCCTTATCATTTTTTTCTTTATGTAGATAACTTGAAGGCATGTGTTATGTCGGATGGCAGCTGTTCCTATGCTGAAGTTATTTTTTCTCTTCCCTTTCTTCCATTATTTTCATGTGTGTCAATAAGAAGAATTATATTTTATTGTTGTGCCTACTGATTAACTGGGCCAATATTTAGACGTAGGAGTCAGCATTAATAGATAGATTGTGGCCATAATTGTGGGCATTATGGGAGGCAACTCACTGGATAAATATAATGGACTCTGGGTGGTGAATTTGGTAACTTTCGAAATGGGCCTTACTCTCTGGTTTTTCCTTCCACGACAACAAGGTGTAGGAGTCGGCACGACGTTGTGTAAGGTACTGATGATCTCTGACGTGAGATACTTATGTGATTCTAACGTCGATGTCTCCCTTCGCAAGCATAACAATGTGCGCTGGTCGACTGGAAGTCAAGGTTCTGGCCGATTGATTTATGTCTCAAATTTCCTTATATTTTCCTTTGTGCTCATCTATCCCGCGAGCTATTGTACATGCACCCCCATTCTTATGCTGAAGAATAAAAAAATGTGAATGGTTTTGTAGGAGTAAGGAGTACTATGGGCTTTTTTAAAGATTCACACCACATCGACTTCTGGAGCAGGCATTCACCTTAATGCAGGGGATGTATGGTCGGTAACAATCTTCTCATGTTTAATTAGCCTTTGCCCATTTAAAATCTCGTCCTACATGAAAGTGTTTTGTTCCTTTCTTCCTGCTGAGTACTTCATGACCTGGTTGTGTTTGACCCCTTCTTCTTGCTGAGTACTTCATGGCCTGGTTATGTTTGACCCCTTCGTGGTGCTGACTGGTGTGACATCCCAGTTAGAGCCTGGTTGTGTTTGACCCCTTCGTGGTGCTGACTGGTGTGCCGTCCCGGTCAAAGCCAACATGAGGAAGGAGGTGGGGAGGACTTGTGTAGATGATTAGGGGGTCATGGATTTGTGTAGCTAGCTACCATGGCTAATCTCGTGTCTGCTGCACATATTTATTTTTATGGTTTGCTTCTTTGGTGTTCTAATTTGAGATTTCCTGCCCTACTTTTGGTAGTACCTCCATCAAAACTAGGAGGACATTTTTTCAGTAATGTTGTGCTTCTTGTGCCATGCTTGTGGATATACTTTTTTGGGTTGCAAAATTTTATGTGTTTCCATTCTAGGTTCACTCATCTCTTTAGAATTCTATCAACAGATCTTTCAGACAACACCTCGACGAGCAAGATATTCTGACGGAGCTATCCAATACACTACTATCACCATATGACATAGAAGAACTATATATATCCATTCTCTTAGGCTACTGTTATTACTTGCTTTTGGTATATCATGTGACATTTTCTATGACATCGTCAAAGTGATGTAATTAACCAAACCATTTTTGTTATAAGTGCTTAGTTCCTCCTATATCTTTCTTTGAGAAGTTCAAAAGATGGAATCAGTGGTCTATATTTCCTTCAATCTGTGGAATATATATTGTATAACCAGTAGTGGACTAGGTGGGTGCTGCTATCGTGCTTTGATATTTGTGTAACAGCCTGAATTGAATATGAATCGTGTTTTACCAAGTTGGATATAACTCTCAATGCATTGTAAACAAGTTATTGTGTGCCGCTATTTTTCTTTGCTTTTGGTATAAAGTTTTAAACGTGCGTACTTTTCCCTTTCATCATGTCAACCTATTGAATTTGAAGTGTGACCTACTGCGTCAGGTTGTATGTGACTGCACCCGGCAGGGGTGCGGGGTGCGGCAAGCCGCACTGCCCATTTAGTTGGTAAAATAGAGCCTCAATTTGCACAAGCATAAGTTCACACCACATACTGATAAGTTATACCACGCTTAGGCAAACCAATCTGACTGGGGGAGTCGAGTTCAAATACATTAGTCTCTCTTTACGATGCATGTCTTAATATCATAATGAAAATTATGTTATCTGAATTTCAATGTTTAAACCAATACACAATTTTTAATTCGATAAATGTGTAGGCATCTCATTTGCACTAAACTAAACGAAGTGAATCTGGACAAGCATGGTAGGTAATCGTATCATGTGTAAAGTATAATCAACAACATTTTTAGTTCTTCGAATTACTAAACCTAACTTGCAAGCCACATTTTCTATGCCCTAGAAGTTTCCATGAATATGACTGCCTAATATATACTAGAAATCGCTATAAAAATATTTGTTAGTGTGTATATAATTTATAAATCTCTATCATAATATTTAATATAATATTAAAAGATATATGAATACATGCATGTATTTGCAAATGTGCATACACTACATCGTTTATACAATATTAGAAAAATAAATATGAAAGATTGTCTTAGCAATAAAGAAAAGTTTTGGTACATCATAATTTTTCATTTTGTAAAATTAAAATTTTAATTATATACATTACAGATGCGTACCAATTAATAATATAAATGTTATTTGAAAATATTTTATGTGGCTAAGTAATAAAAATAGATTAATTACAACTGTAATATGGTACACTTAGTTTAAAATAAGTATAAAAGTTTAATATGAAAAATAATTATTTTACATCGCCCCGGACCCAAAAATACATTGGACCGGCTCTGGGCTCGCCCTGGAGCGCCTCGAGGTCCTGGAAGAAGTCGCCGAAGGTGGTCCCGAACATGTAGCCGCCGAACGCTTGCGCAACTGGCGAAAGGGTGGGCGCCCCTAAACGAATTGCTCCGATTAGCCGGCAAGAACGCAAGAAATCAACACGGAACTTCGGTTCGGCTGAACCTGAAACTGATCCGCACCTGATAGAAGTGCCGCCGCTGCGGCGAAGCTTCCCGGAGAGGCGCAGATCGGCAGCCTCGCGGAGATCGTCACCGTGGTAGAGCTCGTCCCTGGCGCGGTATCACCCGCCTCGCGCTCCTCGTCGGTGGCCGCGGTCTCCGCCGCGGAATCAAGCTCCTCGGCTATAGCCACAGTCTCCGCCTCGCGCTCCTCGTCGGTGGCCTCGGTCTCCGCCGCGGCATCAAGCTCCTCGGGCGTGGCCGCAGTCCCCGCCGCGGCAAGCCCCCGACGCCCGTAGAGGGAAAGCGGCAGGCCGATGGCGATGATAGTCTCCCGTCCGCTCCGACGCTCCGCGATCATCGTAGGACCCGCCGCTATCCCGCTCCTCGGAGGACGACGTGGCACGGTACCCAGTGGAGGAAAAGCGGTGTCGTCGAGCAGGCCGGGCACCGGCGGGGCGGGGGCGGGGGCCGGCGCGACGGGCGGGGGCTGGCGAGGAGGAGGCAGTGGCGCTCGTGGATGACATGGCGGAGGAGGACGAGGAGCTCATGGAGGACAACGAGGAGGGGGAGGAGGAGGACGCCATGGAGGCGGTCATTGGGATTGGCAGGAGTATGAAGAATTGGTGGGTAAGGCGGTTGGGCCGTTGGTAGGGGCCGGGTGGTGCCCTCCCTCCCGTATTTATGCACAGCGCAAGAATCACCTAGCTACGGGCAAATGTGCTTTGCTGAATCTTCTGAGATGACACTAGACATCAAAACATATATCTGAAGAAAAAAAATGTTAATTATGTATTTGGAAAATGGTAAACGTGTACAAGAATTTTTTTTCCTTATCTTTACGAAAAATGTCATTCTGTATGAGAAAAACTAGACATCAAAATGATATATGCAAAAAAAATATTAATCATGTATCTGAAAAATACTAAACGTGTATAAGAAAAATGTTTCTAATGTATACGAAAAATGCACATTTTAATGAAAAAAAGTAGCCATCAAAACAAATATATGCAAAAAAAAGTTTAACATATATTTGAAAAATGTTAAATGAGTATAAAATAATGTTCCAACTGTATGAAAAAAATGTAGAATCTGTTTGAAAAAGCTAAAAACATATATTTTAAAAATATTAATCATGTATTTTAAAAATAATAAATTTGGATAAAAAGAGGTTCTTGCTATATACGGAGAATGTACAATGTCTATGAAAAAGGTATAAAACAAAAAAACCATAAAGAAAAAAAGATAAACAAAGAGAAAAAGAAAACAAGAAAAGTGAAAGAGAAAAAGAAAACAGAAAACAGAAAAAAAACAAAAAACCCGATGCAAAACAGTGGAACATAGTGAAAAAATAACATAAAAACAAAGAAAACCAAGAAAATAACCGAACCAAAAAGAAACAAGTCGATGCCAAACAGTGGAACAATTGTGAAAACCAAGAAAAATGATAAAACCAAAAAAGAAACCCAAAGAAAATGAAAAAAAATATCCGATGGAAGCTGATAAAGAAACAAAAGAAAACCAATGAAAAAGAAACAAAATCGAGAAAGAAACAAATAAACCAGATGAAAAAAAACCTTGAAAGAAGCAAAGAAAACCGGTGAAAATCCTAGAAAACTGAAAACTGGAGATAAACCAATGATGAAACAAATAAACAATGGAGAAATTCAGTTGAGTGAGATATAGTCTTCGTAGTTGGGTGGTGGAGGGTGCATGAGCCCGCCTTGTTCTGATGACATGCATGTTGGAAAGATGGTGCTGCGCTGAGAGGAAACTGGATTCTGTCGGTGGGTGCAGTCACAATCTAAGAATTTTTCAACTTGGATGCCTCGTTGCTCTCGCGAGCACCGGCGATGTGGCGAACCCTCCCCTCAGCCTTCGGCGTCTCCCCTCTCCTCCTGTGCTCCTTCGCAGTTACCGATGGGTTCCATCGGGCGAAGCTCAGAGGGCATTGGCAGCTGAGAGGCCTTCCCTCCTTCCTCGAGAGGGAACAGTGTTGCCGGGTGCAACTGCCCATCAGGGACACGACGCTCCATGAGGGGTTCGGTGGTGGAGCTGCATGCAACAACGCTGCAGGGGCGCGTTGGACACGGCAGCGTCGGATGTGCTCTAAGTGGCGCATCTCGCTAGTGGCGGCAGATGGTGGTGCCCTGCTACGTTTGCGGGCTGGCATGCTGCAACGGGGTTGGGCTCAGTGGGTTGCGGCTTGCTTTGGATGGAGCGCCTTGTGGACGCGGAGAATTGAGCCCTAGCGAGCTTGGGGTTACAGCGATCACACTCATTCATACCAATAATCATACCAATCTGAGGAGAAACTCACTAATAGAGAAACAAAGCATTAGCAACGGCCCTCGGAAGTGGTTGTGATCAAGTAGGACAAACCTGCCTCTAATATTTTAGCTAGACGGTTATTTTCGCCATGGAGGGCTTCAAAATTTGAAACCGCCTATAATAATCCACGGAGGCGGTTTCGAATGCCTAACCACCTCCAGTTCATATGTATTAGAGGTGATTTTGTAGCTATAACTGTTGGGGAACGCAGTATTTTAAAAAAATTACCTACGATAACGCAAGATCTATCTATGTGATGCATAGCAACGAGCAGGAGAGTGTGTCTACGTACCTTCGTAGACCAAAAGCGGAAGCGTTAAGTAACGCGGTTGATGTATTCGAACGTCTTCGCGATCCAACCGATCAAGTACCGAACGCATGACACCTCCGTGATCTGCACACGTTCAGCTCGGTGACGTCCCTCGAACTCTTGATCCAGCTGAGGCTGAGGGAGAGTTTCGTCAGCACGACGGCGTGATGACGGTGATGATGAAGTTACCGACGCAGGGCTTCGCCTAAGCACTACAACGATATGACCAAGGTGGAAATCTGTGGAGGGGGGCACCGCACACGGCTAAATAATCAACTTGTGTGTCTATGGGGTGCCCCCTCCCCCGTATATAAAGGAGGGGAGGAAGGGGCCGGCCGGCCTCATGGTGCCCCCCAATGGGGGGGGGGGGGGGGAACCTACTCCTAGTAGGAGTAGGATTCCCCCCTTTCCTAGTCCTAATAGGAGGGGGAAGGAAGGGGAAGAGGGGAAGAAGGAAAGGGGGGGGGGGCTCCCCAATTCGGATTGGGCTTGGGGGCCGCCCCTCCTCTTGGCCGCCTCCTCTCTCTTCCACTAAAGCCCATGTAGGCCCATTAAGTCTCCGGAGGGTTCCGGTAACCCCCCGGTACATCGGAAAATGCCCGAACTCATTCGAAACCTTTCCGGTGTCCAAACATAGCTTTCCAATATATCTGGGACTCCTCGTCATGTCCGTGATCACATCTGGGACTCCAAAAAACCTTCGGTACATCAAAACACATAAACTCATAATACCGATCATCATCGAACGTTAAGCGTGCGGACCCTACGAGTTCAAGAACTATGTAGACATGACCAAAACTCATCTCCAGTCAATAACCAATAGCGGAACCTGGATGCTCATATTGGCACCCATATATCCTACGAAGATCTTTATCGGTCAAACCACATAACAACATACGTTGTTCCCTTTGTCATCGGTATGTTACTTGCCCGAGATTCGATCGTCGGTATCACTATACCTAGTTCAATCTCGTTACTGGCAAGTCTCTTTACTCGTTCCGCAATGCATCATCCCGTAACTAACTCGTTAGTCACATTACTTGCAAGGCTTATAGTGATGTGCATTACCGAGAGGGCCTAGAGATACCTCTCTGACAATCGGAGTGACAAATCCAATCTCGATCTATGCCAACTCAACAAACACCATCGGAGACACCTGTAGAGCATCTTTATAATCACCAAGTTACGTTGTGACGTTTGATAGCACACTAAGTGTTCCTCCGGTATTCGGGAGTTGCATAATCTAATAGTCATAGGAACATGTATAAGTTATGAAGAAAGCAATAGCAATAAACTAAACGATCATCGTGCTAAGCTAACAGATGGGTCATGTCAATCACATCATTCTCTAATGATGTGATCCCGTTAATCAAATGACAACTCATGTCTATGGCTAGGAAACTTAACCATCTTTGATTAACGAGCTAGTCAAGTAGAGGCACACTAGTGACACTCTATTTGTCTATGTATTCACACATGTACTAAGTTTTCGGTTAATACAATTCTAGCATGAATAATAAACATTTATCATGATATAAGGAAATATAAATAGCAACTTTAATATTGCCTCTAGGGCATATTTCCTTCAGTCTCCCACTTGCACTAAAGTCAATAATCTAGATTACACAGTTTTGGTACTGGTCATGTTTTGCTCGTGAGAGAGGCTTAGTCAACGGGTCTGCAACATTCAGATCCATATGTATCTTGCAAATCTCTATGTCTCCCTCCTTGACTTGATCGCAGATGGAATTGAAGCGTCTCTTGATGTGTTTGGTTCTCTTGTGAAATCTGGATTCCTTTGCCAAGGCAATTGCTCCAGTATTGTCACAAAAGATTTTCATTGGACCCGATGCACTAGGTATGACACCTAGATCGGATATGAACTCCTTCATCCAGACTCCTTCATTCGCTGCTTCCGAAGCAGCTATGTACTCCAGTTCACACGTAGATCCCGCCACAACGCTTTGCTTAGAACTGCACCAACTGACAGCTCCACCGTTCAATATAAATATGTATCCGGTTTGTGACTTAGAGTCATCCAGATCAGTATCAAAGCTTGCATCGACGTAACCATTTACGACGAGCTCTTTGTCACCTCCATAAACGAGAAACATATCCTTAGTCCTTTTCAGGTATTTCAGGATGTTTTCTTGACCGCTGTCCAGTGATCCACTCCTGGATTACTTTGGTATCTCCCTGCTGAACTAATAGCAAGGCACATATCAGGTCTGGTATACAGCATTGCATACACGATAGATCCTATGGCTGAAGCATAGGGAATGACTTTCATTTTCTATCTATCTTCTGCAGTGGTCGGGCATTGAGTCTGACTCAACTTTACACCTTGTAACACAGGCAAGAACCCTTTCTTTGCTTGATCAATTTTGAACTACTTCAAAACTTTATCAAGGTATGTGCTTTGTGAAAGTCCAATTAAGCGACTTGATCTATCTCTATAGATCTTGATGCCCAATATATAAGCAGCTTCACCGAAGTCTTTCATTGAAAAACTCTTGTTCAAGTATCCTTTTATGCTATCCATAAATTCTACATCATTTTCAATCAACAATATGTCATCTACATATAATATTAGAAATGCTACAGAGCTCCCACTCACTTTCTTGTAAGGGACAATTCCATTTCTCCCCCTAACTTGAGCCATCACCTGGCATTTGCCCCTAATTTTCAAGTATGCTCAAAAATACCCCTCTTCCGTCAAGTCACCTTACGTAAATGCCCATACGTCTGCAAATCGGTCAAAGGGTTTGACTGCCTAGTGAACAGTAACATGGTGAACAGTAAATTTGAAAAAATAGCAAAAAAAATCAAAAAAATCTGAAATTTTGTGGGATCGAAGATACTCAAGGGAGCAAGGTGCATGCAAATTTTCGCGCTGTTTGGACATTCCAGCAGCTCGTGTCAAAGGAAAAACTTTAAAATGTATGCTGTGAATAGTAAATTCAAAAATAATAGCAAGAAAATTCAAAAAAATATGAAATTTTTTGGCATCAAAGAGGCTGGGGTGCACAAGGTGCGTGCAAAATTTTGTTGTGTTTCGACACGGTAGGAGCTCGTGGAAAAAAAACAAAATTTGCCGCAAAAAAAAACTTTGAAAAAATGCAGTATTTTTTTTTGCTAGAGCACCTCGCATGTCATTTGATCACAAAAATTTGCAAGCGCCTTGCGCACCCAAGCCTCTTTGATGCCAAAAAAAATCATATTTTTTTAGAAATTTCTTACTATTTTTTTGAATTTACTGTTCACAACATATATATTTACATTTTTTCCTTTGCCATGAGTTCCCGGATTGTCCAAACAGCGCAGAAATTTGCACGCACCTTACGCCCTTGAGTATCTTCGATCCCACAAAATTTTAGATTTTTTGCTATTTTCTTCGAATTTACTGTTCACCACATTACTATTCACCAGACGGTCAAAGCCCTTTGACCAGACGGCAAGGGCATTTCTATAAAGGTGACTTGACGGAAGAGGGGTATTTTTTAGCATACGTGAAAATTAGGGGCAAATGACAGGTGGTGGCTCAAGTTAGGGGTAGAAATGCAATTGTCCGTTCTTGTAAATACAGGCTTCTCCAAAAGTCTGTATAAAACCATATGCTTTGATCACACTATCAAAACATTTATTCCAACTCCGAGATGCTTGCAGCAGTCCATAAATGGATCGCTGTAGCTTGCACACTTTGTTAGCATCCTTTGGATCGATAAAACCTTCTGGTTGCATCATATACAACTCTTCTTCCAGAAATCCATTCAGGAATGCAACTTTTACATCCATTTGCCAAATTTCATAATCATAAAATGTGGCAATTGCTAACATGATTCGGACGGACTTAAGCATCGCTACGGGTGAGAAGGTCTCGTCGTAGTCAACTCCTTGAACTTGTCAAAAACCTTTCGCAACAAGTCGAGCTTTGTAGATAGTAACATTACCGTCAGCGTCAGTCTTCTTCTTGAAGATCCATTTATTCTCTATGGCTTGCTGATCATCGGGCAAGTCAACCAAAGTCCACACTTTGTTCTCATACATGGATCCCATCTCAGATTTCATGGCCTCAAGCCATTTCACGGAATCTAGGCTCATCATCGCTTCCTCATAGTTCGTAGGTTTGTCATGGTCAAGTAACACGAGACCTCCAGAACAGGATTACCCTACCACTCTGGTGCGGATCTTACTCTAGTTGACCTATGAGGTCCGGTAGTAACTTGATCTGAAGTTACATGATCATCATCATTAGCTTCCTCACTAATTGGTGTAGGAATCACAGGAACTGATTTCTGTGATGAACTACTTTCCAATAAGGGAGCAGGTATAGGTACCTCATCAAGTTCTACTTTCCTCCCGCTCACTTCTTTCGAGAGAAACTCCTTCTCTAGAAAGGATCCATTCTTAGCAAAAAATATCTTGCCTTCGGACCAGTGATAGAAGGTGTACCCAACAGTCACTTTTGGGCATCCTATGAAGACACATTTCTGTGATTTGGGTTTGAGCTTATTAGGTTGAAGCTTTTTCACATAAGCATCGCAGCCCCAAACTTTAAGAAAGGACAACTTGGGTTTCTTACCAAACCACAGTTCATAAGGTGTCGTCTCGACGGATTTAGATGGTGCCCTATTTAACGTGAATGCAGCCGTCTCTAAAGCATAACCCCAAAACAATAGCGGTAAATCAGTAAGAGACATCATAGATCGCACCATATCTAATAAAGTGCAGATACGATGTTTGGACACACCATTACGCTGTGGTGTTCCGGGTGGCGTGAGTTGCGATACTATTCCGCATTGTTTCAAATGAAGACCAAACTCGTAACTCAAATACTCTCCTCCACGATCAGATCACAGAAACTTTATTTTCTTGTTACGATGATTTTCCACTTCACTCTGAAATTCTTTGAACTTTTCAAATGTTTCAGGCTTATGTTTCATTAAGTAGATATACCCATATCTGCTCAAATTATCTGTGAAGGTCAGAAAATAACGATGCCCGCCACGAGCCTCAATATTCATCGGACCACATACATCAGTATGTATTATTTCCAATAAATGTGTTGCTTGCTCCATTGTTCCGGAGAACGGAGTTTTAATCATTTTGCCCATGAGGCAAGGTTCGCAAGTACCAAGTGATTCATAATCAAGTGATTCCAAAAGTCCATTAGTATGGAGTTTCTTCATGCGCTTTACACTAATATGACCCAAACGGCAGTGCCACAAATAAGTTGCACTATCATTATCAACTCTGCATCTTTTTGCTTCAATATTACGAATATGTGTATCACTACTATCAAGATTCAACAAAAATAGACCACTCTTCAAGGCTGCATGAAAATAAAAGATATTACTCATATAAATAGAACAACCATTATTCTCGGATTTAAATGAATAACCGTCTCGCATCAAACAAGATCCAGATAACAGTTATTCAGGTCTAAAACTAATACTGAAGGTAGATGTAGAGGTAGCGTGCCGACGGTGATCAGATCGGCTTTGGAACCATTTCCCACGCGCATCGTCACCTCGTCCTTAGCCAATCTTCACTTAATCCGTAGTCCCTGTTTCGAGTTGCAAATATTAGCAACAAAACTAGTATGAAATAACCAGGCACTACTACGAGCATTAATAAGGTACACATCAATAACATGTATATCACATATACCTTTGTTCACTTTGCCTTCTTATCTGCCAAATACTTGGCGCAGTTCCGCTTCCAGTGACCAGTCCCTTTGCAGTAGAAGCACTCAGTCTCAGGCTTGGGTCCATACTTGGGCTTCTTCACTTGAGCAGCAACTTGCTTGCCGTTCTTCTTGAAGTTCCCCTTCTTCCCTTTACCCTTCTTCTAGAAACTGGTGGTGTTGTTGACCATTAACACTTGATGCTCTTTCTTAATTTCTACCTCCGTAGCCTTTAGCATTGTGAAGAGCTCAGGAATTTTCTTATCCATCCCTTGCATATTATAGTTCATCACGAAGCTTTTGTAGCTTGGTGGCAGTGATTGAAGAACTCTGCCAATGACACTATCAACCGGAAGATAACTCCCAGCTCATTCAAGTGATTATGATACCCAGACATTTTGAGTATATGTTCACTGACAGAACTATTCTCCTCCATTTTACAGCTGTAGAACTTATTGGAGACTTCATATCTCTCAATCCGGGCATTTGCTTGAAATATTAACTTCAACTCCTGGAACATCTCATATGCTCCATGACGTTCAAAACGTCGTTGAAGTCCCGGTTCTAAGCTGTAAAGCATGGCACACTGAACTATCGAGTAGTCATCAGCTTTGCTCTGCCAGGAGTTCATAACGTTTTGCGTTCCTCCTGCAGCGGGTCTTGCACCTAGCAGTGCTTCCAGGACGTAATTCTTCTGTGCAGCAATGAGGATAATCCTCAAGTTACGGACCCAGTCCGTGTAGTTGCTACCATCATCTTTCAACTTAGCTTTCTCTAGGAACGCATTAAAATTCAAAGGAACAAGATGTACGGGCCATTGATCTACAACAACATAGACATGCAAAATACTATCAGGTACTAAGTTCATGATAAATTAAAGTTCAATTAATCATATTACTTAAGAACTACCACTTAGATAGGCATCCCTCTAATCATCTAAATCAACTAAACCATGTCCGATCATCACGGGAGATGGAGTAGTTTTCAATGGTGAACATCTTTATGTTGATCATATCTACTATATGATTCCCGCTCGACCTTTCGGTCTCAGTGTTCCGATGCCATATCTGCATATGCTAGGCTCGTCAAGTTTAACCCGAGTATTCTGCGTGTGCAAAACAGGGTTGCACCCGTTGTATGTGAACATAGAGCTTATCACACCCGATCATCACGTGGTGTCTCGGCACGACGAACTGTAGCAATGGTGCATACTCAGGGAGAACACTTGTACCTTGAAATTTAGTGAGAGATCATCTTATATGCTACCGCCGAACTAAGCAAAATAAGATGCATAAAGGATAAACATCACATGCAATCAATATAAGTGATATGATATGGCATCATCATCTTGTGCCTTTGATCTCCATCTCCAAAGCACCATCATGATCACCATCATCACCGGCTTGACACCTTGATCTCCATCGAAGCATCGTTGTTGTCTCGCCAACTATTACTTCTACAACTATCACTAACGCATAGTGATAAAGTAAAGCAATTACATGGCGATTGAATTTCATACAATAAAGCGACAACCATAAGGCTCCTGTCAGTTGCCGATAACTATTACAAAACATGATCATCTCATACAACAATTTATATATCATCACGTCTTGACCATATCACATCACAACATACCCTGCAAAAACAAGTTAGACGTCCTCTACTTGTTGTCGCAAATTTTACATGGCTGCTACGGGTTTAGCAGGAACCACTCTTACCTACGCATCAAAAACCACAATGATTTTTCGTCAAGTGTGTTGTTTTAACCCTCATAAAGGACCGGGCGTAGTTACACTCGATTCAACTAAAGTTGGAGAAACACACACCCACTAGCCACCTGTGTGCGAAGCACGGCGGTAGAACCAGTCTCATGAACGAGGTCATGTAATGTCGTTTTGGGCCGCTTCATCCAACAATACCGCCGAATCAAAGTATGACATGCTGGTAAGTAGTATGACTATTATCACCCACAACTCTTTGTGTTCTACTCATGCATATAACATCTACGCATAGACCTGGCTCGGATGCAACTGTTGGGCAACGCAATATTTCAAAAAATTTACCTACGGTCACGCAAGATCTATCTATGTGATGCATAGCAACGAGCGGGAGAGTGTGTCCACGTACCCTCGTAGAACGAAAGCGGACGCGCTAAATAACGTGGTTGATGTAGTCGAACATCTTCGCGATCCAACTGATCAAGTACCAAACGCACGGCACCTCCGCGATCTGCACACGTTTAGCTCGGTGACATCCCTCGAACTCTTGATCTAGCTAAGGCCGAGGGAGAGTTTCGTCAGCACGACGGCGTGATGACGGTGATGACACTACTAGGAAAAGGGCTATAGATGGAAATGACACTAATGGCGCACCGGAAAGATGGTGCGCCATTAGTATATACTAATGGCGCACCGCCATACGATGCGCCATTAGAGTCTAAACTACTAATGGCGCACCATGCTTTGGGTGCGCCATTAGTACCAATTTTTTAACTAGTGCGCCTGTCCAAACATACTAATGGCGCATCCTGCCCGAAAATCGCCATTAGTAGTTGTAACTACTAATGGCGCACCAAATTTTTTTTAAACTAGTGCTTCTGACCAAACATACTATTGGCGATTCCTGCCCGAGTGCGCCATTTTTTTTTGTAAATAATATTGGCGCACCAGTGTGCCGGTGCGCCATTAGTACCAAATTTTTTTTTTAAACTAGTGCGCCTGTCCAAACATACTAATGGCGCACCCACACCTGGTGCGCCATTAGTAGTTGTAACTACTAATGGCGCACCAGTGTGGGTGCGCCATTAGTATAGAAACTTTTTGAACTAGTGCGCTGTCCAAACATACTAATGGCGCATCCTTCTTAGGTGCGCCATTAGTAGTGGTAACTACTAATGGCGCACCATGCAAGAGGTGCGCCATTAGTAAGTGGGCAGCAACAAGATATTTGGGACAGCCTCTCCTACCCACACACTCACTTTCTCCCCACTTCATTCTCTCCACCTCCTCTTTTTCACCTCATTTCCACCATAGATTCATTCAAATTAAGTGGTTAAATTACCTTGTTTTAATAGGTAAGTAAGGGGAAGCTATATTTAGGTTGTTCTCCTTACAACAATGTGCACATGCACTTTTTACGGCCTAGCTAGATCTATGTATGTTCGTGGTGTTGCATATGTTTGTGGTGTTTGCATATGTGTTTGTGTTTGGAGGTGTACCGGTATTTGAAATGCGATAGTTGCCAATATTTTGCGGAATGTTGATTCATTTCCGTTTGGCGAGAATTTTGGCATTAAGCATCCTTTTGGTCCTATTTTTAGGAAAGTCATGCCAAATTTTTTCTTGGTTCTAAAATATCGCTTTTGCTCTACCCATGACGACCATGGTCCGCACGATGACCGAAGGCATCGTGAATAGGTTTTTGAGGTCCGCGAAGGCCGAGATGCTTCAAAAGAACGAGACGGAGATAAGATGTCTGTGTCGAAGATGCAAGCTGAAGAGCCTTATTGCGGACCCGGATTCGGGGCAGGTGCGGGACCACCTGCTGTTGCGTGGTTTCATGGATGGCTATCGGTGGCAAGGTGATGAAGATGACTACGAAGTCGTCCATGCGGGCGGGCAAGAAATGAGGAAGGGCAGCAAGACAACCACCGCGGCTCGGGCGGGCGAGAAGACGAAGAATCCCCGGCGATGATCACGACCGTGATGTTGTACAGTCATCATGTAGAATATGCAGGACATGATGATGAGGAAGATGCCGGAGCAGGCGACGGGCATGATCATGAAGATGATGATGCCGGGCGGAGCGGACGCTGGACCATCGATGGGCTGGGTGCAGGACCCTCATATTCAAGAGCTGCTTCTCAAGCGGTGGATGACGCAAGAGCTGCCGCCGAGAGAAAGCCAAGATGGATCAACTTGAGTTAGACGCGGTTACTCCATTGTATGAAGGATGCAGGCCGAGGATACCCGCTTTGAAAAGTAACGCTCATGGCCCCGGAGATGAAGGTAAAACACAAAATGACCGGCGCATGCTTCGACGAGAACATGTCATTACAGCACGAACGTCTTCCCAAAGGAACAAGTGCCCGACCAGTTTGGAGGAGGCGAAGAAAATCGTGTGTCCTCTGGATTTATCGCACGTGAAATACCATGTGTGCATGAACAATTGCATCATTTATCGGAACGAGCACGCGGAGTCTACCATATGTCCGGTGTGCGGCGTCACTCGATACAAGAAGAGGAAGAAAGCTCCTCGAAAAGTGGTGTGGTACTTTCCGATCACTCCTCGTCTGCAGCACTATTTCGCGGACCCTAAGGTAGCAAAGCTAATGGCGCACCAGATACTAATGGCGCACCAGATACTAATGGCGCACCAGGTGGTGCGCCATTAGTAAAAATTACTAATGGCGTGCTGTCAATGGCGCACCTCTGATGCGCCATTAATGGCCATATTAGGTGCGCCATTAGTAGTGGTATTTCTAGTAGTGTGATGAAGTTACCGATGCAGGGCTTCGCCTAAGCACTACAACGATATGACCGAGGTGGAAATCTGTGGAGGGGGGCACTAAACACGGCTAAACAATCAAATTGTGTGTCTATAGGGTGCCCCCTTCCTCGTATATAAAGGCGGGGAGGAGGGGGCCGGCCGGCCTTATGGTGCGCCCCCAAGGGGGGGGGGAATCCTACTCCTACTAGGAGTAGGTTCCCCCCTTTCCTAGTCCTAATAGGAGGGGGGAGGAAGGGAAAGAGGGGAAGAAGGAAAGGGGGGCCGGCCCCCCTCCCCAATTCGGATTGGGCTTGGGGGGAGCGCCCCTCCTCTTGGCCGCCTCCTCACTCTTCCACTAAAGCCCATGTAGGCCCATTGTCAGTGTCAAAACCGGCGGATCTCGGGTAGGGGGTCCCGAACTGTGCGTCTAGGCAGATGGTAACAGGAGACAAGGGACACGATGTTTTACCCAGGTTCGGGCACTCTTGATGGAGGTAAAACCCTACGTCCTGCTTGATTAATATTGATGATGTGTGTTACAAGAGTGGATCTACCACGAGATCAAAGAGGCTAAACCCTAGAAGCTAGCCTATGGTATGATTGTTGTATATTGTATATCTATCGACTAGCCTGGCCTCGGTTTATATAATGCACCAGAGGCCTAGGATAACAAGAGTCCTAGCCGAATACGCCGGTGGGGAGGAGTCCTTGTCTTGATCGCCAAGTCTTGTGGAATCTTCCTTGTATGCGGCAACTGTCCGGACTGGCCCATGAGTATACGACCATGGGGATCCTCGGCCCAATCCAACTGATCGGGAGACGACGTGGTGAGTACCCCCTAGTCCAGGACACCATCAGTAGCCCCCTGAACCGGTCTTCAAGTTGGGGACGCTCCTCGATTCTTCCGAACTGTTCTTCATCTTCGGTCGTCGGTCTTGAAAACTGGTTCAACAAATCTTCTCATCTTCGATCTTGAGGATCACCGAAATGCATTCGACGAGCTTACACGTCGGGTATCCGAGGAGCCCCTTTAAGTTTACGGCCTTTATCTATGCCTTGTTATTTTTATGCCACACCTCGGGTTTGAACTTTTTTCCGGGTGGCAGCGTCTTCTTGCATCCGAGCTCCAACGCCGGACTGCATTCGAGGTATCTTTTGCAGCCGAGCACCAATGCCGGACAGCTTCCCAGCTCTAACGCCGGACTATGTATCCGAGCTCCAACGCCGGACTGTATCTGAGCTCCAACGCCGGACTATGTATCCGAGCTCCAACGCCGGACTGTATCCGAGGTGTCATAAATCACCTTGGTTCAAAGAAGTTTGAAGGAGTTTAGTCGAGCTTAATGCGGGAAATGCCCTCTAAGGAGCCAACCACTTGCATCCGAACTATATGCCGAATTGCTTCCGAGGTGGTGCACCACCCCGAACGTGGGCTGATTTTTGGTCGATATTTTTTATTGATGCAATTTATTCTCTGACGAGATATATAGCCAGTAGCCCTCAAGGTGTGTATCGGTCCAAAACCCGAGATGCACCTGAAGGATGACATAAGACCGCTGATCCCAGTAACCGCTGAGACTCAGGTTGATTTGCAAAATCGGCCTGAGGATCAAGTCCTAGCTCGGGAGAATACTTTAGGACGCAAAAGCGGCGTGCTCAGACCTCGAGACTAAGGATGAATGCGGCCGACCAACCTGAGGATCAAAATCTCCTCGGAAACTGTATTGCACTTAAAATTTTCTGCATAGAACAAGCAATGCAGTAGCCCCCGAGACACTGGTCAGGTGGCAACACCAGATCAGGGGATCAATGTGCCCCTTTAATATTTGTAAATAATAAGCCCGAAGCCCAAGATTCCCGAGCCTTAATGCGGGCACGGGTGGCCGAATTAAGGATCAATATCCATAGTAAAATCACAAATTATGTGTAATGACTCTATGTATCCAAGTACTTTACGTCATTAATGCTCGGATCCGCATTGTACAAAACTTTGTTGACCGACCATCGGCTTCAACCTCCTCGGCCAGTAGCCGAGGAGTGTTTGTCCTACTTTATAAAGCCTTTATGAGGGCAAAGATTGACGACAAACAAGGCAATCTGGCCATACGGTTTTATAAACAAAGGTACGCAGAGAGATATGTTATATTACTGTTTAATATAAGAAATGTCTTTCAAAGAAAATAGTCCCGCTTATCGGTTCCTTTCTTTGGGTTGTCATGCTAAGCATGATCATGAAACCTCAGCTCCAATGCAAGAGCAAAATATTGAGGATTTAGTTTGGGAGGCCAGTTACTAGCCCCCGGTAGTGTTCGGCGACAGTCGAGGTCAAGACGGAAACACTTCCGCCAATGTTATGAATGGCCCGTCATTTAATATAGTCATCGGATCGCTGACCAGTTTACACCTATTGTGACAGTCAGTTTTCGGCTTTCTCCACTGAGGTGCTTGACCATGCGAGCTGGAAGCACAATCACAGTGGTTCTCCCTTTGCACACCTAGCCGAACAAAGTGGAACGTAGGAGGCAAGCGCGGGAGCCGGGCAACCCAACTATTGACCGAAGACACAATTCAAAACTGATGCATATATAGCAATATCCGGGAATGTTTTTGCCGAATCTCTAAAGGTGTCTGGCATTGCACTGCGAGACTTGTGCTGAAAACACACAAATAGTTTAAAAGTGCCAAAAGCTTGGAAAACCAAAAAACGTTAGTAAAAACATGACATCCGAACAAGATCAAGTGTTCGGTGCCAATCCGAAAATTGGACTTTAGAAAAAAAAGGTGCTTCTGCCGTGCTTTAACATGACACGTCCTATCTCAAGACTTCAAGCGGGCCAGCCTACGGCTTCAGTCTCCCATCCCGAAGGCGGAGTACTTCTCAGTAGGCCAGTTTAGAAAACTAAACTCTTGCGGTTTTGAGAGAGAAATTAGGCTCCCCGGCTAGTGACCGCACACTCGTGTCGAGAAAAGGAGTGATAAATAATAATAATAACTCAAGAACGACTAAGAAGAAAAACACTTATTATAAAAGCGGCTCAAATAAACATAAGAGCCCCCAAGTGACTTGGGTAAAAGTTGACTATATAATGTAAGGTGACATGTAGAATGCCTTCTAGCCGGATTGTAGATCGCTTATCGTAGCGGACCTTTTCGCTTCAACCTCTGGACCCAATAGTCCGGAGTGTGTCCGAATACCCTCGCGGTTATAAAAACCGGGCATGCGTGGAGACCAGGCGTAGGGGTCATTAGTGCTTTATCAGACAAGTGCCCAACTAGTTATGTTATATTACATGGTTAGTAAGAAACATCTTCCAGGAGAATAGTTCCGTTAGGGGTTCCTTTCTCGGGAGGCATGCCCTAAAGTGCATGTCCGGACTGCGAAAAGAGCAGAAAAACATCTGGGGGCAGGTAAATGAATAGGTAAGAAATCATCTTTTAGTTCACCGATCGAGTATTCCCTTAAGAACGCTAGCTTTCGGCTTCACCCAGTCTGAGGTACACATCCGGCTGACCCGGCAATAACAATCGCAGAGGTGCTCCCTTTACCACCTAGCCGAACAATCAGGAACGTAGGGGTAAGCACAGGAGCCCGGCAATCCAGCTTGGCCAAAACTTAAGTCATATCGATGCATATAATGGTGAATAAAACGTACATGCGGAAGTGTGACACATGTGTTGGGCATAAAGCCTGAATTAATAAGCTTCTGTTAAAGAAGCCCCCAGGTATAATGAGCGCGGGTAGCGCGTCAAGTGTGTGCAAACAAAGTTTGGACAAGGAAAATTTTTACAAGCAACTTTTTTCCAAAAAAGTATAATGCTTGGTCGAGCCGAACACAAGTTAAAAATTTAAAACTTTGAGCATGAAGGCAACTTAGCTGGTTAATGTGTTCGGTATTGACGACGTGGTCCGAGCTTGATGCGGGACAAGGTTCCATCCCCCAAGCCGGTCCCGAGGTGGCGGAGCAGAGAGCTCGACATTCCGAAGTGGTGACATAGCACGGTCAATGCAGGACGGCAGGGTGATGCCGAAGTCCCCGGCATGGGGTAATGAAGTGTTGACGAAGCCCCCTGTCCAGCCGAGGTGACGCCAAAGGATATAGTCCGGCTGGATCATTTTCCTGTGCACAAAAAGTAGTGCAAACCGGAGATAATAGTAATAATAATAATTAAAAAAATTTGTTGCATAATAAATAATTTATGCAAAGTGAGTAATAAAAGAAATATGGCCTGGCGCCGAAGTCGATGTCGATGCAGGTCTTCGGGGTAATGCAATAAAGGCGTGGCAAAGCCTGGATTCACAGGTCGGTCCGAGTTTCGGATGCGGCGTTCGCCGGACTATGTACGGAAACTGACCGAACCATCATGCGACCGTCGATAATGCGGCCACCATTTGATAGACCTGTGTACATATGATGGACAAACCAGAGTAATAATTCCTTGGGGAAAATTAACCCAAACAAACAAAAAGAAATACTAGGATTAATAGCACCTGGTTTATTTGTTGTAGCAATCCGAAGGAAGGTGATACCCAAAATTGGGACTCGATCCGCGCACCCATTGCCTGGTCGGCTAGTGACGCCGAAGTGTCCGGAGTAGGTTGATGAAGAGATGGCGAAGCCCCCGGTCCAGCCGAGATGTCGAAGTAGGTCGGCGTGATGGACACCGGCTTGAAGAAGCAATAGTGCGGCCCTGCCGATGCAGGTCGTGATGTGGTCGATGCCGGCTTGATGAAGCGACCGTGCGGCGATGCCGGTATGCCCGCTCCGTGTAATCCGTGGGGCGGAGATGTTGGTGATGATTTATCCTTCGCGATGCGATGCTGGACTCTTGTTCGGCTTGCCGAGTTGATGATCCGAAGAAGTTGAGCTCGGCTCAACAAAGTGACGACGTTTCTAGCGCAGGTCGGCAGCCGTGGAGCAATATTGCCGTACTGGTTTGACACCAGCATGATGTTGAAGATCATGTTCAAAAGATTTTAAAGTTAGTGGGATGTGTTCGGGAACAAAACACAACACCCCATACAAAACTTCCTTCAAAAAGGATGTCCGAAATCCCGTTCATAAAAAAGACGAACTCGGGTCGGATTCGTTTTCGCGCAGAAAACAGATCCGAAAAGTGATGCACCAATCGGAAGGTTCCCAGAGTTTGGACGGTCGGATCGAGCTGAAATTTTGAGGGGTGGTAGATATAGGAATTCCGCAGCCGATCAACGGTTGGATCTTCCAAAGGAAGTTCGAGCTAGAAGCTGGACACCACACCCTAAACTCGTCCGGATTCTCGTCCAGATTCAATGCGGCTCCGGTATATCGGAGATTGCCAGAGATTCCTCCATCGGAACTTGACGAAATTTTCCAGGGTTGTTGTAGACTTGATTCCGCACAATTCCCCTGAAGCAATCGTTAAAACGACGCTTGAGGAGGCGGTGGCGGTGGACACAAGTCCGCTGTCCAGAAAAACAGTACGGTCGCCCGAGGGCAATGTTGACGTTGAGCCCCCGAGCTCCCTGGATGATTCCTCCATGATCTTGATAGAGATCGGAGTTGATGTTGATGAAGTCCCTTATCCGAACATGACGATCGGAGGTAGGGCGCAGCCCTTGGTCGAACCAAGGTGACCAGTTGAGCTGGTGACGAAGATGCCAAAGTCGCAGTTGATCTGCAGGCGAGCCATCGACCTTTTGCCGAACACACAGAGGAACTCTCAATGAAAGCACCAATGTCGGTGTCAAAACCGGCGGATCTCGGGTAGGGGGTCCCGAACTGTGGGTCTAGGCCGATGGTAACAGGAGACAAGGGACACGATGTTTTACCCAGGTTCGGGCCCTCTTGATGGAGGTAAAACCCTACGTCACCCGCTTGATTAATATTGATGATGTGTGTTACAAGAGTGGATCTACCACGAGATCAAAGAGGCTAAACCCTAGAAGCTAGCCTATGGTATGATTGTTGTATATTGTATATCTATCGACTAGCCTGGCCTTGGTTTATATAATGCACCAGAGGCCTAGGATAACAAGAGTCCTAGCCGAATACGCCGGTGGGGGAGGAGTCCTTGTCCTGATCGCCATGTCTTGTGGAATCTTGCTTATATGCGGCAACTGTCCAGACTGGCCCATGAGTATACGGCCATGGGGATCCTCGGCCCAATCGAACTGATCGGGAGACGACGTGGTGAGTACCCCCTAGTCCAGGACACCATCACCCATTAAGCCCCCGGGGGGTTTCTCCCCCGGGTACTACGAAAAATGCCCGAACTCATCTGAAACCTTTCTGGTGTCCAAACATAGCCTTCCAATATATCGATCTTTATCTCTCGACCACTTTGCCACTCCTCATCATGTCCGTGATCACATCCGGGACTCCGAACAACCTTCAGTACATCAAAACACATAAACTCATAATACCGACCGTCATCGAACGTTAAGCGTGCGGACCCTACGGGTTCGAGAACTATGTAGGCATGACCGAGACTCATCTCCGGTCAATAACTAATAGCGGAACCTGGATGCTCATATTGGCTCCTACATATTCTACGAAGATCTTTATCGGTCAGACCGCCAACTGTTTAACACTCTCTTAAACCGCCAACTGTACCTTGCATTGTAGTTTCACCGGTTTAACACTGAATTTTTCACTTACAAACCGTAGACAGTAAACCGGCACCTGTTTGATTTTCTTTCAGCTCCCCCCTTCCGGAATGGAGAAAAAATTTGCTGCTTGCCATTGGGTTCCGTCCGGATCACGGAAACACAGCTCAACGGCTACGTCACCACTGGCATTTTAGCCTCAAAAAATGTTCTCCACTGGCGAGTTCCGGAATCGGAATGTCCACCTGAACCTCAAGAAGGAGAGGTGATTGTTTTTATGCAACACCTAGACCGGGGATTCAGCCCGCCCGGATCACTATTCTTCCGGGATGTCCTCGCAAGCTTCCAACTCCATCCACAAGATATTTGTCCGAACTCTGTGTCCAATATATGCAACTTTCAAGTATTCTGCAAAGTCTATCTTCAAGAAGGACCAACCGTGGAGTTATTTCGAGATTTCTTTCATTTGAACCGCCGTACAGAATTCTCAGACGGTCCTAACACAGAACTTGGCGGCGTTTCAATCCAGAAAAGGAAGGAAGTGGACTTCCCTCACGCCAAACATCATAGCCATCCTAAAGATTGGAATCAAACCTGGTTCTATTGCCAGAACACTGCTCCTAACGGAGAAAATCCCTTGCCAGGTTATCTTCCTCACCGGCTTAGCAACAGCCACCCGTTGCCTTCGCGCTTGACCGCCGCAGAACGGAAGAATTTTGCACCTCAAATTACCAAGCTCCAGGCTCTGATGGCCAATGGTTTAACTGGTATTGACCTTGTCCGCTGCTGGGTTTCTTGGGGCATCTTGCCATTAAGCCGCTGCCCCGGATTGATGCACGAATATACTGGTGACGTCAAAGATCCTCAACGACATCACGATCTATAAATAACTGAGCTTGAAGTTACCAAAACAGTGAAGAAAATGCTTGATGAACCGATCTCCGCATGCAGCCAAACCGGGTTGGCTCCATTCTGCATCTCCAACAAACCGCCCGTGGTAAGGTTCCTCTCATTACTCTACTGACTTTGATTCCATATTGATTGTATTAATCCCTCTGTATTAATTTTCAGGCTAGCAGCTCCTTTTGGAAACAAACTAAACCGGCTCGGGTTCCTCGTGCAAAGACCAAGACCACCAAGAAAACTGGCAAGAGGAAAACCCCTGACTCTTCTGAACCGCCGGAAGATGAAGAATCTGATGCTGAGGTAGAGCTTGACTCACTTGGTTCTTTTTTCATTCATTTTATTGACAGTTGGAATTCCTAGGATGACGCTGAGGCCAGCCATGCAGAACCTGTTGAGGTAATCCTTCTTTCTTCTGATTCGATCTTGTACCGTTAAAAGAATTCGCCACAGTCCGGAAAGTGAAACAATATCACTCCTATGCTCATTTGGATCCAAAATTTTCTTTGAAGACACAAAGAAACCGAAGAACGCTGCACGACCTGGCATAGCGGTCAACAAATTACGCCGTCCGGTTTAGCCGACACACCAACCCGGAAACGTCGTCCGGTGACTTGTTCTCCGAAAAGCGTTATCCTTTGAAAGGTTTCTTCCGATGCCCTCTCAATCCGTCGACCAATTACCAGGCTTCTTCCAACTCGTCTGGTGGTTCATCAACCACTCAGCTGCCTCCTCTCAAAGTTGCTGCTGGGTAAGTATATTACTCCTTAATTTGTTCCTTGTATTTGTCGGTTTATCATATTCTAACCCTTGATGTTGTAGCACCAAGGCTCGACTTAGTAAAAAGGCCAAGACCCTCGACCCTCATGGATGTTGATCCGGAGAAGACTCAGAGCATCATGGTGAAAATCCGAAGTTGCTAAAGACAACTCTGCTGGGAAAAATCAAGATGCCAATGCTAATCCGCCAGAGGTTGAACCGGATGTCCAAGTTGAGACTTCACATCCTCCTGCTCCTCCGAGTCCTGCAGCAGAACAACGGGACTCAACTGCTGATCCGCCAAGCCCGGGAATGAAAGCGCCAAGCCCTGTTGAAAATGCTACTTCAGCCAGTCCGACCAAAGATGATGATGTCGTAGTTACGGGCACCGCATATACTGCCCCTGGCAATCCGATTGCTCTATCAAAGCACACTGCTAAGGAAGAATTTGCTGCCATGAGCAAAGGGAAGGAAAAAACTGATCTCTCAGCTTATAACAATCTCTCTGCCCAAGACCTTCACTCTGGCTTCCTGAACCGGCTCTACACAAGCCGTGATTATGAAGCCGGTTTAGTAAATCTTATGAAGGAGCGCTATGAGGTAAATAGTTGTGCCCTTCTCTTGTACCTCCATTGCATAGTAGCCCCCAAGGGCCGATTTGTCCCTAGAAAGTCAAACTGGGACTTTGCATCGTTCATAGTACTTTGTCTTGTATCTTTCTGATCAAACACACATTAGCCCCCAAGTGCCATGATTAACACTTGTATTAATCCATGGGATTTCAATAATCAGTATAAAAAAATGATCTGCATTAGCCCCCAAGTGCCAATTGTATGACTGGTTATGCGCTTGGGACTTCTAATGAAGATATTAACATGCTCTCTTTTTGTTACAGAGTGAGATACGCCAACAAATCTCACAAATCAATGATCTTCAAGAAAATCTGAAATATCAACAAGCAGAAACCTCCAAGGCCAAGGATGAGCTGAAAACCGCCTTGACTACCATGGAGCAGCTCAAGGAGTGGTTCAAGTCTGAGCGGGCCAGCTGGGATACTGAAAAGGCGGGCTTGCTAAAACGGGCGGAAGATGCTGAAGCAGCTCTTAAACCGGCGACGGAAGAGCTCACTGGATTAAAGCGCCAAATCAATGCCATGACCTCTGCAATATTTGGTAAGCAACGTTTCACCAAGGTTGTGATGAATATTCCTTTTTAAATTTCCTCGGTTTAACCTGAACTTTCTTAAACCGGTATAGGTAGGCGCATTGCTCATCCGGCTCGACATGCGGAAGAAACTCAAGGCAGCGTGATACGCTAATTGAACAGCTGTATACCGCACCCAGCGAAGTCATTTGCGCCACTTCTTATGATAATGCAGCTCCGACATCGATCAAGGACACATCGACCCGGCTATCTATGATACCAGCATAGATACAAGAATTGAAACGATCCACGCTGCGGGCTGGCACCTTATTGGCACTAACTCGCCGCCAAAGCACGGATAGCTGACCTTGATCCGCCGACATAGCCAAAGGCTTCCCAGTGCTCAAGAAAATGGCAAAGTATTTGATAATGATGCTCTCAAACGGGTAACAAGGGAGATGCGTCCTCCGGCGAAGTCAATCGGCAGAAGAGGCCAACCTGACGGTTCACCGCTCCTTCTATGACGCGAACAATGACGGGTTGAAGCTGTTATTCCGGAAGTGCGTAACCTTGTTCCACCAACCCGTAAGCACACTTACGCCGACGCGTTGATCCGCTGAGCTTATAAGTGAAGAGGCTGTCTTTCAGGCTTTAACCCGGATTGACTGGACCACCAATGACTTCCTGCCATTGGATGGTTAGGAGGAAGAAGTTGAACCGACGCCAGAAACGGATCGGATACGGATCGGATAGTGCTAAGCTAACGGAATGATGAGATTGAACTAGGTATTGAGATACCGACGATCGAATCTCGGGCAAGTAACATACCGATGACAAAGGGAACAACGTAAGTTGTTATGCGGTCTGACCGATAAAGATCTTCGTAGAATATGTAGGAGCCAATATGAGCATCCAGGTTCCGCTATTGGTTATTGACCGGAGATGTGTCTCGGTCATGTCTACATTGTTCTCGAACCGAATGGTCCGCACGCTTAACGTTTCGATGACACTTATATTATGAGTTTATGAGTTTTGATGTACCGAAGGAGTTCGGAGTCCCGGATGAGATCAGGGACATGACGAGGAGTCTCGAAATGGTCGAGACGTAAAGATCGATATATTGGACGACTATATTCGGACATCGGAAAGGTTCCGAGTGATTCGGGTATTTTGGGGAGTACCGGGGAGTTATGGGAATTCGTATTGGGCCTTAATGGGCCATATGGGAAAGGAGAGAAAGGCCTCAAAAGGTGGCCACACCCCTCCCCATTGGCTAGTCCGAATTGGACTAGGGAGGGGGGGCGCCCCCTTCCTTCCTTCTCCTTTTCCCTTCCCTTTCCTTCCCTTCTACTCCTACTACTTGGAAGGGCTGCTAGTTCTACTAGGAAAGGGGGAATCCTACTCTCGGTGGGAGTTGGACTCCCCTAGGGTGCGCCATAGAGAGGGCCGACCCTCCCCTCCTCCACTCCTTTATATACGGGGGCAGGGGGCACCCCATAGACACAAGTTGATCTTCGTGATCCTCCACCATATTCCACCTCGGTCATATTGTAGCGTTGCTTAGGCGAAGCCCTGCGACGGTAGAACATCAAGATCATCACCACGCCGTCGTGCTGACGAAACTCCTCCCCGACGCTTTGCTGGATCGGAGCCGAGGATCGTCATCGAGCTGAACGTGTGCCAAGAACTCGGAGGTGCCGGACTAACGGTGATTGGATCGGTCGGATCGTGAAGACGTACGACTACATCAACCGCGTTGATATAACGCTTCCGCTTACGGTCTACGAGGGTACGTAGACAACACTCTCCCCTCTCGTTGCTATGCATCACCATGATCTTGTGTGTGCGTAGGAAATTTTTTGAAATTACTACGTTCCCCAACACATGGATGATCATATTGGCTCCCACATATCCTACGAAGATCTTTATCAGTCAAATCGCATAACAACATACGTTGTTCCCTTTGTCATTGGTATGTTACTTGCCCGATATTCGATCGTCGGTATCACTGTACCTAGTTCAATCTCGTTACCGACAAGTCTCTTTACTCGTTCCGTAATGCATCATCTGGTAACTAACTCATTAGTCACATTGCTTGCAAGGCTTATAGTGATGTGCATTACTGAGAGGGCCCAGAGATACCCCTCCGACAATCGGAGTGACAAATCCTAATCTCGATCTATGCCAACTCAACAAACACCATCAGAGACACCTGTAGAGCATCTTTATAATCACCCAGTTACGTTGTGACATTTGATAGCACACTAAGTGTTCCTCCGGTATTTGGGAGTTGCATAATCTAATAGTCATAGGAACATGTATAAGTTATGAAGAAAGCAATAGCAACAAACTAAACGATCATCGTGCTAAGCTAATAGATGGGTCATGTCAATCACATCATTCTCTAATGATGTGATCCCGTTAATCAAATGACAACTCATGTCTATGGCTAGGAAACTTAACCATCTTTGATTAACGAGCTAGTCAAGTAGAGGCATACTAGTGACACTCTGTTTGTCTACGTATTCACACATGTACTAAGTTTTCGGTTAATACAATTCTAGCATGAATAATAAACATTTATCATGATATAAGGAAATATAAATAACAACTTTATTATTGCCTCTAGGGCATATTTCCTTCAATAACCGCCTATGTGGTCGATCACTTCACTTATATCTATTTCCCTCATTCATCCCACTCCTGGTCACCCTTACATCTCAAATCCTTTGCGATGCCAACCCTCAAGCAGTTGTCGTGTTGCGTGCGCTCGCCGACTTGCTACGGCTGACCATGGCCGCGTCCACTACCGTTATGATCTCAACGCACCTCCAAACCTCTAAATCTCCTCCCACCCCCCCCCCCCCCCCACATCGGACATATATAGAGGCCTCATGGTCGTGGGGTGCCGGCAGGCATACTCCCCATCAGGTGGTAGTCGTCGTCGCCACCGTTGTTGTTGGGTCACCGAGGTCGCGAAGCATCTCCTCTGTCTCGCACCTCGTGTTGGCTGGCAACGGTTGGCGGCGACCTCACGCTAGTCGATGATCAATTTCGATGATGGTACGATCCTCTGCAACCACCTTAGCGACCGTGAGGATGGCGACGTTGAGGCGATGTCCCCCGGCTCTGTAACGATTTGGCCCTCGTGGCGACGTGCTTTGCCAGCACTGACGTCATCTGAAAGCCGCCGCCACCCTCCACCTCCACCTCAACCTCCATCCCCTCACTACGAGGGAAAACCTTATACACAGAACTTTAGCAGTAGCGCATCTTAAAAAAGCATGCTAGTGCTAAGTAGCAGTAGCGCGTTGGCGTAAACAGCGCTATAGATACAATTGTAGCAGTAGCGTGCCTAGAGATAAAAGCTCTACTACTAAAATTCCCACTGCTAAGCCGATAGGCTACACATAGTAGTAGCGATCTACTGCGGACAGCGCTACCGCTACTTGCTTTGTAGCAGCAAGTTTACGCGGAAAGGCGCTACTGCGAAAGGAAATAAAATTAAATGGAAAGCTGATACGTCTCCAACGTATCTATAATTTTTGATTGTTCCATGCTATTATATTATCTGTTTTGGATGTTTATGTGCTTTATTTTACACTTTTATATTATTTCTGGGACTAACCTATTAACCGGAGGCCCAACCCAAATTGTTGTTTTCGTGCCTATTTCAGTGTTTCAAAGAAAAGAAATATCAAACGGAGTCCAAACGTAATGAAACCTTCAGGAGAGTTATTTTTGGAACGGAAGCAATCCAGAAGACTTGGAGTAGACATCAGGGAAGCTTCGAGGTGGTCACGAGGCAGGGAGGCGCGCATGCCCCCTGGGCGCGCCCCCACCCTCATGGGCCCCTCATAGCTCCCTTGACCGACTTCTTTTGCCTATATATGCCCATATACCCTAAAAACATCGAGGAACATAATATATCGGGAGTTCCGCTGCCGCAAGCCTCTGTATCCACCGAAAACCAATCTAGATCCGTTCCGGCACCCTGCCGGAGGGGGGATCCCTCACCAGTGGCCATCTCCATCATCCCGGCGCTCTCCATGACGAGGAGGGAGTAGTTCACCCTCGGGGCTGAGGGTATGTACCAGTAGCTATGTGTTTGATCTCTGTCTGTCTCGTGTTCTTGAGATGGTACGCTCTTGATGTATCGCGAGCTTTGCTATTATAGTTGGATCTTATGATGTTTCTCCCCCTCTACTCTCTTGTAATGGATTGAGTTTTCCCTTTGAAGTTATCTTATCGGATTGAGTCTTTAAGGATTTGAGAACACTTTATGTATGTCTTGCATGTGCTTATCTGTGGTGGCAATGGGATATCACGTGATCTACTTGATGTATGTTTTGGTGATCAACTTGCGGGTTCTGTTTGTGAACTTATGCATAGGGGTTGGCACATTTTTTCGTCTTGACTCTCCGGTAGAAACTTTGGGGCACTCTTTGAAGTTCTTTGTGTTGGTTGAATAGATGAATCAGATATTGTGTGATGCATATCGTATTATCATACCCACGGATACTTGAGGTGACATTGGAGTATCTAGGTGACATTAGGGTTTTGGTTGACTTGTGTCTTAAGGTGTTATTCTAGTACGAACTCTATGATAGATCGAACGGAAAGAATATCTTCGTGTTATTTTACTACGGACTCTTGAAGATCGATTAGAAAGAATAACTTTGAGGTGGTTTCGTACCCTACAATAATCTCTTCGTTTGTTCACCGCTATTAGTGACTTTTGAGTGACTCTTTGTTGCATGTTGAGGGATAATTATATGATCCAATTATGTTATTAGTGTTGAGAGAACCTGCACTAGTGAAAGTATGAACCTTAGGCCTTGTTTCCTACCATTACAATACCGTTTGTGCTCACTTTTATCAATAGTTACCTTGCCGTTTTTATATTTTTAGATTACAAAAACCTATATCTACCATCCATATTGCACTTGTATCACTATCTCTTCATTAACTAGTGCACCTATACAATCTACCGTTGTATTGGGTGTGTTGGGGACACAAGAGACTCTTGTTATTTGGTTGCAGGGTTGTTTGAGAGAGACCATCTTCATCCTACGCCTCCCATGGATTGATAAACCTTAGGTCATCCACTTGAGGGAAATTTGCTACTATCCTACAAACCTCTGCACTTGGAGGCCCAACAACGTCTACAAGAAGAAGGTTGCGTAGTAGACATCAAGCAGTTTCAAAAGCCGTTGCCGGGGAGGTGAGTGCTTAAAGGTATATCTTTAGATCTTGCAATCGAATCTTTTTGTTTCTTGTTTTATCACTAGTTTAGTCTATAAAAGAAAACTACCAAAAAATGGAATTGAGGGTGCCTCATATGCTTCATCTTTTTAATATCTTTCATGAGAATAAGGATTCCGGTGATTGTGCTCACTTGCTAGAGGAAGAATGAATTAGAATGGCACTAAATCTTTGAATGATGAGCATGATTGCAATGTTGTTAGTATGAACTCTTTGAATATCCATAGTACTAATGATGATTGCACTAGTCATGACGAAAATGTCTCTTATAAGCATGTCAACTTTTGTGGTGTGCATAGAGTTTGCAAGTACACACCAAATAGGGAAGATAGATTTTGCAAGAGGCATAAGTATTTAGAAACCAAATGGTTGCAAGAAAGGCTAGATGTTTGTGCTGAAAATTTAAAATTTCTTCACCATACTTGTGAACTTTGCAATGAACATGGTCATTTAAATCTAAAATGCAAATTGTTTGATGATCGAATCGTGTCCAAAAATTGTGATGACTTGATTTCCCTTGCACATCATAATGAACTTAGTTTGCTTTTGGGTTATGGAGAAATGAAACATATAACTAAGCATATTCCAGAATATAACCTTGGGAAATTCCTCGATATTGGTCTAGAAGAAATTTTTATGTATTGTGCGGTGAACTGCATTGAAAATCCTTATATTTCCAATTACATAAAGAAAAGAAAAGAAAACAAGTAGAGGATGAAGAGAATACTAATGAAAGGGAAGAGATTTCCCAATATCCTCCTATTATTTCTTATGATGAATCAGGTAACAAGGAGGAGCCTTCTATTCAACCAATCTCATCAATAAGGAGCTCGAAAAAGAGGTTAAACCCACACATGTGAAGAAGAAAAAGAAAAGAAGGAGAAGCAAAGGTAGAAAGGTATCCCTCCCAAATGATGTTGCTCCTATTACTCATTGTGATGATGATAATTGCTATACTATTGGTGCTATCCATACTATTAATGATGAGAGTGATTATGCTTATGATATGAAAAGGCCCAAGCTTGGGGATGCTATGTTTGATGAGAATGACATGTTTGAGAATGTATTTGCTGCAATTAATGTTTGTCCCAAGCTTGGTGATGCTACGTTTAATGAAGATGATGTTTTTAGCCTCCCAAGTTTTGATATGCAATTTTGTTATGATGATAGCATGCCTCCTACTTATGATGATTATATTTATGAAAGTGGATTTGGAGAGGTCATGACTTTATTTAGTAATGATTCCACTATCTTGGAAGAGGTTTCAATTGATTATGATGAGAATAAAGTTGCTACTTATGATGATTATTGTGATGACTCTTACGCTATAAAAAGGAGTGATGATTATATTTATAAAAATTCTCATGATTATGAGTACCCTTTCTCTGAACATTACTCTTTTAATGTGGAAACAATTTGTAGTATTCAAGTCTCTTATGATACTCCCACTATTCTGAATGAGAAGAATTTTGCTTATGTTGAGAGTAATATAGAACTTCTATGCTTGTAGATCATGAAAAGAATGCTTTATGTGATGGTTATATTGTTGAATTCATTCATGATGCTACTGAAAATTATTATGAGGGAGGAATATTTGATTGTAGGAATTGTAATAATATCAAGTTTCCACTCTATGTGCTTAAAATTTTGAAGCTTTGCTTCTTTTGCCTTCCTATGCTAGTTCTTTCATGTTCCCATAAGTTGTTTGCTCACAAAATCTCTATGAATAGGAAGTGGGTTAGACTTAAATGTGCTAGCCATATTCTTCATGATGCTCTCCTTATGTTTCAATTCTTATCTTTTATGTGGGCATCATTGAAATCATCATGCCTAGCTAGGGGCGTTAAATGTTAGCGCTTGTTGGGAGGCAACCCAATTTTATTTTTGTTTCTTGCTTTTGTTCCTATTTAGTAATAAATAAATCATCTAGCCTCTGGTTAGATGTGGTTTTATGTTTTAATTAGTGTTTGTGCCAAGTGGAACCAATATGACCTTCTTGGGTGATAGTTGTTTGATCTTGCTGAAAAAGACAGCAACTTTGTGCTCACTAAAATAATTGTTAAAAATCACCAGAACGTGATAAAATACTGATTGTTTTTTCAGAAGATTAATATACAAATTATCCAGGATGTCCTAGTTTTGCAGAATTTTTGGAGTTACAGAAGTATTCGAATTATACAGATTACTACAGACTGTTCTGTTTTTGACAGATTCTGTTTTCTACGTGTTGTTTGCATATTTTGATGAATCTATGAGTAATATCGGAGGGTATGAACCATAGAGAAGTTGGAATACAGTAGATATTACACCAATATGAATTTAGAATGAGTTCACAACAGTACCTAAAGTGGTGATTTATTTTCTTATAGTAACGGAGCTTATGAGTTTTCTGTTAAGTTTTGTGTTGTGAAGTTTTCAAGTTTTGGGTAAAGATTCGATGGACTATGGAATAAGGAGTGGCAAGAGCCTAAGCTTGGGGATGCCCAAGGCACCCCAAGGTAATATTCAAGGACAACCAAAAGCCTAAGCTTGGGGATGCCCCGGATGGCATCCCCTCTTTCGTCTTCGTTCATCGGTAACTTTACTTGGAGCTATATTTTTATTCACCACATGATATGTGTTTTGCTTGAAGCATCACTTTATTTTATTTTGTTTTGATTGCTGTTTGAATAAAATACCAAGATCTGAAATTCTTAAATGTTAGAGAGTCTTCACATAGTTACATAATTATTCAACTACTCATTGATCTTCACTTATATCTTTCGGAGTAGTTTGTCGTTTGCTCTAGTGCTTCACTTGTATCCTTTTAGAGCACGGTGGTGGTTTTATTTTGAAGAAATAGATGAACTCTCATGCTTTACTTAATATTATTTTGAGATTCATAAACAGCATGGTAATTTGCTTTGGTTATGAATTTAGTCCTAATATGATGGGCATCCAAGAGGGATATAATAAAAACTTTCATATAAAGTGCATTGAATACTATGAGAAGTTTGATTCCTTATGATTGTTTTGAGATATGAAGATGGTGATATTAGAGTCATGCTAGTTGAGTAGTTGTGAATTTAAGAAATACTTGTGTTAAAGTTTGTGATTCCCGTAGCATGCACTATGGTGAACCGTTATGTGATGAGGTCGGAGCATGATTTATTTATTGATTGTCTTCCTTATGAGTGGCGGTCGGGGACGAGCGATGGTATTTTCCTACCAATCTATACCCCTAGGAGCATGCGCGTAGTACTTTGTTTCGATAACTAATAGATTTTTGGAATAAGTATATGAGTTCTTTACGACTAATGTTGAGTCCATGGATTATAGGCACTCTCACCCTTCCACGATTGCTAGCCTCTCTAATACCACACACTTTTCACCGGTATCATACATCCACCATATATCTTCCTCAAAACAGCCACCATACCTACCTATTATGGCATTTCCATAGCCATTCCGAGATATATTGCCATGCAACTTTCCACCATTCTGTTTATTATGACACGATCCATCATTGTCATATTGCTTTGCATGATCATGTAGTTGACATCGTATTTGTGGAAAAGCCACCGTTCATAATTCTTTCATAGATGTCACTCTTGATTCATTGCGCATCCCGGTAACCGCCGGAGGCATTCATATAGAGTCATATTTTGTTCTAAGAATCGAGTTGTAATTCTTGAGTTGTAAGTAAATAGAAGTGTGATGATCTTCATTATTAGAGCATTGTCCCAAGTGAGGAAAGGATTATGGAGACCGTGGTTCCCCCACAAGTCGGGATGAGACTCCGGACGAAAAAAAGGCCAAAAAAAGAGAAGGCCCAAAAAAAAACAAAAAAAATGAGAGAAAAAGAGAGAAGGGACAATGCTACTATCCTTTTACCACACTTGTGCTTCAAAGTAGCACCATGATCGTCATGATAGAGAGTCTCCTATGTTGTCACTTTCATGTACTAGTGGGAATTTTTCATTATAGAACATGGCTTGTATATTCCAATGATGGGCTTCCTCAAATTGCCCTAGGTCTTCGTGAGCAAGCAAGTTGGATGCACACCCACTTAGTTTATTTTGTTGAGCTTTCATACACTTATAGCTCTAGTGCATCCGTTGCATGGCAATCCCTACTCACTCACATTGATATCTATTAATGGGCATCTCCATAGCCCGTTGATATGCCTAGTTGATGTGAGACTATCTTCCCCTTTTTGTCTTCTCCAGAACCACCATTCTATTCCACCTATAGTCACTACAAAAAAAATACACATCCATGACATTTTAGGCCGAACGAAATTTTTTTCTGTCATACTTATGACACTTCTATGACGATAATTGTGACAAAACACGGTATCATCATAGATGTGCTGGGGTCCTACTTCTATGACAAAAAATCATGACAGAAATTGGGCTTTTCGTCCTTGGCGGGCCGGAGACGCAGCTGCATGAAATTCTTTGGGCCATCCATGACGGAAAAAACCGTGGTAGAAGCGAGGGCAAGGAAAATATCGGGGTGTTCCCGGTTACGGTGGGTGGTTGGGGCCGAGCGATGCACGTTTCTCTCATACACGCACGCAGCGTGGAGTGCGGCGTTGGGCTCTAATCAACCCGAGTGAGGCGTTGGGCTCTAATCGAACCCGGCGATTACCGCAGGCTACCGTTCTTGAACACGAGCGATCGATCGATGGCTATTAATCGAACCCGATCGAGCGATTCGCCGCTCGCTGCTAACTGAAGCCGATCGATGCTGCCTCTGGATGAACAAAGGCGTTCTTTGGGGGTTTTTGGATGAACAGTTCCCGGTGGGGGTGGATGAACAGGACCCGTGGTGTCGCCTCTGGATGAACAGGACCCTGATCGATCGAGCCAGTTGGGGCTGGATGACCAGGACCCCGTGGAGGACAGGATGAACAGGACCACCCCGTGGAGGCCAGGATGAATAGTAGACGGTGGAGGGCTGGATGAACAGTAGCCTGTGGAGGGGTGGTTGAACAGGAGCCCGTGCAAAGGGCTGGTTGAATAGTAGCAGGTGGAGTAGCGCGCGGTGGAGGCTGGATGAACAGGAGCCCGTGGATGAACAGTCGCAGGTGGAGGCTAGAGGAGGTCGGCGGTGGATGAACAGTAGCCCGTGGAGGCTAGAGGGGGTCGACGATGGAGATGAACAGTATCCCATGGAGTCCCGTTTTGCGGTACGCCACACCCCTCCCGATGAACAGGACCCCCGTTTTGACCATAGCGCTCCAACACAAGTCCGTTTCCTCCGTTTTGCAGTACGCCACACCCCTACCGATCAACATGACCCCCGTTTCGACTGTAGGAGGTCCGTTTCCTCCGTTTTGCAGTACGCCAGACCCCTCCCGATGAACAGGATCCCATTTCGACCGTGGCTGGTCGAACACAAGGCCGTTTCCTCCGTTCTGCGGTATGCCAGGCCTCGTTTCCATCGGCTGTTCCGTCCAAGCCGGTTGGCTCCCACGCGTTCCGTTGCCTCCCGATGAACACGACGCATTCCGTTGCCTCCCCATGAACATGATGACGATGTTGTTTCTCCGTTCCGACCCAGCCATCTAAACGAGCCCTGGCCGTACATACGCGCGAGTAGGCATTCGAGACCCCGCCCGTATGTACGTATGTGGCCGTATTTACTTTGTTGCACCCTGGCCGCTGTACGTACGTGTACTTGCTACGTGCGCGCCTCTACTACGACACGTGCACGCCTCTACATCGACCAGTATGTACGTACACGTTCGCGACAAGAATGACAACGCTACCTACGCTTCGACTATGTGGGTCCCGACTGTCAGGCACTTCCTTGCCTACAAAGATGTAGCTGGTGGGTCCCAGCAGTCAGGGGGCGAATCATTTTTTTTGCCCGGACGCACTTCCTTGCATGCGAAGATGTAGCTGGTGGGTCCCAGCAGTCAGGGGGAAACGTTTTTTTCGTGAAATACGGTGGCCCGTCCGGTGGGTCCCCGCTGTCAGGTGGAGGAATAATTATTTTGCGCGTAATAAGGAGGCACTTCCTTGCTGCGGCTGTGAACCCAGCTGCAGCCTCTCCACATACAGTACTCTTCCGATGGAAGTCGTTCCTTGACCACATTGATCATGCCGCACCGAGATCACCAGGGCAGTGGATGACGGTGAGGCCTAGGAAGGGGACAACACGGAGTCGGGGAAGACGCGGCAGTGGAAGCCCGCACGGAGAGGAGTACGAGGGTTCACTGGTTCGGCTGCGGTGTGAGGCTGCCGTCGCCACAGGGCCTGGACAGTGGTGGGAATAGTAGGGGGTGGTGAGGCCTCCGCGGCAGCACAGCCGACCATGGGAGGCAGGAGCATGCGGCACGACAGGCGCTGCTTTGGGCGGCTGGAGAAAGAAGGCCAGAGGTTTAAGAAGCACTACGGCCGTTGGATTGACATCGTACAGTCACTGGAGCTAGAATTGTTCATATTAACTAAGTTGACAAAGCACTCCGTCCCTGTCAACTTAGTAGGCCCACAAGTCAGCCACCCACCAAGGTGGGTCCCAACTAGCAGGGGAGTATTCATTTTTTTTGTGCGTAATAAGGAGGCACATCCGGTGGGTCCGAGCTGACAGCGGGGGGAACGTTTTTTCGTGAAATACGGTGGCCCGTCCGGTGGTGTCGGGGAAGCTGATCGTGACCCACGAAAACCTATGGGACCTGGCGGACCGAGTCCCTTGTGGTTCGGTGGGGGGGCGGAGATTGCACAAAGAGCAGATCGAGGCGATGCACACGAGCAGTTTTACCCAGCTTCGGAGCTCTCCGGAGAGATAATACTCCTACTGCTGATTGGTTGATTGTATTGTGCTTGTGCTAGGGAGCAACGAGAGCTACAAAACCTAGCCTGAGTGAATGTGGTCTCGAATGAATCGAATGAACCGAACCCCTTCTACGTTGCACACGGGCCTCCTTTTATAGGCTCAAGGGGTCACCACAGGTGGCAACGCAGATGAGGGTACAAATGGAAAAACAGTAGTTGGTACACCGACTTGTACAAAGGTATGCTGCATTATACCTAACTCGACGGCAAGGGACAAGATCAATAAATGCCCGTCCACAATAAGCCTAAATTACAACAGGGACCGTTAAGTGCACCACCGTTTGCCACGATGGTAAGCTTGTCAGCGCTGCTTATCGCTGCTCCCCGCTGGCTGCACAGCTTCTTGACACGCACGCCTGGAATGGCCCCATGGCGACACGTTGGTGGATGAGCTGGAGCGGAGATGAAGAGAGGTTGCCTGCCGCGGCAAGCACCTTGCCGCAGCTGAATCCTTGTCGTGCTCGGGAGCTTGTCGCTCACCAAGCCTTCCCGGCAAGCTCTTCTTGCCGGGGTCTTGTTTCCTTCGTCCCTTGAGTGGCCTTCCCGGGAAGCTCCTCTTGCCGGGGCCTTGAATACTTTGTTCTTGAATGGCTCCAAAGGAGCCGCGGAGGACCTTGGCGGTCACTAAGCTAGCCCTGCCGCGGGGTGCTGCAACTGCCCGTGCACGAGTTCGGGATACTAGGGTACCCCTACTCTAGTACACCGACAGGAGCCCCCAGGCCTGGGCCACACACGGTGCCGAGCTCTGTTGGGCCAGGCCCAAAACAGTGCGCGGGCACGCGCGGCCCAGATCGTGCCGTTACTCACCCCGGACCCACCATGTCCCCCACGAACAGCACGCGTCGAACGTGGCATCGTGGGAGAGATCGTGGGGGCTTTCTTTAATTGGAAAAGCGGAACGTCCGCCCCCTCTCCCCCCTTATAAACAGGGGAAACAGGGGCAAGACGTCCACCCTGCCATTGCTGTCACATCTCAAAACCACCGCCGCTCCCCCCTTCTTCTCCAGTCTGAAGAGAGCGACGCCCTGCCCCCCATCGCCACCAACGCCCTCAACGCCGTCGGCCTCCTCCACCACCTCCTCCATGGCTCCGAAAGCCGACAAGGGGAAAGGCGTGAAATCGGCCGAGGCGCAGCTGCTCATGGCCTATGGAAGGAGCGGGCCACCTTCGACCCCCTGCTCGATGCAAAGGAGCTGCGAGAGTTGTATTACCTCTTCTGGTCGACGGAGACGCGGGCGTACCCGCGCACGAGGGTGATCTCCGCCACCACATCCGAGAAGGTTTCCGTCGGGTACCCCTTTTTCGCGCTTTTCTTCTACTGCGGGCTCTGCCCCCCCTTTTCCGAATTCTTTTGCGACGTCATGAACACATACGACCTCCGCCTCCTTGATTTCACCCCCAACGCTGTCCTGACCATGGCGGTTTTCGCACACCTCTGCGAGAACTTTGTCGGAGTCCACCCAAATGTAGCCCTTTTCCGCCACTACTTCATGCCCCGCGTTGAGAGAGGAGAGCCACTTGCCGGAGGGATTGCTTGGATCTCCAGGATCGGCAAGAAAGAAGCTTATCTTGAAGGAGAGCTGCGCAGCAAGTGGGAGGAGTGGAGAGCCGATTGGTGTTGAATCATAGAGGAGAACCCGCAGCCCTTTACTGCCCTGCGCTAAACTCCCATAGCGCGCGGCAACGATTGGATCAACTTGGCGCCGGAGGATGCCAAGTTGAAGATTGCCGTGACCCGGATCTTGCGCCTCAGGCATGCCGGGCTCACTGTAGGCGCTGTTGGCGCAGATTTCCTTCGCCGCCGCATTGCGCCCTTGCAGGAGAGGAGGAGGCCTGCTTGGAAGTTCCAAAACGCGGCGGATATCATGAGGCTGCGCCCGGGCCTCAACTGGAACTTCACTGTCTTGGAGGTGGATGCCATGCTGCGGGAGCTGTTCAAGCACGATGCAGATCACCCCGAGTGGTTCATGTTGCCGAGGGGGGTCGTGCTTTTGTGCAACAACTCGTCGCTTGACCACATCCGCGCGATAATGCCGTTGTGCGATTCCCATGGGATCGTTCCAACTTGGCAAGAGCCCGCCGACGACATCGTGCAGCAGTTCTTCGACGACTTGGAAGAAGTGCCGATCCGCGCCGACGAGCAGAAGTGGCTCACCCGCGACACCACCGAGCAAGAGATGGCGCGCATTGCCACAAGGTTTGGGTTTATCGTAGAGGAGGCAGAGGCAGCCGAGGCGGCAAGCCTTGCCGATCGAGAGGAGTTTGCCGGCGAGGAGGAGCAGGCCGAGCCCAACGCTGAGCCGAACGAGCCTGCCGGGCGCTCCCTCCGCCTTCAAGTAGCTTGCCGCGGGAGGAGCCCAGCCCAGCTAAGAAGGCGCGTCCATAAGACCGGAGAAGTGGCGGGGCGGCAGACGGGCCAACAGCCGTCTCGCCGCGCGACGCGCTCTACCGTGACAAGCTCTGTTGCCGCGGGAGCGCCCCACGCCGCCACAACAACATGAGCGGGGTCTTCGGGAACCACGGATCCCGCACCCGCCAAACGTCCGAGGGAGCCTACTCTTCCAGCTCGTCGCACCGGAGGCGGAGCGGAATTCGACTTCTCCGCTCTCAGCTCCGAGGAGGAAGAAGAAGAAGAGTAAGATCTTGTCGCTGTTACTTGTAATCCTTCAATTTGCTGCTTTGTCTTGTATCTGACTTGCTTCATTCTGAACTCTTTACTTTTCAGGACGCTGGCTCAGAGGGTGTCGAAGAGAGCCAAGACTCCGGTGGTCGTCGTCGAAGACGATTCCCCTGTGGCGACAGGAGGCGTGTCTGAGACCCCGTTGCCGGATCCGGCAACCCTTCTTCAGAGCAGCCCCCAGCACAGCCCCAAGCGTAAGTATTTGATTTATCTCTTATGGTTAGGTGTGCATGGGTGCTCTTTCATTACTGATATCTGGCTTGTTGATTTGTGTAGGAGCAGAGCAGCCTCATCAGGAGGTCCCGGAAGTCATTCCCGAAGTTCTGTCTGCTTCAACTACGCCGCCAAGGGAGAATTCTCCGGCAAGGGAGCGCTCTCCGGCAAGGGAGGCCTCTCCGACAAGGTGAGCTTCTCCGACAAGGGGCAGCGCCGACGACCCTCCGGTGGTGGAGATCGCGGCTACAGATCCCATTACAGGTAATCTTCTTACTTAAAAATTTCCCTTGGGTTCTTTTTCTTCTGTTCTTCTTTTCGAACATTTGCTTGACTGTTCTTTCTTTTTCTGATCGTCAGATCCATCTGCCGGAGAGCCGATGGAGACTGAGGTTGCCGGCGAGGAGGACGCGCGCGGCAACAATGACGACGCCGCCAACATGGAGGAGGTGGCCGGCGCCGATGGGTCCGCCGGCGAGGAGGCCGCCAAGGCTGCTGGCGTAGAGGCTGGGGAGGGGTCTGGTGATCGTACTGACGACCCTGAGGCCGCAGGAGCGCCAGGCGCTACGCCGACCGCTGATCCCTCCGCCACCGATGCGGCACCAGGCTCCGAAGAGCCCCAGCCCGGCGCCTATCTGAAGGCCGGCGACGGTGTCTTCATCAAGCTTCCATGGGCGTCGAGCTCCAGGGCGCCGGTCGAGGGAGAGACCTTCGACGAGGAGCTGCTCGCCTCCGCTGGGCTGTCGCTGGTTGACGCGCCAAGCAGCAGCAGTGGCGAGTCTGAGGAGGAGCAGCTGCTGAAGAAGCTGCTGTCGCTCTACCGCGCCCGACAAGCTAAGCTGGAGTCGCGGGAAGCACTTGTCGCGAGGGCGGGAGCTGACATGGAGAAGCGCGCAGAAGAGCTCCGGCGCGCCAACAAAGAAACTCTCCGGGACGTAGCAGAAGCGCGGGAGCAACTTGCTGAGGAGCGCACGGCCTTCATCCTGGAGAAGGCCGAGGTCGAGGAGCAGCAAAGGCTTGCCGGCGAGAAGCTCTCTGCGCAAGAAGGTGAGCTAGCGCAGCGGAAGATCAACCTCGATAGCTATGAGGAAGATCTTGCCGCGCGCGAGCAATCAATGGGCGGAGCACTCAAGGAGGCAAAGGACGCCGCCGCAGCTGCCGAGGCCGCCAAGAAGGAATTGGAGACGAGGGTGGCGCAGCCGAGGCCACCCTCCGTAAGAGCGGCGAGGAGGTCACCGGGCTGAAGGCCTTGAGCGAGAAGGACACCTATACTCTTGCGAGTTGCAGGGTCGTTTCGCTGAGAAGATCAAAGAGCTCGACGCCGCCAAGGACTCCAAGGCGGATCTTGAGCTGAAGCGGTCCACCTTGATGGAGACGCTGGACGGCGCCAAGGAGCGGGAAGTGGGTCTGTTGGAGAAGATCAAGGCCAACGAAGAGCTGCTGGCGAATGCTGTGACCGCCCAGGATACCTTCAGAGATAACGTGATGCACTGGACGGAGAGTCTTGTCGATACTGCCGCCGCGATCAACAATGAGCTGATGGAGCTGGGGATGGTGGATCTCGGGTACTCCACCGACGAGCGCCTTCAACCCAGCGCCAAGCTCAGCCTGTTCTTCAAGGGCGTGGTGACGGGTCTCCAGCGGCTCCGGGAGTAGATCCCAAAGCAGTTGGCCGATGAGTCGCGCCAAATCTGTGCCGGAGCCCTTCAGAAGGTGTTGATGAAGGTGGCCTTCCGCAATCCAGGCGTCAACTTCGCCAACGTCCTCAAGTCCCTGCCGCCGACTGCTGACGTTGAAGCACTCAAGGCCCTTAATTGTCGCACCCATCATGGACAGGGTGAGCGGAGTCAAGAGGGTTGATAGCGACCGCGTGGACTAGGCCGCCAAGTTTATCTTTCCCTTGTCGCTGCTGATCATGTTTAGGAGAAACAATTTATTAGATCCGCGACAAGTTATTTTTTTAATATACTCTATCTTAGGCAAACGATTGCAATGTTATTTCCTTTACTTGATTCCTTCCTTTGTACGTTTGTGCCCTACGCTTTTAGGGAACTTGTCGGTAGCTGGCACCTTTTGCCGCTGAAGCGCCGAAAAGTGAACGTCAAGCCCTTCTGGCGATGCCGCCTCCGACAAAGCAACCTTGTCGCAACTAGTTGTAGCACACTTAAGTTGTTGAGCGGACTCGAAACAAAGTAAGGGCGCAAACTAGCCACGAGTTGGTTCCTCCGCGCACAGGTTTTCCATACAAAGTACTATCGTTCGAGGAAGATAACTTAAAAATTTAAAAACTGATTGCTTAAACTTAGCAACTTAGCTTTTCTGTCGTTTGCTTCCCGGCAAGGCGATACTTCCTCGAGCGACACACCATTATCTTCTCCTTCCCCCCCGGCTAACTTGTGAGTGGATGAACCTTCCTTTCTTTTGAGAAGAAAGAAGAGAAAATAAAGTTATGGAGCCTTGTGGCTCGTTATCGCTTACCGGGTGTGGATGCTGCATGAAATGTCAGATAACACATGCAAAATAATGATGAAAGCATGAAATCGACAAGTTGTGCGCAACACATGAGCTTTACTGATGCACGGGGTCTGCGCCCGGCTTTGTGCAAAGGATTACATGCAACATCGGCAAGACTTGTACAAAAGGGTGGTTGCCGGAACGGGTTCCGGCAACCGCGCCCTATGGGTAAAACTTACGAAGATGCTCTATGTTCCAGGAGTTGCTCACCGGAACGCCATCTTCGGTCTCAAGGCGGACAGCGCCAGGCCTAGTGACTCGTTTCACCCGATAAGGGCCTTCCCACTTCGGCGTCAACTTGTTGGAATTCTTGGCGGACTGAGTGCGCCGAAGAACAAGGTCGCGATCCTCAAAACTTCTAGCATTAACTTTGCGGCTATGGTAGCGGCGCAAAGCTTGCTGGTAACGAGCAGCTCGTACAGCAGCCTCAAGACGATCCTCCTCGAGGAGCAGCGCGTCATCTTGTCGCAGCTGCTCTTGCTCAAGCTCATCATAAGCGAGCACTCGAGGTGATCCGTATACGAGTTCCGTGGGGAGAATTGCCTCTGCTCCATAGACTAGAGCAAAAGGTGTCTGGCTAGTGGCTGGATTTGGCGTCGTCCTGATCGACCAAAGAACCACCGGCAGCTCCTCAATCCAGTTTCTTCCGCACTTGCGCAGCCTGTCGAAAGTTCTGGTCTTGAGTCCTCGCAGCACTTCAGCATTTGCCCTCTCTGCTTGACCGTTGCTCCTCGGGTGAGCAATGTAAGCAGACCTTGGCGCCAAGATCTTGGACGTCTTGATGAAGGTGCGACTCGTGAATTGTGTGCCATTGTCGGTGATGATCCGTTAGGAATCCCAAAGCGGCAAACAATTGACCTGAAGAACTTGATCGCTGTCTTTGTCACCTTCCTCACTACTTCCACTTCCGGCCACTTTGTGAACTTGTCGATTCTGACGTACAAGTACTCAAAGCCCCGACAACTTCGGGGAAGGGGCCGAGGATGTCGAGCCCCAGACCGAAAATGGCCAGGATAAAGGGATTGTCCGGAGAGCTTGAGCTGGCTGGTGTATCTGTTTTGAATGGAACTGCACGCTTCACACTTGGTTACTTGTGCAGTTGCATCCGGAGGGCTGTAGGCGGAAGAAACCTTGCCGAAAAGCTTTGCGGCAAGTGCTCTTCTTGCCAATGTGGTGACCACATATGCCTCCGTGTATCTCGCCAACAGCTTACATCCATCTTCTGGCAAATACACTTCAATTTCACACCGTTGAGTCTTCTTACATGCAGTATCTTTGTCGACAAACTGGTACATACTTGACTGCCGGGCTACTCTTTCCGCTTCTTCTTGCTCTTCGGGAAGTTCTCCTGTCTGAAGGAAATGGACGATCTGCTGCGCCCATGCTGGAGCCTGCGGCTCGACAACAAGGACTAAAGGCACATCTGTCGCTGCAGGAACATCAGCTTCTACGGCAAGAACCTGTGGCTCAGCCGGAGCTTGATGATCCCCGACAAGCTTGCCGGAGCAAAACTTGTCGGGAGCGTCTGCTTCAACGAAACAAACCCTAGGGCTTGTTGGAGCAGACTGCTCCTCAGCGACATCTGCGTTGATTTTGGGGACCTTCTTGGCAGCGAATTCAGGGAGCTTTGCCGGAAAGTAGCCACCAGAAATCAACTTTCTCTTCTTGCTCTGTCCGGTTGATGGTGTTACAGTTGGCCGAGTCAGCTTGAGCACAAAAATTCCTGGTTCCACAGGTAACTTGAGTGCGGCGCACTTTGACAGGCCATCAGCAATATCATTCTGAGCTCTTGGAACATGTTCCGTTTGCAGGCCTTCAAAGTGCTCCTCTAGCTTTCTCACTTCATCAACGTAGGCCTCCATCAACGGACTCTGATAATCTTTGTTTACTTGGCGGACGACAAGCTGGGAGTCACCCCTGACAATAAGCTTCCTGATCCCAAGGTCTACTACAATTCTGAGACCGGCAAGCAAGCCTTCATACTCTGCAGTATTATTCGTTGCTTGCTCCTTGGGAAAGTGCATTTGGACTATGTATTTGAGGTGCTCTCCGGTGGGTGCGATAAGCAGCACGCCGGCACCGGCGCCTTTGCAGCGAAGGCACCATCAAATTACATCAGCCACTCTTTACTTGCCTCCTTGTGACGGGATGCTCGTCTCTGGAATTTCTTCATCTTGCGTTGCCGTCCACTCTGCTATGAATTCTGCCAGTGCTCTGCTTTGGATAGTTGAAGTGCTTTCAAACTTGAGGCCAAAGCTTGACAGTTCCAGTGCCCACTCGACAATCCTGCCTGTTGCTTCTGGATTTTGCAATATCCTCTTCAGCGGAAAGCGAGTGACAACTGTTATCTCATGTGCTTGGAAGTAATGGCGCAGCTTTCTTGAGGCCATGAGAAGGCCGAAAAGCAATTTCTGCACACCAGAATACCTTGACCTAGCCCCCTGCAGAAGGGAACTGACAAAGTAGACTGGGCGCTGCACCATCCTTTTCTGCATCTTTTCGCTCGTCTGCGCAGATCCGTCCTTGTCGGGACCAGAGCTTGACGGTGAAGCCCCCTGCTTGTCGCTGGATGCATCTGCCTCGGTTGCCGGCTCATCATCTGCCTCCCTTTCCGCTACTAACGCAGCACTAACCACTTGATTGGTTGCCGCTATATACAGCAGCAACTTCTCTTGTGGCTTAGGTGCGACAAGTATTGGAGTGGAGGACAGGTACCTCTTTAAGTCCTGCAACGCAGCCTCCGCCTCGGGAGTCCATTTCATTGGACCTGCCTTTTTCAAAATCTTGAAAAATGGCAGGGCGCGTTCAGCTGACCTAGAGATAAACCTGCTGAGAGCAGCCACGCAACCGGCAAGCCTTCTTACATCCTTGACGCGCTTTGGTGCTTCAATCTGCTCAATGTCCTTGTTCTTGTCGGGATTGGCTTCAATTCCCCGCTGAGACACGAAGAACCCGAGAAGCTTGCCGGAAGGAACTCCAAATACGCACTTCTCGGGGTTGAGCTTGAGGTTGATCTTGCGCAGATTTGCAAAGGTCTCATCCTAATCTTGAACCAGAGTTGCTTTGTCCTTGCTCTTGACCACTATGTCATCCATGTAAGCTTCTACATTTCTGTGCATTTGCGGCTCAAAAGCGTCATGGACTACTCTTGCAAACGTTGAACCAGCATTCTTCAAACCGAAAGGCATCCGTATGAAACAGTATGTGCCACATGGGGTAATGAATTCGGTTTTCTCTTCATCCTCTTCTGCCATGAAGATCTGATGATATCCGGAGTATGCATCAAGAAATGAAAGCAAATCACATCCAGCTGTGGAGTCAACAATCTGGTCGATACGTGGCAAAGGAAATGGGTCTTTGGGACAAGCTTTATTAACATCTGTGAAGTCAATACAAAGTCTCCATTTCCCATTTGCCTTGCGTACAACTACCGGATTAGCCAACCACGTGGGATGGAGCACTCCTCTGACAAGGCCTGCTGCTTCCAACTTCTTGATCTCTTCTGCTATGAATTCTTGGCGCTCCACTGCCTGCTTCCTGACTTTTTGCTTGACGGGGCGCGCATGAGGACAGACAGCTAGGTGATGCTCAATCACTTTCCTGGGAACACCGGGGATGTCAGACGGTTGCCATGCAAACACATCGACATTCGCCCGCAGGAAAGCAATGAGCGCGCCTTCCTATTTAGGGTCAAGCGTGGAACTGATGGTGAAGGTACCACCAGTGCCGTCCTCCTTGGCGGGCACCTTCTTGGTCTTCGGCGGAGCTGCCATCATCTTCTTGCACTTGCCGGTGGAGCTCGATGGTGCGTCCTCGACGGTAGCGCAGCACTCCGAAGAGGTGCGCTTGCCGGAGTGGGCATCAGAGCTCTTGCCGGACAAGGTGGTCTTCTTCTTCCCCCCGGGAGCTTCAGCGGCAAGTGATTTGCTATCTGTCGCAGCTGCTGCATCCCGGTAAATCTTGTCGGCGCAGATAAGAGCATCTTTCTTTTCGCCATGAACAGAAATGACACTTATCGGGCCGGGCATCTTGAGCAGATTGTATGCATAATGAGAGGCTGCCATGAACTTGGCGAGTGCTGGACGGCCAAGTATCCCATTGTAAGGCAACGGAAATCAGCAACGTCGAATGTGACCCTCTCAGTCCTGAAATTCAGTTCGCTGCCAAATGTTACTGGCAACGTGATCTTCCCTTTCGGCTTGCTCGTTCCTGGGTTCATTCCTTGGAAAGTGCCAGTCTCTTCGAGCTCACTGTCAGGGATCTGAAGCTTCTGGAGCACTGCAGAGGAGATCAGATTCAAGCCGGCCCCGCCGTCAACCAACATCTTAGTGACCTTGAGGTTGCGGATAGTTGGTGAGACCAACATCGGCAAGCACCCGACCGCAGTTATGCGATCAGGGTGGTCCTCAATGTCAAAGATGATGGGCGTGCTAGACCACTTCAGAGGCCTGCGTGACTCTACGGATGGTTCTGCTGCATTAACCTCACGCATCCATTGCTTGAGCTGGCGGTGTGAGGTATGCAGAGAAGCACCACCGTCAACGCAGAGGACCTCCGTGGCCTTCTGAAACTCCTGCTCATCAGCTTCATCGTCTTCCATGTCGTCATCATCATCGTCGTCTTCATGCTTGTCGCGGCCGCGGGGAGGTCTGTCTCCTTGCCGCTGTTTGGCCTTGCCGCGGCGTCCTCCCCGGCCGGGTCTCTTCTTGCTAGCTGCCCCAGCACCTTCCTGGGCCTTCTCCTTGTCTCGCCGCTCGTACTCATCCTTCTGCTTTTCTACAAGCTGCTCGACCTTCTTGCAGCTCTGGAGGTCGTGGCCCTTGGTGCGGTGAATCTTGCAGTACTGTTTGTTGGAGCTGTCCTGCTTGTCGGCGGCCGCCACAGCTTGGCGGTCGGTGTCAGCGACAACCTCCTTGCCGGAGCCACCAACCTTGGTTTTCTTGGCGCCGCCTCCGTTGCCGAACTGCTCGACAACTAGTACCTCTTTGCTCTTTTTCTTCCTGTTGTTCCGCCGCCGACTCTTCTTCGCCGGGGCGGTCTCCTCACTGTCAGATCCTGCTTCAACATTCTCTCCTGGGAGTCTTCTTCCCTCCTCAGCACGTGCACACTTGTCGGCCAAGGCATACAGCTCACTGACGTCCTTGACCTTGCACATCGCCATCTCCTCCCTCATCCTGCGGTTCCGCACGTTCTGATGAAACGCGCTGATCACCGCGGCAGGGTGGACATCTGGGATGTTGTAGTGCACACGGCTGAATCTCTGAATAAACTTGCGCAGGGACTCTCCTTCCTTCTGGGCGAGCAGGTGAAGGTCACTCTCTTGGCCATGAGGCTTGTGGCCGCCCGTGAAGGCGCCGACAAACTGATGGCACAGATCTGCCCAAGAAGATATGGAGCTGTCCGGCAAGTGCATGAGCCAAGATCTGACATCTGGCTTGAGCACCAGCGGGAAGTAGTTGGCGAGGATCTTGTCGTCTCGTCCCCCCGCAGCCTGCACCGTGATGGTGTAAATGCTGAGGAACTCTGAGGGATGCGTCCTGCCATCATACTTCTCTGGCACATCTGGCTTGAAGTTTTTCTTGTCGGGCCACTGGACTTGCCGCAGCTCACGAGTGAACGCAGGGCAACCTACAGCGTACGGTAAGTCACCTGGTTCCCCTGGCGCTTGCATGTCGACAGCGGGCCCGGCGCGCTGGTCAGATTGACGCCGCGCTTCTCTTCGGCGCTCAATGCGAGTTCGAGCGTCTTCTTGTTGCCTTTCTTGGAGAACTTGGCGCTGATCACGGCGAGCTCGTGGATCTGACGACGCGGTGGAGTCGCTGTCGAGGTGGATCCGAGGAGCTGGTGATCTTGGCCTTCGGGAAGGGGAGTGCATGGTGGTTGCACCCCCGCAGGTCTCGTCGCCTCCGGCTCGTGCCTTGTCGTCTCGTCGCGGCTAGGACGCAGTTGGTTGCCGCGGAACGTCGCCGTTGGCAAAACCGATGAGGCTCTGGATGGTGGCCCTCCATTCGTCGACCTTGTCTGCCGTTGGAGGGTAGTCTAGAAGCAGTTGGGCTCTCGCCAAGGCTTCTGCTGGAGTGGTGGGTGGCAATGGCGTACGGTGCGAGGAACGGGATATGCTCAAACTCCTAACCAAGTTAGGAGGAGCAGCATCCCGTCCGGCGACCGTACTCGCTTCGCATAAGCATCTTTGGCGTGCATGCTGGCCCCGAGGGCTTCGGGATCCTCCAGCTTGGCCTTGATCCAACGAGCGTATGGCGCTGCGAGCACCACGACGCTGTCGGTCTCGCTCCTCCTAAGACGAACGCGGTGCGTATCCGGATGCCGAAGCCTGCGCCACCTTGTCCTTGGACTAGGCAGCGTTGTGGGCTCCCTCGACGACGCCCGTTCCTCCGCCAGCGTCTTCCCCACCACTCGTCAGCTCCGGTGGTGGTGGGTTTGACGCGGACGGCTCTGCTGCCGCCGAAGCCTTCTTCTTCGGTGGCATGTTGATGAAGATGATGAAGATTGTTGCTCGTGTGAACGCCGGATCAGGTTCACACAGCCTCGACGCCCCCTACCTGGCGCACCAAAGATGTCGGGGAAGCTGATCGTGACCCACGAACACCTATGGGACCTGGCGGACCGAGTCCCTTGTGGTTCGGTGGGGGGCGGAGATTGCACAAAGAGCAGATCGAGGCGATGCACACGAGCAGTTTTACCCAGCTTCGGAGCTCTCCGGAGAGATAATATTCCTACTGCTGCTTGGTTGATTGTATTGTGCTTGTGCTAGGGAGCAACGAGAGCTACAAAACCTAGCCTGAGTGAATGTGGTCTCGAATGAATCGAATGAACCGAACCCCTTCTACGTTGCACACGGGCCTCCTTTTATAGGCTCAAGGGGTCACCACAGGTGGCAACGCAGATGAGGGTACAAATGGAAAAACGATGGTTGGTACACCGACTTATGCGAGGTACGATTGCATTATACCTAACTCTGATGGCAAGAGACAAGATCAATAAATGCCCGTCCCTGTCGCCTAAACAGTGCAACAGGGACCGTTAAGTGCACCATCGTTCGCCATGATGGTAAGCTTGTCAGCGCCGCTTATCGCTGCTCCCCGCTGGCTGCACAGCTTCTTGACACGCACGCCTGGAATGGCCCCATGGCGACACGTTGGTGGATGAGCTGGAGCGGAGATGAAGAGAGGTTGCCTACCGCGACAAGCACCTTGCCGCGGCTGAATCCTTGTCGCGCTCGGGAGCGTGTCGCTCACCAAGCCTTCGGCAAGCTCCTCTTGCCGGGTCTTGTTTCCTTCGTGCCTTGAGTGGCCTTCCGGCAAGCTCCTCTTGCCGGGCCTTGAATACTTTGTTCTTGAATGGCTCCAAAGGAGCCGCGGAGGACCTTGGCGGTCACTAAGCCAGCCCTGCCGCGGGGTGCTGCAACTGCCCGTGCACGAGTTCGGGATACTAGGGTACCCCTACTCTAGTACACCGACAGGTGGGTCCCAGCAGTCACGGGGGAAACGTTTTTTTCGCCAAATACGGTCGCCTGTCCGATGGGTCCCTGCTGTCAAGTGGAGGAATAATTATTTTCCGCGTAATAAGGAGGCATTTCCTTGCTGCTGTCGTGGACCCAGTTGTCAGCCTCTCCACGATAGAAGTCGTTACTTGACCACGTTGACCACGCCACGCCAAGAGCACCAGGGTGGTGGACGACGGCGAGGCCTAGGAAGGGGATGACGCGGAGCCGGGGAAGATGCGGCAGTGGATGCTCACGTGGAGAGGAGTACGGGGGTTCACTGGTTCGGCTGCGGTGTGAGGCTGCCGTCGCTGCAGGATGACAGGGGGTGTGGGTGAGTAGAGGGATGCACTGGCCAGCGGTGGGAGTAGTAGATGGCGGTGAGGCCTGCACGGGAGGTGGGAGCAGGCGGTCCTGCCGGCGCTGGATTTGGCGGCTGGAGCAAGAAGATCAGAGATTGAAGAAACACGACGACCGTTGGATTGACATCCAACAGTTACGTCTGCTAGAATCGTTTGTTGACATATATAATAAATAAAAAAATCTTGCATACACGTCAACTTAATAGGCCCATAAGTCAGACCATTCCCTCTTTTTTTAATAATTTATATATATAGCTCATTGCGACTTCGTATGCAATTTATTGCAGTCCGTTTTTTTGGTTGGCCAGGGCCAATTTCGCATATTTCTGTGGGTTCCAAACTATTTTTAATACCGAAATGTCGAGCCAGGTTTAAAGTAGTTTGAAGATATATTTAAATTAGGTTAATGCCCAGTGAAATAGGAATCTAAAAATGTGAAAAAATTCAGAAATTATAAAGTAATTGCCAATTTGTCATATGTTTTTATATTTACAACCCATTTCATATTACTTTCAAGATTTGCAGGCGTCTTAAAAGAGTTGCAGCCCATCAGGGCGTAGAAAAATAAGCTAGGAGGAAGCATTTTATTTTTCCATACGCTGACAGGTGGGCCCTAATGTCATCCTCTCCACGTACTTCTGCCGATTCCTGTTGTTTATTGACCAAGTTGACAACGCGAGAGGGAAGCGCCGCGGCGAGCGCACCAAAGCGCGCGGAGGACGATGGCGAGGCCTCGGACGTCGGCGTTAACTATTTAGGAGACGGTGGGGCGGTGATAACCCACAAGTATAGGGGATCGCAACAGTTTTCGAGGGTAGAGTATTCAACCCAAATTTGTTGATTCGACACAAGGGGAGCCAAAGAATATTCTCAAGTATTAGCAGCTGAGTTGACAATTCAACCACACCTGGAAACTTAATATCTACAGCAAAGTGTTTAGTAGCAAAGTAATATGATAGTGGTGGTAACGGTAACAAAAGTAAAGACAGCAAAAGTAATGTTTTTGGTATTTTGTAGTGATGATAATAGTAGCAACGGAAAAGTAAATAAGCGTAAACCAGTATATGGAAAACTCGTAGGCACTGGATCAGTGATGGATAATTAAGCCGGATGTGGTTCGTCATGTAACAGTCATAACATAGGGTGACATAGAACTAGCTCCAATTCATCAATATAATGTAGGCATGTATTCCGTATATAGTCATACGTGCTTATGGAAAAGAACTTGCATGACATCTTTTTTCCTACCCTCCCGTGGCAGCGGGGTCCTATCGGAAACTAAGGGATATTAAGGCCTCCTTTTAATAGAGAACCGAAACAAAGCATTAGCACATAGTGAATACATGAACTCCTCAAACTATGGTCATCACCGGGAGTGGTCCCGATTATTGTCACTTCGGGGTTGCCGGATCATAACACATAGTAGGTGACTATAGACTTGCAAGATAGGTTCAAGAACACACATATATTCATGAAAACATAATAGGTTCAAATCTGAAATCATGGCACTCGGGCCCTAGTGACAAGCATTAAGCATAGCAAAGTCATAGCAACATCAATCTCAGAACATAATGGATACTATGGATCAAACCCTAACAAAACTAACTCGATTACATGATAAATCTCATCCAACCCATCACCGTCCAACAAGCCTACGATGCAATTACTCACGCACGGCGGTGAGCATCGTGAAATTGGTGATGGAGGATGGTTGATGATGACGGCGGCGAATCCCCCTCTCCGGAGCCCCGAACGGACTCCAGATCAGCCCTCCCGAGAGAGATTAGGGCTTGGCGGCGGCTCCGTATCGTAAAACGCGATGAAACTTTCTCTCTGATTTTTTCTCCCCGAAAGCCAATATATGGAGTTGGAGTTGGCGTCGGAGGGCCACCAGGGGGCCCACGAGGTAGGGTGGCGTGCCCAGTGGGGAGGGGCGCGCCCCCCACCCTCGTGAGCAGGGTGTGGGCCCCTTGGTCTTCATCTTTGGCAAGGATTTTTTATTATTTATTCTAAGATATTCTGTGGAGTTTCAGGTCATTCCGAGAACTTTTGTTTTCTGCACATAAAACAACACCATGGCAATTCTGCTGAAAACAGCGTCAGTCCGGGTTAGTTCCATTCAAATTATACAAGTTAGAGTCCAAAACAAGGGCAAAAGTGTTTGGAAAAGTAGATACGCGGAGACGTATCAACTCCCTCAAGCTTAAACCCTTGCTTGTCCTCAAGCAATTCAGTTGACAAACTGAAAGAGAAAAAAAAACTTTTACAAACTCTATTTGCTCTTGTTGTTGTAAACATGAAAAGCCAGCATTCAAGTTTCAGCAAATATTATGAACTAACCATACTCACAATAACACGTAGGTCTCATAATTACTCATATCAATAGCATAATCAGCTAGCGAGCCATAATAATAAAACTCGGATGACAACACTTTCTCAAAATAATCATAACATGATATAACAAAATGATATCTCGCTAGCCCTTTCTGAGACCGCAAAACATAAATGCAGAGCACCTTTAAAGATCAAGGACTGACTAAACATTGTAATTCATGGTAAAAGAGATCCAGTCAAGTTATACCCAAAATAAACCAATTATAATGAATGCAAACGACAGTGTGCTCTCAATGGGTGCTTTTTAATAAGAAAGGTGATGACTCAACATAAAAGTAAATAGATAGGCCCTTCGCAGAGGGAAGCAGGGATTTGTAGAGGTGCCAGAGCTCGATTTTGAAATGGAGATAAATTATATTTTGAGCGGCATACTTTCACTGTCAACGCAACAACTATGATATGGCTGTATCTTCCATACTACATGCATTATAGGCAGTTCCCAAAGAGAATGGTAAAGGTTTATCCTCCCCCTCCTCCACAAGCATCAATCCATGGCTTGCTCGAAACAACGAGTGCCTCCAACATTCAACGGGTCCCAAGGGGAGTTTTGTTTAATTATTTTGATTTGCTTTGATCTTTCTGGATCATGGGACTGGGCATCCCGGTTACTGGCCCTTTCTCGTGAATGAGGAGCGGAGTCCACTCCTCTTGAGAATAACCCACCTAGCATGGAAGATATAGGCAGCCCTAGTTGAAACATGAGCTGCTCGAGCATACAAAACAGAATTTTATTTGAAGGTTTGGAGTTTGGCACATACAAATTTACTTGGAACGGCAGGTAGATACCGCATATAGGAAGGAATGGTGGACTCATATGGAACAACTTTGGGGTTTAAGGAGTTTGGATGCACAAGCAGTATTCCCGCTTAGTACAGGTGAAGGCTAGCAAAAGACTGGGAAGCAACCAACTGATAGAGCGACAAGAGTCGTAAACATGCATTAAAATTAATTAACACCGAATATAAGCATGAGTAGGATATAATAGACCATGAAGATAAATATCATGAAGGTTATGTTGATTTGATTCAACTACATGCGCGAACATGTGCCAAGTCGAGTCAGTCAATTCATTCAAAGGAGGATACCATCCCATCATACCATATCATAATCATTCTAATAGCATGTTGGCACGCAAGGTAAACAATTATAACTCATAGCTAATCAAGCATGGCACAAGCAACTATAATCTCTAAATGTCATTGCAAATATGTTTACTTCATAATAGCTGAATCAGGAACGATGAATCATCATATTTACAAAAACAAGAGAGGTCGAGTTCATACCAGCTTTTCTCATCCCAATAAGTCCATCATATATCATCATTATTACCTTTCACTTGCACGACCGAACGGTGTGTATAAAAATAAGAGTGCTCGTGCATTGGACTAAGCTGGAATCTGCAAGCATTCAACTCAAGAGATAAGACAAGTAATATGGGCTCTAAGTTAAATAAACGATAATGCATATGAGAGCCACTAAGCATTTTCAGTATGGTCTTCTCGACCCCCAAAGAAAGGAAAAGAAATAAAAAACTATTTACACGGGAAAGCTCCCAACAAGAAAAAGAAGAATGGGAAATGTTTTTGGGTTTTCTTTTTAATTCTACTGCAAGCATGGAGAGTAGACTAACTAAATTTTTTGGTTTTTCTAAGGTTTATTAAACACACAAGAAGAAAGCAGGAAAAAGGAAAATAAACTAGCATGGATATTACAGTGAAAGAGTATGAGCACCGACAACTAGCAATGAGTGTGTGAACATGAATGTAATGTCGGTGAGAAATACGTACTCCCCCAAGCTTAGGCTTTTGGCCTAAGTTGGTCTATTGCCAGGGATAGCCTGGCTGATACCCGTAGGTGTAGCTGGGGTCGTACTGCGATGAAGAATAGTTGGGATGATAATGTAATTAAGAGGACTCTGACTGCCACTGGCTGGCAATCGCCTCAGGATCCCAAGAATAAACATACATTCGTGGAGGCTCATCTTGTGACTCCGGTTCCGGGGCTGGTGTAGGATTCCGATAGGCTTGAACAGCCGCCCACGGAACAATGTAAAGACCTGTAGACAAGTTAAACAAAGAGAGAGCAGGCAAGGTAATAGTCTCAGGGTGATGTTTATCAAAGTACAATTTATATTTAAGCTCCCCTTCGCGACTCTTAACAAGAAAATCATGTGCTAGCATACTCTTATAATCTAAATAAGCACAGGGCAGCGCTGTTTCTTCTTTCTCCTCATGCCTAATAGGTATCTCAAAATATTCAGCTAGGTGTGAAGCATAAATGCCTCCAAAGATGGGGCCTTTAGTACGGTTCAGACTTAACCGTCTAGCAACAATTCCACCCAAACTAACAAAGTTATTGCGGTATAAACCATGGAACAAAATGATAATATCAGGAATGCTAAGGTTTCCACAGTTCCTGCGTCCAATCAAGCAACGACTAGCAAATAAGGCAAAGTAGAGTAAAACAGGAAAATGTATGCTAGTAATTCTTGCATCAGAAACCTTCCTGGTTTCTCCCACAGTGATAGTGTTAATAAAAGCTTCTACTTCATTACAGTGTGGTTCATCTAAGGTGCCCTCAAAAGGTATTTTGCAAACCTCGCAAAATTCAGCTAATGTCATCTCCTTAACAATGTCATATAAATGGAACTCTACTGTTGGAGGTGATTTCTTAGGGAAAAAGTAGAAGTTCTGCACAAAAGTATTTGTGAGTAAGAGATACTGATGACGTTGGTCGCGGAGGAAGTTGGTGAGGCCGGCATTTTCAATCAATAGATAGAAATCCTCATAAATCCCAGCTCTCCTCAAGAAGTCATCGGAAGGCCATTCACACGGCCGGACCTCCGCGGTGCGAGGCAAATTAAATTTGGGCTTCTGTTCTTCTTCCTTTTGTTTCTCCTTAGGGCTTCGGCTCGACGAGCCCCTCAAAAGCCTCTTCATTATTTCTGAAACAATCTAAATTTTCTAGTAACTTCAAATAAAAGTGAACCAACTTCAATAAAACTGATGGCAACTACTCATACAAATGCCTAGAGCATATATCAAGCATTAGAACTACTTGGAACCACATAAATTTGAAATGCAAGCTCAAGAACATGGTCACCTATGCAGCACAAATTTGCAATGAATAAAGCACTAGAACAAAAACTAATTGGACCAATGGAGGAGTCACATACCAAGGAACAATCTCCCCAAGCAGTTTTGCGAGAGGTGCTTTGAGCAAGGAGATCGAAAATCACAGCAGCTGGAACTCGTGCTTGAGTTGGTTTTTCGGGTTTGTGTGAGACAGAGGAAGAAGATTGGTGCAGGGATACGTGGAGGAGGGCCACCGTGGGCCCACGAGGCAGGGGGGCGCGCCCAGGGGGGTAGGGCGCGCCCTCCACCCTCGTGGCCAGGTGGCAGCTCCCATGATAATTTTGCACAGTAAATCCTCAAATATTCCCGAAAAAATCATATTAAATTGGCATGGCATTCTGAGGATTTTATTTTCGGGATATTTTTATATTGCACGGACAAATCAGGAAACAAATAGAAAAATACTATTTTACTTTATTTCTACTAAGTAACAGAAAATGAAAAGAGGGTATAGAAGGTTGTGCTTCTAGTTTCATCCATCTCATGCTCATCAAAAGGAATCCACTAACAAGGTTGATCAAGTCTTGTTAAAAAACTCATTCTGATTAACATGAAACCGGAGAAATTTCGAATAACACTATGTTACCTCAACGGGGATATGGACATCCCCAATAATAAGTATATCATATTTCTTCTTGACAGTAGGGAGAGGAAATTCAAAACCTCCGAATATAATCGATGGAATTTTTCCAATAGAGTTGATACTATAAACTTGAGGTGGTTTCCTCAGAAAGTGTACCGTGTGCTCATTACCATTAACATGAAAAGTGACATTGCCTTTGTTGCAATCAATAACAGCCCCTCCAGTATTAAGGAAAGGTCTTCCAAGAATAATAGACATACTATCGTCCTCGGGAATATCAAGAATAACAAAGTCCGTTAAAATAGTAACGCTTGCAACCACGACAGGCACATCCTCACAAATACCGACAGGTATAGCAGTTGATTTATCAGCCATTTGCAAAGATATTTCAGTAGGTGTTAACTTATTCAAGTCAAGTCTACGATATAAAGAGAGAGGCATAACACTAACACCGGCTCCAAGATCACGTAAAGCAGTTTTAACATAATTTCTCTTAATGGAGCATGGTATAGTAGGTACTCCTGGATCTTCAAGTTTCTTTGGTATTCCACCCTTAAAAGTATAATTAGCAAGCATGGTGGAAATTTCAGCTTCAGGTATCTTTCTTTTATTAGTAATGATATCCTTCATATACTTAGCATAAGGATTTGTTTTGAGCACATCGAGTTAATCGCATACATAAAAGATGGGTCTAATCATTTCAGCAAAGCGCTCAAAATCCTCGTCATCCTTTTTCTTGGATGGTTTGGGAGGAAAAGGCATGGGTTTCTGAACCCATGGTTCTCTTTCTTTACCATGTTTCCTAGCAACGAAGTCTCTTTTATCATAACATTGATTCTTTGATTGTGGGTTATCAAGATCAACAGCAGGTTCAACTTCTACATCATTATCATTACTATGTTGAGCATCATCATGAACATTATCATTAACATTTTCACTAGGTTCATGTTCATTAGCAGATTGTTTTTCAGCATTAGACATAGAGATACCATTTGGATTATTAGGTGGTTCAGCAATAGGTTCACTAGAAGTTTGCATAGTCCTATCATTTTCCTTTTTCTTCCTTTTAGAAGAACTAGGCATATCAATAGTGGCCTTCAGGATACAAAGGTTCCTGAGTCATTCTACCAGTTCCAGTAGCCACTCTAACAGCATAATCATTTTTATTACTATTCATTTCATCAAGCACTTCTTTCTGAGCTTTAAGTACTTGTTCTACTTGAGTGGTAACCATAGAAGCATGTTTGCTAACAAGTTTAAGTTCACCTCTAATATTAGCCATATAATCACTCAAGCGTTTAATCATAAAGGTATTCTGTTTCAATTGTCTACCAAAATAAGCATTAAAGTCATCTTGCTTAAACATAAACTCATCATACTCATCCAAGCACTGACTAGCAATTTTAGTAGGAGGGACTTCAGTTTTATCATATCTATAGAGAGAATTTACCTTTACTACCTGTGTCGGGATATCAGGAGGTTCTTCAATAAATAAGTAATTGAGATCATATACTTCTTCAACAGGCGGTAAATTAAGACCATGTATTTCTTCAATAGGAGGTAAATCCTTAACATCTTCAGCTTTAATACCTTTTTCTTTCATAGATTTCTTTGCCTCTTGCATATCTTCGGGACTGAGAAATAGAGCACCTCTCTTCTTCGGAGTTGGTTTAGGAATAGGCTCAGTAATTGGCTCGGGAGTTGTCTCATGAGTTGGCTCAGGAGGTGCCCAATTATTTTCATTTTCCAACATATTATTCTAGCTTCATCCGGTGTTCTTTCCCTGAAAAGAGAACCAACACAACTATCCAGGTAATCTCTGGAAGCATCAGTTAGTCCATTGTAAAAGATATCAAATATTTCAGGTTTCTTAAGAGGATGATCAGGCAAAGCATTAAGTAACTTGAGAAGCCTCCCCCAAGCTTGTGGGAGACTCTCTTCTTCAATTTGCACAAAATTATATATATCCCTCAAAGCAGCTTGTTTCTTATGAGAAGGGAAATATTTAGCAGAAGTAATAAATCATATCCTGGACTTTGCACACAACCAGGATCAAGAGAATTAAACCATTTCTTGGCATCACCCTTTAATGAGAACGGAAATATTTTGAGTAAATAAAGGTAGCGCGATCTCTCATTATTAGTAAACAGGGCAGCTATATCATCTAACTTACGAAGATGTGCCAGAACAGTTTCAGATTCATAGCCATAAAAAGGATCAGATTCAACCAAAGTAATTATATCCGGATCAATGTAAAAATCATAATAATCCTGATCAGGAACACAGATAGGTGAAGTAGCAAAAGCAGGGTCGGTCTCATCCTACCTCTAAAAGATTCTTTACTCCATTTAACTAGCAACCTCTTACATTCAAGACTATCCTGGCAAGCAAGAATAGCTTCAGTGGATTCAGCATTAAAAAGATAACCCTGAGGAATAGAAGGCCTATTTTCATCATCACTAACATCATCGTGTTCGGTTTCAATAATTTCCCTTTCTCTAGACCTAGAAATTTATTCATCTAGAAATTCACCAAGGGGCACAGTGGTATCAAGCATAGAAGTAGTTTCATCATAAGTATCATGCATAGCAAAAGTGGCATCATCAATAACATGCGACATATCGAAACGAATAGCAGAAGCAGGTTTAGGTGTTGCTAGCTTACTCATAACAGAAGGTGAATCAATTGCAGAGCTAGATGGCAGTTCCTTACCTCCCCTCGTAGTTGAGGGATAAATTGTTGTCTTAGCGTCTTTCAAGTTCTTCATAGTGTCCAGCAGATATAAATCCCAAGTGAATCAAAGAATAGAGCTATGCTCCCCGGCAACGGCGCCAGAAAAAGGTCTTGATAACCCACAAGTATAGGGGATTGCAACAGTTTTTGAGGGTAGAGTATTCAACCCAAATTTGTTGATTCGACACAAGGGGAGCCAAAGAATATTCTCAAGTATTAGCAGCTGAGTTGTCAATTCAACCACACCTGGAAACTTAATATCTGCAGCAAAGTGTTTAGTAGCACAGTAATATGATAGTGGTGGTAACGGTAACAAAAGTAAAGACAGCAAAAGTAATGTTTTTGGTATTTTGTAGTGATGATAACAGTAGCAACGGAAAAGTAAATAAGCGTAAACCAGTATATGGAAAACTCGTAGGCACCGGATTAGTGATGGATAATTATGCCGGATGTGGTTCGTCATGTAACAGTCATAACATAGGGTGACACAGAACTAGCTCCAATTCATCAATATAATGTGGGCATGTATTCCGTATATAGTCATACATGCTTATGGAAAAGGACTTGCATGACATCTTTTGTCCTACCCTCCCATGGCAGCGGGGTCCTATCGGAAACTAAGGGATATTAAGGCCTCCTTTTAATAGAGAACCGGAACAAAGCATTAGCACATAGTGCATACATGAACTCCGCAAACTATGGTCATCACCGGGAGTGGTCCCGATTATTGTCACTTCGGGGTTGCCGGATCATAACACATAGTAGGTGACTATAGACTTGCAACATAGGTTCAAGAACACACATATATTCATGAAAACATAATAGGTTCAGATCTGAAATCATGGCACTCGGGCCCTAGTGACAAGCATTAAGCATAGCAAAGTCATAGAAACATCAATCTCAGAACATAATGGATACTAGGGATCAAACCCTAACAAAACTAACTCGATTACATGATAAATCTCATCCAACCCATCACTGTCCAGCAAGACTACGATGCAATTACTCACGCACGGCGGTGAGCATCATGAAATTGGTGATGGAGGATGGTTGATGATGACGACGGCGACGAATCCCCCTCCGAGCCCCTGAACGGACTCAGATCAGCCCTCCCGAGAGAGATTAGGGCTTGGCGGCGGCTCCATATCGTAAACGCGATGAAACTTTCTCTCTGATTTTTTCTCCCGAAAGCCAATATATGGAGTTGGAGTTGGCGTCGGAGGGCCACCGAGGGGCCATGAGGTGAGGCGGCGCGCCCATGGGAGGCGCCCCCCATCCTCGTGAGCAGGGTGTGGGCCCCCTGGTCTTCATCTTTGGTGAGGATTTTTTATTATTTATTCTAAGATATTTCGTGGAGTTTCAGGTCATTCCGAGAACTTTTGTTTTCTGCACATTAAACAACACCATGGCAATTCTGCTGAAAGCAGCGTCAGTCCGGGTTAGTTCCATTCAAATTGTACAAGTTAGAGTCCTAAGCAAGGGCAAAAGTGTTTGGAAAAGTAGATACGACGGAGACGTATCAGGCGGCGATGCGTGCGCTGAGGCGCAGCCAGCCGTGGGAGGCGGAAGCAGGCGGCCCCGCCGGCGCTGGTTTGGTTTTGGCGACTGGAGGAAGACAGGACTAAAGAAACACGACAGACTGTAAAAGTAGCAGGAGTACTTAACAACCTTAACTGAAACTAGAGGGGCACTTAAGAAACATAGCTGAAAGTAGTATGAGTACTTATATAGGTTCAACCGTACAAAGAATGCCTAGAACAGTGCTACTTTGCCTACAGTTACCAAGGGTGAGGCCACCAAGCCCCAGGACAAGGTCCAGGCGCCACCCCGCGCATCCACAACCTTCTAAAAGCGGCTTCATCTCGCAATGTGGTCAATAAACAGGATATTTGCTTTAGATCCATGGAAAAGCAGGAACATAATCTTCTGTCCTATTCTCCAAGATGGACGAGCCTTCATTATTTGAGACCACCCATGAATAAGTATCTTTTCACCTCCAAGAGGAATGGAGTAGGTCGACATAAACATCATGTTGTGACCAACTGCAAGTCTAACCCAACCATGGTCAGGCATCTGTATAGGAACAATAGAACTGGGCAGTTTCTGTTTCAAGAAGATCACAGCTGTAAAACTATGTATAAGCAATAGTTTATGAACAACATATATAACAGAAAATAGCTCGTACCATAAGTTTCTCGACACAGTTGGACCTGTTCAATGAGTGCAGCAGTGGCACACATATCCCACGTGGCCTTCCACCATTGAAACGCCCCACAAGGACCTTAAGATGATCAACAAAGTGTAGGAACTTGTGGATGTCATCCCAATCAACTTCAGTGGCATCAGTAACAGCCGAGTTGTTACAGAATAACAAACGAGCAGCCTGCTTAACTCTGAAAAAACCTACATGTGCCACCAATTATAAGAAAATATTAGTTAGAAGTAGCATCTTCATGAGAGATTCGTTGCTACCTCTAAAGTTAAATTGTGATAAGTTAGAAAGAATAGGTGGATTAAGAAGTAATCGAGGCAACAAGCAGAACCAGATACAAAACTAACATGGATGAACAATTGGAACGACGTCGGGGTGGAAGATCGCAGTGAAGATGAGAACAGGTTCTGCTATTTCCATCAACATTCGTGCGCCAACTTTCAGTCCGTAACACTTGAGAAAGTTTATCCAAGTTCGGGCATAAAAAAAGCAGCGATCTTCTTGGTTCATGAACCCAACTCGAAACTTATATCCATGGCTTGTCTTCATTGTTACCATTAAAATTGTGTATTCAGTTATGGCAAGGCCGAGCATCTTGAGTACATGTGTTTTGGCAGAGCAAGGAATGCACTGCAGGAAAAATAATATGAGAACACAATGTATTCCCTATATCCAAATCTAGAAATACTTTCCTCCTTCACGTCAGTGTTGACCATGGTACTAGTACCTTTTATGCAAATATAGCAATCCAAATTTCCAAATTAGTCGACATCATGTTCAAAAAATCCCACCCTCCCGGATAGAAAAGAGGATTCTAGGAACATACTGTGCGTGTTTTAAAATCATGTGTTAGGATGAGAAGGAACAAGTGTGGCGTCTCGCCGAGGGCGCAGAAACCTGTAGGGTCCTCGCACTTTGGGCACTGCAAATGAAACACACTAGATTCAGTAGGAAGAAAAATGCATCAACGGCGGCGGCTGCCATCCTAGGAGTACCCGCGACCAAGGGACTTGGATTTATCGGGGATGGATGAAGAATTCGTACCAGGTTCTCCATGAGAAAACCCTATGCAATCGCCGAGCAGGGGTTTTTTCTGAACAAGCAGACAAGGGAGAAGAGATTCAGACCGAGTGAAATATTGCCGCTTCGTCCGTCCAGCTTACTACTAAAGCTGGAAAGGTGGGTTTTTTTGTGATTTGATGGCTCATTGGGCATTTATGCGGTGCTACGACCGGGGTGTGTCTACCGTGCAGTTGTGCACTCTAATTTGGTGCATATGGCATGTGGACCCCGTTGCCGGATGCCCCACATATCAGAGCAAGGAAGTAGAAAGACAGGAGTAACTCGTTATTACACATAAATATATTTTTGACAGAGAGGTATTCCCTCTGTAGAGGAATTTAAAGATCTTTTATATCACAACATTATACATAAGAAAAATCAAGGGGAATATATATAATATATGTAATTATAAAAAAACAGAGTTTTTTTAACACGGTATAGACGAGTCGGTTATGATGGTGTGCCTGTCATCCTGCAATATAGGCCGTCCGATTTATATCTGATGGATAGGAAGGAAACTATGGCAATTTTGCAAAAAGGTACCCACACACCTCTCCACATTTGCAAATAAGGCCTTCTCTCGTTCATCCTTTTTCTCTCACAAGATAAAATACTCATACAAATGCATCTTGATGTTACGTGCAACGCACGGGCATTATGGGGGTTCAGCTGAGAAATACTCAGACAGGCTCACGGTTCTGGACTTTGGGCCATAGGCCGGTGGGCCTGCATGTTTGGGGGCCCATGTGTTCTACCTTAGTGCTTTTCATATTGCAAGCGGTCGGTACAGCGCTGGTTTTAGATACTGTCGCAAGGCGAATACACAAAATTGAATAAAGCACAGCAGCTGTTGGAATGAAATCAAACGACAGTTCCTAACCAGCAATAAGAGTTGCAATTCTATCAATGATACTGTCGTACTACTTATACACACAGGACACTTGTGTCACCATGCCAGAGTATTACATCAAAATCTCTCAGCGGACAGATCAGTTCGGCAGTACTGAAGAATTTCAAAGTTGATTTGTACCAGCTCTCCTTGCCGAGAAAGTTCGATTTTGACATCATCCCCTACCGCAAGATATGATTTAGATTTGAAACTTGACCATCCTTTAGCATCAATCATCATGCGACCATCCTTTGTACTTACGGTATATTGAGCAGGTTCATTCACACCGAGGCTGCGCATGGTAAGAGAAACTTGGCCGCTGTCGCCCGGATTGTTGAACGACTCCCTCGTTGCTCTAGGAATTCTCTGTTTGCAAACAAGAAGACATACCCAAATAGTTAGATCAACACAGTGAATCATGCGAAACAACATGGAAATAAAAAAGAACGAAACACTTGGGCGGCCAATGCTTACCAAGAAGGTGGACATGTCGGTTTTTGTAAGGACTTTGGTATATGAAGTGCGAACTGCAGCCCAGTCTGTTGCCGGTGCAACTGCTTGTTCGGTTGCCGTTGCACGTGCCGAAGCAGATGCAAGTGCAAGTGTTGGTGCAGGTGCCGAAGCCGCCGGTGCTGCCGGAGATGGTGCTCCTTGTAGAGCTGGTGCCGGTGTCGGAGTAGGTGCCGGTGTCGATGCCCGATCCTCCGGTAGATCAGCCTGATCCGCTGACGCGGTCGGTGCCCAATCCTCACGGATCAGACCGAGCTGCTCATTGCCGGGCTAGAGCAACTGCCGGTGCTCGATCCATTGCTGAAGGTGGTACCGATGTGCGAGATAGCGGTGATCGTTACTAGTCTGCTATGATCAACTTTCTAACTTGACTGGGCTTCGTGACCGTGATCCAGTTTTTTCTTCATTTCTTTTAAATGCAAGAAGGACTAATTGTGGCGTTTTTGTTAATCCAAACTACAGTTCATCATAGGGATTCAGCTTGTACTGAGACAACAGACTGATCCAATTTTTTTCCAGTAATATAATTTGATGGACAGTGCCTTCATTACTGACACGACATAAGAAGTGAAACCTGCAAAAACAGCCATCGTAGAGCAAACCAAACTATTTATTCTGTGATGAATGTCACATGGCAAAACCTACATCGTAAAATTGCAGGAAAAGAAAGAAAACATGACATTAAATCAATAAGATTTAGACAGTAAATCAATAAGATTTACTTGATGTGACACTAATGAATCCTTACCAGGAAATCACTATGTTGAAGTACTAAACAAAAGATTGATCGTCCAACTACGGGTGGCATGTAGGGGCCCCGCCTACTCCCACAAGCAGGATAGTCCAAAGGTTGTGACAAATCGTATGGACCGAACATCCATGGGACTGGAAATCCTGGTGGGTGCGATAAACCTTGCAATGCATACATATATTGGAGTGTAACAATAATTGATAAACCGTCCTCACAAAAAAGATGATCTGGATACTTCAAAATATACAGACTGAATTGAGTGGACAGACATTAACATAGACCGTTCTCAGGACTGACCACACACCAAAAGCGGCAGTACTAATAAACAATACAGGGTTCACAAACACAAATCAAGTACTGAACAATAGTACTTACTACAGACAAGCAAAGTTGCACTAATTAAACTCTGCAGACTATTTCTTGCCACCGACCTACAGGATGAACCTCTCGCATAACTGACTAGGACATGGACTTCGTGAGAGATGTCTGCATGCACCATCATCATCTTGTCAACCTTGGAGAACCTAACAGAGTGGTCTTTCCACTCATAAACATGATCATGAAGACAGGCCGCATCAGATTTGTTGGGAAGCTTTACAAGAACCACACCCTTCGTAATCGAAGGCACAGCCAGGAAATTGTTGTGGTCAAGTACAGCCTCGAGAACACGCCTGAAAACAATGCTACAGGAAAACACTAGTTCAGGACACGTGGCGACAAGGACACAGCAGCTGGATAGTTCAGCAGTAGAACTCATCCTCAGGTCTTCCAGTTTCACACGGCATGACTTTGACAACTTCATCTCCATCGTGGACCTGTTTCTAATTCAAACAAAAACCATATTTTATTACTACCTCCGTTCAGAAATATAAGATGATTTGTGATATTATACTCCATATAGGACTACATATACGCACAGAAATGAGTGAACAAAGACACTAGAACATGTACGTCTTCAAAGGCATGAGAGTAGAGGGATTACTTGCAATATCCATAACACAAGTTACTGAGGCAAATATACCCTCTTCAAAGGTAGCATTGATGTTCATAAAGTACTCCATCCGTCCCAAAATTATTGTCTTAGATTTGTCTAGATACGGAATCTAAGACAAGAAATTTGGGACAGAGGGAGTAGTTGAAAGTAATCTATAAGAAATCAGTGTCAAGCTCTCGCATGTTTTGGTCAAAAGGGGAATTTAGAACCGTCATTTGGCACACAAAAATCACATGCAAGATCACCCAGAAAGTTGTACTACTAGTACTAGTACTGCGTGTTAGATGAAAAAACATGATCAAGATCGAGAAAAATATCGTCAAGAAGAGATATTACCTGGACTTGCTTAATGAGGGATCCCGGAGAGGGGGGGCTTGGACAGGGCGATGGCTTTGAGCTTGTCTGCGGTAGTCTCGGCGGGGTGCTTGCGCTTCATACCATGAGCCTCGACAGTTTTGGCCAGAGCCATAGACATCACTTCGGCAGGTGCTCCAAATCCATCAAGAAAGCTGTCAAATAGAAATAAAAGAAAAGAAACCATAATCACAAACCCAAAAGAAGAAAAGAGAGGGAGCTATAGGATCAGTCTCGGGGTTGCAAGACCGGGCCTTGGCCAGAATCAACACCATTGATGCGCTCACCTTTCCTTCTTTGGGAGAGAAGAACAATGGCAGAAGCAGGTCGGGCTTTTCTTGAAGAAATGAGGAACAAGATGAGGGAGAAGCGAGGGTTGGGTAGAGAGGAAGCTGAGAGAGAAGAGTGAAATGATGGTTGCTTCATCCGTCCAACTTACTGCTGGAAAGGAGGGGGTTTTGTGATTTGACACCTCATTGGGCATTACTGCGGCGCTTCGATCGGGGTAGTCTACCGTCACTCTACTATGGAGTAATTTAGTGCATGGCTAGTGGACCCCGATGCTGGCTGTCCCACACATCAGCGAAAGTGAGTAATTTAGTGCATGGCTGGAGGAGGATCCGCATGCTAGAGTGTGTCCATTGCTTTTCTGAAGAAAAAAAATGATTACAGCAAGCGTTTCCACACTTACGACGGAGGAGTGCGAAACACGGCAGCCACTTGAACATACACAGTGCTCCTACTACTAGGCATGTGCAGTGGTTGTAACACCCCAAAAATTTAATCTTGTTTTGTTAATTAAAATTTTGTCAGAAAGATTTATTTTCTATTTTTTGACTTTTCTATTAATTTCAAAGCTACTTCTTTTCTCTGGGGTTTTAATTTTTTCCCTCTTATCTAAAACTTTTGGATAATATTGAGGGGCTTGAAAGCTTTCTTAAAATATTTTATTTTTCTTGGGTATGCAAGGGGAAGCATTTGTACAATACTTTTGCCAAGCACCAATTCTTCTAAAATGGGTTTTCCATTATTTTAAGGGATCCCATTGCACTACAACTGCTTTAAATATTTCTTATTAAATTCCATAAAAATTTGGAGAGGTCAAGCATTGCCTACAGATCACTTTTATGCAAAAACCTCTCTTGGTCTTTTGAAACTTTTGAGCTCCACTTCAATTTTTCAAATCTGGTTCAGTTTGCAGTTTGCATTGCAACCTATTTTAATATTTCTTTAAAAATTACATAAAAATTTGGAGATGTCAGTAGATGCATATAACTCATTTTTATGCAAAAATCCAGCTTTGTGTTTTATAAATTTTGAGCAAACCATCCTCTTTTTCATTCTGGTCCTGTTTGGTATTTTGCACTGCAACCCTATTTTAAATCACTCTAGTAACCTCGGGATTTTTCCTACTTGTAGACAAACCTACCAAACCCTTAAGTCCAGGAGATTGGACCCATTGGAGAATTTTTGGTCCATGCAATAATGCCCTTCGTTTTCTTTCCAGAACTGAAGATTTGCAAAACTTGCACTAGCAAGTTTCTGGTTTTGCCCAACTAGCTTTGCCATCATCACATTCACCTAAAGAGACTCTGACCTGGAGATTTTGGCCACTAGAAGAGATGCCCAGATGCCCATGGCATTCTGTCGAGCACCTTGTGTGCATGGCCAGTTTTGTCATAGTTTTTAGTTTGCATTGTGGACTTGATCCCCTGACCCAGCAGCCATCTCCACTAATCTTCTAGATACCACTAACCTAGGTCTGTTGACTTGCATTGGCATTCAAGCAAGTTTGGTCGCTCTGGCATTTCGTCGAACAATTGCCGTGCGTGCGGGGCGCTGACCAGAGCGTTACTGCGTCTTAGAGCCCGAGCCGCGCTACTGGTCTGCCCTCCGAGCTTATCCTGACCCTCTGCCGCTCGCAGCGTAGAGCCAAGCCTCGACCTGTACTCCCTCGCGAGCTCCACAGCACCTCGCCACGTCTCCGGCAAGCCAGAACCTAGCTGCAGCCGCTTCTTTGTGGTCGATTGCCGTCTGAACCACTGGTGCGCCCCCGAGTACCCCAAACCGCCGTGCTCATCCACAACCCCGTCGCGTACCTCTGCAAGCTCTGCCAGCCAGCCCCCACCTCCCCTGCTCTGCAATAGTGCCGCCGCCGTCGTGCTTATCCCCGGGCAGCCGACGAACTGACCTCTAGCGCCTATAAAACGAACCCCCTCGCTCTATCAGCCTCAGGTAGCACCGTATCTTCCCCTTAGACCAATCCCGCGCATCAAATTGACCCGCAGCGGCCATCTTCCTCTCCTCCGGCAATGGTGGCCACCGTGGCCGCGCTGTCGTATTCGTTGCAGTGCTCTCCCTAAACCCACAACCCACAGAGCCAGGAGACCACCACAACCTCACGAAGCCACCCCAGCCTATCAATTTCTCTGAAGATGCCCCGTAGAGCGATGCTCCATTTTTGGACCCGCCGAAGCTCTTCGGGGGGGGGGGGGGGAGCTCGACGCCAACGACTCTGTCCATCACAGCGGCCTTGTAGGATACCAACCGGTTCGCCTCGAGCTCCTGATCATGCCTGCATGATCAAACCCGTGGGGACATAAATCGTTAAATCGGCGTCGATTGCCGGAGCCCCGTTCTCGTTCGGGCGAAGGAGGAAGGAGGCGGTTGGACCAGTCAAATATGACCGATGGGCCCGCAGGTCCCACCGTCAGTCCCTCTTGTCCCCGCCCACTAGTTTAAGCGAAGACGCATTCCCCGAAGTACGTCTCCCCTTCCCTGGAAACGTATTCTGAGCTGATGCGTTTTCCTTTTTCTGGTTTTTACTAAAACAGAACTTTGACTAAACTTTGGTAGGCTTATCTTTTAAATAAAACTCCAAATGAATAGATTCTTTTTCCTACCTCTCTCAAATTTCACCTATTTTATTTTAAGATTTATTTAAAAAAATAATTAGGACAACTTTTTGTACTGTTTTTAAAGTTTGTGTTAATTTGAATATTTCTGAAAATAGGAATTGGAGGGGAGATTAAAACTTTCAAAAAGTTTTCGAGTGCACCTCACCTCTCTGCACCTTGAAGGCAAGCATCTTGAACTCCGTTATGATATAAGCTATGTGTTGTTTGCTAGAACATATGAACTCCATCAATATACTAAAATGGAGTAACGTTATTTCATGTGGAAGTCATACTCTTGCATATCAACATATGGTGAAAATCCGTTTCTGTTATGTACGTGATATTGGTGACAGTAGCCACTTCTCATGCCACATATGCCTGGTGATAGTTCGGATGGAGTCCGAAGGAAGGTTGTGTTACGGTGAACACAACCATGTGACTGACATCTCTTTGTGGCGAGGATGTGCAGTGAGGCAGGATGAAGCATGAGGGGTGGTGACCCTGTCAGGGAACTGTGAAGAGCATTGTGGCACTAACCATGCAGGGAATACATAAACCTCCTGAGTCGGCCATAGATTGAGTCTTGCTCCAGTAACCCCCATGCTTGTTTCGTACTACCACTTGTCCTTGCCGTTGGTAGGGTACGGTTTAGTACGTTGTCAACCCCTTTCTTGGCACACAACGTACAGAGAGGCCATGGTGGAAGATACCGGGTGCATCCGGTAGGCATGCCACTTAGTCCCGGTTGGGACCGAGAGGGGGGCACCCCTTAGTAGCGCGCGGTATAAATTTGATCCCATGCTAATCGAGGTTGTAGCATCCCCACTTAGAGTTTTGCTTAACAGGTGTCGTGGGTGATTCCAGACACCGATAAGTTAAGCTGGTGTGTGCGAGTCAGGTGTGTTTTCAATTAAAAGTCCGTAAATGGAATTAGTCTTGATGGACTAAAGGAATCTGTTACTCGTGGGTAAAGAGTACACCCTCTGCAGAGATTATATCTATTCGAATAGCCGTGTCCGGGGTTAAGGACTACAGTCTGGGATGGGTCAAGTGTCGGTCTTAGTGTCAGTCTTCAGAGGAAAACTTCTAAGCCAGAACATTGATCACAACTTGTGACATATGATGATTTTGATTATCATTAATATGGAGTAACCATTTGTATTGTTTGAATTATTGAATATCCCTGGGACGGTTCTACCTCCTGGATATTCACTGTGATTATTCTCATATAAGCCCTTTATGTGGTGTCGCCCAGACGCCCGACTGTGGCATGCTTATTATTTGTTTTCCTTATAAGCCCTTTGGGTGGCGTCGCTCCGACGCCCGACTGTGGCACACATGTTATTTATCTTTCTTATAAGCCCTTTATGTGGCGTCGCTCAGACGCCCGACTGAGGCATACTTATTATTACTATCCTTTCGAGGCATCACTTCAGACACCCGATCAGTTTATTTTATCTTCATTCTCTGATTGCTTATGCATGTTTAATACAAATGACCTGCTTACGTGCATCATGAATTTTATCTTGGGACTGACTAAGTGATCGTGGATTATTTCAGTGCATGATTATCACCTGCTATGTTATACCTGTCTTCATGATGTTTGCGAGTACATTCAAAGTACTAACTGGCTTGTCCCTGGCTATTGTCTTGGCCAGATTTCTTGCTTGGAGAGAAGCACAGCGACAAACAGCCCCGGAACCTAGGCAATGGAGATAGCAGCCGCGCGAAGATAGGAGTTATCCAGGTCAGCTGTTCCTTTGGGAAATGGAGTCCCATAGACACTGATGAACCACAAACCGCTTCCGCCATCAGCCATTAGAAACCATTTGTTGTACTCATAGGCCAGAATGGTCTTGTACTACATATTATGTACTTTGCTTGGAATTTCTGTATCAAGTTGGTGCCTCATCAGCTAACAGTAATCCTGGGGCTGGTGGGCACAAGGACCATTTTCTGGGAAATTTATATCCTGGAAATCAGGTCCTGACAGTGGTTCATATGTCAATACTACATAATCTTGTTGCTAGTGTAGTAAGATATGACAACAACAAATGATGTTGTGTGCATGTAAACTATATGAACAGTAATGTAGTAACATAGTACCGCTTTCTCGACTGTCCGGTCGAGAATGAACGGTGAGATCAATGTTAACAGAACTAGGTCTACAGCGCACGGAGAGTATGGTGCTACAGTACTCCATGAAACATGAACCATATGAAGCACGAATAGTGTTAGGCAGGGTGTATGAAGGGTGCACGGGATGGGAGCAAAAGTTCCCTTCTCGACCCACTTTTGGGTGTTTGGCAGAGTGCATGAAGGGTGCATGAGTCCACACTAGTAGGTTAACACAAATACATGAAGAGGAAACAACTACTCCGTCTAGGTGTGTAAGTCATCTTACGTTGTGCACTGCAACCAAGGTGGAGAGGAAAACAAGAAAACTTAATGTCTTTTGCTAATTAACAGCATTGCATGCAATGAACTAACCACTGCATGTCATGTTTATTAGTCTCAAGTCATTGAAAGCATGCACGGCCCACGTCTCTTATTGGTTGATATGTCACAAAACAAGAAACGGGGAGGGAGTGAATGTACCGTGCCTAAGTGTTTTGGGCTTATTTGGTTTTCGTAAGGTGACATACACTCTATATTGAGATGAGAATGCAACCAAACACACCCACACGCTTTGTGCTACAGTGACTGATCTGCACCGTCTGATTTTGATCCAACAGTCATGTTGCACCGAGACATGGACATGCCCATGTAGAGGGCGCCTAAACACCACCGAAGTCCCTCTGCTTCTCGAGGTGCACGACGTTGGTGATGCAGGGGGCGAAACGTCTGAAAGGCAATGCAATCTACGGGAAGGCGGAGGGAGCCAGCCGAGGAGTGGGGAATCTTTTGGTTTTCACCATGGTAAAACACCAGTCGACGACTTATCACATCATGGAGCAGTGGGTTTTATAGGCGGAGTCATCTTGACTAATTGCTACCGCGCCTGCTCCCGTCAATCAAAAAATTAAAAACCCTGCCGCGCCTGCTCCCGTCAATCAAAAAATTAAAAATCCTGCCGCACTCAAACACCAGAGCAACGCCGTGGTGGATGCTTATTACCTGCCGGCAAGTAGATAAAAAGGGGTGAAAAAACAAATGTGGCGGAGGCCTAGCTAATCGGTTGAACTAGCCCAACTAGCTAGCCACCGTGCTTCACTGATGTACTCGGTGAGAAAAGTGGTCTTTCATGATTTGACGACTCATTTATTTACTTGCTTTGGCGAAAACGCATGGTAGGGCGTCCCACGTTAGGAAGAATATATGCGTGCACCACCCGGGAGGACCCCGAAACCGCGCGGTAGGGTGTGCCATGTCTCGGCACGGAGGAAAAATGTGCGTGTAAAAATTTACTGTATCAGACGTAGTACCTATGGTTCAACCTCGGGACCCAGCCAGTCGGTCGAAAACACCCCACTAGCCACACAGCTTCATCATGCTAACATGGCACGCAGGATAGGTGTGGTTAGCTCCGTCTCGACTAGCCACAACGTCTCTTGTTCTAGGCGATTCTTCTATTTTCCAAGCTTTTTTTAGTTGTAATAACACCACAGCAAGCTAGCGCCGCTCTTCGTGTGTTCCCGTGCAAAGGTTAGACGATGGAGAGAAGAGAGAGATCGCAGACCTGGGACCCACTTGTAAGCGTGTCAATGGTCATGCACGTGTAGACGAGGCACTCCCTCTACTCTACTCAACGTAATACTGTATAAAATCAAGTTATGGGACAAAGCCAACGACCATTGTTGTTTCAGGCTATCGACTTACGCTTTGTAGTCCAGGTTGCCAGTTCGAATCTTGTCTTTTAGATCTGTTAGTTTTAGGTCCAAATTTGATTATTGACAAGTGGGACCCCCGTGTGTTGTTCTGATATTTCAGTGTAGGATGGTTTTTTTGAACAAACACTTTGCGCGGTTAGACAAGTAACGGCACAAGTTACACGTATTTTGCAAGTTTACGAACAAAAATGACAGTGGCATAGAATATCACATCCACCCCGCAGCTTAGATGCTATGGTGATACGAGTTTTTACACCGTTGGAAGTGAGATCCAATGGCTTGGGAGTAGTCTTTGTAATTGTGCGCAATTTCCAAACTCTCCAAAGGTTTTTTTGCAAATAAAACATTTAGGCCTCGTGTGTGCCGCTACATCTTGGATCCAACGGCTCCCCGTTGCTCATATTAGGTGCTCCCTGTAGCTTATTTACCCACTACGGTGATATGAGCATCTAGGTCATATGATCAGTGATCAGATGGCACATGCGTAGTACTTGTACTTTCTGCGCAATTCCCAAACTCTCTCAGCCGTATATTGCAAAAACATTCAAACCTCCTACTGTGGGCCGTTAGATCTCCGTGAACTCGTATCACCATAGAATCTACGGTGCGGGAGCACCTCATATTCTCCCGTGTGACAAAACATAAGGTGCTCTCGCAGTTTAGATGCTACGGTGATACGAGCTTCGAGGTTGTTTGATCTGAGATCCAATGGCATCTGATCAGTCTTTGTGCTTGTAAGCAGTGGCCAAACTCTTTGGGTGCTTTTCTGGAAAAAACAATTCGAACCACCGAGGAGGCGTTGGGTCACAAATCCAACGACTCCGAAGAGCTTGTATCACCAAAGCATATAAGGTGTGGTAGCACATGATATTCTTACATACAGGAGAATATGATGTCCTCCTTCATCTTAGATGCTATGGTAATACAAGCTTCGAGGTCGTTGGATATGGGATCCAAGGGCATCTGAGTAGTTTTTGTACAAATTGTGTGCAATTCTCAAACTCATCAAGGTTTCCTGTAAAAATATTAAGACATCATGTGAGCTGCTATATCTCAGATCTACAAGGTCCAAGCAACTCGTATCGTCATATAGCATCTAAGGTATGGGGGCACATGATATTCTCCCGGGGAGGAGGGGTGGGGGGTGCACAACCAATTGGTGGTTGGGAGGGTGGGGACAAATATAATCTAAACAACCCTAAACAGAGCTTCACAATTTTATCTATGGTCGAGGGGGTGACCCCGACAATCATAGTTCCGCCTAATTAAACACAACATTTGCATGTACTATAGTACTAGACTTAATATTCATGTTTTAGTTTCATGTTTGTTTTAAATATTGAATTGAGGACCATGCATGTCTTACATTTTACTCCCTTCGTTCCTAAATATTAGTATTTTTAGAGATTTCAAGTGGACTAGCACATACAGATGTATATAGACATATTTTAGAGTGTAGATTAACTCATTTTGCTCCGTATGTAGTCGCTTGTTGAAATCTCTAAAAGACTAATATTTAGGAACATAATGAGTATTTTTGAATTTGTGTCATACATGCATGGTTTGGAAAAATAGATGCACTATACTTATTGGATTGTTGTTGTGTTCGTGTGTGGGTGTCTCTCTCTCTCTCTCTCTGTGTGTGTGTGGTCATATGCTTGATACATACAAAGTTTTCTCACCTCCATATTGTTCATCTTTTAAATTTGAACTTGCATTGAAAAACTTAGCAGGGATACCATGAAATGTGAAATCCACGTTGAGATCACAAACTCACTCTAATTCAACAACTCGTCATAAATCAATTACCACGTTGAGATTAGTATTTGCAAGGAAAATACAGGCAATGTAATACACATAGATTCGTTCGGCAACTTAAAAGGTTCCTTTCGTATTCTCGAATGGTAGGACCCAACGGCGTACCAGCTAGACCTTGGCTCGTGTTGCTCCTAAAAAAAATAAAAAGTAAAAAAACCGGGCTCGTGTCCTTCTGGTGGCGTGCGTTGTACGCACATTAGGCAACCCCAACCAGTCGAGCCTCCACGTTCCGAGTCAAAATATCTGGCGGCTAGAATTCCGGCCCTAGGAAATTCCCCTCATGACCCCGGTCCATAATGACTACCGATGAAGAACGGAGGGATGCTTTAGTAACTAGACAACGTTGTGTTAAAAAAAAAGTAACTAGACAACGTTACCTACCGTGCCGAGCATGGTTCACTAGTAGAAAAGGGGCCTATTGACCTGGTTGGTGAGGGCCTTTAGTCCCGGTTCATGAACCAGGACTAAAGGGTCGGTACTAATACCCTGGCCCTTTAGTCCCGGTTCAATCGAACTGGGACCGATGGGCCTCCACGTGGCTGTCTTGGCTGAGCCCAGGCAGGAGGGCCTTGGTCCCAGTTGGTAGCACCAACCGGGACCAATAGGCATCCACGTCGACAAGATTTACGTGGCTGGGGCTTTTGTATTTTTTAAAAGGGGGGGGGGCGTTTGGGGGTTTTGGGGGGTTAATTTAGGTGTTTCATATATTGTGTTAGCTAGCTAATTAATAGAGAGAAGTGTCCTCTCTTTTGTCCGTGCTTGGTCGGCGCTACGTACTATACATACGTATAGAGAGGACTAGCTAGACACGCTAGCTAGCTAGTAAGAAAACGAAGGAAACAGAAGATCGTCATGAACATATATGCATACAGAGGGAAGTGATATCGACCACCTCTCCTTCTCCGAGAGATTGGTCGAACAACAAGTTCTCGTATATCTATCCGACACTACCGGCTATATATATACAATAATTATATTTTACAAAAATAATCTCCTAACAAACGGACGCGTGGTCCACATAGTATTCTCCGTCTTCAGCGATCACGTGGTCAAGAAAGAATGCCGTCAATTCCTCTTGAATTGCTCGCAGGCGATCTGGTGCTAGTAGTTCATCCCGCATCCGAAACATCTAATTTTAAGAAGGGGTCAATACATATATATATGAATGAATGAAACTCAACACAAATGATGGTAATAAAATAAAATTGTGAATATTGTTATTTACGCACTTCATATTGTTTGTCGAGTAGCCCGCTCACGTGGTCGTGTGGCGGATGGACTCGCAAATGTAGTATCCACGAAATCATTCCCTTGTTCCTGCCACAACCACTTTACAAGAAATAGAGGTCAATCAAACTGATAATTAGCAAGCATGTTAAATGGTATTGATGAAACTAGCGCTTGAATCACTAGGAGATGCGTGGAATATGCTACTATAGTACTTACTTTGGCTGTCTAAATTGCAGCTTCTTGGCAGTCCGGAGCTTTTTGGTGAATTTTCTCCAAACCCTGCCATACAAAGAAAACAATTACTTGATATCAGAATGAACAAAGTTGCTGATATGGTGGATAATGATCGATTTAACTTACTTCTCGAGCATTTCAGTCATGTCCGCATACTCCTTGGGATCTTTTCGTTTGGAGTCTAAGACAGTTACTACTCCTGCTCAAGCTTAATCTCTAGGAGAATATAGTGGTACCTGCATGCGCATGCATAACTCATCAATATTACATTACTATAACCTGGACTAATAAGGGAAGCCGAATATGCCACAAGACAGTAACACTCACTTGAAGTCGTAAGGAAAGAGTATTATATCCTTGTGTTCATTTATTACCAACGACTGTAGCAAGTTGGCCTCGGTATTTTCGGCATGAAATTCAACCTCAGTTGCATCTATGAGTTATGTGTTAATGAACCCAATGGAACCCACTTGTCTTTTCTTCAATTCGCGATCTTCAATCTGCATAATATAGTGAGGATAATTATAAATACATGCAATGAAAGAGCTGAGTTATATAGAGAGACTTAATGACAGAAATAGTACTACTTACAGACAGTAGCAGGTGACCGTTGCTTTATCGTGGGCCAATTGATTGAAAAACTGAGAGAACTCCTCAAATAGAATAGGCAACAGTTCAATTCCAACGAGGTCATGCTCCTTTTTAACTCTCACATACAAAGTACTCCTCCCCTCAGACTCTCTGCAGGTTTTCATGTACCAATCATGCAATCTTCGCATCATCGTTGAGAGAGAGCTTTCATTTTTGACGAGAGGCTTCCCGTACTCGTATCTTTGTATCTGCACCTCCAAGAAATCATAATGTACATCGTCGGGCAGGTAATCTTCAGGATTGCCATAACCGGGCACCATCCTCGGATCGACGATGTCGCTAGCAGGCACCTTGAGCGGGGGGCACGATTGCTTCGCTTGTTCGCCGAGCTGGGAAATTTGTTTCCCAGCTCGTCGTTCTTTCATTCTTTGATCACTTTTAGTACTTCCCGACCTCTCCGCTTCAGCAAATGCCTTTCCAATAATGCGCTCATAGTTGCCTTTCGGCGGAGACTTGGGTGGTTTTGTCAGGGCAGCCAGAGTGCGCTTCACTTTCACTGGATCTACCTTCTCCTCCGGAGGTGGATGTTTCTTTGCTTTCAACCCTTCAAACCAGTCATGCACTCGGGTCTGCACGATCTTCGCGTTTTCCTCCTTGGTCCTCTCGTACGGTAACTTCTCTGGATTCTTCAGAGAAGGACCGAATCTGTATCTCCTCCTGCCTTTGGCTGTACTGCTAGACGCCGGCAGAGCAGACGGAGCAGATGTCTTCTTTCCTTGCTTACGAGGCGGAGGAGAAGGACTACGACACGCCGGAGCAGCCGGAGCAGCGGCGGGTCTCTTCCGCCCTTGCTGACGAGGCGGAGAAGGAGGAGGCTTGCTACTCGGGCGCGGCGGTGCAGGCGGAGAAGGAGGCGGAGTGCCGCCACTCGCCGGAGAAGGAGCCGGCCGAGTGCCCTGATCGTCACTCGCCGGAGGAGGAGGTGGAGTGCCCTGACTCGCCGGAGGAAGAGGAGGAGGCGGAGGCGTCTAGGTCGGAAGGTTGATGAGATCCTTCCGCCATAGGCATGGAGTCTTCAGAGCAGAACCCAGCCGATACTCCCCTTCACCAGTAGGGTGGTCAAGTCCGGAGGTCCTCAAAACCCTCCGTTATTTCATCCACCATCACCTTAGCATATCCTTCTGGAATCGGCCGGCAGTGAAAAGTTGAGTCGGGTTTAGTAGGATAAACAGAGCCAACAGCCGCCTTGACCTTCAAATTGCTCCATTGCGCCATAAGGTGGCAATTTTGAGACTCCATGATAGCATCCACGGGATAGCTGGCAGGAGCCGTGAAGGCATGCTCCGGCTGAAGCCGCTCGGTGGAAGCCACGTTGCTTCTCCGCTGAGATGGCGGGGTAGCTTCGGGGGAAGCTTCGGCAGGCCGTTTGATCCGTTCTTCTTCTCGTTCGTCTAGCCCCATTCCCCTTTCGTGCAGCGCCTGCATTTGGCTCTGCTCCAGTTTCTTCCTCCTCTCATGGGTTTTGTAACCCCACAGTCCGAAATCCAGCCTTCCACGAAATGGAGCTGGCATGCCTCGTGTCCGTCCGAGTGCTCGGGATTCGAGGGCCATTGTGAGCTCGTCCTTCTCCTGTCTGGAATGAACTTCCCTTGTTGCGCTGCTTTGATATATTGCTTTAGCCTCTTGGTACCGGTATGTCCAATTGATCGTCTGTCCAAATGCACTTCCACGATACGGGGTCCAAGGTTCCGCCAGCCCGAAGAACCAAGTCCGCAACGGCTGGCGATTCATTGTCTCTGGTTCGATCCCTTTATCAAGCTGATCATTCTCATCCTTGGCCCACTTAGGCCGGGCTATGAGGTAGCCACCTGACCCCGTGCGATGGTGAAGCTTCTTCATCGCAGCATTTTGCTTGTTTGTCGCCGACATCTTTTTACTCTTTTCCGATGTCCTGTGGGCCACAAATGCGGGCCAGTCATCTCTGATCTTCTCATATTTGCCCTTGAATCCTGGTGTCTCTCTTTTATCGACAAAATTATTCAGGTCTTTCTTCCAATTCCTGAATAGGTCTGACATCTTCTTAAGAGCAAAAGACTTGATTAATGGCTCTATAACTGGCTTCTTCGGATCATCCTCTGGCGGTAGGGTGAAATTTGACTTCAGCTCAGTCCAAAGATCATTTTTCTGCAGATCATTGACATAAGACACCTCAGGGTCTTCGTTCTTAGGCTTATACCATTGCTGGATGCTGATCGGGATCTTGTCCCTAACCAGAACCCCGCACTGAGCAACAAATGCCTTCTTTGTCCGGATGGGTTCAATCGGTTGGCCGTCGCGCGCGATTTCTATGATCTCAAACCTTTCATCCGAGCTCAACTTTTTCTTCGGGCCTCGTCTCTTTACCGAAATTGTGCTCGATCCGGAGGGCTAGAAAATGGAAGAAAGACGAGAGTTAATTAATAAGTGTACATACCAAAACAATGAATGCATCAATTAGCTAGTCAGCACAGGCTTAACTAATATATATACCTAGCCGGACTCAGTTCGGTGATCACCGGAGCAGTCCTCACGGTCTACTTCTTCACCCTCTCCTTCTTCCACCGGCATTGGGTCATCGGAGCCATCATAATCATAGCCAGCTACTTCTTCAACCTCTCCTTCCAGACCATCGGTGTCGTTGAGAAACATCGACGAGCTGAGGGCATCACTTCCTTCTGCGATTATGTCCCTCAACAACGCTTCTTGTGCTTCGTCTCGGGGCGGCGTGTCCATAGTTTCTACAAATATTTACAACATGGCAATTATTATTCAAACATGACAGATATGGATATATTAGTGGCAAACGTAGAACTATCTAGCTAATCACAATGAGGAATCATATTAATTAGTGGCCTCGACGCTGCTTCTCTAGGGTTTCGGGTGGCCTCGACAACGCTTCAAGGGTTAGGGGGTGGCCTCGAGAACGCTTCAAGGAGGGGGTAATATCGACCCCCCACGTGTTGAAGCTATAGGGAGGGGGTCGGCGTTGAACACTACATCTATGTCCCACAAAGGTAGAGGGTCGTGGATCACCGGCGGTAGAGGTCGAGGTCGAGGATCGCCGAGGGTCGGGAGGTTGCCTAGTGTCAAAGGATTCAACAAAACCATGTCTTCATCATTAGCGAAAATAACGGGTGCATGATGGTGCGAAGCTCTCCAAAGTTATTTTGGAACGGAGTCCTAGATAGGATAATTAAGCTTTTTGGTACAAAGTTCAGCAAGAACCTTCCGAATATCGTTATTTGAAAGGCCTTTGCTGAAATTGCACAAAAGGCAAATTATCCTATCAGGACTCCATTCCGTAATAACTTTGGTGGACTTCGTACCATCATGCCATGGTTACTTCGGCTAATGATGAAGCCATGGATTTCTTCAATACTTTGACACTAGGAAACCTCTCGACCTCGGCGATCCTCGACTCCTCGAACCCTCGACGACCCTGGAACCCTCGACCCCTAGACGACCCTGGAACCCTCGACCCTCGATCCCTCGACCCTAGAACCCTCGACCCTTGACCCCTTGACGACCCTCGACCCTCTACCCTAGTTCCCGACCCTCGATCCCTCAACGATCCTCGACACCCTCGTTCCCGATAAAAATTAAGAAGAAGAAGAAAAAAAAGAGGAGAAAAAAAAGGAGAAGAAGCTCCTCTATTCCTTCTTCTTCTCCTCTTTTTTTTCTTCTTTCTCTTCTTCCTCTCCTCGTCTTCTCCTTATTCTTCTCCTTCTTTCTCTACTTATTTTCCTTTTCCTTATTTTACTTTTTCCTCTCCACTAACATAAAATGCACTAACCTAAAATGCAACAAACATAAAATGCACTAAATCGATCAACTAACCTAAAATCAGTGATAAAATGCACTAACCTAAAATCGATATCTACTAACAACTTAAAAAATAATACATATATGAAAAAAACATCATCATATCATCAACAGAAAAAATAGTATTTTTTCTAAAAATCTATCTTTTGCATATATACATCAACATATATATATATACACTAACCTAAAATGCACAAAAATGCTATCGGAGAGGGGGTATATCGACCCCCCCTCATGTATCCAAATACATACATCTATACTTACATATATGTATAAATTTTTGCATATATAAAGTTTTTCTAAAATCTAACTTTTGCATATATGAACATATATACACAGAGAACATATACATATATACACAGAGAAAATAAACAAAAAATGCACAAAAAAAAAAAAGTAGGCGCGGCGGACCAAAAGGCGTGGCGTGTGGTCGGGCAACCAGCGACGGGTCGAGGAAGGCGGCGGCGGCGTGGCGGCAGCGAGGTCGAGAACGGGTGGCCAGCGGCGGCGGCAGGTCGAGGCAGTGGCGGTGGCCTTGGCGGCAGAGGTCGGGGGGCGCGAAGCGGCGCGGCGACGGTGTAGGGGTAGTGGCTCGGCGGCGACGGCGAGGTGGACCAGCCTGACGGCGTCGGGGCATGGCTCGACGGCGACGGCGACAAGGAGCAGAAGGCGTCGGGGCGAGAAGAAACAGATGGATTTTGGCGAAAACTGCTAAGTGCTGTATATATAGCAAGAGCATTGGTCCCGGTTCGAGGCACAAACCGGGACTAATGCCCCCCTTTAATCTCGGTTGGTGCCACTAACCGTGACCAAAGGCCTCTTTTCAGCAGCCCAAAGGGCGGGAAGCGGCGTCCTTTGGTCCCGGTTGGTGGCACCAACCGGGGCTAAAGGGGGGCATTAGTCCCGGGTCGTAGCACCAACCGGGACTAATGAACCCTTTAGCCCCGGTTGGTGCCACCAACCGGGACCAAAGGCCTGTTGTCGGTGTACTAGAGTAGGGGTACCCTAGTACCCCGAACTCGTGCACGGACAGTTGCAGCGCCCCACGGCAGGGCTGGCCTGATGACCGCCAAAGTCCTTAGCGGCTCCTTTGGAGCCATTCAAGAACAAAGTAGTCAAGACCCCGGCAAGAGGAGCTTGCCGGGAAGGCCACTCAGGGCGCGAAGGAAACAAGGCCCCGGCAAGAGGAGCTTGCCGGGAAGGCTTGGTGGGCGCCAAGCCCCCAAGCGCGACAAGGTTCCTGCCGCGGCAAGGCGCTTGCCGGGGCGGGCAACCTCTCTTCATCTCCGCTCCAGCTCACCGCCAACGTGTCACCATGGGGCTCTCCCAAGCACGCGTGTCGACGGGCTGTGCAGCCAGCGGGGAGCAGCGATAAGCGGCGCTGACAAGCTACCATCGTGGCAAACGGAGGTGCACTTGACGGTCCCTGTTACACTTTGTTGAGGCGGCCGAGGCGGGCATTGATGACTCTTATCCCTTGCCGTCAGAGTTAGGTATAGATTACTGTACACTGTACAAAGCGGTGTACCAACCTACGTTTTTACTATCTTACCTTTGTCTACTCGCCACATGTGGTGACCCCTTGTGCCTATAAAAGGAGGCCCAAGTGCAACGTAGAAAGGGTTCGGTTCAGCTCCGGCTTAGTTCATCTTACTCATACGAGACCACACACTCGGGCTAGGTTTTGTAGCTCCCGTTGCTCCCTAGCAAGAACACAAGATAATCCCCTAAAGCAGCAGTAGGTGTATTATCTCTCCGGAGAGCTCCGAAGCTGGGTAAATCCGCTCGTGTGCACCGCCTCGATCCGCTCTTCGTGCAATCTCCGCCCCCCTCCGAACCACAAGGGACCCAGGTCCCGTAGGTGTTCGTGGGACACGATCAGTTCTCCCTGACATCTCTGGCGCGCCAGGTAGGGGACATCGAGGCTGTGTGAACCCGATCCGGCGGTCACACGAGCAACTTCGTCAACATCTTCGTCAACATGGCGCCGAAGAAGAAGTCTTCGGAAGTAGCAGAGCCGTCCGCGTCGAACCCACCACCACCGGAGCTGTCAGGTGGTGGGGGAAACGCTGGCGGAGGAACCAGCGTCGTCGAGAGAGCCCAGAATGCCGCCAGGTCCAAGGACAAGGCAGCACAGGTTTCGGCGTCCGAGTCCGCACCCCGTCCTTCGCGCGAGGCCTTGGGACCGACAGCGTCATGATGCTCGCGGCACCATACGCTCGTTGGATCAAGGCCAAGCTGGAGGATCCCGAGGCCCTCGAGACCGCATGCGCCTCGGCATGCTGGTACGAGTGGAATCTGATCGCTTGGGCGGGATGCTGCTCCTCCTAACTTGGTTAGGAGTCCGAGCACCTCCCGTTCTTCGCTCTGTACGCCGTTGCCGCCAACCTCACCAGCGGAAGCCTTGGCAAGAGCTCAGTTACTTCTAGACTACCCTCCAACAGCCGACAAGGTCGACGAATGGAGGGCCACAATTCAAAGTCTCATCGGCTTCGCCAACGGCGACGCCCCGCGGCAACCGAGTGCCTCGCAGCCGCGGCAAGGCGGCAAGGCGCGAGCTGATGGCGACGAGACTTGCGGGGGTGCAGCCACCGTGCACTCCCCTTCCAGAAGACCAAGATCGCCGACTCGTCGGATCCACCTCGACAGTGACTCCACGGCGTCGTCGGATCCGCGAGCTCGTCGCGACCAGCGCCAAGTTCTCTGAGAACGGCAAGAAGAAGATGCTCAAACCCGTATCGAGCGCCGAAGAGAAGCGCGCCGTCAATCTGACCAACGCGCCGGGCCCACTGTCGATATGCATGCGCCAGGGGAACCAGGCGACTTACGTCTGTGATAGGTTGCCCTGCGTTCCCTCGTGAGCTGCGGCAAGTCCGGTGGCCCGACAAGAAAAACTTCAAACCAGATGTGCGAGAAGAAATGCGATGGCAGGACACACCCATCGGAGTTCCTCGGCATCTACACCATCGCGGTGCAGGCGGCGGGGGCGAGACGACAAGATCCTTGCCAACTACTTTCCCACGGTGCTCAAGCCAAGCGTCGGATCTTGGCTCATGCACTTGCCGGATGGCTCTATTTCTTCTTGGGCAGATTTGTGCCACGGTTTGTTGGCGCCTTCACGGTGACCACAAGCATCATGGCCAGGAGAGTGACCTCCACCTGCTTGCCCGGAAGGAGGGAGAGTCCTGCGCAAGTTCATCTAGAGATTCGATCGAGTGCACTACAACATCCCGGGCGTCCACCCTGCGCGGTGATCGGTGCATTTGATCAGAATGTACGAAACCGCAGGATGAGGAGGAGATGGCGATGTGCAAAGTGAAAGACGTCAGCGAGCTCTACGCCCTGGCCGACAAGTGTGCACGCGCTGAAGAAGGAAGAAGACTCCCAGGAGAGAATGTGGGAGCAGAGTCTGACAGTGAAGGGATCGCCCCGACAAGAATGAGCCGGCGGCGAAACAACACGAGGAAGAAAAACCAAGAAGTACTAGTTGTCGAGCAGTCCGGCAAGGATGGTGCCGCCAACCAAGCCAAGGCTGGTGGCTCCGGCAAGGAGGTTGCCGTTGACGCCGACCGCCAAGCTGTGGCGGCCGCCGACAAGCCCGACGGCTCCAACAAGCAGTACTGTAAAATCCACCGCACCAAGGGCCACGATCTCCAGAGCTGCAAGAAAGTCGAGCAGCTTGTTGAGCTACCGAGAGCTGAATCTGACGGCGAGACAAGGAGAAAGCCCAAGAAGGTGCAGGTGGAGCAAGTAAGAAGAGACACGGCCGGGGAGGACGCCGCGGAAAGGCCAAGCAGCAGCAAGGTGACAGACCTCCCCGCGGCCGCGACAAGGAAGAAGACGAAGATGAAGATGATGAGGACATGGAAGACGATGAAGCAGACGAGCAAGAGTTTCAAAAGGCAACAGAGGTCCTTTGTGTTGATGGTGGTGCTTCTCTGCATACCTCGCACCGCCAACTCAAGCAATGGATGCGTGAGGTGAATGCAGCAGAACCCTCCATAGAGTCGCGCAAACCTCTGAAGTGGTCCAGCACGCCCATCATCTTTGACATTGAGGATCACCCTGATCGCATCACCGCGGTCGGGTGCTTGCCGATGTTGGTCTCGCTAACCATCCGCAACCTCAAGGTCACAAAGATGCTGGTTGACGGCGGGGCCGGCCTGAATTTAATTTCCTCTGCGGTGCTTCAGAAACTTCAAATCCCTGACGGCGAGCTCGAAGAAACTGGTACTTTCCAAGGAATCAACCCAGGAAGGAGCAAGCCCAAAGGGAAGATCACGTTGCCGGTAACATTCGGCAGCAAGCTCAACTTCAGGCGAGAGGGTCACGTTTGACGTCGCCGATTTCCCATTACCCTACAATGGCATACTTGGCCGTCCAGCGCTCGCCAAGTTCATGGCCGCCTCTCATTATGCTTACAACCTACTCAAGATGCCCAGCCCGATAAGTGTCATTTCTGTCCATGGCGACAAGAAAGATGCACTTATCTGCGTCGACAAGATTTACCGGGACGCAACAGCCGCAACTGAAAGCAAACCACTTGCAGCTGAAGCTCCCGGGGGGAAGAAGACCACCAGGTCCGGCAAGAGCTTTGTTGCCCACTCCGGCAAGCGCACCTCCTCGGAGTGCTGCGCTACCGTCGAGGACGCACCATCGAGCTCCACCGGCAAGTGCAACAAGACGATGGCAGCTTCGCCGAAGACCAAGAAGGTGCCCGCCAAGGAGGACGACACTGGTGGTACCTTCACCATCAGTGCCACGCTTGATCCTAAATAGGAAGGCGAGCTCGTTGCTTTCCTGCGGGCGAATGTCGATGTGTTTGCATGGCAACCATCTGACATCCCCGGTGTTCCCAGGAAAGTAATTGAGCACCACCTAGCTGTCTGTCCTCACGCGCAGCCCGTCAAGCAAAAAGTTAGGAAACAGGCAGTGGAGCGCCTAGTGTTCATAGCAGAAGAAATCAAGATACTAGAAGCAGCAGGGCTTGTCAGTGGAGTCCTCCACCCCACGTGGTTGGCCAATCCGGTAGTTATGCATAAGGCTAATGGGAAATGGAGACTTTGTATTGACTTCACCGGCGTTAATAAAGCCTGTCCAAAGACCCATTTCCCTTGCAGCGTGTCGACCAGTTGTTGACTCCACGGCTGGATGTGATCTGCTTTCATTTCTTGATGCATATTCAGGATATCATCAGATCTTCATGGCAGTAAGAGGATGAAGAGAAACCGCATTCATTACACCATATGGCACGTCTTGCTTTATCACGGATGCCTTTCGGTTTGAAGAATGCTGGTTCAACCTTTGCAAGGGTAGTCCATGATGCCTTTGAACCACAGATACACAGAAATGTAGAAGCATACATGGATGACATAGTGGTCAAGAGCAAGGACAAAGCAACTCTGGTTCAGGATTTAGATGAATCATTTGCAAATCTGCGCAAGATCAACCTCAAGCTCAACCCCGAGAAGTGCGTGTTTGGAGTCCCTTCCGGCAAGCTTCTCGGTTTCTTTGTGTCTCAGCGGGGAATTGAAGCCAATCCCGACAAGATCAAGGCCATCGAGCAGATTGGAGCACCAAAGCGCGTCAAGGATGTCAGAAGGCTTGCCGGTAGCGTGGCTGCTCTCAGCAGGTTTATCTCTAAGTCTGCTGAGCGCGCCCTGCCATTTTCAAGATTTTGAAAAAGGCAGGTCCAATGAAATGGACTCCCGAAGCGGAGGCTGCGCTGCAGGACTTGAAGAGATACCTGTCCTCCGCTCCAATACTTGTCGCACCTAGGCCACAAGAGAAGTTGCTGCTGTACATAGCGGCAACCAATCAAGTGGTTAGTGCTGCGTTAGTAGCGGAGAGGGAGGCAGATGATGAGCCGACAACCGAGGCAGACGCATCCAGCGACAAGCAAGGGGCTTCGACGTCAAGCTCTGGTCCCGACAAGGACGGATCAACGCAGGGTTGCGACAAGATACAGAAAAAGATGGTGCAGCGCCCAGTCTACTTTGTCAGCTCCCTTCTGCAGGGGGCTAGATCAAGGTACTCTGGTGTGCAAAAGCTGCTTTTCGGCCTCCTCATGGCCTCGAGAAAGCTGCGCTATTACTTCCAAGCACACGAGATAACAGTTGTCACTCGCTTTCCGCTGAAGAGGATATTGCAAAATCCAGAAGCAACAGGCAGGATTGTCGAGTGGGCCTTTGGAACTGTCAAGCTTTGGTCTCAAGTTTGAAAGCACTTCAACTATCGAGGCGAGCATTGGCGGAATTCATAGCTGAGTGGACGCCAACGCAAGATGAAGAAATTCGAGACGAGCATCCCGTCAAGGAGGCAAATAAAGAGTGGCTGATGTACTTTGATGGTGCCTTCTCGCTGCAAGGCGCCCGGTGCCGGCGTCTTGCTTATCGCACCCAGGAGAGCACCTCAAGTACATAGTCCAGATGCACTTTCCCAAGGAACAAGCAACAAATAATACTACAGTATGAAGGTTTGCTTGTTGGTCTCGAGATTGCGGTGGACCTTGGGATCAAGAAGCTCATTGTCGGGGACTCGCAACTTGTCGTCCGCCAAGTAAATAAAGATTATCGAGTCCGTTGATGGAAGCCCTCGTCGATGAAGTGAGGAAGCTGGAAGAGCACTTTGAAGGCCTGCAAATGGAACACGTTCCAAGAGCTCAGAATGATATAGCTGATGGCCTCTCCAAATGTGCCGCACTTAAGTTACCTGTGGAACCAGGGATTTTTGTGCTCAAGCTAACTCAGCCAACCGTAACACCACCGACAGGACAGAGCAAGAAAAGATAATTGATTTCCGGCGACTACTTTCCAGCAGAGCTCCCCGGAGCCGCCGCCAAGAAGGTCCCTAAAATCAACGCAAATATCACTGAGGAGCAGTCTGCTCCGACAAACTATACAGTTTGTATCGTTGAAGCAAACGCTCCCGACAAGTTTCGCTCCGGCAAACTTGTCGGGGATCATCAAGCTCCGGCAGGCCCGCAGGTTCTTGCCGTAGAAGCTGATGTTCCCGCAGTGATAGAAGAGCCTTTAGTCCTTGTTGTCGAGCCACAAGCTCCAGCATGGGCACAGCAAATCGTCCATTTCCTTCAGACAGGAGAACTTCCCGAAGAGCAAGAAGAAGCGGAAAAAGTAGCCCGGCAGTCAAGTATGTACCAGTTTGTTGACAACATCCTGCATGTAAGAAGACTCAACGGTGTGAAATTGAAGTGCATTTGCCGGGAAGATGGATGAAGCTGTTGGCGAAGATACATGGAGGCATATGTGGTCACCACATTGGCAAGAAGAGCACTTGCCGGCAAAGCTTTCCGGCAAGGTTTCTTCTGGCCAGAAGCCCTCCAGGATGCAACTGCACAAGTAACCAAGTGTGAAGTGTGCCAGTTCCATTCAAAACAGATTCATCAACCAGCTCAAGCTCTCCAGACGATCCCTTTATCCTGGCCCTTCTCGGTCTGGGGGCTCGACATCCTCAGCCCTTTCCCCCGAGCAATCGGAGGCTTTGAGTACTTGTACATCGCAATCGACAAGTTCACAAAGTGGCCAGAAGTGGAACCAGTGAGGAAGGTAACAGCACAGTCAGAAGTCAAGTTCTTCAGGTCAATTGTTTGCCGTTTTGGGATTCCTAACAGAATCATCACCGACAACGGCACACAGTTCACGAGCCGCACCTTCATGCAGTACGCCCAAGATCTTGGCGCCAAGATCTGCTTTGCTTCTGTTGCTCATCCGAGAAGCAACGGTCAAGCAGAGAGAGCAAACGCTGAAGTGCTGCGGGGACTCAAGACCAGAACTTTCGACAAGCTGCGCAAGTGTGGAAGAAACTGGATCGAGGAGCTGCCGGTGGTTCTTTGGTCGATCAGGACGACGCCAAATCGAGCCACTGGCCAGACACCTTTCGCTCTAGTCTACGGAGCAGAGGCAGTTCTCCCCACGGAACTCGTGTACGGGTCACCTCGAGTGCTCGCTTATGATGAGCTTGAGCAAGAGCAGCTGCGGCAAGATGGCCTGCTTGCTCCTCGAGGAAGATCGTCTTCAGCTCTTTGCGAGCTGCTCGCTACCAGCAAGCTTTTGCGTCGCTACCATAGCCGCAAAGTTAATGCCGAAGTTTCGAGGAAAGGCGACCTTGTTCTTGGCGCATTCAATCCGCCAAGAATTCCAACAAGTTGGCCTTGAAGTGGGAAGGCCCTTATCGGGTGAAACGAGTCACTAGGCCCGGCGCTGTCCGCCTTGAGACCGAAGATGGCGTTCCGGTGAGCAATTCCTGGAATATAGAGCATCTTCGCAAGTTCTACCCATAAGGCGCGGTTGCCGGAACCTATTCCGGCAACCACCCTTCTGTACAAGTCTTGCCGCTGTTTCATGTAATCCTTTGTACAAAGCCGGGCGCAGAACCCGTGCATCAGTAAAGCCTATGTGTTGCGCACAACCTGTCAATACATGCCCACATAATCATATATGCATGTGTTTACTAACATTTTGTGCAGCATCCACACCCGGTAAGCGATGACGAGCCACTAGGCTCCACAACTTTATTTTCTCTTCTTTCTTCTGAAACAAGAAGAAGGTTCATCCACCCACAAGTTAACCGGGGGGGAAGGAGAAGATAATGGTGTGGCCGCCAAGCGTCGCTCGAGAAACTGTCGCCTTGCTGGAAAATGGACAACAGAAAAGCTAAGTTGCTAAGTTTAAACGACCAGTTTTAAATTTTTAAGTTATCTTCCTCGAACGATAGTACTTTGTATGGAAAACCTGTGCGCGAAGGAACCAAATCGTGACTGGTCGCGCCCTTACTTTGTTTCGAGTCCGCTCAACAACTTAAGTGAGCTGCGGCTAGTCTGCGACAAGGTTGCTTGTCGGTAGCGACCCCGCCAGCAGGCTGCTGAAGTTCCGCACTCGGCGCACGCGGCAAGGGTGCCTGCACCGGCAAGTTTCCTAAAAGCGTAGGGCAATAACATACAAGGGAAGAGTCGAATAAAGGAAATAACATTGCATTCGATGGCCTAAGATAGTGTATATTACATAATAACTTGTCGCGGGTCTAATGGACTTTTCACCTAAACATGATCTACAGCGACAAGAGAAAGATAGACTTGGCGGCCTAGTCCACGCGGTCGCCCTCGAGCCTCTTAACTCCGCTCACCCTGTCCACAATGGGTGCGACAAGGGCCTTGAGCGCTTCAACGTCGGCGGATGGAGGCAGGGACTTGAGAGCTTTGGTGAAGTCGACGCCTGGGTTGCGGAAGGTCACCTTCATCAACACCTTCTGGAGAGCCTCGGCGCAGACTTGGCGTGATTCCTCCGCCAGTTTCTTCGGAACCTCTTCCCGGAGCCGCTGGATACCCGCCAACACGCCTTTGAAGAATAGACTGAGCTTGACGCTGGGTTGGAGCTTCTCGTCAGTGGAATATCCAAGATCTGTCATCCCCAGCTCCATCAGCTCTTTATGGATGTCTGCGGCGGTGTCCACAAGACCTTCTGTCCAGTGCATTATGTTGTCTCGAAGATTATTCTGGGCGGTAACAGCATTCGACAGCAACTCCTCGGTGGCCTTGATCTTTTCCAGTAGGCCCGTTTCCCGCTCCTTGGCGCCATTCAACGTCTCCGTCAAGGTGATCAATTTCAGCTCCAGATCCGCCTTGGAGTCCTTGGCACCGTCGAGCTCTTTGATCTTTTCAGCAAAACGACCTTGTAGCTCGCCGAGGGTGTAAGCGTCCTTCTCACGCTCGCGCTTCAACCCGGCGACCTCCTCGGCACTCTTCTGGAGGGTGGACTCCAGCTTAGCCACCCTCGCTCCAATTCCCTCTTGGCGGCCTCGGCAGCCGCAGCAGCATCTTTTGCCTCCTGAAGTGGCCCGCCAATCGTTTGCTCGCGCACGGCGAGATCTTCCTCAAAGCTGTCAAGGTTGATCTTCCGCTGCGCCAGCTCACCTTCTCGAGCGGAAAGCTTCTCGCCGACAAGCCTCTGCTGCTCCTCAACCTCGCCTTTCTCCAAGATGAAGGCCGTGCGCTCCTCAGCAAGCTGCTCCCGCGCCTCTGCTATGTCCCGGAGAGTCTCTTTGTTGGCGCGTCGGAGCTCTTCCGCACGTTTCTCCAAATCAGCTCCCGCCCTCGCGACAAGCGCCTCCACAGACTCGGTTTGGCTTGTCGGGCGCGGTAGAGCGACAGCAACCTCCTTAGCAGCTGCTCCTCCTCAGACTCGCCACTGCTGCTGCTCGGGGCATCAACCAACGACAGCCCGACGGAGGCAAGTAGTTCCGCATCGAAGGTCTCTCCTTCGGCCGGTGCCCTGGATCTTGATGCCCATGGGAGCTTGATGAAGACACCCTCGCCAGCCTTCAGGTAGGCGCCGGGCTGGGGCTCCTCGGAGTCTGGTGCGGCATCGGTGGCGATGGGATGGGCGGTCGGTGCAGCGCATGGCGCTCCTGCGGCCTCCGAGCCGTCAGTGCGATCGCCAGATTCCTCCCCAGCCTCTGCGCCAGCAGCCTCGGCAGCCTCCTCGCCGGCGGGCCCGTTAGCGCCAGCCTCCTCCTCCATGTTGGCGGCGTCGACATTGTCGCCGCGAGCGTCTTCCTCGCCGGCCGCCTCAGTTTCCATCGGATCTCCGGCAGATGGATCTGAAGGTCAGAAGAAGAAAGCACAAATCAAGCAAATGTTCGAAAGAGAAAAGAACCCAAGGGAAACTATCAAACAAGAAGATTACCTGCAGTAGGGTCTATTGCCGCAGTCTCCACCACCGGAGGGTCGTCGGCACCAGCCCTTGTCGGGGAAGCTCCCCTTGTCGGAGAGGCCTCCCTTGCCGGTGAGCGCTCCCTTGGCGGAGAATTCTCCCTTGGTGGCGTAGTAGAAGCAAGCAAAATTTCGGGAGTGACCTCCGGGGCCTCCTGATGAGGCTGGACCTCAGGAGTAACCTCCGGTGCACCATGATGTGGCTGCTCTGCTCCTACAAAATTCAACAAACCAGATATCAGTAACGGAAAAGCACCCAAGCGCGCCTAACCATGAGAAGCATACCAGACACTTACGCTGGGGGCTGCGCCGGGGGCTGCTCTGTTGAAGGGTTGCCGGATCCGGCAAGGGAGTCCCGGACGAGCCCCTTGTTGCTACAGGGGAGTCATCTGAGACGACGACCACTGGCGTCTTAGCCCTCTTCGGCGCCCTCTGAGCTAACGTCCTGAAGAAGGTTCAGAGTGGAACCAGTCAGATATGAGATAAAGCAATAAATTGGAAGATTACAAATAGCAGCGACAAGATCTTACTCTTCCTCTTCTTCCTCGGAGCTGAGGACGGAGAGATCAAACTCTGCTCCGGCGCGACGGATTGGGGGAGAAGACTCCCTCTGACGCTTGGCGGTGCAGGGCCGCGACTCGAAGACCCTGCGCCCGTCGCCGTGGCGAATGAGGCGCTCCTGCGGCAGTGTTTGCAGCGGTGGGCGCGTCGTCGAGGCGGCGGCGGTTGGACCATAGGCCGCCCGCCACTTCTCGATCTTGGAGGCGTCTCCTTGGCGGCACAGCGGGCCCCTCTTGCGGCAAGCTACTTGACGGCGGAGGAGAGGCGTCCCCGGCAGGCTCGCTCGGTTCGTTGTCGGGCTCGGGCTGCTCCTCCTTGCCGGCGAACTCTTCTCGGTCGGCAAGGCTTGCCGCCTTGGCCCTCTCTGCCTCCTCGACAGTGAACCCAAACGCGCCGGCAGCAGCAGCCTCTGCAGCCTCCTCCAACCTCGTGGCGATGCGAGCCATCTCCTGATCAGTGGTGTCGCGGGTGAGCCGCCTCTGCTCGTCGGCGCGGATCGGCACTTCAACTAAGTTGTCGAAGAACTGCTGCACTATGTCATCGGCAGGCTCCTGCCAAGTTGGAACGATTCCATGGGAATCGCACAACGGCATTATCGCGCGGATGCTGTCAAGCGACGAATTGTTGCACAAGGGCACAACTCCCCTCGGCAACATGCACCATCCGGGGTTATCCGCTTCAGGCTTGAACAACTCCCGCAGCACGCCGTCAAGCTCCAAGGTAGTGAAATTCCAATTCAGACCTGGGCGCAGCCTCCTGATATCCGCCGCGTTCTGGAATTCCCAAGCAGGCTTCCCCCTCTCCTGCAAGGGCGCAATGCAGCGGCGAAGGAAGTCCGCGCCAACTGCTCCTACGGTAAGCCCTGCTTGCCAGAGACGCAAAATCCTAGTCGTGGCAATCTTCAACTTGTCGTCCTCCGGCGCCAAGTTGCTCCAATCGTTGCCGCGAACTATGGGGGTTTTGCGCAGGGCAGTAAAAGGCTGTGGCTCCTCCTCTAAGATCTAGCACCAGTCAGCCCTCCACTCCTCCCACTTGCTGCACAACTCTCCGTCAAGATACGCTTCCTTCTTGCCGATCCTAGAGGTCCATGCAATTCCTCCGGCAAGCTGCTCTCCTCTCTCTACGCGGGGTGAGAAGTAGTGGCGAAAGAGCGCAACGTTTGGGTGGACCCTGACAAAGTTCTCGCAGAGATGTGCGAAAACGGCCATGGTGAGGATGGCGTTGGGGGTGAAGTCAAGGAGGTGGAGGCCATACGTGTTCATAACATCGCAGAAGAATTCAGAAAAGGGCGGGCAGAGCCTGCACCAGAAGAAAATCGTGAAGAAGGGGTACCCGATGGAGACCTTAGCGGATGTGGCGGCGGAGATGACCCTCGTCGCGGAGTGCGCCGCAGGTCTCCGTCGACCGAAGAGATAGTACAGCTCCGCAGCTCCTTCTGTTGAGCGGGGATCGAAGAGGGCCCGCTCCTTCCGCAGCGCCAGCGAGCAGCTGCGCCTCGGCCAATTCACGCCTTTTCCCTTATCGGCCTTGAGCCATAGGGAGTGGTGGTGGAGGAAGCCGATGGCGTTAGTGGCACCGGAGGCAATGGAGGCGGGCGTCGCTCTCTGGGCTCGAGAAGAAAGGGGAAAGCGGCGGGGTTTCGATGTGACAGCAAGGGCAAGTGGGCGTCCTGCCCCTGTTCCCCCGCTTATAAAGGGGAGAGGGGACGGGCGTTCCGATTTTTTCCCATTAAAGAAAGCCCCACGATCTCCCCCACGACGCCAGGTGCGGTGCGTGCCGTTCGTGGGAGACGTGGTGGGTCCAAGGCATATAACGGCGTAATCGAGACCACGCGTGCCCGTGCACTATTTTGCGCCTGGCCCAACAGAGTTTGGCGTCGTGTGTGGCCCAGGCCCGGGGGCTCCTGTCGGTGTACTAGAGTAGGGGTACCCTAGTACCCCGAACTCGTCTGCAGAGCGATTCTGCGCCACGGCGAGGCTGGCACGATGACCGCCAAAGTCCTCGATGGCTCCTTTGGAGCCATTCAAGAACAAAGTAGTCAAGACCCGGCAAGAGGAGCTTGCCGGGAAGGCCACTCGGTAGCGAAGGAAACAAGGCCCGGCAAGAGGAGCTTGCCGGGAAGGCTTGGTGGGCGCCAAGCCCCCAAGCGCGACAAGGTTCCTGCCGCGGCAAGGCGCTTGCCGGGGCGGGCAACCTCTCTTCATCTCCGCTCCAGCTCACCGCCAACGTGTCACCACAGGGCTCTCCCAAGCACGCGTGTCGACGGGCTGTGCAGCCAGCGGGAGCAGCGATAAGCGGCGTGACAAGCTACCATCGTGGCAAGCGGAGGCGCACTTGACGGTCCCCTGTTACATCGTTTCGGGCGGCGAGGCGGGCATTGATGACTCTTATCCCTTGCCGTCAGAGTTAGGTATAGATTACTGTACACTGTACAAAGCGGTGTACCAACCTACGTTTTTACTATCTTACCTTTGTCTACTCGCCACATGTGGTGACCCCTTGTGCCTATAAAAGGAGGCCCAAGTGCAACGTAGAAAGGGTTCGGTTCAGCTCCGGCTTAGTTCATCTTACTCATACGAGACCACACACTCGGGCTAGGTTTTGTAGCTCCCGTTGCTCCCTAGCAAGAACACAAGATAATCCACTAAAGGAGCAGTAGGAGTATTATCTCTCCGGAGAGCTCCGAAGCTGGGTAAATCCGCTCGTGTGCACCGCCTCGATCCGCTCTTCGTGCAATCTCCGCCCCCCTCCGAACCACAAGGGACCCAGGTCCCGTAGGTGTTCGTGGGACACGATCAGTTCTCCCCGACACCTGTGCTGCCCCGAACCCAAATATTTAGTCCCACCTCGCTAGTTGAGAGGGAGGCGCACCTGTTTATAAGGTGCGGTGCGCCTTCCCTCTCGAGCTCCTCTCTAGAGCAGGCTTTCGAGCCTAACCCTCCAATCTGTGCCTGTGGGCCTACTGGGCCTCCCGCGGGCCTGAATCCTGGCCCATGGTAGGGTTTCTAGTCGTATTCAGGCCGTGGGGGCCTAGTAGGTGGCACATTTTTTGTTTTTTTGTTTTATTTGTTGCTTTATTTAGTTTATTTTGTTTCTATTTACAACAAAATACTTATTGTTGCTATATTTATTTTTGTCCAGTTTTTTTGTTTTGTTTTCTGCATTATTTATTTTCTATTGTTTTTTGCTTTATTTTTTAATTCTTTTTTTCTTTTAGTTTTAGAAAAATTATAAACTTTCTGTTAGTGCCATTAGTTTTCAAATTTGAAAACACTTTTTTTGTTTTCTTTGTTGCTTTATTCATTTTATTTTGTTTTTACTTACAACAAAATACTTATTGTTCCTATTTTTATTTTTCCAGCTTTTTGTTTTATTTTCTGCATTATTTATTTTCTTCTGTTTTTTGCTTTATTTTTTAATTCTTTTTGCTTTTAGTTTTAGAAAAATTATAAACTTTCTGTTAGTGCCATTAGTTTTCAAATTTGAAAACACTTTTTTGTTTTCTTTGTTGCTTTATTCATTTTATTTTGATTCTACTTACAACAAAATACTTATTGTTGCTATTTTATTTTTTCCAGTTTTTTGTTTTGTTTTCTGCATTATTTATTTTCTGTTGGTTTTTGCTTTATTTTTAATTCTTTTTTGCTTTTAGGTCAGCAAAATTATGAACTTTCTGTTAGTGCCATTAGTTTTAGACTTTCTGTTTGTGCCATTAGTTTTCAAATTTGAATAGTTAAAATTTAAATTCTTTGAAATTCATAGTTTTCAAATGAACTCTGAAAAAGTTGGCATAGCATGTGCATGTACAAAAGCGGAAAATGGTATCATACTCGTCTGTTACAAAGTTGGCATGGTATCATCATAATAGTTGCGGAGAAAGTCTTCATTTTTTTCCGCTTGTGTCATTTTCTTATTCTTGTAGTAACCATGGATAATCTTCATCGTTTATCAGGATGCTTGGGTGAGCCTTGACTTTGAAGGGAGGAATTTCATGAAACTTTTCATACTCTTCAGACATGTCTGTCTTGCCCTCCACTCCCAGGATGTCCCTTTTTCCTGAAAGAACTATGTGGCGCCTTGGCTCATCGTATGATGTATTCGCTTCCTTATATTTTTTTTCCTTGGTCTGGTAGACATGTCCTTCACATAGATAACCTGTGCCACATCATTGGCTAGGACGAACGGTTCGTCGGTGTACCCAAGATTTTTCAGATCCTTGTTGTCATTCCGTCTTTGTGGGTCACTTATACCCGCCTCTGACAGTTGACCCACTTGCACTTAAACAAAGGGACCTCAAAATCTACTCCGTAGTCAAGTTCACTGTATGTCTACTATGTAACCATAATATGTGTCCTTTCCACAGTCGGTTCTTTGCATCAAAGCGGACACCACTGCTGTTTTGGTTGGTGCTCTTTTGATCTTGGTCAATCATGTAAAATGTATTCCCATTTATCTCGTATCCTTTCCAAATCATTACAGTCGAAGATGGTCCCCTGTACAACAAGTACAGCTCATCACAAACGTGTTTCCAACCAACTGCTGAAAGTCCTGATGTGTTCACATGCAATCCAGTCGTCGCACTGCTCCGGGTGTTTGGAGCGCAGACTATTCTTGTGTTCATCGACATACGGGGTCACCAAGGTAGAGTTCTATAGAACTGTGTAGTGTTCTTGAGACCAAGAATATCCCTTCCAAGCGTGCCTTTTCCAGTCAGTCTCCCCTCATACCACGATTTAGGGAGACCTATCTTCTTAAGGCCAGGAATGAAGTCAACACAAAACCCGATGACATCCTCTGTTTGATGGCCCATGGAGATGCTTCCTTCTGGCCTAGTGCGGTTACGAACATATTTATTTTGGACTCCCATGAACCTCTCAGAGGGGTACATATTGTGTAGAAATACGGGCCCCTAAATGACAATCTCGTCGACTAGATTAACTAGGACTTGAGTCATGATATTGAAGAAGGATGGTGGGAACACTAGCTCGAAACTGACAAGACATTGCGCCACATCACTCCTTAGCGTTGGTACGATTTCTAGATCGATCACCTTCTGAGATATTGCATTGAGGAATGCACATAGCTTCACAATGGCTAATCGGAAGTTTTCCGGTAGAAGCCCCCTCAATGCAGCCGGAAGCAGTTGCGTCATAATCACGTGGCAGTTATGAGACTTTAGGTTCTGGAACTTTTTCTCTGGCATATTTATTATTCCCTTCATATTCGACGAGAAGCCAGTCGGGACCTTCATACTGAGCAGGCATTCAAAGTAGATTTCTTTCTCTTCTTTCGTAAGAGCGTAGCTAGCAGGACCTTCATACTGCTTCGGAGGTATGCCCTCTTTTTCGTGCAAGCATTGCAGGTCCTCCCGTGCCTCAGGTGTATCTTTTGTATTCCCATACATGCCCAAGAAGCCTAGCAGGTTCACGCAAAGGTTCTTCGTCACGTGCATCACGTTGATCGAAGAGCGGACCTCTAGGTCTTTCCAGTAGGGTAGGTCCCAAAATATATATTTCTTCTTCCACATGGGTGTGTGATTGTCAGTGTCATTAGGAACAGCTAGTCCGCCGGGACCCTTTCCAAAGATTATGTGTAAATCATTGATCATAGCAAGTACGTGATCACTGGTACGCATGGTGGGCTTCTTCCGGTGATCTGCCTCGCCTTTGAAATGCTTGCCTGTCTTTCGACATTGATGGTTGGTCGGAAGAAATCGATGATGGCCCAGGTACACATTCTTCCTGCAGCTTCCCAGGTATATACTACCGGTGTCAAGTAAACAGTGCGTGCATGCATGGTATCCCTTGTTTGTCTGTCCTGAAAGGTTACTGAGAGCGGGCCAATCGTTGATGGTCATGAACAGCAAAGCCTTTAGGTGAAATTCCTCCTTTTTGTGCTCATCCCACGTACGTACACCGTTTCCATTCCACAGTTGTAAAAGTTCTTCAACTAATGGCCTTAGGTACACATCAATGTCGTTGCCGGGTTGCTTAGGGCCTTGGATGAGACTTGGCATCATAATGAACTTCCGCTTCATGCACATCCAAGGAGGAAGGTTATACATACATAGAGTCACGGGCCAGGTGCTGTGATTGCTGCTCTGCTCCCGAAAGGATTAATGCCATCCGCGCTTAAAGCAAACCATACGTTCCTTGGGTCCTTTGCAAACTCATCCCAGTACTTTCTCTCGATTTTTCTCCACTGCGACCCGTCAGCGGGTGCTCTCAACTTCCCGTCTTTCTTACGGTCCTCACTGTGCCATCGCATCAACTTGTCATGCTCTCCGTTTCTGAACAGACGTTTCAACCATGGTATTATAGGAGCATACCACATCACCTTCGCAGGAACCCTCTTCTTGGGAGGCTCGCCATCAATTTCACCAGGGTCATCTCGTCTGATCTTATACCGCAATGCACCGCATACCGGGCATGCGTTCAGATCCTTGTATGCACCGCGGTAGAGGATGCAGTCATTAGGGGATGCATGTATCTTCTCCACCTCCAATCCTAGAGGGCATACGACCTTCTTTGCTGCATATGTACTGTCGGGCAATTCGTTATCCTTTGGAAGCTTCTTCTTCATTATTTTGATGGCTTCTCAAATCCATTATGAGGCACAGCATTCTCTGCCTTCCACCGCAGCAATTCCAATACGGTGCAAGCTTTGTGTTGCCATCTTACGCAATTGGGGTACAACCCTTTTGTGTGATCCTCTAACATGCGATCGAACTTCAGCTTCTCCTTTTGACTTTCGCATTGCGTCCTTGCATCAACAATGACCGGCGGAGATCATCATCATCGGGCACATCGTCTGGTTCCTCTTGATCTTGGCTGACTTCACCCGTTGCAGCACCATCGTGCACATCGTCATTTCCTCTTGATGTTCGGTAGCATCACCGTATTCAGGGGCACATAGTTGTCATCGTACTCTTCTTCTTCGCCGTCTTCCATCATAACCCCTATTTCTCCGTGCCTCGTCCAAACATTATGGTGTGGCATGAAACCCTTGTAAAGTAGGTGGGTGTGAAGGATTTTCTGGTCAGAGTAAGACTTCGTATTCCCACATATAGGGCATGGACAACACATAAAACCATTCTGCTTGTTTGCCTCAGCCACTTTGAGAAAATCATGCACGCCCTTAGTGTACTCGGAGGTGTGTATGCATCACCGTACATCCATTGCGGTTCATCTGAGTGCATTCTATATACTTAAGTGTGTCAAAAATCATTACAGAACATCATGAATAGATAATTAAGTGACCAAATTAATAGAAGTTCATCATCACATAAAAACCAAAGTACATACATAGTTCTCATCTAACAACATGAAGCTCTGCAGAGCATCTAAATTAATTAAACCATACATTGAACCTATGTAAAACATTTCAATGCAAAAACAAATGCGATCATAATGGCAACCAAGGTAACAACTGATCCAACGGCATAATGATACCAAGCCTCGGTATGAATGGCATATTTTCTAACCTTTCTAATCTTCAAGCACATTGCATCCATCTTGATCTTGTGATCATCGACGACATCCGCCACATGCAACTCCAATATCATCTTCTCCTCCTCAAGTTTTTTTATTTTTTCCTTCAAGAAATTGTTTTCTTCTTCAACTAAATTTAACCTCTCGACAATAGGGTCAGTTGGAATTTCTGGTTCAACAACCTCCTAGATAAATAAAATCTATGTCATGTTGGTCGGAATAATTTTCATAAACAATAAATGAACCAATAGTTATGAAAAGATAATATATACCACATCCGAATCATAGACAGGACGAGGGCAGATGGGGGCGGATACCAAAACCATCGCACTATATAAGATGCAATAATAAAAGTAAGAAAATAAGACAAGTATCTATCTAAACATACAAGTAAGAATATTTTTCCTTTCAGAAAGAAGATAAGAACAATAGGCTCACCACGGTGGTGCCGGCGATGAGATCGGCGCGGGTGATCGACGGCGATGAAGACGGGGACAGGGCGTGATGGACCGCTAAACCTAGATAAATATTGAGGAAAATGGAGCTTGGCGGTCGATCTTGGAGAGGAGAAACCTTAAGTAGTGTGGCTCGGGCATTCCATCAAACACCTTGTGTGCATAGGAGGTGAGCTAGAGCACCACCAAGCCCTCTCCCCTCGGCCCGGAAAAAAGCAGAGCGGTGTGCTCTGCTCTTGCCGAGGGTATATATAGGCACCACCATTAGCCCGGTTGGTGGCATGAACCGGGACCAAAGGAAGCCTTTGGTCCGGTTCAATCCACCAACCGGGACCAATAGTGGTGGGCCAGAGCCAGGCCCATTGGTCCCGGTTCGTCCCACCAACCGGGACCAAAAGGTCCGGACGAACCGGGACCAATGGCCGGCGTGGCCGGCCCCCTGGGCTCATGAACCGAGACAAATAGCTCCATTGGTCCCGGTTCTGGATTGAACCGGGACTAATGGGCTGAACCGGCCTGGGCCATTGCCCCCTTTTCTACTAGTGGTTCAATTCCCTTGGTCGCCGCTCGCCAAGGTCACCCGTCAACTACATTGCCTAGTACTACTACTACTACACCAGGATGGGCACAAAATTGAGCCCGTTTGTTCGTGCCTTGTACTTGAGTTAATATATCAGGCATTGCACTGGTACGGAGGGATTATCCTTTTGCTCTACATATATAACTTGTCTGAAGTCTAACTAAGCAAAATGTTTGACCAAATCCTTTCTTAAGAAATACAACATGACATATGTATGGCTTGAAAATTTATTGCATGATGCAGGTTATGATATTGTTTCGAATCCTTTATCTTAAATTTCAGAAAATCCAAAAGTGACCATTAATTCTTGAAACTGAGGATGGTCACGTGATATGGCACAAATATTACTTCGTAATTTTTTTGTTCAATTTGAGACAAGCTGCTTATGACAAGTTGCACAAATGAAGAGCCAAGGTATTTTGGAACAAAGACACATCACGTTAAAGCGACGCTTTCACTATTGAAACCATGGGCGTTTACGTGCCGCCACGAGTCCCGCTTCTCATCGGCAGGTGCCGTCCAAGCAAGCGTATGAGTCGACGGGAGGTGGGCGAGCAGACCGCTGCGCCGGCTGACAGGGAGGCGTGCGAGCAAACCGCTGTGCAGGCTCACCGGGAGGTGAGCCCTTTGACCAGGCTCCGCCGCCCACCTTCGTCCCAACTGCTCCCAGTTTTAATGTCGCCAGCGCCGCAGTTTAAAATGAACCCCGCACTACCCGGCATCACTATAATCTTCTCTCTTCCTCTCCGATTCTCCTATCGTCTACCTCCAACCAGCCTGACCTAAACGTACGCCATGCCGCATCACGATGGTCTGCCCTTAGTCTTCCAGTTTCCTGAGGAAGACACCCAGCCGGAGTCTCAAGAACATAAGGCACTTTGGGACGAGCTTGAACCGGCCTTATGGGAAGACGTCGCGCCTGTCCCGCTCCGTTCCGGCTCCGTCGCCTCATTGCGCGGCGCCCATCCCCGTGGCATTGATGGGCCGGAGCCGCACATTGTCGCCGAGCTTGATGCCACGGGGTTCCATGAGGTCCCCGCCGACTTTCACGCGCCCGTTCACCTGCCAGCACATTCGCCTGCGCGTGCACTGATGCGCACGCCCCTGCCAGTGCCCGTGCACCTACCAACGCATACGCCTGCGCGTGCACGGATGTGCGTGCCCGTGCCCGTGCACACGAATTTCTTCGCCACTCCGTTGACAGCGCCTGTCCCTGCGCGGGTGCCAGTGCCCCCCTCAGCGTCATGGATGGCCGCCGTCGACCGCTTCCTTGCACCAACACCAGTCGCCTCCTCCCGCCAGTTGACTCGCTCCTACAGACCAAAGTCCAGAACATTGTGGCTTTCCTTGAAGCTAGGGCCAACGTCCAGGAGTACGCCAACAACGGTGCAAGACGCCGCCGTCGCCGTCAGTGGCCCGACGACACACAGAGCATGGCAGAGGAGCCACTTCCCACTGCAAGACGCCCCCCGCCACCGCCGCGCAATCTAAATTTGCCATGAAAAATGTTCGGATTGCCATGCTTAAAATCCGAACGTTTATCATTTTCGTTTATTTTAGATCGATCGTCATACAATTTAAAGTTGGAGTCATACTGAACGAAATCTATGGTTTGATCGATTGAATGTTCTGCTAGAGCCGTATCAAATTAAATATAAAACGTCATCAAGCCACATGTATTCCTTGTCATCCAACGATCTAGATTGCTTCAATGTCGAGCGCTCAACACGTTTAGCGTGCAGTTAATTTCATGCCAAAAAATGTGCTAACCATATAATAACACGCAAATAATATCCAACTTAATATCCGCATGCACTTAATATACTTCCAAATTAACGTGCATTGCATGTACACACTGACTAGTGCTTCTAGCATGTGAAACTGGTGCCGTAACTTATGAATGCGTCCAGATATGGTCAACGACAACATCGCCCGCGAGTTCTTCGTGTTCGCCCGTGCGTCTAAACGCAGAAGGGGAGGAGAGAGAGCACACATGGAACCCACCAGTAAGTGAAGGTGAATAGTACTAAAAATAATATTACATGTTATCAATTAAATAGGTTGTGGTAATATAAAAACATTATGTGAACAAAGGGAGGTATAACAAACATTGTTATTTTACGTATGTTGCCTATTGACGTGCCGCTTGAAGGCCCTGGTCGCATGTTCGATCCTCGTCCTTTATTTTTTAATTTGTTTCATGACATGTGGACCCCTCGGTGTGTAGTTTGTAGCACTTTAATTTGTGGGTCCAAATTTGTTCCATTCCAAGTGGACTATCGGTGTGTAGTTTTCTAGCTTATTTATAATAATTAAAGAGAAAAACAGAGTTTTTTGCAATAATACCGTGATGCGACATTGAAGGCGAGAAAGCACGTGCGAGAGAGCGTTGACCGAGCCAGAGGGAAATCTACTAGGGGACTTGCGGCGGTTGCAGCGGTGTTTCGAGTAGTTGTGGGCCGAATGCTACGAAAATATAATCTAAACCGACCGGAATAAATGCCTACACAAATTAATCCAAGGTTGGAGTGCTGAGAGAGTCCTGGATTAGGGGGTCCTCGGACAGCCGGACTATATCCTTCGTCCGGACTATTGGACTATGAAGATACAAGATTGAAGACTTCGTCTCGTGTACGGATGGGACTCTCCTTGGCGTGGATGGCAAGCTTGGCAATACGGATATGTAGATCTCCTCCTTGTAACCGAATCTGTGTAACCCTAGCCCCCTCCATGTCTATATAAACTAGAGGGTTTAGTCCGTAAGACGACAACAATCATACCATAGGCTAGCTTCTAGGGTTTAGCCTCTACGATCATGTGGTAGATCAACTCTTGTAATATTCATATCATCAAGATCAATCAAGCAGGAAGTAGGGTATTACCTCCATCGTGAGGGCCCGAACCTGGGTAAGCATCGTGTCCCCCGCCTCCTGTTACCATCCGCCTTAGGCGCCTGATTCGGGACCCCCTACCCGAGATCCGCCGGTTTTGACGCCAACATTGGTGCTTTCATTGAGAGTTCCACTGTGCCGTCACCACAAGGTTTGATGACCCCTTCGATCATCGGCAACGATGCGATCCAGGGTGAGGTTTTCCTCCCAGGACAGATCTTCGTGTTCGGCGGCTTCGCACTGCAGGCCAACTCGCTTGGCCATCTGGAGCAGATCGAGAGCTACGCCCCTGGCCATCAGGTCAGGTTTGGAAACTTGAACTATACTGCCGACATCCGCGGAGACTTGATCTTCGATCGATTCGAGCACATGTCAGGTGCGCCGCACAGTCACGACGGGCATGACTTAGGTCTGCCGTCGGACAGTGTTCGGGATATCACACCTGCAACTACTCTGGCCCTCAATCCGGAGCAGATTGCGCCGTCCGAGGACGGGTGGATGGACCCCGCCACGAAGGCCACGCACTCACCGAGAGCCGAATGCTGACTTCACTTCCTATGAGACCCGTGTTGCCGGACACCTGGATTCGTCCCCGACCACGGGCTCTGAGCCGCCTGCGTCTGTGCCTATCGAATCTGATTGGGCACCGATCATGGAGTTTTCCTTCGCGGACATCTTTCAGCACTCACCACTGGGCGACGTGCTAAACTCATTGAGGTATCTCTCCTTGTCAGGAGAGCCTTGGCCGAACTATGTCCGGCTAGAATGGGATGCGGACGACGAAGAAATTCGCTCCCCACCCACCATCCACTTAGTAGCCACTGTCGACGATTTAACCGACATGCTCGATTTCAGCTCCGAAGACATCGACGGTATGGACGACGATGCAGGAGACAAATAGGAACCACCACCCACAGGGCGCTGGACTGCCAACTCATCATATGATATATACATGGTGGACAACCCCAAAGAAGGCGATGGCGATAAGACAACGGAGGATAATCCTTCCAAGAAGCAATCCAAGCACCGACGTCAGCGGCGCCGCTCTAAATCCCGCCATAGCAAAAGCAGCGATACCGGCACAAGAGACAATAACGCTCTGGATAGTGCCGAAGATGACGATAATCCCCTCCAGCCAGACCTCGAGCGGGAGGATGAACAAGCTAGCCCTCCGGAATAGGCACCAGACGGAGAATCAGAGGATGACAATTACATGCCTCTCTCCGAAGACGAGGTGAGCCTCGGCGACGAAGAATTTATCGTGCCTGAGGATCCCGTCGAGCAGGAGCGCTTCAAGCGCTGGATTATAGCCACAGCAAACAGCCTGAAGAAAAAGCAACAATAGCTTCGAGTTGATTAAGATCTGCTAGCGGATAGATGGACTGATGTCCTGGCGGCCGAGGAATACGAACTCGAGCGCCCAACCAAGAGTTACGCAAAGTGCAGGTTGCTACCCCAACTCGAGGAGGAAGCATTGAAACCTGCATCACCAGCGTATGATGTGGCTGATCGGCCACCTCGTGGCCGAGACAGAGGGACATATCAGCCCGAAGTCCAGCCCGCACCCCACCGCCATTCAAACAAAAATACCAAGGCCCGGGGCAACACGTGGGACTTGCGAGACGTATTGGAAGACAAAGCTGGACATGCAAGATCGATCTACGGATCACGGGGGCGCGCCCCAACGCGGGACGATGACCGTCACGCCGGATATACTAAAAGCAAATCCGGCCGGGCCGAATACAGCAGACAAGACTCGTATGAACTGCGTCGTGATATAGCCCGCCACAGAGGCGTCGCACACCCCCTATGCTTCACTGATGAAGTAATGGATCACGAATTCCCAGAGGGTTTCAAACCCATAAACATTGAATCATATGATGGTACAACAAACCCCGCGGTATGGATCGAGGATTTCGTCCTCCACATCCACATGGCTCGCGGTGATGATCTACATGCCATCAAGTACCTCCCACTAAAACTCAAAGGACCAGCTCGGCATTGGCTGAATAGCTTGCCAGCAAACTCCATTGGCAGTTGGGAGGATATGGAAGATGCATTCCTTGTCAACTTCCAGGGCACTTAAGTGCGACCACCTGATGCTAATGACTTGAGCCATATAACTCAGCCACCAGGGAAATCCGCCAGGAAATTCTGGACCCGGTTCATATCTAAGAAGAACCAAATTGTCGACTGTCCGGATGGAGAGGCCTTAGTGGCATTTGAGCATAACATCCGTGACGAGTGGATCGCCCGGCACCTCGGCCGGGAGAAGCTGAAGTCTATGGCAGCCCTCACGACACTCATGACCCGCTTTTGCGCGGGCGAGGAAAGCTGGCTGGCTCGCAGCAACAACACATCAAGAAGTCATGGCAATTCAGATGCCAAAGATAGTAACGGCAGACCACGTCGCAACAGACACAAGCGCCGCAACAACGGCGACAACGCCAAAGACACGACAGTCAATGCCGGATTTAGTGGCTCTAAATCCGGTTAGCGGAAGAAGCCGTTCAAAAGAAGCAACCCGGGCCTGTTCAGTTTAGACCGCATACTCGATCGCTCGTGTCAAATTCGCGGCACCCCCGATAAGCCAGCCAATCACACCAACAGAGAATGCTGGGTGTTCAAGCAGGGCGGCAAGTTCAATACCAAAAACAAGGAAAAGGGGCAGCATAGCGACGATGAGGAGGAGTCCCGGCCGCCGAACACAGGAGGACAGAAGAAATTTCCTCCCCAAGTGAAAACGGTGAACATGATATAGGCAACCCATATTCCCGAGAGGGAACGGAAGCGTGCACTAAGGGACGTCTATGCGATGGAGCCAGTTGCCCAAAAGTTCAACCCATGGTCTTCTTGTCCGATAACTTTCGATCATAGGGACCACCCCACTAGTATCCATCATGGCGGTTCTGCCGCATTGGTCCTTGATCCCATCATTGATGGATTTCACCTCACCCGAGTCCTTATGGGCCGGTGGCGACCTGAACCTGCTTTACTAGGATACGATTGTGCAAAATGGGTATAGCCCTCGAGGATCAAACCCACTAAAACCACCTTTAAAGGTGTCATCCCAGTGTAGAGGCCGTTGCACGGGCTCAATCCTGCTGGAAGTGGTCTTCGGATCTCCGGACAACTTCCAAAGCGAGGAGTTAATCTTCGATATCGTCCCGTTCGCGATGGCTATCACGCCTTTGCTCGGACGAACCGCATTTGCCAGATTCAATGCGGTAACGCATTATGCATACCTCAAGCTCAAAATGCCAGGACCTCGTGGGGTTATAACAGTCAATGGAAACACTGAACGCTCACTGCGCACGGAGGAGCACACTGCGGCCCTCGCAGCAGAAGCACAAAGCAGCCTTTTAAGGCAAACCGCCAATTCGGCGATAAAGCCCATGGACAGCTTCAAGCAAGTCCGGAGTAACCTGTAACAGGATCGCCTGGCACGTTCAGAGCTCGCCTAGCAATTCGGCCTCCGTCCTATTCCCAGTCAAGTGACGAAATCTGTGCCGCGCGTACATAATTACGCACTAAAAACACCATGGGCATAGGCGGAGGCACGGCCAGGACACGTCCCATAATGCAGCTCAACCGCCCCAGGGGCTGTATACCTTTATCATTTTCTCCCTTTCTGGACCTTACTCTCCAGAAGCCCTTTTCGGCAGTCTGATTGCTGGACGCATTACGAGAAGGAAATACCAAGGAAGCAAGAAGCTCTGACATACAAGGGAAATCCCAGGTGGTCTTTGATAATGATTGATGTAGCTGTTTTTACATATGCATACACAGCTTGCCCTTGGATAGGACATGTCAAGTAGTCATATTTTTTGCTTATTGCACTACTTATATACGTACGCTTTGACATATTATTTAAACAACAATGTATAGCATTAGCCTATTATTGCATTTCTTTTTTCTCCTTGTCTGTTTATTTACGACAAATTGCACCCGTACATTCTAGTACGACCAGTGCGCCAGGGGCTTTAGTATACCCCATAAATACGGCATGAGAAGTCCGAACACTTTCGACGGTGCGGCACCCCGAACTTATAGCATTATATGCATCAGCTCCGAATCATGTCTTGGGTCAATAGTTGGGTTTTCCCGGCTCCCATGTTTTGGTACCTTACGTTCCGCAATATCGGCTAAGGTAGCACTGGGAGAACTAATGCGATTGTGTCCCAGTTCTTCCGGACGAGCACCTCAGTAGAGAAAGCCGAAAACTGACTGTCATGATAAGGCGAGAGTTGGTCACTGTTCGAGAGGTCTCAAGTCCTTAAAGTCTTTTTCCGCTTCGGGCGAGGAGTCGGCCTTGCCTGACTTAGGCGTATACAACGCCCCAAATTCGGCCTTCCGAATACTAGGGGCTTCGCCAAAATTTAAAATTGTAGGCTTCTATGGCTAAGTGAGAGTGATAAAGCTTTATAGTCCGATTGCCTGGTTCGTTGTGCTGAACACCTCCTTTGAAGGACCCAAAATTGGGATAAAGAGTGCTCAGGATTATCTCGAACACCTCAGTACTAGTCACATGGGGGCAGAAGCCGACGGTAGCCAACTCTCGAGATTTTATAAGCGGCCGCCTGAAGGTAATATTTTAAATTAACAAAGCGTTGCATAAGCGCCAAATGAACTCGTTTCATATTACAGGATCACATGAGTACATTTATTCAAATATTACATCCTTAGCACATTCCTCCGCCACAAGGCGAGCACCCTTCAGGACACTGTCATAATACTTTTCGGGGTGGCGATGCTCCTTGCCCTCCGGCGGCCCCTCCTTCACCAGCTTTTTGGCGTCCAGCTTCGCCCAGTGCACCTTCGCCCGGGCAAAAGCCCTGCGCGCACCCTCGATGCAGACGGACCACTTTATGACTTCAAACCGTGGGCAGGCATTCACAAGCCGCCTCACCAGACCAAAGTAGCTACCAGGCAGAGGCTCGCCAGGCACATTCAGAATATAAGACCCCTCATGGCCTGTTCGGCCGCCTTGTGAAGCTCGACAAGTTGCTTCAACTGGTCGCTCAAGGGCATTGGGTGTTCAGTCCCAGTATACTGAGACCAGAACAACTTTTCCGCCGAGCTCCCCTCCTCGGCCCGGTAGAACTCCGCGGCATCCGACACACTGCGGGGTAGATCTGCGAACGCTCCTGGAGAGCTCCGAACTCGGGTAAGTAAAAAGAAAGTTTCCTTCACATGCTTGCTTTGCATAATGAATGCTTTACTCGCCGCTATCTTCTTAATCGCCTCAATTTCCCGGAGGGCCTTTTGGGCATCGGCCTTGGCTTGTTGTGTGCTTTCGAGGGCCTTCGCAAGCTCGGGCCCTTGCGTCTTAGAGTCAAGCTCCAAGGACTAGTGTTTCTTGACGAGAGCCTGGAGCTCTTGCTGCACCTCGCCTACTCGGGCCTCTTGTTTCTCTCGCTCGATGCGCTCCTTGGCCGCTTTGTCTTCGGCCTCGGATTGCGCCTTCTCTGAGGCCACCACTTGATCGTGGCCCCTAGCAAAATTCATGACGATCCTATTATTCCAAAACCAAATTTTTCTTTATCAATATTCAGGCGGGTGTCACTTACCTTTGTTCTCTTCGAGCTGCCTCTTGGTAAGGCCGAGCTCTTCCTTGGACAGCTCAAGGTCCCGCTTCAGTGCGGCTACCTCCGCAGTACGAGCGGCGGCAGCCAGCAGTGAAGCCTGCTTATTCACATAGACACATTTTGATTAGACTCCTGCGATAATTATTTGATCCTCTATTCGACCTTTCTTCGCGAACGCCAAATAGAGCATCAGGGCTACTGTCTATGCTGTAACATTTTCTTACAATTTGATTACTGACCTCAAAGCCAGTTAGGAGGCTGGCACGAGCTTGATCGATCCGCTCTTAAGCGTCTTGAACCTTCTTGACTACCGCACTCATAATAGTGCGGTGCTCTTCGTCAATGCAAGCGCCGCGAAGCACTACCAGCAATTGTCTGATGCCTCTGGATGGACAGAGGCCATCGGCACAGACGGCTTGCCCCCCTTAGCGACGGGTTGCCTGACAGAATCCATAACCACTGGAAGTTCCGGCGCCATATTTGGCTTGGGGCCAGAATTGCTGCCCCCAGCATTAGGGCCCAGAGGAGTCTTGCCCCTCGTGCGCCTAGCTCCTGGAATGTCGCCTTGGGGCGCCTCCGGAACTGTCTCCCCTTGGTTCATTTCCCTTTGAGACAACACCTCGCAGTCGTCCGTAGGGCGGGGGGAGGAGGCGGTCGGAAGTGAATCGTTGTTCATATCTGACGAGGCCAAAGAATCATCCGACGAAGATACGTCGATATGGGCTCAGGACGGACTCCATAATCATGTTCGGCGTGATAAGAAGCCGTACAATAAAACGTACCTAGAATTATTATGGTACCCGGATACTCACGACTTCGCCAGGGGCTTGTCCCTGGGTAACCACTCCTCGTCACTGAAAGCGGCCGTCGTGGAGCAGTTCGGGAGGAGGGTCCTTCCGTTCTTGGACCCTTCGGCCTCCCCTGATGGGGCGGCCTTCCTTTTACTGTTCTCCCCGGCTGGGGGGGAGAACTTTCCTCTTCCTCCTCCTCGTTTTCGTGAGAGGAGTGCGCCTCGGTGTTTTCGGACTATGAGTCCGATATAACCTTGCGCCGGAGACCCTTCCTAGTCCCCACGGCCTTCTCCGGCACCTCATAAGGCGCTGGAACCAGCATCTCCGTTAGGAGAGCATCCGATGGATCCTCGGGCAGGGGGGCTGGACAATCGATCTGCTCCATTGTCGCTACCCAGTCCTGTTAAATGGCGTGGAGGCTTAGATCCCATGCGTGGTTATACTGGGGAAAATAACATCTTATGAGATATAAAAGACTTATCGGATTGGCAGGACGCTTTGTGCTGAGTCCGCGGTCCTCGATAAGGGGAGGAGGTACCTCGGTGCCCTTGAACAGCACCTTCCAGACGTCCTTGTGTGTCGTGTCGAAGAGCTCTCGCAGCGTCTGGTGCTCGGCCGGGTCGAAGTCCCACAAATTGAATGCCCGTCTTTGACACGGGAGGATCCGGCGGAAGAGCATGACTTGGACCACGTTGACAAGCTTAATTTTCTTGCTCATTATGTTTCTGACACAGGTACGGAGTCCGGTCAGCTCCACCGATGAACCCCAGGATAGGCCCTTCTTTTTCCAGGAAGTGAGCCGCATGGGGATTCAGGATCGAAATTCGGGGGCTGCCACCTAGTTGCTGTCGTGCGGCTCAGTGATGTAGAACCACCCCGATTGCTACCCCTTCACGGTCTCCACATAGGAGCCTTCGAGCCAGGTGACGTTGGGCATTTTGCCCACCATGGAGCCTCCGCACTCCGCCTGCTGACCGACTACCACCTTCGGCTTCATGTTGAAGGTCTTCAGCCATAGGCCGAAGTGGGGCTTGATGCGAAGGAAGGCCTCGCACACGACGATAAACGCCGAGATGTTGAGGATGAAGTTAGGGGCCAGATCATGGAAGTCCAGCCCATAGTAAAACATGAGCCCGCGGACAAACGGGTGGAGGTAAATCCTAGTCCGTGGACGAAGTGGGTAAGAAATACCACCCTCTCATGGGGTTCTGGAGTAGGAACGATCTGCCCCGCATCTAGTACCCGGTGTGCGATATCCGCGGCCAGGTATCCGGCTCCCCGTAGCTTTGTAATGTCCTCCTCCGTAACGGAGGAGACCATCTACTTGCCTCCCGCTCCGGACATGCTTGGAGTGGTTTGAGTAGAAAATGTGAACTTGGGTGCTGGAGCTCAAGTGCGCAAGAATGGATGAGAAAGGAGGAAGAGGGCGTGGGTGAAAAAAGATGAATCATTGTATCTTTATAAGGGCGGAAGGAGCTATGCGCCTCCCCACCTGCTTGGTAAACTCGCTTATTCCCCAAGCCCCGTAATTGATGGCGCGGTTAGGTTACCCACATCCGTATTGATAAGAATCCCGTGATAAGGGGACACGATCTCTGCTTCGACAAGACGTGCAAAGAAAACCGCCTCGCAATATGTGCAGTGGCTGGTTGTGAAAAACGTTTTGAATAATGACCGGGCCGCGGTGTGATGTCATGCTGCAGAATGTGTCAGCAGATTAGATTAGTGGAAATATTATTCTCTCTACGATGGTATGTGGAATTTGGACACTATCCTTGTGTTCAAAATATTCTATGGAGTATTCGGAGGAAGAACCCACCTTGCAATGCCGAAGACAATCTGCGCGCTGGACTCATCGTCATTGAAGCCTGGTTCAGGGGCTACTGAGGGTGTCCTGGATTGGGGGGGGGGGGTCCTCGGACAGTCGGACTATATCCTTTGGCCGGACTGTTGGACTATGAAGATACAAGATTGAAGACTTCGTCCCGTGTCCGGATGGGACTCTCCTTGGCGTGGAAGGCAAGCTTTGCAGTACGGATATGTAGATATCCTCCCTTGTAACTGACTCTGTGTAACCCTAGCCCCCTGCAGTGTCTATATAAACCGGAGGGTTTAGTCCGTAGGACGACAACAATCATACCATAGGCTAGCTTCTAGGTCTTAGCCTCTACGATATCATGGTAGATCAACTCTTGTAATACTCATATCATCAAGATCAATCAAGAAGGAAGTAGGGTATTACCTCCATCGAGAGGGCCCGAACCTGGGTAAGCATCGTGTCCCCCGCCTCCTGTTACCATCCGCCTTAGACGCACAGTTCGGGACCCCCTACCCGAGATCCGCCGGTTTTGACACAGACAAGTGCCCCTCGCAATGTAAATAGCTCCGGCATTGCGAGGGATGGAGAGGTAGCTTCAATGTGTGGAAGATAAGGCGTGAGAAAGCGAGGTCAATCGAGAGACATATAGATAGAGAGACAAAGTGAGTGTGGTCCGACATTCATGGAACAAATATATATGCTCTGGAGAGATATTGTCCGATTGAGCTTTTGGCAAATATTTTGTGCGTGGGAGGATGCAAGGTCAATCGATCACATAGGGTCGTCGTGTGAACGAAAGAGTGAGACAGGTTGGAGGGAGTGACCTAGATAGACAATGTGCGTGAGAGAGTATACAATGTGAATAAGTCGAACTGGGCTCAAACATGTTGATATATCGTTTTTGTCCGAGAAAGAACGAGGTCAATCAAGACATACAAAGAGAGAGAGAGAGAGAGAGAGAGAGAGGGAGAGGGAGAGAGAGAGCGTGGCCCACCATGAGGTCGAAAGAGTGGGGCGGCTTCGATGGATTGACCTAGATAGACAATCTATGTGAGGGAGTATAGAGGGTGTCGATCAAGGCCCGAATAGGGAGATATATCATTTGTGTGTGAAAGAAAACGAGGTTAAACGAGACTCAGATAAAGAGAGCGAGATTGAGCGAGTGTGGCCCGCCGTGCGGAAGAAAGAGTGAGACAGTCTCGAGGGAGTGACCTAGATAGACAACGTGCGTGCGTGCGCACGAGAGGTTGGGGGCTAGAAAGGCAATGCATGTATTTAGCACGAGAGGGTGAGAGGGAGAGGGAGAGAGATAGCTCGGCATGGGGTGCAATGGCGGGTGTGTGAGGTAAATACATTTTGTAACAGAGTGGAAAAAGGGGGTTGTGTAGTTGAGAGAGTTAGAGATCGAAACATTGAGAGAAAGAATGGATGTGTGTTGGAAACTGATAGCTTCCTAAGGTGGTTAGGAGAGGAAGATTGACCGATACAGGAAGTATGTAGCGTGTGTGCCGGGGGGGCTAAAAACAATACTTGAATTTATATAGTACGAGACTTAATAACGATGTTTCAATTGATTGTACATTGTAAGGTTTGAACCGAGGACCATGCATATGGGTAATTATTTCAATTCGTGCCATACTAGGTTTCGAAAAGTTGACATTGACTCGATTTGTTGTGCTATTTTGTAGGTCATATGTTTGAATCCATCCAAAACTTTTCTCACTACCATGGTGTTCATCATATACATATGAATTTATATTAAAAAAAGTAGTGTGGATACAGTGAAATGCGAAATCCACGTTAGAATTGGAGATCGCTATGTGACACACACACTCTAATTCAAATAACTAATTATGTGACACACACTCTAATCCATGTTAGCGTGGATACCGTTTCGATTTTTTTTTCAAATAACTCCTCATTAATTAATTTATAGAATCTTGTTTCGAATGACTAATTATTGCAAGGAAAACATAGACATGGTAATACATACAGATTCGTTTGCAAATGAAAGAAGATTCGTTTGCATTCTCAAATGTAGGCGCACCAGGGTCGTGTCGTGGTGGTCGCGTGTGTCGGACGGACGCGTAGCACCCAGCCACCCACCCCCTCCCTCACTCCCCCTCCCCCCCCCCAAAAGGACGACGACAAAATAAGTTCGCGCTTCCATGTTTCAGATTGAAATATCTGGCAACTCCAATTCCAGCCCTGCAAAATCTCCCTTCTCCACCGTCCCCTTCGCGCCCAGATTGCTCAAATCCCTAATTCGGCGTCAACCCATGCAAAGTCCGAATCGCCCCTGGTCTCGTCTCTTTCCCCACCTCTGTGCCAGACGACGGTCGTGCTTCACCACCGCACCGGAGCTACCTCATCTACGCCCTCGTCCACCGCACCGGGTGGTCCACCGACAACATCGGCCTCCGCAACCGACATGCCTCACAAACTCCGACTTCCACCGCATTAGGTGCGCTTCACCGACACCGTCTCCCATCTCACGGGGGGTACTTCACCGAGCACATCATCGCGCCTCCGCCCCCTGAGGCCACTGGGGCTTCACCAACAGTCTCGTCCACCGCATCCTAGGGCTCCGCTGCCACTCAAGATCTACATCCGTGCGCGGCCAGCCAACGCCAGCACATCATCCTCAACAGCTCTGAAGTGACCCGCACTCTAGCTAGGCAAGCATGCCCAAACGCCAGCCCGAACAAGGTATCCACACATCACTCCCTTGTGCACTGTTCCGACGATGTTTGGATATCCTTTCACTGCTCTCTTAGCTTACACGCCTATCCAACTCTGACTTTAACTCTTATTTATTCTAGAGATATCATCTGAAACAAGCAAATCCATTTTTTTAGCAAAGCATGAAGGCGCTACGGGATCTAGTACACATCCTGCACACCCGTATAACCTTGTAAGTATCTGTCCTCCGGAACAACAACAAGGTCGATTCCTCTTATTTGATCAGCCATTCGCCGTGTCAAAAATGCAGAGGGGGATGCAAGGAGCACAAGGCCTGCACATCCAAGCAAGTGGTAACATGGACTTGTACATGGAACATCCCAAGCGCAAGGAGAGCTGCAATGAGCCTGTGCAACGAGCTAGCGTATGTCCCTGCATTTCATTTAATTCGTACTGGCGTTCGTGTATGATTTGTGTGCAGTGGCGGATCCACGAATTCAAGTTACCAGGGGCGAACATTTAACTTAAAAAATAAGAAGGCACTTGCACTCCGGAAATCAACATAACTTGAGAAATGTGAAGCTACATGCACTTTGCAAACCAGCTAATGATCCAAAGTAGTTCAGATTATAAACACTAAATGATGCAAGCACCAAAAAACGCAAAATGCAACATGGTGTACAAGGACTACAAACATTGTCTATACCTGCTTGAATTATTCGTTCTCTGGCTGAAAATATCGAAGTGTAATTGCACCTATAACCAGTGCGGAAATTGCATGTCAATATATCTATCCTGCAGAAGTATGCCAATAGTTTCAAAAGTTAGATTAGAAAAGTATTTATGCTACGTTGTCATGATACGGGGACTTTCTGGTAGATGGCCTCGACATTTCCTCAAGCCATGAAAATGCACTATAATTTGCTTGTCATCAATGCCTGCAAATCTCTATTTCTCTCTCAACATAGCAGATCATCATTAGACACTAAATCCTTCAATGGGATCTTGCAAAATGCTTGAATTAGATGCCTCATTAGACACTATATGTTCATCACCAGGAGCATGTAAAATGTTTGCATCAAATCCTTCATTAGCAGTCTGTTCATTAGACACTTCAAGCTCAAGAACAACATGAGCTTGGATGTTTGCACCGGAAACTTGATTAGATACATCAGATTCGATCGATTCGGTATTGATTGGGGAGTTATAAAATAAGTAGAAATTGGTTTCATTTTCTCATAGATTCCCTACATACAAGAATTTTTACAACACCGTCAGGTTTAACTATTGGCCAGAAATTGAAGAGTTGAATTAGATATAATCAGGGATGTGATGTACCTGCTCGTTGCGCATGCTACTCTTGCAAGCTAGGACTGTCCGTTTGCGCAAGCTCGATGCCATGCCCGTGCTGTCGCTGCTGCCTCCCACGCAGGCTACATCCAGGGTTGGATCTTCATCTTCTTGTCCTTCCGTTCGCTTGAAGCCTGGTGACCGCCCTCCAACGAGGGCGCGAGGAAGTGTTGTGTTGGTCTGTCCAGCGGCGGCTAGGTTAGGACCGAACCAGACTGGAGGCTGGAGCGGATGAATTGGGATTTTTCCTGCTGTCGATCAATATGGGAGGCGCTCGTTTGGGCTGCGAGCCTGCTATAGGGCCTGCCTTGCACTTATGTTATTGGCCTGTCCAAATTGAAATATTTTTCTTCATTTTTTACATTGCCTGCTCATGCGTTGGGACGAACAAAACTAGCCTGGGCCAACCTGGACGACTCAAACTAGATGCACACTTTTGAGCCACCCGAGGCGGCTGTCGGTGTCAAAACCGGCGGATCTCGGGTAGGAGGTCCCAAACTATGCGTCTAAGGCGGATGGTAACAGGAGGCGGGGGACACGATGTTTACCCAGGTTCGGGCCCTCTCGATGGAGGTAATACCCTACTTCCTGCTTGATTGATCTTGATGATATGAGTATTACAAGAGTTGATGTACCACGAGATCGTTGAGGCTAAATCCTAGAAGCTATCCCATGGTATGATTGTTCTGGTCCTACGGACTAAGCCCTCTAGTTTATATAGACACCGGAGGGGGCTAGGGTTACACAGAGTTGGTTACAGGGACGAGATCTACATATCCGTATTGCCAAGCTTGCCTTCCACGCCAAGGAGAGTCCCATCCGGACACGGGACGAAGTCTTCAATCTTGTATCTTCATAGTCCACCAGTCCGTCCAAAGGATATAATCCGGCTGTCCGAGGACCCCCTAATCCAGGACTCCTCAAGAGTCTCCTCGAACCAGGCTTCAATGACGATGAGTCCGGCGCGCAGATTGTCTTCGGCATTGCAAGGCGGGTTCCCTCTCCGAATACTCCATAGAAGATTTTGAACACGAGGATAGTGTCCGGCTCTTCAAAACAAATTCCATATACCACCGTAGAGAGAATAATATTTCCACAAATCTAATCCACTGACAGTTTTCCATAGCATGACGTTCTGCCGTGTCTGGTCATGTCGAACCGTTTTTCCTAGCCTGCCACTGCACGTGTTGCGAGGCAGTTTTATTGGTGTGTCATGTCGATGCAGAGAACGTGTCCCCTTATCACGGGATTCTCATCAATACGGGCGTGGGTGACCCAACTGCACCATCAATTACGGCGCTTGGGGAATAAGCGGTTTCACCAGGCAAGTGGGGAGGCGCAGAATCCCTGCTGCCTTTATAAGGGGATAAGAACTCCTTTTAACTCCCACGCTTTCTTCTTCCCCATCGATTCCCCTTCGCTCGAGCTCCAGGACCCAAGCGTTCATCTTCTCTACCCACAAAGGCCTTCCGAAAATGTCCGGATCCGGAGCAGGAGGCAAGTGGATGGCCTCTACCGTCCGGGAGAAGGATATCAAAAAGCTTCGGGAGGCCGGGTATCTGGCCAAGAAAATCAGCCACCGTCTCCCGACGGCGGGACAGATTGTCCCTACTTTGGAACCCCACGAGAGAGTTGAATTCCTCCCTCACTTCGTCCGCGGGCTAGGGTTTCCCCTCCACCCATTCGTTCGCGGCATCATGTATTATTATGGGATCGATCTTCACGATCTGTCCCCTAATTCCTTCCTCAACATCTCGACATTCATTGTCGTGTGCGAGGCTTTTCTCCGCATCTCGCCACACTTTGGCTTATGGCGGAAGATTTTTAATGTGAAGCCCAAGGTAGTGGGCGGCGAGCACGCCGAGTGCGGGGGCGCCATGGTGAGCAAGATGCCCAATGTCACATGGCCGACATGCACCTTTAACGATTCCATCAGGGAGTGGCAACAGCAGTGGTTTTACATCACCGAGCCGCGCGGCACGGAATGGGCTGCTACTCCCGAGTTTCTATCCGGAGCCCCTCCGCGGCTTACATCCTGGGTCAAGAAGGGCCTGAACTGGTCCTCGTCCGACGAACTGTCGGTGCTCCAGACGCGCGTTAAAGATATGGGAGACAAGAACATTGAACTTGTCAATGTAGTCCAGGTGATGTTAGTTCGCCGGATCCTGCCTTGTCAACACCGGACTTGCAATCTATGGAATTCGATCCGGCCAAGCACCAAACCCTGCGAGAGCTTCTCATCTCCTTACACAAAGACATCTGGAAGGTGCTTTTCAAGTCCAGCAAATCATGGCCGGACTATGCCGAAGACCGTGGGTACCAACTGTCCCGCCCTGCAAGTTCGGTGAGTCATCATACTTTTTATCCGCATAACCCAAAGGAAGCGCTTAATGTGTTTTCTACAACTCTCCTAGGGCTGGATGAAGAAGGCGGAGCGGATCCATTATCCTGCCCCGCTGCCCGAAGTACCGGCCATCCCACTTCTGACGAAGATGTTGGTCCCGGCGCCTTACAAGGTGCCGAAGAAGACGGCCGAGAAGGAGGCCAAAACGACCCGGGGCGGCCTTCATCGCCGCGGCAGTTCGGACACAATATCCGAAGGCTTTGATGTCCGTTCTGCCTCCGAAGAGGAGGAGGAGGGGGAAGAAGATGAATCCCCTGCGAGGGGAAGAAAGAAGAGTACGGCCTCCGCACACTTGGAGGCCGAGTCGCCTAAAAGGGGAAAAGCTCCTCTTCCGGAGGAGTCTACTGCCACCGCCGACAGCGGCCCGACATGGGATCCCAGGGCCTAGCCCCTGGTGAATTCGTGAGTATAAGGAATCCGAGTACGTTTATGCGTCAAGACTCATCATGGCATAATATTTTAACCTGAGCCATATAATTTTTTTGTAGTTCGGCGAGGTCCCGTACCAAACAATCCTCATTAGAGGATTCGCTGAGCTCGGATGCTATGGCGAGCGTGTGACGCCCCCGATTCAATCGTGCACTAATCATACACGCAAACGTGTATGATCAAGAACTGGGACTCACGGGAAGATATCACAACACAACTCTAAAATAAAATAAATCATACAAGCATCATAATACAAGCCAGGGGCCTCGAGGGCTCGAATACAATTGCTCGATCATAGACGAGTCAGCGGAAGCAACAATATCTGAGTACAGACATAAGTTAAACAAGTTTGCCATAAGATGGCTAGCACAAACTGGGATACAGATCGAAAGAGGTGCAGGCCTCCTGCCTGGGATCCTCCTAAACTACTCCTGGTCGTCGTCAGCGGCCTACACGTAGTAGTAGGCACTTCCAGTGTAGTAAGTGTAAGTGCATCTAGTGCCCCTTAGTGATTTTGGTGGATTAAAGACTTATAGGTTAAGGAACTAATGCATTTGTGAGTGTACACAGGTCTATAAGTCTATGAGGAGTTTGATATTTACAGAGAAAGTCGACCCCTAAAAATGGAGTTCTTCGATCAAGACTTTGATATTCTCAAGACTTTCAAGACTTTGAAAGTGAAGAAATTGGTGTGACCTTGAAGACTTGGTATTCATTTGAGGAACATGAAGCGTGAAGACTTTTGTTTAGTAGTTTCATTTTCTCTTTCTTGAGTCATAGGAAACACCGTCTTTGTTAAAGGGGTCGAGGAAATACTAAAGAAAAATTTCCATGTGATGCTCAACTCAAAATCCTACACCTACCAATCCCTTCGAAAGTGAAGCCTTCGAAATCTCATACAGTTCAGTCAATTTCTTCAAAGGATGAGACGAAGTTCTTCCCGTCGCTAAGGAATTTGTTCTGACCGAGGAGTTAGGAATTCGCCAATGCGGATTGCCTACAGTGAGGAACATGATAGCCACGAGGAATTTGAGACTCAAATTTCCGACCGTTCTTTGTCTTCTTGCCAGCTGTTCCAAAATATCTTATCCACCTAACGGTCATATCATTGAAGGGCATTTATGTCTTATCATGTCGGGCTGCTCCCTAGGCTATAAATAGCCGCCCCCTCCAACCACTAGCTGGTTGGGGGCTGCTCCGAGAGAACTTGACACTTGTCATTTGGGAGCAACCCTTCCTCCGAGGACTTTGAGCGAAAATCATCAAGTGAGGAAAAACCCCAAAACCAAACCCCTACAAACCCAAAGTGATTGAGCATCACTGAAGAAATAGATCCTACGGGGATCCGACGCTTGTTACCTTCGAAGACTGTGCTTCTTCCAGACGGTTAGGCGTCATGGTCTAGAGCATCCAAGAGGAATTGTGGATCGCCGAGTGACCAAGTCTGTGAAGGTTTGGAAGTCGCTCAAGACTTACCACGAGTGATTGGACGAGGTCTGTGTGACCTTAGTTCAAGGAGAATACGGTGAGGACTTGGTGTCCTGAGCTGTGTGCTCAGCGACTGGGTGTCCGGGACTGTGTGTCCTCGAGTTTAAATACTCAGCCGCTCATTTCCTCATTAGTTTAAATACCCAACCAGACGTACAACTGAGACAGCAGTTGGAACTGGTCTACCAAATCACTGTCTTCACCAACCTAACTGGTTCTATTTCCTCAACCCTTTCATTTCCTCATTACTGTGTTGAGTGTTTGTTCATATCTGTTTTGAAGACTTTGACTAAAGACTTTCTCAATTTCCTTAGTTCAATTTCTTCAGTCTATTTGTCTTCATCTTGTGTTGTCCTGTGATTACGCATTCTGTACTCTATGCTAGTCTTCATTTCATCATGATGACCATGCGTATATTCTGTTATGCTTACTTCTGAGTACTTATTCCGCTGCAAGTAGTTCTCGCTAAGGAATTTCCTCATCGGCAAATTCCTCAGTGAAGAATTCATAAAATCGCCTATTCACCCCCCCTCTAGTCGATATAACGCACTTTCAATTGGTATCTGAGCAAGGTACTCCCTTGTTCTGTGTGATTTTGGTTTAACCACCTGGAGTTTTATTTATGTCGACCGCAGGTATGATCAAGGTCTCAGCAGGGTGTCCTACCTTTGATGGGACGGACTACCCCTACTGGAAGAACAAGATGCGAATGCATCTTGAAGCAATTGACAATGATCTCTGGTATGTTGTGGAAAATGGTGTTCCCTCGGTCACACCTTCTCTGAATGCTGATGTGAAGAGATTCAAGCAACTCGATTCTCAAGCAAAGAATATCATATGTGGCCATCTGAGCAAAGGTCAATATGGAAGAGTGAGTGCTTTGGAAACTGCCAAGCTCATCTGGGATAGGCTGTCTAAAGTGAATGAAGGAGTCTCAACTCAGCGTGACTCTCGAGTTGATGTTCTTCGGAATCTCTTCAACCGCTTCAAATGACTCGACAATGAAAATGTCCAACAAACCTTTGGTCGCCTCACTGACATCTCAAATGAGCTTCAAGCCCTCGGTGCCACTGACATCACTTACCATGAGGTGGTGAAGAAACTGTTGAGATCGCTTGATTCCTCATTCGATACTCTGGGTCTGATGATACAAGAACGGGCTGACTACAAGTCTCTTGATCCTGCCGATATCCTCGAAAGGCTAAATACTCACGAGTTCCAGCTTGCTGAAAAGAGAGATCTCTATGGTTCTAGCTATGGAAAAACACGTGCCCTGAAGGCCAAGGTTGTGTCTGAATCTGAGTGTGAAGACTCTGGTAGTAGCCTTGGAGATCCTGAAGAATTAGGCCAGGAGCTAGCACTGCTCGTGAAGAAATTCCAGAAGTTCTCAAGACGTGGTCGCTTTGGAAAATCCTCAAGAAACAGTGATTCCTCATCCAAAGGACTATAAGAGAAGACTTTGTCACAAATGCAAGAAACCTGGTCACTACATCCAAGATTGTCCTCAGTGGGAAAAGGAATTAAAGAAGAAAAAACACAAGGATTACAGTTCTGATGACGCAAAGAAGAAGAAGAAATCATCGAAATCTTCATCATCAAAATCCTCAAAGCCTTCTTCTCACAAGAAGAGCAGCTCCAAAAAGGCTCGGACATTCATTGGCAAGGAAATGGACTCTGAAGCTGAATCTGAGGAATATGAGGAAGAGGAGGCATCATAAGAATCTGAGTCTGGTGTGGCGAGTCTAGCTCTCGCTACTGCTTTCGTCAGCAAGTCCATCTTCAACTCTGAAGAAAATGACCTCACAAACAAAGCTGATGAAGATAGTGATGACTACGCTCCCACCTATTGGTTCATGGCAAAGGGTGCCAAGGTACTCAAATATACCTCCTCTGAATCTAGTGAAAATGAATCTGATGAAGATCTAAAGCCCAGTTACTCAAAACTTGCTAAGATTGCTGTAAAACAACAGAGGGCTTTAGAAAAGGTTCAAAACATGCTAGATAAGAGTGATGATATGTTAGGTGAAGAAATGGATCGCACTAAAGCCCTGACTGAAAATCTTCAGAGACTTCAGTCTAGGTTTGACAGCCTTCAAGGTCATCATAACACTCTCTTATCTGATCATGAGAAACTTTCTTATGAATTTCTTCAAAGAAAGCAAGACCTTGAGAAGCTAAGAGTGAGTTATGAAGATCTTCAGAAGGAGCGCGATTCATTACTTGCTCAACAAATCAGCACTTCTCAGGAAGAATTTGTTCCTCCATGCTTAAAGTGCATTGAACGTGAATCTGCTAATTCTTCACCTGAATGTTCAAATGCTTCAACTGTTACAAATTCTTCACTCGCCTCTGCTATCACTAATTCCTCATCTGAGGACATTGCTAGAATCACTGATGATGCAGGGCTAAAGGAATTGTATATGACAGGCATGTACAAAAGCCTCAAAGGGCATCAGACTCTTTGTGATGTGCTTAAAAGCGAGATCCTCAACAGAACCCTAGGAAAGAGGGTATTGCCTTTGAGAGGAAACTCAATGCTGATGGAACATATTGGAAGCCTGAGCAGTATCCCAAAACCTCATGGGTTGCTGCAAAGGGACCTCCAGTTGATCCATCTAACTTATCTGGCTTTACATGCGAATCTCCTCATTCTTCTGATGAGTCATTTGACTCCAACTATAAACTGTTCAAAAATCAGAATGGTGAAGTATTTGCTAGATATGTTGGCACTAACTGCAGGAACGGTTCCCCTATGAAGAAAATCTGGGTTCCCAAGAAGTGCCTTCAAAGTCTTCAAGTGAATGTCCTCATGACACCACCTGTGAAGAATAGGAACCCCAGATCAAATTCTTCATATGGACCAAATTCTTCATATGGATCCAAGTTCTCATACGGACCAAATTCCTCACATGGATCAAAGTCCTCATATGATTATCATCGTGCTAACAACTCTGTTTCGCAGGGTAGAGCTAAGGGCTATGAATATGTGCATTATTCTTCAAACCAATATGTTCATAAGTCCTCGAAGAATTTCTCTGCTTATTCATATGCTTACCCTAACCCCTCTTATGCGAAACGAAATGGTTTGGCTTCTATGCCACCATTCTCGTATGGTGCTCGCAGAGTGATGAACTCTTTGCCACCCCTTCAGATGTGGGTGGTGAAGAAAAAGAACTTGTAACATCCCAAATTTTCAATTTGGAATGTTATACATTAAGTCATCATGCATATCATATTTCTTGCATTTTCCCGATCCTAGAAAATTTCACGCAACTCAAGGACCCTCGGAGAGAGTTGGAGATTTCATTGTTTTCATATTTGGGTTTACTCAAATTTTGAAAATAGGATCATTTGGATTTATTTCATTATCTTCAAATATTTTTCCAATAAAAAAATTAAGAGAGGGAATAATATGACTTTCCCAACATTTAGGAAAAATGAAGATTTAATAAATAAATCAAATTTGGTTTTTGAAAGTTTATTTGCTTTAAGGAAAAAAAATGAGTATTTTAAAAATATGCATTTTTGCCCCGTTTTAAAGTTCATTTTGTTCGACTCATTTTTAAGATTCGGGGAAAATTAATTTTATTTAATTTGGAGTTCGTTTAGTTTTATTTTAATTCGTTTCGTTTTGTTTAAAAAAAAACGCGTCGCGCCCTTTGGGCAAGGGCCCAAGCCCACCGCCGCCCACCGCCCTCTCCTCATGGCGCCCACACAAGAGCCGCCGCCGCCCGAGTACGAGGAGGACTACTCCTCCTCCCTTGCTTGCCCCCTCCCCAAGCAGCACCCCCTCCTATATACCCGAGCCCCCTCTCTCCTCCTCACCCCACGCCCGCCCCAACCGAGCCGCCCAGCCGCCCGAACCCAGCGCCACCGCCGCCCGCCGCCGACGTCGCCATCGCCCGACCCCGCCGTCACCAGCCGACCTCACCACCGCCCGCCGGAGCCCCGGAGCCACGCCGGCGACCTCGCCGGAGGTAGCCACCGCGCCACCCCCCCCCCCGGTCCGGTTTTGTTTCCAAAACCGTTCCGGTTTTTCTTTTGTTGTTCGGTTTTAAAAAAAAACCTAGATTGGTTTATTTTTTTTAGTCGGTTTTGTTAATTAGTGAACGTTCACCGATCCGTTCGTTTTAACCAACGTGTTCGTCGGTTAGTTTCTGTTAACGAACGTCCGTTCGGTTAACCGTTCGTCATTTTTCTTTTAGTCGGATTTAATCCGTTATTTTTCCGAATTCGATTTCCGATCCAATCTTCAAATCAGTTTATTTTCTCGCTCGTTTATCGGAATCAGGTGATTCAAGCGCCTGGAGTTTCGTTTCGAAACCGCCGTTCCGACTAACCTACTTAAACAAATTTTTGCTACTGTAAATTTTGACCTAGTTTCAAATTGCTAAAACTGAGTTGTTTTCTTTCGTCGTCCGACTTTCGTTGTTTTAGTTGATTTGATTCTTTTTGCAACCAGGGTTCTTAAGTTGAACTTTCTGGTTAGATCTTTTATTTGAGATTTACCTGTGCATTAGATAAGTACTTATTGTATGCTTGTTGTTTGTCTGCGTTAGATCACCCGGAGTGCACCGCTTGTTACTTCGAGTCTCTAGGTTTCGCGGATCATCAGCAAGGCAAGTAACACTTGATCATATCTTTTCTACTACCCAGTTTTATGCATTAGTTCTAATCCTCAAACACTTGCATGGTTAGGATCTAATTAAATTGTGGGATGGGAAGTAGATTGAGGTAGTACCTATTACCTGTTTTACTTATGAAACCTTGGGAGCTACTTCTACGTTTGCTACTATGCCATGCTATGCCAGTAGACGTGGATTGGGTGAGTGAATATCCATGATAGATGTGAGATTGTTAATTAATGGTTTATCTAAGGTGGCAACTTAAACACACATCTGGGTGGATTGAGGCACCTGGTTTCTATCAGACTTGCTCAGATTTCTTCTGACCGCCACCCGTGCTCTAAGGGATCATAAGATTATTCAAACTAGAAACTTCCGTGTGCAGCCACAAGCCATTATGGGCTCGCATAGTTGAGTAAGTTGTGCGAACTCTTACGGGTAGGCTAGCTGATGTAGGGGATGTAGGTTGGTACGGTCTACCCACATGTAAGGTGCTAGTGCTTCGAAGACTGTGTCTCGGTCATCCGCTCTCTCAAACACCATGTAGTGCGAGAACCAAACGGAGGCGATCGAGTCTTGTGGGGAAAAGTGCGCAAACCTCTGCAGAGTGTATAAACTAATCATGATTAGCCGTGTCCCCGGTTATGGACGTCTTGAGTATCTGGTACTTGAATATCATGTGAATCTCATCATGTTACTTCTAATTAATGATATTGAGTTTTAATGAGTATTTTTTAATTGGGATTGAGGATGCTGTTAACCATTCTCAATGTTTAACAACCACCATGATAGTTAAACAAAATCATTCCTTTGCAGTAGGGAAAAACTAGCTTTATGCAAAACTGTAACCGTAGAGCTTTTCCACCAGCCATATATGCATGTAGTATAGGCTTATTACTTCATTGCTCTCTATGTGTTGCATTGCCAGCATATTCCATGTGCTGACCCGTTTTCGGGCCGCAACATTCATGTTGCAGACTTTTCAGACGACAAGTAAGGTGTTAGGTCGTGGTTCTATACTCAGTGATGCCGATGGAGTTGATGGACTCACTTATCTTCCAAGTCTTCCGCTGTTTTTATTAGATGGCCTTAAGCCATATTATTGTAATAAGTCCTCTTTTGGACAACGCTGTAATAAGTGTGTGATTGCTACTCGCTATAAATCCTTCGGCATCTTGTGTGGTGTCAGCATTACTGATCCAGGGATGACACTGAGCACAGAGACTTGATCCATTCGGGTCCGGTCGCTACAGAGATGGTATCAGAGCACACGCTGACTGTAGGACACGACCACCAAGTTAAAACTATAGATCACCACTCTCTTCCCATTTTCTAACTCCTCATCTTTTCTACTCTTTTAGGATGAAGGACGCCAAGATCAAGTATGCCCAACCGGATGAAGGCACCCCTTTTGGATTTCACCTGAAGGAAGTCACCAAGTACCTGAACATTGGACTACCAAGTTTCACCGGGACTTTCAACGCCACTCTGCCTGAAGAGGAGCGCTGGAAGATTCAAGCTCACGTTCCAGGAAGGACATTCGCCCCAATCACCAAACCTATAGATAGTGTTTTCAGTGCACCAACTTGGAGTCTGTGAAAGAGCATGGCAGCTCATATCACCATGGGACGCATTGGACAAGTTTATCAAGAAGACCTCAAAGACACTATCTACCAGATTTGCGGACGCCGAGATGAACAATGGGAGATAGTCAGCACCAAGAAGGATAGATCCATTGCAGCTTTCATCCAGGAGTTAAACCAGCACATTCGACGCCAGGAGAACCAGATGGTCAATGATATGTTAGAGTTGCAGAATGCAAAGGGAAGGATCATCGAACTTGAAGAAGAACTAAAGACTACACACAAGGACTACATGGACGAGATCGTAGCTCTAGCAAGACACAATAACGATCTTAAGTACAAGATTGAAGAACTCAAGAAGAAGTTGGCGCCCAAGAACGAAGACAAGCACGTCGGCTGTCCAAGCAACTACATCATCATCGACGAGACCGATTCGGATCCAAGTGAACCCGATTTTGAAGACGAAGCTGGAGCAGACATCATGGAGTCTTCCACCGGTTCAAATTAGTAGAAGTCCCCCACATACTAGTAGTATTACCTCCATGTAAACATTATAGTACACGCACTTTTGCGATAGTTAGATCGTTGTAAGCCCTTTGTTTGAATTGAATGAAGTGATTTTGCGTGCATTTGCTCATGTGCATTTGGGTAGTGTTTCTCCTTAGATCTCATTCTATTCTTAATTACTCGTCCTTTCTAAACCCATCAGATGCCTCCGAGACGCGACCCCGGGTTTGTTTTCCCGCCAGAGATCACCCAGTTGATTCAGCAGTAGAACACCTTGATTCAAACATTGGTGCAGAACCAAGGCAACAACAACAACAACAACCCACCACCACCACCACCTGCGGATCACTTGACTCGTTTCCTTAGACTGAATCTGCCGGTGTATTCCAGTAGCACCGAGCCGATTGTAGCAGATGATTGGCTCCACAAGATAGGAAGGGAGTTGACCACTGCAGGATGCACCGATGGAGAAAAAGTGAAGTTTGCTGCACACCAGCTTGAAGGACCCGCAGCAGCATGGTGGGAAAATTTTACAGCCACTTACCCTGTAGACACTGTCACATGGGATCAGTTTCAGCAAGCTTTCCGCACTGCCCATGTCTCAGCAGGAGCTATGGCCATGAAGAAACGTGAGTTTCGCAACTTACGCCAAGGAGGAAGGACTGTTGGCCAGTATGTGGATGATTTTAGTAAGTTAGCACGTTATGCCCCAGATGACGTTGCTACAGACGTGACTAAGCAGGAGAAGTTTCTGGAAGGACTGAACGATGAGTTCAGTATGCCGTTGATGGTAGCAAGTTTCAATAACTACCAGGAGTTGGTAGACCGAGCCCTCATGATTGAAGGAAAGCAGCAGCAAATAGAGAACCGCAAGAGGAAGTATGGACAGGGAAAGTATAACTCTGGAGCTCAGCAGAAGCCTCGTTATACCCCTAAACCAGGAATTCAGTTTCAGCATACCCATGGAGGAGGTAATTCGCACAACCATAATGGCACCAAGAATGGGAATGGGAATGGAGGAAGCAATGGACAGAACCGCACCAACCCGTCAACACCATCCAAGGTAGACCTGAGTCACATTACTTGCTTTAAGTGCCGCAAGACTGGGCATTATGCAAATGACTGTCCGTATAGGCCAAAATGGAAATGGCAATGGAAGCTCAGGAAAGAAGCCAAACCCTTTCAATAGGGGACAGGTGAACCACATTGATGTGGAGGAGGTTGAAGATCAGCCCGATGCAGTAATCGGTAAGTTTTTGGTTAAGTCATTTACTGCAGTTGTTCTTTTGATACTGGTGCATCGCATTCATACATATCAAGGATTTGTGGATAAGTACAAATTACCGACCCAAGCCCTTAGGTCACCCATGCTAGTAACCTCACCCGGAGCAGAATACATGGCTAGTAAATGGTGTGATCGACTGCCATTAAGGATTGGACACTATGTTTTCCCCTCAAACCTAATATTCTGGAATCCCAAGGATTGGATGTGATATTAGGTATGGATTGGTTATCAAAGTATGGAGGGAACATAGATTGCACCACTAAGTCAATTTTACTCACCACACCAGAAGGAAGAAGGATCAAGTATGTATCACGACACGAGCCGAGGAGAACGCAAGTAAATTGCTTATCAGGAGTTGTGCAGGAAGAAGTACCAGTGGTGAAGGATTTTCCTGATGTATTTCTGGAAGAGTTGCCAGGAATGCCACCGGATAGAGACATTGAGTTTTTGATCGAACTTTTGCCAGGAACAGGACCAATATCAAAGCGACCATACGGGATGCCCGCATACGAGATTTGGCGGAAATCAAGAAGCAGATTAAGGAACTATTGGAAAAAGGTTTTATACGCCCAAGTTCTTCACCTTGGGGATCACCCGTACTGTTAGTAGAGAAGAAGGATGGATCGTTAAGGATGGTTGTTGATTATCGTGGATTGAATGAAGTAACAATCAAGAACAAGTACCCACTACCAATGATAAATGATCTGTTTGATCGTTTGCAAGGAGCTAAAGTGTTTTCCAAGATCGACTTACGATCAGGGTACCATCAGTTGAAGATTCGGGAGCAGGACATACCTAAGACAGCGTTTACCACGAGGTATGGATTGTATGAGTATACCGTTATGTCATTTGGACTGACTAACGCACCAGCTTATTTCATGAACCTGATGAACAAAGTGTTTATGGAGTTTTTGGATAAGTTCGTCGTGGTGTTCATTGATGACATTTTGATTTTCTTGAAGAATGAAGAGGAACACAAGGAACATTTGCGATTGGTTTTGGAGAAACTAAGGGAACACCAGTTATATGCCAAGTTCAGCAAATGTGAGTTTTGGCTAAAGGAAGTTGGATTTCTTGGACATGTTATATCCGGAGAAGGAATAGCAGTTGACCCCACGAAGGTTGAGACCGTAACCAAATGGGAAGCACCAACGACAGTTGGATAGATTTGGAGTTTTCTTGGACTTGCAGGATACTACCGAAGATTCATTGAGAATTTCTCAAGGATTGCAAAGCCTATGACCGAATTGTTGAAGAAGGATACCAAATTCATATGGACTGAGGACTGCGAGGCAAGTTTTCAGGAGTTGAAGAAAAGATTGGTTACCTCACCAAGATTAATATTGCGGATCGGACCAAGGATTATGAGGGTGTATTACACGCTTCACGTCGAGGACTTGGAGCAGTGCTTATGCAGGAAGGAAGAGTTGTTTCGTATGCTTCACGACAACTTAAGCCTCACGAGTTAAATTATGCCACACATGATTTGGAGTTAGCAGCCGTTGTGCATGCTTTGAAGACATGGAGACATTTTCTCATTGGAAATCATTGTGAAGTATATACGGATCACAAGAGTTTGAAATGCATCTTCACACAGAAGCAATTAAATCTTAGACAGAGGAGATGGTTAGAGCTTATCAAGGATTATGATATGAGATTGCATTATCACCCCGGAAAGGCTAACGTTGTAGCAGACGCATTGAGCCGTAAGAGTCACGTCAATAGCCTAATGATGGGAGGAATACCAAATGAGTTAGCCGAGGACCTTCGAGAGCTATGTTTGGAAATAGTTCCGAGAGGCTATATAGCAGCATTGGAAATTCAGTCTACACTGATGGATAAAATCAGAGAAGCCCAAAAGGCAGATAAGGAAGTTGCCTCTATAAAGGAGAAAATGGGCAAAGGAAAAGCTAAAGGATTTCGTGAGGATGAGCACGATACCCTATTGTTTGAGGACCGTGTTTATGTGCCAAATAACCCGGATATCAGGAAGTTGATTTTGCAAGAAGCTCATGATTCACCCTATTCGATTCACCCAGGAAATACCAAGATGTATTTGGATTTGAAGAATACTTTCTGGTGGACCGGAATGAAGAAGGATATTGCAGAGTATGTAGCAGTTTGCGATGTATGTCAGAGAGTAAAGGCAGAACATCAGAAGCCAGCAGGATTGTTACAACCATTGCCGATACCCAAATGGAAGTGGGATAAACTAGGCATGGATTTCATCACAGGTTTGCCAAAGACTCGTTCAGGATATGACTCGATTTGGGTTATAGTCGACCGATTGACGAAGGTAGCTCATTTCATTCCAATCAAGACTACCTATAGCAGTGCTAAGTTGGCAAAGATATACATGACCAGAATTGTGTGTTTATACGGAGTTCCGAGGAGTATCGTATCAGATAGAGGAACCCAATTTACCTCAAAGTTTTGGAACCAGTTGCACGAAACATTGGGAACCAGATCGAATTCAAGATGACTTTCCACCCACAGACCGATGGACAGACTGAGAGAGTCAATCAGATTTTGGAGGATATGCTGAGAGCTTGTGCACTAGATTATGGATCTAGTTGGGATGATAATTTGCCGTATGCAGAATTTTCTTATAACAACAGTTACCAAACCAGCTTGAAGATGGCACCATTCGAGGCTCTGTATGGAAGGAGATGCAGGACACCGCTTTCCGGGATGAAACCGAGATCGTCGATTGTTTGGACCAGATTTGATTAAGGAGTCTCGAGCGAGAAGGTTAAATTGATTCGAGATAGGCTCAAGGTAGCCCAGTCCGCATGTAAGAGCTATGCGGATTCAAAGCGCAAGGCGATTGAGTATGAAGTTGGAGACAGAGTATATCTTAGAGTATCCCCGCTTCGATGAGTTAAGCGTTTTGGAGTTAAAGGCAAATTAGCACCACGTTTCGTTGGACCATATAAGATTTTGCAACGTATGGGGGAAGTTGCTTATAAGCTGGAATTGCCAGAGGGACTATCAGGAGTTCATGATGTATTCCATGTTTCTCAGCTGAAGAAATGTCACTCTGAGATAGCAGAGATACCGCTAAGAGACATATGAGGAAAAACCAGTCAAGATTCTCGATTATGCCAGCAGAGTTACTCGCAGCAAGGTTATCAAGTTTTGCAAGGTTCAGTGGAGCCACCACACTGAAGATGAAGCCACCTGGGAAAGAGAGGAAGATTTGCTCAAGGACCACCCTCACCTATTTTCTAGCCAACCCGAATCTCGAGGGCGAGATTCATCTTAAGGGGGGTAGGTTTGTAACATCACAAATTTTCAATTTGGAATGTTATACATTAAGTCATCATGCATATCATATTTCTTGCATTTTCCCGATCCTAGAAAATTTCACGCAACTCAAGGACCCTCGGAGAGAGTTGGAGATTTCATTATTTTCATATTTGGGTTTACTCAAATTTTGAAAATAGGATCATTTGGATTTATTTAATTATCTTCAGATATTTTTCCAATAAAAAATTAAGAGAGGGAATAATATGACTTTCCCAACATTTAGGAAAAATGAAGATTTAATAAATAAATCAAATTTGGTTTTTGAAAGTTTATTTGCTTTAAGGAAAAAAATGAGTATTTTAAAAATATGCATTTTTGCCCCGTTTTAAAGTTCATTTTGTTCGACTCATTTTTAAGATTCGGGGAAAATTAATTTTATTTAATTTGGAGTTCGTTTCGTTTTATTTTAATTCGCTTGCTTTGGTTTAAAAAGCGTTGTCGCCCGCCTGGGCCAAGGGCCCAGCTGCCCACCGCCGCCCGGCCCACCGCCCTCTCCTCTTACCAAGACGCTACAAGCTGGCCTTGCCGCCCGCCGAGTCCGAGGAGGACTCCTCCTCCTCCCTTGCTTGCCCCTCCCCAAGCAGCACCCTCCTATATAATCCCGAGCCCCCCTCTCTCCTCCTCACCCCGTGCCACCGCCCTAACCGCTTGCCACGCTGCCGAACCCCGCCGCCACCGCCGCCGCCGCCCAGCGTCGCCATCGCCCGACCCGCCGTCACCCGCCGACCTCGCCGCCGCCCGCCGGAGCCCCGGAGCCTCGCCGGAGGTAGCCACCGCGCCACCCCCCTTAGGTTTTTCTTTTGTTGTTCGGTTTTTTTTTAAACCAAGATTGGTTTATTTTTTTTAGTCGGTTTTGTTAATTAGTGAACGTTCACCGATCCATTCGTTTTAACGAACGTGTTCGTCGGTTAGTTTCTGTTAACGAACGTCCGTTCGGTTAACCGTTCGTCGTTTTTCTTTTAATCGGATTTAATCCGTTATTTTTCCGAATTCGATTTCCGATCCAATCTTCAAATCAGTTTATTTTCTCGCTCGTTTATCGGAATCAGGTGATTCAAGCGCCTGGAGTTTCGTTTCGAAACCGCCGTTCGACTAACCTACTTAAACAAAGTTTTGCTACTGTAAATTTTGACCTAGTTTCAAATTGCTAAAACCGAGTTGTTTTCTTCGTCAGTCCGACTTTCGTTGTTTTAGTTGATTTGATTCTTTTTGCAACCAGGGTTCTTAAGTTGAACTTTCTGGTTAGATCTTTTATTTGAGATTTACCTGTGCATTAGATAAATACTTATTGTATGCTTGTTGTTTGTCTGCGTTAGATCACCCGGAGTGCGCCGCTTGTTACTTCGAGTCTCTAGGTTTCACGGATCATCAGCAAGGCAAGTAACACTTGATCATATCTTTTCTACTACCCAGTTTTATGCATTAGTTCTAATCCTCAAACACTTGCATGGTTAGGATCTAATTAAATTGTGGGATGGGAAGTAGATTGAGGTAGTACCTATTACCTGTTTTACTTATGAAACCTTGGGAGCTACTTCTACGTTATCTACTATGCCATGCTATGCCAGTAGACGTGGATTGGGTGAGTGAATATCCATGACAGATGTGAGATTGTTAATTAATGGTTTATCTAAGGTGGCAACTTAAACACACATCTGGGTGGATTGAGGCACCTGGTTTCTATCAGACTTGCCTGTATTTCTTCGGACCGCCACCTGTGCTCTAAGGGATCATAAGATTATTCAAACTAGAAACTTCCGTCTGCAGCCACAAGCCATTATGGGCTCTGGCATAGTTGAGTAAGTTGTGCGAACTCATACGGGTAGGCTAGCTGATGAAGGGGATGAATGTTGGTACTGTCTACCCACATGTAAGGTGCTAGTGCTTCGAAAGACTGTGTCTCGGTCATCCGCCTCTCAAACACCATGTAGTGCGAGAACCAAACGGAGGAGATCGAGTCTTGTGGGGAAAAGTGCGCAAACCTCTGCAGAGTGTATAAACTAATCATGATTAGCCGTGTCCCCGGTTATGGACGTCTTGAGTATCTGGTACTTGAATATCATGTGAATCTCATCATGTTACTTCTAATTAATGATATTGGGTTTTAATGAGTATTTATTTAATTGGGATTGAGGATGCTGTTAACCATTCTCAATGTTTAACAACCACCATGTTAGTTAAACAAAATCATTCCTTTGCAGTAGGGAAAAACTAGCTTTATGCAAAATCAGAATCAGAGAGCTTTTCCACCAGCCATATATGCATGTAGTATAGGCTTATTACTTCATTGCTCTCTATGTGTTGCATTGCCGATATTCCATGTCTTGGCCCGTTTTGGGCTGCAACTTTCATGTTGCGTACTTTTCGCACGCATTTGAGTAAGGTGTTAGGTCGTGGTTCTATACTCGATGATGCCGATGGAGTTGATGGACTCACTTATCTTCCAAGTCTTCCGCTGTTTTTATTAGATGGCCTTAAGCCATATTATTGTAATAAGTCCTCTTTTGGACAACGCTGTAATAAGTGTGTGATTGCTACTCTGCTATAAATCCTTCGAAGTACTGTGTGGTGTCAGCATTACTGATCAAGGGATGACACTGAGCACAGAGACTTGATCCATTCGGGTCCGGTCGCTACATAATCTCTTCTGCAGGGTCAGGTCTCCAGACGTGCCTTAACGTCTGAAGAATTTGCTGGGGACCTGACAAAATTGCCTGAATGGACGCAGGCTAATCATGATGAAATGAACTTTCATTTCACACGTCCTCATACTGCTTATCTGTTAATACTGACTGATGAAATTCATCTGATGAACTTGATATCATATTCTTCACTGATGAAGTATATGAGATCGTAAGTTGTACTAATTCATCTGCAGGATGATCCACCCAAAGCCACTGACTGGGTTCTCGATAGTGGATGTACAAATCACATGACTGGTGACAAATATCTATTGATGGATGCTCCCTTATCACCGTCACATCTGAAGCATATCATCTTTGCTGACAAAGGCAAAAGTCAGGTATTGGGTCTTGGTAAGGTTGCGATCTCTAAGGACATACACATGGACAAAGTCATGCTTGTTGAGTCCTTAGGATACTACCTCATGTTAGTCTCAATGCTTTGTGATCTTGATATGGTTGTTATCTTTGGCAAGTATCGATGTGTTGTGATTAGGGAAGCTGACAATTCCAAAGTCTTCGAAGGCTTTAGGAGAGGATACTTGTATATTGTTGATTTCTCTACAGGACCACAACCAGCCGTGTGTCTACATGCAAAAGCTTCAGAAGGCTGGCTATGGCATCGACGACTTGGTCACGCAGGCATGAGGAATTTGCACACGCTTGCAAAGAAGAAGCATGTCATTGGCATTGAAAATGTAAAATTCTTCAAGGATCACTTGTGCGGAGCCTGTGAAGCTGGAAAAATGACCAAGGCCAAGCATCCAGCGAAGACTATCATGACCACTACTCGTCCCTTCGAATTGCTTCACATGGACCTCTTTGGTCCCAACCATTACTCAGCTGTCGCTAATGATGCATCTCTATATGGTTTTGTTATTGTTGATGATTACTCTCATTACACATGGGTACACATTGTTACTTACAAAAATCAAGTGCAGGAAGTCTTCAAACGATTTTCCTCGAGGGCTTCAACTAACTTTGGTGTGAAGATCGAACACATCAGGAGTGACAATGGAACTGAGTTCAAGAATTCCGGTCTTGATGCCTATCTTGATGAACTTGGTATTACTCATGAGTTATCTGCTCCTTATACTCCTCAGCAGAATGGCGTCGTGGAGCGCAAGAACAGAACTCTTGTTGAGATGGCTCGCACTATGCTTGATGAATACAAAACGCCTAGTCGCTTTTTGGATTGATGCAATTGATACTGCGTGCCACATCATCAACAGAGTATATCTTCACAAATTCTTCAAGAAGACTGCCTATGAACTCCTCACTGACAAGAAACCCAATGTAAGTTATTTCAAAGTCTTGATTGCTAAATGCTGGATTAGAGATCCTCATCACAATTCTAAATTTGCACCGAAAGCACATGAAGGTTTTATGCTTGGTTACGGAAAGGACTCGCACACCTACAGAGTCTTCAACATCGCTCTTCACAAGATTGTTGACACTGTAGATGTGCGGTTCGATGAAACTAATGGCTCGCAAAGAGAGCACCTACCTTCTGTGTTAGATGAACCAGCACCTGAGGAATCTATTAAGTTCAAGGCAACTGAGGATGTCATTCCTACTGAAGAATCTGCTGAAGAATTCATACCTGTACGCGAAGAACGTCGAGCTGATGCACATGAAGATAATGCTGAAGACAATGGTGCTGAGGAAAATGATCAAATTCCTCGACGACAGCCAGCTCATCCTCGCGTTGCAAAAGAAGTGCAAGTGGAGAAGATCATCGGTGACATTGAAGCGCCAGGTGCTCTCACACGCTCAAAAGCTTCACATTTATCTAACTTTTGTGGGCACTATGCTTTTGTCTCTATCACAGAGCCCACTAAGGTAGATGAAGCATTTCTGGAGCCGGAGTGGATTCAGGCTATGCAAGAAGAATTACATTAGTTCGAGCTCAACAATGTCTCGAACTGGTCAAACGTCCAGATCCTCGCAAGCATAATATCATTTGGACAAAGTGGATCTACCGCAACAAGCAATATGAAAATGGCCTTGTGGTGAGGAATAAGGCACGACTAGTAGCTCAAGGCTACACCCAAATTGAAGGAATTGATTTCGATGAAACTTTTCCACCTGTTGCTAGACTTGAGTCTATTCAAGCATATTACTCGCCTATGCTAACCATCACAATATCACTTTATATCAAATGGATGTGAAAGTGCATTCCTCAATGGTAAGCTTGAGGAAGAAGTATATGTTGCTCAACCCCAGGTTTTGAAGATCCAAAGAATCCTCGACAAAGTCTTCAGACTTAATAAGGCCCTCTATGGTCTCAAACAAGCCCCACAAGGCGTGGTATGATACATTGAAGGAATTCTTCGTGAAGAATGGCTTCACACCAGTTCACTCGACCCTACTCTCTTTACTAAATCTTATGATGGTGAACTGTTTGTGTGCCAAATATATGTTGATGATATTATCTTTGGCTGTACTGACCAACGTTATAGTGATGAATTTGCCTATATTATGAGTGAAGAATATCAAATGTCTATGATGGGAGAGTTGATATTCTTCTTAGGTCTTCAAATTCGTCAACAACACAATGGCATATTCATATCTCAGGAGAAATACCTCAAAGATGGCCTGAAGAAATTCGGCATGCAAGATTGCAAAGGTGTCAAAATTCCTATGCCCACAAATGGCCATCTATGCACTGATGAAAATGGTATTGACTTCGATCACAAGGTATACCGCTCCATGATTGGTTCTTTATTGTACTTATGTGCATCTAGGCCAGATATAATGCTTAGTGTTTGCATGTGTGCCCGATTTCAAGCTACACCGAAGGAATCACACCATAAGGCTGTGAAGCATATTCTTCGATATCTAGCTCACACACCAACACTAGGATTATGGTACCCCAAGGGCTCTGCTTTTGATCTCATTGGATATTCTGACTCTGACTATGCTGGTGATCGCGTGGACCGCAAGTCAACATCTGGTACTTGTCATTTCCTCGGACGATCTTTGGTCTGTTGGTCCTCGAAGAAACAGAACTGTGTATCACCGCTCATCGCGGAAGCTGAATACATTGGTGCTGGCTCGTGTTGTGCTCAATTGCTGTGGATGAAGCAAACTCTCAAGGACTACGGCATCAACGTGAAGAATGTGCCTCTCATCGTGACAATGAGAGTGCCATCAAGATTGCTCACAACCCAGTTCAGCACTCGAAGACAAAGCACATTCAAATTCGTCATCATTTTCTTCGTGATCATGTGTTGAAGGGCGACATCTCCATCGAGCATGTGAAGACTGAAGAACAGCTAGCCGATATCTTCACTAAGCCCTTGGATGAGAAGAGATTTAGCAAGTTGCGGTGTGAGCTAAATATCTTAGAATCTTCGAACGTTCTTTGAAAAGGACACACATCCCCGACACTTATGCAAAATTGATGACTTAGATGTGCAACACATGAAGAAACGTTTTTCTTCAATCAATGAAGAATAACACTCTAAGTGTGAAGAAATTAATGAAGAATTTGATTCTCGTAACCCTACGACAATTGTACGCGGTGTCTGAAATCATCATTCTTATACGGTGGGTCACGCCACCACCAAAGTTGAAAATCTTTAATTTGAGTTTTTTTTTCTCAATTTTGAAATTCTTCAGTTTTCAAATTCTTCAACTTTGCAAAATCTTCACTGTTTCCGTCGTTTTTTCTTCATTGGCAATACATATATATGGGTTTATGTCCTCTACAGCATTCACTTATAGTTATTTCTTCAAGCTGTTTTTTTTTGCTAAGTGAATGTGATCGGACCCTTCCCCCTCTATGCTATACTCAACCCAATCTATTCACAAATTCTTCATGTGTGTTCTATTTGAAACTCGTTCAAAATCTTTCATGTCCTTGTCACCGAAGAAATTGCGAACGGAACTTTAAAACTGATCTTATCCAAATTTTTGGTTTTGCCGCTCAAACCGTTCCGCATCCTATGATGCATTATTTTACTCACCCATGATCGTACACGATCTCCACTACACAGTACGTGGGTGACACATGTCGTGAGAAGGAGAATGGTCAGGCACGTTAGTCCCTAAATCTTGAGCGAACAGTTTTCACCGCCTCTATAAATACCCCTCTCTCCATCCTCACTTCTTTTACCCGCTCGACCTCTCTCTCTCCCGTTCGAGCTCCTCAAACCCTAAGCGCCGCTTACTCCATAAATCGCCGGTGAGGAAGAGCTTCACTTCCTCGACCTCGTCAGCCGTCGTACTCACGCCGACCATGGGAATCTTCACTCCGCCGCCGCCGTAGCTGTCTTCCTCCACGAGTTAGGGCAAGGAAGATCTAACTGACGAACTTCCCATCCGTTCTTCTCAGTTAAATGCGTGTTCTACATTTTGTGTAATTAAAAGTTACTTTTATTACTCTCTTTGATTCTCAAGCTTTCCTGAAAATCTTCAAAGGTGTTTATTCTTCAAATCTTCACACATATGAACACCTCACACGTCATATGATCTTGAACTGTGTTTCTAAGCAATCATTTTCTTCAAGATTCCCTAATTGTGTGGATCTTCGATCTGTACAACTCTGGAACCTAAGACAAGAACGCTTAGTGAAATCCTTCAAGGCACATCCGGTCAAATTCCTCAAAACTTGTTCTTTTCGAAAAACCTTCTCAGAACGCATATGACCTCTCCAAATTCCTCGCACCTGTACTCTGTTCACAGGTACTCATGTCTGCTGCTGAATCACTAGGTTCTCATCAACTTAACTCATTTGCAGCGTTCCTCGAAGAAAAACTGCATACTTCTTCAGAGAACTCAATTGTTTAATTTCCTCAATTGAAGAATATGGCAGACGGTAAGAAGCCACAGAAAGGAGGAAAGAAACCTGAGGTTATGACTGCTTTTGAGATCCCTGAGGAAATTTATGCTGACTATTGCACACCTAATGAAGCAAAATTTGGCAAAGAAAACAAAAATCAGCGCAAGGTGCGCATTCAGAAGATTGAACGGAGATGGGCAAGGGAATGGAGGGAATACAGATATGTGACTCCAAAGTACATGAAGAAATTCGCTCTCAATCCTCCATGCCCAAGAGCTCCATTGGCACCTGTCCAAGTAGCTGACCCCACCAGCATCAAGCGTGGTGAGAACTTTCCTGAAGAATGGGCTAAGCGCCAAGCTAAATTGGCAAGACAAGCCAAGGAGGCAGTGAAGAAATTCAATGAGGATTCTGCCACTGCTACTGCTACTGAGGCCTCGGTCAAACCGAGGAAATCCATGGCAAAGAAGCCTGCTCATAAGCCAAGTACTTCACCATCAGCGCCCTCACGGCCAAGTTCCTCAGCAGCGCCCTCAAGGCAAATTCCTCACACTGCTACAGCTCCACCAAAGTCCTCAACAGCTCCTTCAAAGTCCTCAGCTCCTGTGCATCTGGCTACATGTCAAAGGACTGCTGGTTTCTCGATTGCCTCTGGAGTTTCAGCAAGTTCCTCAGCAGCACCAATTTCATCATCTGGCCCGACTCTGCTGAAGACCAAAGCAACAGCTGGACGAGGTCCTCGGCCAAGTCCAAAGAAGAAACAGGTTGCATTCCATGTGCCTTCTGATGATGAACTTGCGGAAATCATCAGAGATCGCCAAGAAAGGGCCGCTAGAGCCAAAGGCACATCTGTGCCACTGCTGTTGGATCCGTGAAAATCCTCGATTATATTGATCTCTGGCACAAGGATCCAAACACCCCTATGACTGATTTTCAACTGACCCCTGGACAAAGTCATATTTTGACCCATTTCATCGCTGAAGAGAAATGGAAGTTTGAAAAGGCAAGAGAGATCAAGAAGGCTCAATACAGAAAGGAGAAGTTCCTCAAGAAAAACGTTGTCAAAATGACACCCGAGGAACTTCCCAAGGCCCAGACTGAAATTGAAGACCTCAAAGCAAAACTTCGATTCTTATTATGCCGATTGGCAGGAGCAAAGGTCGATTCATCAATCGACGAAGAAATTCACCAATGTTGCTGCCCCAATGCAACATGAAATTCCTCAGTGAAGCCTCACCAGCCGATCAAGAACATGCCAAAGACCGCTGATGAAGTTTAAATGGCTGATGAAAATGCTAGTTCGAGGGTGATGATCCCATTCCGGCCCGAAGAAATTGCCAGGCATCCACTAGTGGTGCGCTGAAGAAACCGAAGAAGTCGAGGCAATCGCATCGATTGCGCTGAGGAAATTCAACCAGATTCCTCAGCTCCTCCTGCGCCAACACCAACTACAATTCTTGCATCTGCCTCTGATGTGAAGAAAACCAAGGCTGCAGAACGAGCTGCAGTGAAGAAAAGGAAGGCATCAGCTGCGTCAAATTCTTCGGCTGCGAAGAAAATGAAACCAATGACGAGCTCCTTTGAAAATCCAATTGATGCTGTTCCAATTTCCTCAATTCCATCAAAGGACCTTGTTCCTTTTGATGAATATTATGTGATCCCAAGCGGATCTGATGAAGAAAATCATTCTGCTGCTTCGTCAGAGCAGATTGATGAAGAAATTGAAGTGGACGCAATCCCTTCAACCCCAGTCATTTCCTCACCTATGCCTCAGTTCACAGCTGAAGAGGCTGGTGTTGAGGAAATTGAAGATGAAGATGTGGATATAGGGTGCACCACACCTGTGATGAATGATGACTTTTGGGAAAGTCAGCATCCCGATACTCCTCTCTTCACCCCGCTCCAACAGATTCCTCAGTCCCCTGCACCAACAGTTCAAATGGACTCTGAAGAAACTCAACCCACTTGCTCTGTGCATGAAGAAATTCCAGCCACTAGTGCTGATGAACCTGCTGCTGCTGATCCTCAGACTGCACCTGTTGAGGAACAAGAAATTCCTCAGCCTGAAGAACCTGAGCTCGCGATTCCTGAGGTGGTGATGCAACTCACCGACACCCCTCTGCCCAAGCAAAAGAATTCGTTCTCAAGCAAACAAAAGTTCAAGGCTGAAGATTTCTTTGCCGAGCACGTATTCTTCACTAACTATAATCCATATGATTCTGCTCGCATAAGGAAGAGGCATTTCTGGACTGCCAGCCAAGCCAATTTCTATTCCTCAGTGCTCTTCAACAAAGACAAAGTCTTCGATCATGCTCATATTCCTCATGTGGACATGGAGTCTCTGCCAGGCTTTGAGCCAGTCCTCAGTGTTCTTCACGATGCAGGACTTCTGAATTTCTGCACTGATATCTGTGACTGGAATGAAGAACTCATTGTTCAATTCTATGCAATGCTGCACATCACCGGAGACGCTGAAGATGTGAACTCATGGGTATTAGACTGGATGTCTGAAAATACTCACTACAAGGCACCAGCAACTGAATTGCTTCGTGCTCTACCACTCAGTCCTCCACTCGATGGTGCTCGTTGTATCTACAACGAACCAGAACTTTCAAATCACTATATGCAAGTGCTGATGAAGCCTTTGAAGCCAAGGCAGGCCCCAAGAACCAAATTCCTCGTCAAGGAATTATTGTATGTGCCTCGGACTGTCTATCGGATTCTCGACGAAGACAATGAGTCCTATCAAAGGCCACGACTCGAATGATGAAGAAGTCGTTGGCATCATGAAGAATATGCTTTTCAACATCATCCATGGCGTTCCGTAAACTTCCATGATTTCTTCATGAGGACTCGCAATCATTGCTATGTCACCATTTGAGCTGAAGCCTTATGCGCCTTGGATAATGAGATTCATCAGGACAAGGTCTTCACTCAATTACAAGGCTGATACTCTGAACCACTGCAGCTTCTTGCCCCCGATTGAAGTCCTCAAACGGACATTTACCTCAGTTGATGACAAGGGCAAGGCTACTGCTGTGATCGATGAAGGCGATCGTCCATTGGATGGACAGTTTCAAAGCAGCATCCTACTCCACCAATGATGACTCTGCCACACATGACTCTGCCGTAAATACCTCGGTCAAGCAAAGTCCTCAAGCTATCGCACCTGTGGTGATGACTGATCGTGAGTTACTCCTCAGTCTTCATCAGAAGGTTGATCGCAATCTTAAATGGGTCAAGCGTCAGTTTGGTTCAATTCTTCACAATATGACCTCAACACACAATGCAGTGAAGAAACACCACTAATACCTCCATGAAACCTTCAAACGCACCTGGGCTGTTCTTTCACATGTCTATAGTGCGGAAGAACTGACGACAATGGGACTCAAGGAGGAATTTGACTGGTGTGCACCTCCTCCGAAGAAATACAAGAAGGTCAAAGTTCCTTCCTTGGTGGCCAGGTCCTATTCTTCATCGCGCGACACTGATGAAAATGAAGACTTGGACGACACCGCGGCAGGTCCTACTATATCAACCGACCCCAACAACGTTGGCGCTCCTTCTTCAACTTGAAATTCTGCAGGAGCGTTAGTCCTCAGTTTCGATCCTTTTGGTCATTCGATGACAAAGGGGGAGAAATTTGAGTTAGTCTTCAAGCGAGTCTATTTTATTGCCCATATACAACAATTTATTTTTGTTAAGTTACAACTCTCGTTCTTCTGAAACTTTTATTGGATCGAGTTGTAATCTTAAACCCGATGGTGCTTTGATACTTTTGATGCACTATGCTCTTGCACTATGCTCTGATTCTCTTGAGCTTCTTGAGCTCTGATACTCTTGATGCGTTATTTTGCATGCTTGTTCCTCATTAATGTTATCGCACGCATGCTGAATTACATCAAGCACCATATTTCATCATGCATTTCAAATTCTTCATATTATATGTAAAATGCGTGTATGAATTACAAGATATAGGGGGAGATCTCCATGATTCAACTCTTCAAATGTGCATTGCCTCAAAAGCAAATTCCTCACCATGCACATCTTCAGGGGGAGTTCTTCTATATCTTGTAATCAAATTCCTCATTATCAGTATTTACACTTCATATGTTTATCCCCGTTGAAAACTTAACCTATATTGTCATCAATCACCAAAAAGGGGAGATTGTAAGTGCATCTAGTGCCCCTTAGTGATTTTGGTGGATTGAAGACTTATAGGTTAAGGAACTAATGCGTTTGTGAGTGTATACAGGTCTATAAGTCTATGAGGAGTTTGATATTTACAGAGAAAGTCGACCCTAAAAATGAAGTTCTTCGATCAAGACTTTGATATTCTCAAGACTTTCAAGACTTTGAAAGTGAAGAAATTGGTGTGACCTTGAAGACTTGGTATTCATTTGAGGAACATGAAGCGTGAAGACTTTTGTTTTCGTAGTTTCATTTTCTCTTTCTTGAGTCATATGAAACACCGTAAAGTTAAAGGGGGTCGAGGAAATATTAAATAAAAATTTCCATTTTATTCTCAACTAAAAAAACAAAACCTACCAATCCCATCGAGTGAAGCCTTTGGAAATCTCATACGCTTAAGTCAACTTCTTCAAAGGATGTGAGACGAAGTTCTTCTGGTCGCTGAGGAATTTGTCCTGACTGAGGAGTTAGGAATTCGCCAGTGCGGATTGCCTACACAGTGAGGAACATGATAGCCCTGAGGAATTTGAGACTCAAATTTCCGACCGTTGCTGTGCTGCGCGCCAGCTGTTCCAATATATCTTATCCACCTAACGGTCATATCATTGAAGGACATTTATGTCTTATCATGTCGGGCTGCTTCCTAGGCTATAAATAGCCGCCCCCTACAACCACTAGCTGGTTGGGGGCTGCTCCGAGAGAACTTGACACTTGTCATTTGAGAGCAGCCCATCCTCCGAGGACTTTGAGCGAAAATCATCAAGTGAGGAAAAACCCCAAAACCAAACCCCTACAAACCCAAAGTGATTGAGCATCATCAAGAAATTGATCCTCGTGGATCCGACGCTTGTTACCTTTGAAGACTGTGGCTTCTTCCAGACGGTTAGGCGTCATGGTCTAGAGCATCCAAGAGGAATTGTGGATCGCCGAGTGACCAAGTCTGTGAAGGTTTGGAAGTCGCTCAAGACTTACCACGAGTGATTGGACGAGGTCTGTGTGACCTTAGTTCAAGGAGAATACGGTGAGGACTTGGTGTCCTGAGCTGCGTGCTCAGCGACTGGTGTCCGGGGCTGTGTCCTCGAGTTTAAATACTCAGCGCTCCAACCAGACGTACAACTGAGACAGCAGTTGGAACTGGTCTACCAAATCATTGTCTTCACCAACCTAACTGGTTCTATTTCCTCAACCCTTTCATTTCCTCATTACTATGTTGAGTGTTTGTTCATATCTGTTTTGAAGACATTGACTGAAGACTTTCTCAATTTCCTCAGTTCAATTTCTTCAGTCTGTTTGTCTTCATCTTGTGTTATCCTGTGATTACGCTTTCTGTACTCTGTGCTAGTCTTCATTTCATCATGATGACCATGCATGTATTCTGTTATGCTTACTTATGAGTACTTATTCCGCTGCAAGTAGTTCTTCGCTAAGGAATTTCCTCATCGGCAAATTCGTCAGTGAAGAATTCATAAAAATCGCCTATTCACCCCCCTCTAGTCGATATAACGCACTTTCAGTAAGAGTCATTGTCGGCGGTGGCGTCTGGCTTCTAGACTCCAGCATCTGGTTGCGACAACCCGGTAGAATGGAAAGGGGGGAAAAGAGGGAGAAAAGCAACCGTGAGTACTCATCCAAAGTACTCGCAAGCAAGGATCTACACTACATATGCATGGGTATATGTGTAAAGGGGCCATATCGGGGGACTGAACTACAGAATGCCATAATAAGATGGGGATAGCTAATCCTGTCGAAGACTACGCTTCTGGCAGCCTCCATCTTGCGTCATGTAGAAGAAAGTAGATTGTAAGTTCACCAAGTAACAGCGCATAGCATAATCCTACCCGACGATCCTCTCCTCGTCGCCCTGTTAGAGAACGATCACCGGGTTGTATCTGGCACTTGGAAGGGTGTGTTTAATTAAGTATCCGGTTCTAGTTGTCATAAGGTCAAGGTACAACTCCAAGTCGTCCTGTTACCGAAGATCACGGCTATTCAAATAGATAAACTTCCCTGCAGGGGTGCACCACATAACCCAACACGCTCGATCCCATTTGGTCGAACACACTTTCCTGGGTCATGCCCGGCCTCGAAAGATCAACACGTCGCAGCCCTACCTAGGCACAACAGAGAGGTCAGCACGCCGGTCTAAATCCTATGACGCAGGGGTCTGGGCCCATCGCCCATTGCACACCTGCATGTTGCGAGGGCGGCCAGAAGCAGACCTAGCCTAGCAGGCGTTCCAGTCCAATCCGGCGCGCGCCGCTCAGTCGCTGATGTCACGAAGGCTTTGGCCGGTACCACGACGTCGAGTGCCCATAACTTTCCCACGTAGTTGGTTAGTGCGATAGACCAAATGGCCAGACTCAGATCAAATACCAAGAACTCGTTAAGCGTGTTATTTTTAAGTATCCACGGACGCCGACCAGGGCCAAGCCCACCTCTTCCTAGGTAGTCTCAACCTGCCCTGTCGCTCCGCCACAAAGTAACAGTCGGGGGCCATCAGCAACCCAGGCACACCTCTACCGGGATGGAGCCACATGTCCTTTCGGCCCCCTCATCAGAATCACTTGCGGGTACTCAACGAGCTGAGCCGACTTTAGTCACCACATGTGTCATGTATATAAAGTATATAGTATATACCTGTGATCACCTCCCTAGTGATCACGGCCCGATAGTATAGCATGGCAGACGGACAAGAATGTAGGGCCACTGATGGAACACTAGCATCTTATACTAAGAAGTAGGATAGTAGGTAAGGGTAACAACTTTAGCAACAATGAAAGGCTATGCATCAGAATAGGATTAACCGAACGAAGTAACATGCTACGCTACTCTAATGCAAGCAGTATAGAGGAGGAATAGGCGATATCTGGTGATCAATGGGGGGCTTGCCTGGAAGCTCAGCCGAGAAGGAGGGGTCGTCAACACCGTACTCGAACTCGGGGTCGCCGGTAGTCTCGGGGTCTACCAAAAAGAAGTAACGGAGGGGGAACACAATAAATAACAGAGAAATCAAAGCATCACAAAGTGTCACACGGCATTACGCGGTGCTAGAGGTGACCTAACGAAGTAGGAGGTGATACCGGCGAAGGAGGGGGAAACATCCGGGAAAGTATCCCCGGTGTTTCGCGTTTTCGGACAGATGAACCAGAGGGGGAAAGTTGCAGGTTCACTATGCTAGGGACGTGTGGCGAACGAACGGGCTGCGTATCAAAATTCGTCTCGTCGTTCTGAGCAACTTTCAGGTAGAAAGTATTTTTCATCGGAGCTATGGTTTATTTTATATGATATTCTAAAGTTTTAAATTATTTTTAGAATTTATTTAATCAATTTAATTCAACATTATCCAGAACAGTGTATGCTGACGTCACCATGATGTCAGCAGTCAACGGGGCGTTGACTGGGTCAATCTGATGTGTGGGTCCCGCATGTCATTGTGTGTTAACTAATTAACCAAGTTAATTACTTTAATTAACATATTAGTTAGGTTAGTTAATTAATTAGGTTTATTAAACACAATTAATTGAGTTAACTAATTTAATTAACTTATTAATTAAATAATTAATATTTTTATTTATTTATTTTTTAAAATTCTTTCTTTTTTTGTTCTGTGGGCGGGGCCCCCATGTCATTGGCCCAGAGGGGCCTTGCGGGCATTGGGTCAGCGATGGCGGGCGCCACCCATTCGGGGACGAGCCCAACCGAGGGCGACGGGGCGAGGCCACCGGAGCACGGCGGCATAGCGAGGCGGGGCCGGCGGGGGTGTAGGCCACGACGAGCAAGGGGGCTCCAGCGGCGTAGGGTGGGCGTGGCAAGGGCGGAGCGGAGCGCGGCCGAGGGGAGCGGGTTGCAAGGCCGTGGATAGGAGTGCGGGCAAAGGCCATGGGGGCGGTCGCCGGAGCAGAACACGGTGGAGGCCGAGGTCGGGCGCGGGTGGAGGTGGCCGCGGACGGCGGTGGGACGTGAGCGGGGGCCGGTCGGATGGCGCGTGGGCGTGGCGCGGCGATGCGTCGCGTCTTGGCGCAGGGTTACGGTGAGCGACACGGTGAACTCGGGGAAAGAGGAGGGGAATGGGGTGGCTCACAGCGTTGCTGAGAAGTGGGGCAGCGAGGCTCGATGAAGCGGTCGGGGAGGAGGACGGGGACGAAAGACGGTGGGGAGGAGGCGGCGAGGTTCGGCAGCGTCGGGGGCGGCTTCAAGCGACGGCGTCGAGCGGTGGGGGCCGGAGTCGAACGCCCCCGATCCCGATCTGGACCGGGGAGGGAGAGCGAGGAGTGGGGGAGAGTGGGGAGTGGTTAGCACTAGGGTTTGGGTCGTGGGGGATAAGGGAGGCGGGGGTGGGCCGGTCGGTTGTGGCCTGGTGGGCAGCTGGGCCACGGCCCAGCTGGGGGCTTTGTTTCTCTTTTTTTAATTCTTTTCTTCTTTATTTTATTTCCACTTTTTTTTCTTTTCTATTATAGTTTTAATAGCTTTTAGTTTTTGTAAAATTATAAGACCAGTACCTAAATGGAGAGTGCAAATTAGCCCACCACCACAATATATTTTGGTATTTAAAATATCTAGTTCACATTTTTATAAATTTCAAAAGGGCATTTATAATAGGTTTAGCTGCGGTTTTATTTATTTTAGTGCATTTGAATACTTTTCAGAAGTGTGGTTTCTTCTCCATAATTACCTACGCATTATTTGGCACAACCCGAACATTTTAGTTTTAATATTTGAAAACTTTTATTATTTGCTTGATTTTGAATTTGAATTCGAACAGGTTTCGAACTAACACGAGATTAGCAACAGTAATCGAGGTGACGTGGCATCATTAGCATAGGTTCACTGTAGCTTAATTATTCTGGCGTCAAAATTCTCCTCCACTACAAGAAATCTCGTCCCGAGATTTCTGAGGTGGAATAAGGGGGAAAGTTCTGATTACGAAATTCTAATGGATCTTCTCGGTCTTGGTTGCTCTTCTCAAAGAGTTTGCTCCATGATGTTTATCCCTCCATTCCTCTACTTCTGTGCGTCGGGACAAAGTTGTCATCTCCTTTCTTTGGGAACTCCATCGTATTTACGTAAAAGGATAAGGGGTAACTCGAAAGAACGGAACTCTGCACGGTTGCTTATCCGGTAGATAACATTAGGGAAGGTGGCGAAAAGTAACTCTCGAATTGAAACTTAAGAAATTATCAATAGCAAAGTAAGGAGGTATCATGGGAAGTTTCGAGTGGGTAGGCAATCGCTCGATGACTGAAACAGGGCATGAAAGGGGTTCAAAGCAACGGGGATAAGTATCGTGTTTGATACCAGAATTGATGATCTCTCTGGGGTGGCTCAAGAATTACATACCAGGCCACGCGCGAGGAACAACTTTGGGAAGAGGGGGCGTACATGAGAGTCAGGTTTCGATCTAGTGGAACTGTGGGTTATGGGCCCACCATGTGGGTTAAAAGTAGGAGGGGCGGAGACGTCTTGCGTGATCATGCAAGCAAGGCATGTCAGAGTGTAGCCTATCGATTATGTCGGCAGCAATGTCGGTACCAAGGGCGAGGGACGAAGAGAACAATTTTCCTGCTTGTTGAACGAGGCAGACCAATAGGCAAAGTTCCTGTCCATCGGTGGCTACCGGAATGTCATCAACAATAGTAACAGGGTCTTACTGACAAAGTGTACACCGAGGTGTTTACGTAAGCATGGAATTATCACTGCTCAGTTAAGTAGATTACAAGAAAGGCTAAACTAAACAATGGAAAGGAAAATGCATTTAAACACATATTTCAGGGGTATATCCTTCCCAAGGACAAGCAGAGCATGCTATCCATGACAGGATATAATGTAGAAACCCTTTAGGAAAGGGAGAGAAATTTCATGACATTACCCATACAACGATGTTTGGATAATTTGATTAAGAAAATTTTGCATTGTGCTTCAAGTGTTCCTATTGATGATAGGAGTACCACATACATGCTTCGAGGTAGCATTGACATGGTCTTCAAGCACGGGTCCGACTTCGGATACACGAAGGATCCATTAGGATAACTTATTAAACAAGGCATTCAATTTCCTCATGGAAAAAAGGTTAACCTTGTTAAAAAGGAAACTATAACAATAGGTCCTTCGGCCAGGTGTCTTAGGCATGACATCACATTATCGGGTCATATAAAGACCAACATTACAACTCTTGGAAATATGTTCCGACCATCATATCTGACCGAGATTCACATCTGATTGGTGTCACGATACCTCAAACTTAGGATGCCTAAGAAGAAAAGGTGCAAGACAAATTGTCGAGATGACATTGTAAGATTCTCGGGAAATGAACTATGGAAGTGAGTTCCGAAACAAGAGTTCATCATTAAATCATAGAGAGGGTGAGGAGGTGGTTGATGAACTCAGCGACAATTCATTGAGATTTCCAAAAGATAGATTTCCACAATTATGTGAACAAGGAGATAACATTTGTGAGATCAAATGATATAATGAGGTATGCTCGAGGAAAACATACACAATTAAACATTGGTTGAAAGGTGCACCCAAAATATGGGCCTAGGTAGCATGATCAATGGTTAGCATGGTGATTCGATAACCAATGGTGTAAGAATGAAATGCCGACCATTAACTTCAAAGCAATAGGGTCGCTAGAAAATTTGAATTCGCACATCCAAGTTCAATTGTCAGTTTTTCGGTTGGAAACAACACGGGAACCAAGGAAGAATGGTGATGGTGAGATGTATCACTAAATCAAGAATTTTTAAAAGGTGGAGCAATTCTCACAACATCCTCGACATAACAGATGATAATACTCCAAGGTAGAACATATCATCAGTTAGATAGCAAAGAAATCAAGATACAACACAAAATATGAACAAGTTTGTGTTGGGGGGGGGGGAGGCAAGAATGTCGTCGATGATAACACAATTCATTGAGGGCCAAGATGGTATTTCTCATCCTGAAATTCGACACACAACTTGGAAGAAGTCAAATTTTTGACAATGATCACGAAAAATTTGTCGAGAGGTTTTCAAGAAGATGTAATCGAACATCAATGACATCAAGTCAAAGGACTGATGAAGCGAAACTTATTGGAACCAAGGATATGACAAAAACTCGAAATCAAGCTTGATGTTCAAGGCGAAATGATATGATGGGGAAGATCGATGTAAGCTTAGCTCATCATCGAAAATTGTGCTCCGGGAAGAAGGACCAGGTAGCATAGTTACAATTTAGCACGATAAGGATATAGCCAATCAGGCTAGGAATGACTTGAAGGATTATTAAACTCATAAGCAACAAAAATTACTTAGAGTTATCGTATCAGAGCGCGGAATCGATTCACTTATGGATGTTCTCGGTTGACGACAACCCAGGACCCGTGGAGTCACTGTGACAGGGAAGGTACTACTTCATCAGAAATTCATAAGATTTATCCTCGAGATACCATGGGGGTGATACAAGAAAGCAGATCAAAAATAGAGGTTGGGGGCAGGCGTATTGATCTGCAGAAGGCAAGTCTCTAACTTGTCCGAGAAATGGAATCAAGAAGAAAATATGGTCGGAACCACGGTTGCAAAAGACCAATTCACAGATACCAGATGATAGTTATCAATGAAATAGTTATTATTACAAGAAGCTTCCATGATAGGATCTAGATCGTGTCCATGGGCATGAACACAAAGTTCAAGGTCGACTCCCACTTCTTTAATGCATACCTTTCATTCACTTCTCGCCTTCAACGAAGTTGTGGTGTTGAAATTTTATCTGACATAACACTAGTAGAGTATGACCCGTAGTAGTTTCCGGGTTCACACAGATTAGAAAAGGCATATGTCCAACCCATCGGGGCCTCTTAGGAACATATACCACAAACTTCAAGAGTAATTATCACCAGCTCGAAAGCAGAGCGTGGTTGGCCAAATTAGAGAATATGATTTACCAATGGCATTATGTATCAAAGAAAGAACTTCTTGAGGTTTTTGTATCCGAAAGACATTGTTGGATGATAATACAGCAAAGGATCTGACGGTCCATAACGGAGCTGATGTGAGCATCGGCACACAACCAGAGGAAGTAACAATTCAAAGGCATTGGATTATAGAAACAACTGACTAATCCAGAACTCAAATGCAAAAGAATTATGATTTTCAAATCAAGGGATCAGAAGCAATGTTCTGATTAGGGATGGATAAGTTGAATAGCCTTAGGGGTACAATCGACGGCAAATGGATTGGTTGAGAACCAGCTCACGTTTAAAATGACGGCTGAGCCGGAAAGATAATTTTCAGGGAATAACTGATGATTGCATGCATTCACACACATGTTGAATCAACAGGATCAGAATGTCAATCACAAGGATTTTAATGGTTATTGCTATACAAATGGAATTGTCCAGACTGCAAGAAGACAAGTATTTGCAGAGCAATAGTTGGCAGAGGATTACCGGAAGATCGGGTAGTATTTCAATGTATCTAGTGAATCCTAGAACTACTAGTAATGAACAGTTCCTCGATAAGTTTTAAGAAACAAATCGTAGGGATATTTTTGCGGCAAGGAACCGCAAGGCAGTGGCACAAGGGATTCTTGGAACAACGACGAGTATTACAGGTTATCTTCTAATAACAAGACCAACTGGGGATGAATGTAAGAATGGAAAGTGCATGTAGTTATCCATAAGGGTTGACGGTGGAAGGGGAATTGCAAAAGCGATGAGCACACGTTCTCGGTAGAACATCGGAGAGTATCTTCGGAGTCTTCTGATAAAGCAGGCGATCATCTGGAATGTAAGGCACTCCGGGAGAAGTATTATCGAGAACCTAGAGTCAGAGCTAGTAAAATCGTTTAACCCGAATAGAAGAGATGTTAGAGTCCCAGAGTATAGGTCGAGGAATAAAAGATCCTAATACCACCCAATGGCGACATGGGCCCGTAAGGCACACAACCATGTTAGTAAAAGTTTTGTAATGTCTAGACTCGACTTCGGCCAAGGAGTGTGGAAGGGGGATTCCTACAGGCAGTCGGCTCTTATACCAACTTGACGCCCCCGATTTAATCATACACTAATCATACACGCAAACATGTACGATCAAGATCAGGGACTTACGGGAAGATATCACAACACAATTCTAAAATAAAATAAGTCATACAAGCATCATAATACAAGCCAGGGGCCTCGAGGGCTCGAATACAATTGCTCAACAATAGACGAGTCAGCGGAAGCAAAAATATCTGAGTACAGACATAAGTTAAACAAGTTTGCCTTAAGAAGGCTAGCACAGACTGGGATACAGATCGAAAGAGGCGCAGGCCTCCTGCCTGGTATCCTCCTAAACTACTCTTGGTCGTCGTCAGCGGCATGCACATAGTAGTAGGCACCTCCAGTGTAGTAAGAGTCGTCGTTGACGGTGGCGCCTGGCTTCTGGACTCCAGCATCTGGTTGCGACAACCAGGTAGACTAGAAAGGGGGAAAAGAGGGAGAAAACCAACCGTGAGTACTCATCCAAAGTACTCTCAAGCAAGGATCTACACTACATATGCATGGGTATATGTGTAAAGGGGCCATATCGGTGGACTGAACTGCAAAATGCCAGAATAAGAGGGGGATAGCTAATCCTGTCGAAGACTACGCTTCTGGCAGCCTCCATCTTGCAGCATGTAGAAGAGAGTAGATGGTAAGTTCACCAAGTAACAACACATAGCACAATCCTACCCAGCGATCCTCTCCTCCTCGCCCTGTTTGAGAATGATCACCGGGTTATATCTGGCACTTGGAAGGGTGTGTTTTATTAATTATCAGGTTCTAGTTGTCATAAGGTCAAGGTACAACTCCAAGTCGTCCTGTTACCGAAGATCACGGCTATTCGAATAGATAAACTTCTCTGGAGGGGTGCACCACATAACCCAACACGCTCGATTCCATTTGGCCGGACACACTTTCCTGGGTCATGCCCGGCCTCAGAAGATCAACACGTCGCAGCCCTACCTAGGCACAACAGGGAGGTCAGCACGCCGGTCTAAATCCCTGGGGCAGGGGTATGGGCCCATCGCCCATTGCACACCTGCACATTGCGAGGGAGGCCGGAAGCAGACCTAGCCTAGCAGGAATTCCAGTCCAATCCGGCGCGCGCCGCTCAGTCGCTGACGTCATGAAGGCTTCGGCTAATACCACGATGTCGAGTGCCCATAACTTCCCCACGTAGTTGGTTAGTGCGTATAGACCAAATGGCCAGACTCAGATCAAATACCAAGAACTCGTTAAGCGTGTTTTTTTAAGTATCCACGGACGCCGACCAGGGCCAGGCCCACCTCTCTCCTAGGTAGTCTCAACCTGCCCTGTCGCTCCACCACAAAGTAACAGTCGAGGGCCATCAGGAACCCAGGCCCACCTCTACCGGGATGGAGCCACCTGTCCTTTCAGCCCCCTCATCAGAATCACTTGCGGGTACTCAACGAGCTGACCCGACTTTAGTCACCACATGTGTCATGTATATAAAGTATATAGTATATACCCGTGATCACCTCCCTAGTGATCACGGCCCGATAATATAGCATGGCAGACGGACAAGAATGTAGGGCCACTGATGGAACACTAGCATCCTATACTAAGCAGTAGTATAGTAGGTAAGGGTAACAACTGTAGCAACAATGACAGGCTATGCATCAGAATAGGATTAACCGAAAGCAGCAACATGCTACACTACTCTAATGCAAGCAGTATAGAGGAGGAATAGGCGATATCTGGTGATCAAGGGGGGGAGGGGGTTGCCTGGAAACACAGCCGAGAAGGAGGGGTCGTCAACACCGTAGTCGAACTGGGGGTCGCTGGCAGTCTAGGGGTCTACCGGAAAGAAGTAACGGAGGGCGAACACAATAAATAACAGAGCTATCAAAGTATCACAAAGTGTAACATGGCATTACGCGGTGCTAGAGGTGAGCTAACCTAGTAGGAGGTGATACCTGCGAAGGAGGGGGAAACATCCGGGAAAGTATCCTCGGTGTTTCTCGTTTTCGGACAGATGAACCGGAGGGGCAAAATTGCAGGTTCTCTATGCTAGGGACGTGTGGCGAACTAACGGGCTGCGTATCGAAATTCGTCTCGTCGTTCTGAGCAACTTTCATGTAGAAAGTATTTTCATCGGAGCTACGGTTTATTTTATATGATTTTCTAAAGTTTTAAATCATTTTTAGAATTTATTTAATCAATTTAATTCAACATTATCCAGAACAGTGTATGCTGACATCAACAGTCAACGAGGCGTTGACTGGGTCAATCTGATATGTGGGTCCCGCGTGTCATTCTGTGTTAACTAATTAACCAAGTTAATTAGTTTAATTAACAGATTAGTTAGGTTAGTTAATTAATTAGGTTTATTAAACACAATTAATTGAGTTAATTAATTTAATTAACTTATTTACTAAATAATTAATATTTTTATTTATTTATTATTTTTTTTTAAATTCTTTCTTTTTTGTTCTGTGGGCCAGGCCCCCATGTCATTGGCCTATAGGGGCCTTGCGGGCATTGGGTTAGCGATGGCGGACGCCACCCATTCGGGGCCGAGCCCAACCGAGGGCGATAGGGCGAGGCCACCGGAGCACGGCGAGCATGGCGGCATAGCGAGGCGGGGCCGGCGGGGGTGTAGGCCACGACGAGCAAGGGGGGCTCCAGAGCGGCAGCGGTGAGGGGTTGGGCGTGGCAAGGGGCGAAGCGGAGCGCGATGCCAGAGGGAGTGGGGTTGCAGACGCTGTGGACAGGAGTGCGGGCAAAGGCCACGGGGGCGGTCGCCGGAGCGGAACGCGGTGGAGTTCGAGGTCGGGCGCGGATGGAGGTGGCCGCGGACGGCGGTGGGACGTTAGTGGGGGCCGGCCGGACGGCGCGTGGGCGTGGCCCGCAGCGATGCATGCGTGTGGCGCAGGAGTATGGCGAGAGACGCGGTGAACGCAGGGAAAGAGGAGGGGAACGGGGGTGGCTCACAGCGTTGCTGAGAAGGGGGGCGGTGAGGCTCGATGAAGCGCTCAGGGAGGAGGACAGGGACGAGCGACGGTGGGGAGGAGGCGGCGAGTGTCGGGGGTTGGGTGCGACATATGCCAAAGGATGGCTTATCATGGTGGGGGCGAGTAGAACGTCGCCGGTGCCTGGAAACGGGATGAGGCGAAGGTATGCTCGCTGGCGGATCTTACCCAGCTTCAGGGCTCTCCGTGGAGATAATACCCCTCATGCTGCTCAAGGGTCTCCGCATGATCACTATGGCAAAGTGGGTACAAGGATCCTCCTTGAGCTGTTCGGGGTGAGGAAGGAGAAGGGCAAGGCCAGCTCTTCTCTTCCCTCTATGCGTGTCTAAAACTATTAGGGTCCAACCTCTTGCATGGGTGCCCCCCGGGTGGGGTTATATAGGCCTACCCCCGGGGGTACAATGGTAATCCGGCTGGGCGCGGGTCCCAGACGTCTGTCTCTCTGGTCGTCGTCTTCCCCGCCGACTAGCGGGCCCCGCCAACGGGCCCAGCATGGGGCCGACAGGCCTTGTCCGCCGCGGGCGGGTCTTCCCGGCAGCGGGTTACTGTAGCCGCGCTTGTGATGACGTTGGCTTGGTCGTGGGGTCATGGCAACAGAGCCGCCGCCTGACGGGCGATCACTGTTGCCATTCCCTGTCTTGTCTGGTTAATGGCGTGCGGGACTCATGGGAGGGGCCGGCCGAGTCATGGGGGCCGACTCCCAACGGGTCCGTCTTCCGGCGCTCTCGCCGTCTTCTGCACCCCCGCCGACAGGTGGGTCCCGCCGTCTCTGGGTCGTCATGCAGAGGACATCGTTGGTACGAGGACATGCCCATCGGGCTGATGTCGAGGCAGCGGCGCAGCAAGGCCGCCGGACGGAGATCTCCGTCGATCTGACGCATCAGGCCATGCTCGCCCTTCGTGAACGGGCAGGATGGGCGACGGCGGCCACACCCCATCCCGCCCATTATCGCGTAGGCAGGAGGTGGTTGGAGTCGCGGGCCGACTCCCCATAGCCGGCTTCTCCGGGAACCGCCAGTTGGGAGTCGGCTCATCTCGAGGCCGTCTCTGGGACTCGCCTGGGAGGGGCAGTCAGCGGCTCTACCGCCGACTCTCAGAAGGCGGCTCTTCGTCTTGGGATCTTGAGGGGCGCAGCCTGCCCTGATATCTTGAAAGGTCCAGGGGCTCGGGTTTGCCTACCCGTGGCCCATTACTCCGACAGTAGTCCCCGAAGCTGGTGAGGCGCCGAGGGCAACACGTCGAGGAGCCTCAACAGTTTCATCCCGCCGGCGGAAGGATCTGGCCCTTGCTCGCCGTCTTTCCCTAGGCCGACTAGCTGGAGTCGGACTCGCAGGAGGCCGTCTTGCTCCTCAAAAAGGTTTTGAAAGTCGCAGCGGGAACCAGGCAGCGTGCCTGATAAGCTTCCCGGTGGCGGCCCGTTGCAGGCCCGTCGCGTGACGCCACGCGGCAGGGTCAGTCTGCCCACCCACGCGCGTGACGAGACAGGCCGTCAGGCGGGGCCCGCCACTACCGCGCCTTGGGACGCGAACGGATCCGTTGCGGTCGTGCGGGCGGTTGGGGTTCCCACGTCGTTACTGCGTGCAGTAACTTCGTGGGTTAAATCGTGGGGGGCTTGCGGTACTGGGCACAGTTAATCCCATGCCCATCCCATCGGCTTCTCAGCCCGTGAGACTATAAGTAGGCGGGAGGAGGGGGGCGGCGAAGCACGCGCACCCATCTCCCCGCTTCCACCGCTTCCTCTTGATCCTTCTTCCTCTCGCTTCTTCTTCTTCTTGCCGCCGTCGCACCGAACCACGCCACGCCGCAGAGATGAGCTCTTCCTCCGCCGCTGCACCTCCCGCCGCGCGCTCCGGCGTATGGGACGGCTCCGAGGTGGACGACGACCAAATTGAGTTCCTCCGCCAGACGCGCCGCATCCCCGGCAAGAGCCTAGTGCGGACCCGCGCCGCGCCGGCGGGTGAAATAACACCGGCGCCGGAGGAGGGCGAGCGGGTCGTATTCTGCTCGCACCTCATGCGCGGTCTAGTGCTGCCGGCGAGCGGCTTCTTCCGCGCCTTCTTGGAGTTTCACGGGCTCCAGCCGCACCACCTCACTCCGAATACGGTGGTGCTGCTAGCTGCCTTCGCCGCCTTGTGCGAGGGCTTCCTCGGCGTTCTGCCCACCATCGAGTTGTGGGGGGAATTCTTCCAGTCCAAGCTCGGCACGCACGACGCCGCCGTGCCGGCTCTGTGCGGCACCTTCATCGTGATGCGGAGGCCGGTGGGCGACAACCCTTTCCCCGCCATCCCGCTGATCAAGTCGGTGAAGATGTGGCAGCGATCCTACTTCTACGTGAAGAACATCGCTCTAGAAGGCGACTGGGTCAATCTGCTGCCTTACGGAGCCGGCGTGCTAACGGGGAGGCTCCCCAGCTGGTCGCACCGGGCCAGGACGCTGACTCTTGCTGGCGGCGCCGCCGTCGCGCGACTCCGAGTGCTCACGCAGTCGGAGGGCTTGACCGGGGCCGACCTGCTAGCCGCCTTCGTGGCGCGCCGAGTCCTCCCGCTCCAAGGCCGACCTCATATGATCTGTCAGATGAGCGGCCACCGGGACCCCAGTCGGATGTGCTTGAAGGACATGCCCCACGCGGAGGTGGCGGACACGGTGAACTTCCTGGCGAACTACAATCTTACGGCGGATTGGCAGTTCGGCAAGGAGCCATACTCGCGCGCCAACCCCCCACCTGTGGTAAGTCGTCATTTTTCCTCTTCTGTTTTCTTTTTCGGCCGAATCCGACATCTCATTTTCTCTGGTTTTTTCGAGTCAGAACCCCCTCATGCAGCCCTCAGCCGGGACCACGGGGCCGGCCCGTGAGTTCGTCCCTGACCGGGCAGAGAGCAACGTCGATGACCCTGACTTCGGGGCGGCGGCGATGGAGGCCGACATCAAAGGGGGAGGAGGAGGAGGGCGACGGCGAGGGGGAAGTCGTCCCCCGCCACCAACGGAAGGTTGACCAGTCGGGTGCGAGTTCCTCCACCGGCTTAGGTGGCCGAGGCGGCACGAGGAAGCGCCGGGCCGGGCCGAGCTTGCCAAAGGCGCAACCGAAGAAGTTCAGAACGGCGGCCCGCGACCAGCGGGAAGAGGCGGTCGCAAAGGCTAACCGCTTCCGCAAGGAAGTGAAAAGGCCGCCGCTGGTCTCTGCGTAAGTGCTTCTACTTTGTCTTGTTTTCAGCTGGTTCATCTTGTCCAAATCTTTTACATGTCTTCTTCGCATCAGGGCTCCTCTTACTTTAGAGAGGGTCACCGCCGCCTCCGTCATGGGTTCGGCAGAGACGTCCGCCAATACTCGGCGGATTGACCACGCCGCCGACCTCCTGGAGGCAACCGAGCAGAACGCGCAAGAGAAGCGCGACGAGGAGGAGGCCGCCCACCTGGAGAAGGCGGAGGCCGAGAAGGCGGCGGCTTCCGCCCAGAGGAAGCTGGAGGAGGCCGAATCCGCCGTCGCAGCTAAGCGGCGAGCCGAGGAGGCCGCGCGCCTTCAATCGGCGCTGCTTGTCACCCCGCTGAGCTCCGTGCCGCCGCCGCCGGAGTTCACGGGGCAGATGGAGGGAACCGGCAGCGAGTTCCCCGTCATGGAGAGGGAAGGCAGTGAGAACTCCCTGTCGGGCACGGCCGTGCCACCCCCGCCGCCTCTGCCGTCGTCTGAGAGCGCGCGAGGTAAACAGCGGACCATGCCGCCCGGCCGAAAGACGAGGCCATGGCGAAGCTGCTCCTTCAAGTCGCCTCGCCAGCGCGCCCCCGTCTTAAGAAGGCGACTTCAGCTCCACGCCCTTTCGAGACCGGCGCCGCCAGCTCGGCCATTCCAGACGCCGAGGCGACAAGCGCCGCGCCCGTTGGGTGGGTGCGAGGAGGCGGCACGGGCCCGCTGAACCAAGCGCTTCTGGACGTTCAGGCGAAGCTGCGAGCTGAAGGCGACACCATCCATAACTGCACCAAGGCGCACTTGGCGTCGCGAACCGTCGTTCGGGTATGTTTCTTTAAATTTTTCCTTGTTCTTCTCTGTGGGGGCGCGCCAGCGCACCCACTGGGTGTAGTTCCCGAGTTTCGGGCCGGCTGCTGAGCAGGCGGCTCGGAAATCTATCTGTCGATTTCCAAATTTTTACCTTTGTCTGAAATGCTTATCGCAGGAGTATCAGAACCTCCGCGCCACTGCCTTCAACCGCAATGTTGAGGAGCAGGGCAAGCAGACCGCCGACTTGTCGAGGAGCCGGGGTGAGTCTTCTTTCTTCGCGGGGGCGGGCTGGCGCACCCGCGGGTTGTAGTCCCCGAGATTCGGGCTGACTGCTGAGCAGTCGAGCCGGATCTTCCTGGCGACCTTCTTAGTTGACGACTTAACGTCCTTTTTCTTTTTATTCTTCAGTGGCCAACGCCACTCTCCGACGGCAGCTGGGCGCGGCCGACACCGCCTTGCGCGCCAAGGGGGAGGAATGCAGCAGGCTTGCCGCAGAAGCGCCGACCTCGGGCCGCTACGCACTGCGTGAGCAAAGGGAGCCGCTTAAGAAGGCGCAGGACGAGGCGGAGAAGAGAGAAGCTGCTTCCCGCCGAAGTTCGAAGCGAAGCGCTCCTCCGGATCGACAAGGAGGCACAATGACCTTCGGCTTCCATGAAATCGAGGACATCGTCGATGGTGAGTTTCTTTACTTTCCTTCTTTGAGCCGCAGACTATTGGTCAGGCTGACTCCTGGTTTTTTGATTTGCTTCTTTTTCGTCTTGGCAGACTTCTTCCCCGGCCACACGCAGGCGGCCAATCAAGCCATCGAGGCTGATCGCGAGGCGCGGAGGGCGAGTGGTGCTGAGATCGCTGCCAACGCCCCCCGGACCCTTGACGAGCAGCTTCTGAGCATTGAGGCTCGTCTGCGGCCGGCCCATCGGATGCTGCGCCGGCTTCAACGTGTCGGCCTCAGGCGATTGCTGCCCTATGGCCGACATGCGGTTCGCATACTCCCGGTCGGACTGCCGGACCGGCTGGAAGGTCACGGGTGGCCGTCTTGAGGCTGGAAGGGTTTCGCAGCCGAAGAAGCCGCGTCGGGCCTTGGAATTCGTCAAAGGCGTGGTATCGAGGCTAGATCTGAACCGGCTGTCAGCGTTCCGGTCGAGTTCGGTGGAGCTGCCGGCTGCGGAAGACGCCCTCGTTGAGCGTCTGGCGGCGATCGCCGACTACCACGGACACCAGCGTCTTCGTCCCCTGGCCGGGCTGAGGACGGCGGGAGGCGCCACGAGTGGTTCAGATGAACCCGGATTACGACGAGGACTCGGCGGAGGTGATCGCTCCAGCGCCGAGGAGGAAGGCGAGGCGGAGGATGGAGATGAGACGGAGGCGCCGGAAGATGAGCGGGCGACCAGCCTCGGCTAACCGCACCTCCAAGAACGAGCCGCGCCGTCTGCAGGCCGCCGGAGATGATCAAGCCGAGATTGCCCAGCCGGCCGCCCCGGCGCCTGACACCGTTGTCTCCTCCGGCCATCCAAACCCGTCTGCCGCTTCCTAGGCTGCTGTCTTGCCTTTATTTTATCTTCTTTGATAGTCTTTGAAAAAACTTGTCAATTCGCACAATTCCACCCGCGTGGTGTATTTTGAACTTCTGCTCGAAGATTTGGCCAAGGGCCTATGCTGTGTAAATATTATCCTAATTCTATCTTTCCTTGCTCATCGCTCTTATGGCTTTTTCCTTTGCCGCCTTCCCTTAGTCGCCGCCTTGCCCGTCGGACAACCGCTCTGCGGACTGCCGTTTGGATCAAGTGCTTGGCTACCCTTGAGGAGGCAAGTACTTGGCCACTTTTTAGAGTCTTTTAAACAAGTTGGATAGAAAGCGGCAAGCCGACTACTCAATAGTCGGTTTTGCGAAGAGGGCTGAAACCGACTTAGGCTATGTTTATGCTTTGGGTCCTTAGCCATTTTTCATGTGGGCGCCATTCTTTCTTACTCCTGCCCACTAACAGTCGCTCATGAGCTACGGCTTTTGACAGAGACGGCTTAGGCACAAGACACTACTTGTCCGATCGCATGAAGCATTTCATAGTGCAAAGGCGAGTCCCCGGGCCGACTAGTCGAACCCGGTGCCAAGCGGCATAACAAAGAGTAACATACTCGAAGGCATAATTCTTATCATACAGATAACAGAAAAAAGGGCAGTCCCCGAGCTCATCTCGGGGGGCCCGAAGTCTTGGTACTTTAACAAAAAAGGTAGCGTGGTACATACTGCATCAACTGTAAAATCTTCGGAGAAGATTCACATTCCATGGCCGTTCCGTCACTTTGCCGGAGTCGTCCCTCTTGCATGCTCGGGGCTTCTGAGCGTCGATCAGGTAGTAGGAGTCGTTGCCCAGCACTTTGCTGATAATGAAGGGGCCTTCCCAAAGGCGCCGACAACTTGTCTTGAGCCGGCTGTTCACTGGATCAGCCGGAGCACAAGGTCGCCCTCTTGGAAAGATCTTGGCTTGACCTTCCTGTTGTAGTAGCGGCGCAGGCTCTGCTGGTAGATGCTGGACCGGCTGAGTGCCAACAGCCGACCATCTTCCAGCAGATTGACGCCGTCTTGACGTGCTTCTTCTGCTTCCTCCTCGGTGTACATGGTGACTCGCGGGGAGTCGAACTCTATCTCCGTTGGGATGACGGCTTCCGCACCATAGACGAGGAAGAAAGGTGTGAAGCCGGTTGACTTATTTGGAGTTGTGCGCAAACTCCAGAGGACGGATGGCAACTACTCAAGCCAGCAGCCGGCCGAACGCTCGAGTGGTTCGACCAGTCGAGGCTTGACGCCAGACAGGATGAGACTGTTCGCTCGCTCCACCTGGCCGTTTGACTGCGGATGGGTAACGGATGCTAAGTCCAGTCGGATGCCTTGCGTCGCACAGAAACGGGCCAGGGCGCCTTTGGCAAAATTTGTGCCATTGTCGGTGATGATGCTGTGTGGTACGCCGTAACGAGTCGCGATGTCGGCGATGAAAGTCACTGCAGTTGGACCATTCAACTTCTTGATGGGTTTTACTTCTATCACTTGGTGAACTTGTCCACCGCGACAAGTAAGTGAGTTAGGCCGCCTCGTGCTACTTTGAATGGTCCCACCATGTCCAGGCACCAAACAGCAAAAGGCCAGGCGATGGGGATAGTCTTGAGCGCGGAAGCCGGCTGAAACGGCTTGGAGCGGAACATCTGGCACCCCTTGCATTTTTGCACTAATTCCTTGGCCTCTTCTAGGGCAGTTGGCCAGAAGAAACCGTGTCGGAAGGCTTTGGCGACGAGTGCTCTTGAGGCCGCATGGTGACCGCACTCGCCTTGATGAATGTACTCGAGAATCGCTTGGCCTTGCTCTGGCTCGACGCACCGCTGGTAGACACCAATAACGCTGCGCCTGACCAGTTCTCTGTTGACTATGGTGTAGGCTGCCGCTCGGCGTTGTACTTGCCGAGCCAAGATTTCATTGGTTGGTAGCTCTCTGCTCACTAGGAACTTCAGGATGGGCTGGGCCCATGAGGGTGCTACTATTTCTTCAACTGCCGCATCGCTACTTGGACGAGGGCGGCTGGGCTGGGAGGCGGCGGGCTGGAGTCCGCGGCCGCTTGCTGGGTTGATGAAGTCCCCGGGCCGACTGGTGCAGTCCCCGGGCTGAGCTCTGGAGTCTTCGCAATGGTCGCTGCAGTCCCCGGGCCGGGTTCTGAAGTCCCCGGGCCGGCTTCGACTGCGGGATTCTTGGGGCCATCTGCAAGAATTCTCGTGCCGTCTGCTGAGGCTTTGGAGTCTGATCCGACTTCTTTAGGGGGAGCCGGCACAAAAATGGAGTCTGATTCTGGTGACGGCTTGACAGATGGCTTGAGGAGGCACTGAAGGGCGACGCCGGATGGTATTGCCTGGCGGGTGGAGCCGATTCGTGCTGTGGTATCTCGCTTGGTCGTTGTCGTTTCTTGGCACGTGGAGGAACTCGCACCCCTCAAAATATCCACTCAATTGCTGTACCAGGAAACGGTAGCTCGCCATGTTTGCATCTTTGGCGTCCCAGTCGCCGGATGACTGTTGGACCACCAAGTCGGAGTCGCCATAACATAGGATCCGGCGAATGCCAAGTTCTTTGGCAAGCCGGAGCCCGTGAATGAGCGCCAGATTCGGCGACGTTGTTGGAGGCGGCGAAATGGATCTCATGAGCGCATACTTGAGCTTTTCGCCTTTGGGGAAGTGAGGACAACGCCGGCTCCCAAGCGGTGCGCATCTTGGAGCCATCGAAATGCATCCGCCAATGGGTGGAGTCGGGTCTTTGGCGGCGATCTTGGGTCTCGGCTCGATAGATGAGGAAGTCGGCCAAGCTTGCGACTTGATGGCGGTCGCGGGGCTGGTAATAGATAGTGTAGGGGGCCAGCTCTATGGCCCATTTGGCCACTCGGCCAGAAGCATCTCGGCTTCCGATGATCTCGGCTAGTGGGGCTGTGCAAACCACAGTGATATGATGCTCTTGAAAGTAAGGCTTCAACTTCTTGGCGGCAAAGTGCACGCCATAACACATCTTCTGGTAGTGGGGGTAGTTCTGCTTGGAGGTCGACAGTACTTCTCTCAGGTAATATACTGGTCTCTGGCAGGTAGCGCCTTGCCTTCCTTCTTGCGCTCAACTACAATGACTGTGCTGACTACCCTGCTAGTGGCGGCAATGTACAGGAGCTTGGGATCCTTAGGAGTCGGGGCCGCCAGCACAGGGGGTGTAGTCAGCATTTTCTTCAACTGGAGAAAAGTTTCGTCCTCCTTGTGGTTCCATTCGAAGAAGGTGGTCTTCTTCATGAGCTGGTATAAAGGAAGAGCTTTCTCGCCCAGCCGGCTGATGAATCGGCTGATGGACGCCAAGCAGCCGGTGAACTTTTGCACATCTAGCAGTCGGCGGGGTACTTCCATCCTCTCGATGGCCTTGATCTTCACGGGGTTGCACTCTATGCCGCGTTCAGAGACCAGGAAACCAAGGAGTTGGCCGGCTGGTACTCCGAAGACGCACTTCTCGGGGTTGAGCTTGATCTGGAATCGGCGCAGGTTCTCAAAGGTCTCCTTGAGGTCTTCCAACAGTGTCCCTCGCTTTTCCGTCTTCACCACCACATCATCCACGTAGACGTGGGCGTTTCTGCCGAGCTGCTTGAGGATGCACTTCTGCATGCAACCCTGAAAGGTGGCGCCGGCATTCCTTAAGCGGAACGTCATGGTCAAGTAGTAGAAGGCCCCAAACGGCGTGATGAAGGCGGTCTTCAGTCTATCAGCCGGGTTCAGCTTGATCTGGTGATATCCTGAATATGCATCTAAGAAGCTCAATAGCTCGCATCCGGCTGTGGAGTCTATCACCTGATCAATCCTCGGCAGAGCGAACGGGTCCTTGGGGCAAGCTTTGTTGAGGCTTGTGTAGTCAATACACATCCGCCACTGCTTGTTCTTCTTCAGTACCAAGACCGGGTTTGCTAACCATTCTACAAAGAACACTTCCATGATGAAAACGGCTGCTAGGAGCCGGGCTATCTCTTCTCCAACAAATCTTCTCTTCTCTTCTGACAGGCGGTGCAAAGGCTTCCTGACGGGCTTTACATCGGATTGGACATGTAACTTGTGCTCGGCGAATTCCGTCGGTACACCTGGCATGTCTTTAGGGGACTGAGGGAGTCCCGGGCTAGGGGGTGTCCGGATAGCCGGACTATCATCACGGCCGGATTCCAAGTCTATGAAGATACAAGATTGAAGACTTTGTCCCGTGTCCGGATGGGACTTTCCTTGGCGTGGAAGGAAAGCTTGGCGATATAGATATGTAGATCTCCTACCATTGTAATCGACTCTGTGTAACCCTAACCTATCCGGTGTCTATATAAACCGGAGGGTTTTAGTCCGTAGGACGAACAACAATCATACCATAGGCTAGCTTCTAGGGTTTAGCCTCCTTGATCTCGTGGTAGATCTACTCTTGTACTACCCATATCATCAATATTAATCAAGCAGGAGTAGGGTATTACCTCCATCGAGAGGGTCCGAACCTGGGTAAAAACATCGTGTCCCTTGTCTCCTATTACCATCCGCCTAGACGCACAGTTCGGGACCCCCTACCCGAGATCCACCGGTTTTGACACCGACATTGGTGCTTTCATTGAGAGTTCCTCTGTGTCGTCACCGATAAGCCCGATGGCTCCTTCGATCATCATCAACGACGCGGTCCAGGGTGAGACTTTTCTCCTCGGACAGATCTTCGTGTTTGGCGGCTTTGCACTGCGGGCCAATTAAGCAGCCATCTGGAGCAGATCGAAGCTACGCCCCCTGGCCATCAGTCAGATTTGGAAGTTTGAACTATACGGACGATATCCGCGGAGACTTGATCTTCGACGGATTCGAGCCGCAGCCAACCGCGTGCCACCGCTCCTCGATGGGCATGATCTAGCTCTGCAGCCGAACAAAGTGCCACGGAGGCCGCGACCAGATCCGCTCCGACCCTTAATCCCGAGCCGGATTCCCGATCGAGGACGAGTGGTTGGACACCGCCTCGGGGCTACAATCTCTGGCGATTGAGCCGAACTCCATCCCTATCCTTTGCGAAGACCTCGACCTGTGGTGCTGGACTCCTCTCCGGACCGAACCCTCCGCTACCGCCAATCGGATCTGATTAGGCGCGGTCATGGAGTTCACGGTCATGACATCTTTCAGCACTCTCCCTTTGGCGACATCCTGAATTCACTAAAGTGTCTCTCTTTATCCGGAGAGCCCTGGCGGACTACGGTCAGAAGGTTGGGATGCGGACGACGAAGAAATTCAACGCCCACCCACCACCCACTTTCAGAGCCAGCAGCCGAAAGCTTACACGACGCGTGCTCGATTTCGACTCGAAGACATCGACGGTATGGCGGCGATGTAGGAGACAACAATGAGCCAGCACCTATAGGATGCTGGACAACCACCTCATCCCGTGATGTATACATGGTGGATACACCTAAAGGAAATGAAGACGAGGAACAACGGGACGCTACGAAGGATAAATCCCTCGAAAAGCAGTCAAAACGGCAACGTAAACGCCGAACAAAGTCCCGCCTCAACAAAGATCCGACCATAGAGCACGGCGAACCGGTGGACAACGAACAAGCTATCGAGCAATCGTTCGGACAGGACAACTTGGATAAACAATCTATCCCCGACGAAGACAACAGTCCGGACGCTCTCACGCCGGACAAACTATTGGAGCAAAATGGCCTCCAGAAAAGGCTCGTCGCCACTGCGCGTAGCCTGAAAAAGCAGAAGCGGAAGCTCAAAACAGCGGAAGATGCACTCAGGATTAGATGGAGCAAAGTATTCAGCACCGCAGACAAGTACGGGCGACAGCCAAGTAAGAGCTACCCAAAAGAAAGCTACTGCCTGAATTTCTTGAGGAGGCCTTAGAGCCCCCACAATTAAAAAAGTAAGAAGGCCACCTGGTCGGATGGACGACCCCACGGCAAAAAGAGAGCGGCGAATGGCGCCGCACACAAGCCAATATGCGATCCGCGTAAGGATTCACATCAAAAGGATGGCCCAGTTAGGTCCATCTATGGGCCAAGAAAGCAGGCTCGTCAAAGCAATGCAACACGCCAAAATTCCGAAGATCACGGCACACCCAAATATAGGGGCGCCACACACCCCCTATGTTTCACCGATGAGGTGCTGGATCATGAATTTCCAGCGGGATTCAAACCCGTAAACATAGAGGCATGCGACGGAACAATGCACCTGAGTTCGGATTGAGGATTACATCCTCCACATACACATGTCTAGAGGAGATGATCTCCACGCCATAAAATACTTACCCCTTAAACTCAAAGGGCCAGCTCGGCATTGGCTTAAAAGCCTCCCCGAAAATACCATTGGAAGCTGGGAAGAGCTCGAGGATGCATTTCGGGCAGATTTTTCAGGAACTTATGTCCGCCCTCCGGATGCATTTATCTAAGTCACATAACTCAACAGCCCAGAGAGTCAACCCGGAAATTCTGGAACAGGTTCCTTACTAAAAAGAACCAAATAGTTGACTGTCCGGACGCCGAAGCCTTAGCAGCTTTCAAACACAACGTCCGAGACGAATGGCTCGCCAGACACCTCAGCCAAGAAAAGCCAAGAACAATGGCCGCATTAACAAGCCTCATGACCCGCTTTTGCGTGGGAGAGGATAGCTGGCTAGCAAGATGTAGCATCAGCGACCCAAGTACATCCGAAATCAGGGATGGAAATGGGAAACCACGACGCAACAAGGACCAGCGCCGAATTAAAAGGAACAGTCCAAAGAGCATGACAGTCAACGCCGGATTCAAAAGCACACGGCAGAACAACAAAAAGATGCCCCTTAAGGACAATAGCGATGAGCTATCCAACTTCAACCAAATATTGGACAAGATCTGTCAAATCCACAGTACTCCTGGGAGGCCTGCTAACCATACCCACAGAAATTGTTGGGTCTTCAAACAGTCCGGCGGACTGAACGGCGAACACAAGGGGCTCGACACACCAAGTGAAGATGACGATGATCACCACAAGCAGAGCCCCAGAAAACAAAAGACTTTCCCACAAGAGGTTAAAACAGTAAACACACTTCACGTGATCAAAGGGAAAAACAGAGCGGCGCCCACTAAAAGGCGCGCCCAAGACACCGGTTGTCAAAACCAATCACCTTCGACCATCGTGACTATTCCGAAAATATCCGGAATGGAGGATGGACTGCCTTGATATTGGATCCTATAATCGACGGATTCCAATTTACACAAGTCCTCATGGATGGCGGCAGCGACATAAACCTGATATATCAGGACACAATCCGCAGGATGGGGATAAACCCAACCAAAATTTGCCGTAGCAACGCCTACTTTAAAGGAGTAATGCCAGGCCCATATGCCCATTCTACGGGATCCATACTGCTAGAAGTTGTGTTCGGTTCATCCGACAACTTCCGTCGCGAAAGGTTACCCTTCCATATTGCCCTGTTTAAAAGTAGCCATCAAGCACTATTGGGACGTGAAGCTTTCGCCCGCTTTAACGCAATACCGCATTATGCATCTCTAACACTTAAAATGCCCGGTCCACGCGACATCATCTCGTTAAAAGGAAGTATTAAGTGTTACTCGAGCACGGAAGAACGGGAGACTGCCTTGACAGCCCCACAGCTATCCGGGCTCTGCTAGGAAAAGAACCTGAATTGGTCATTCAAACCCCAGACACGGCTAGACGAGTCCGGCACCTACTAGCGGCATACCCCCATACGAGGGGCTTCATGCATGTACAACAAGAGACAATAAAGCTCAATTTTATTCACTTCTTCGAACCGTACTCTGTTTATTCAATATTAAGTACATCTTTCGCACGATCCTTTTTCTTTCGAACTAAGTTCCTCTCTTCTACAGATGAACAATGTGCTACACCCGTCCAGGATACGGCACAACGGAGACACAGGCGCAGACGTGCAGTAGGGACCCGTTGCAAGGATTCTTTTCAGATTAAGACCCTGCGTAAACCTTTTTTACTGTCTCTTGTTGATATACATCCCCCGGTTCCTTACTATAACCAAGGAGGAGGCTGGCGTTTTGGCATTGGCCGCACCAGAATTTTTGCGCGTACCTGGACACCAGGGGCTTAGGGCATTATTCTGCCCATTTTCATAAAGACCGAATACCTTAGGGAGTATTCGGCGTCTCGAGTTAGGCCTTATATGCATCAGCTCCGAATCATGTCTGTGGTCAAATGTTGGGTTGCCCGTCTCCTGTGTTTTGCTGCCTTACGTTCCGTTTTCACGGCTAACGCGGCACCAGGAGAACTACTGCGATTGTGCCCCGGTTCGGCCGGGCGAGCACCTCAGTAGAGAAAGCCGAAAACTGACCTCATGATATAGCGAGAGAGTGGTCAACCACTCGATGACTCACTGAATGTTTAGGATTCCTCCGCGTTAACGAAGGACCGGTTTTCGGTCAGCACATACGCACTCGAATTCGGGAGAGTGCGGTGCCCCTGTGGGCTATATAGTAGCCCCCTCGAACTCGTATGGCTAAGTGAAAGTGATAAAGCATTATAGTCCGGTTGCCTGGTTTGCTACGCTATCACCTCCTTAACAGGACCAAGACGTTGGATTAAGTGTGAAAAGCGCTTTCTTTGCAAACACCCCGCACTATGTGCGTGGGGCTGAGCCAAGGACTGCCATCTTTCGTGTTATATACACATATACATAAACAGCCGACAAGGAGTAGTTTACTACTTGAACGCACAAGTATAAAAAGCTCTTATATTATATTGAAACATTGTTTTCCCCAAATCATACATGTCATTTAAACATAATATCCTTCGAGCATCTGCGTCTCTATTAAACGAAGTCCGGCAGACTTCTTCAAAGTAGTGCTCGGCAGGTACTCGCTTCGTCCGAATCTTGGGATGCAACATCGGTGGCCTTCATCTCTACCCAAGTATGTCTTGACACGGGCGAGCCATCCGCGCTCCCTCAATACACGCCGATCGCTTCATTGCATCGATACGCGGTACCGCACCAAGGAACTGCTGCACTAAACCAAAATAGCTCTTCGGCTGGGGTCCGCCCGGCCACAAGGGAGTCAAGACATGCTTCATGGCAAATCCGGACAACCGATTCAGCTCTGCCCATTCGACCAACTGATCGGTCAGCGGCAGAGAACGCTCCGGACTATGGAATTGCGACCAATATAGCTCTTCCTTCAGGCCCCTTTCCGCCCCGGAAGTGCTCAACGGCGTCATGGCGCCGCCGCCAAGTCCAGATAAGCATCCTCCGAACTCCACAACTTATCCAACCGAGCATACTTTTGGATCTCAGATATTTCCTCCGCAGCAGAAATGGATTTCCAGCCGCAATTGCCCCGGCCTGACTCAGCTCCTCCTTGGCAGCTCTCGAAGCCGACTGGGCATTCTTGGATTCGGCGGCGACCTTTTTCAGGCCCTCTTGTTCCGCTTGACGTTCTTTTTCAAGAACCTCGTAGCGATCGGTAGTATTCCTCAATTTTTTGGCCATATCGGCCATTTCCTCTCTGCTTCGGCAGTGAGCAGCCCGTTCGGCTTCTAGCTCTTCGTCACCAGAAGCGGCCGTGACATCGACCTGGCTTGCTCTTTCGCTCGGGCAAGTTCCGCCTGCAGCTCCTCCACGGCGGCGGCACCATCTGCATTAAGCATACGAATTGTAAGACATGGGCGTCAAGCTCCCTTACCAGGTGTCCGCATAGAAGTCGCATACCTTGTGACTCGTCAAACCGCTTATTGACCGGGCGATGTCTCGCATCCGCCTCGTCAAGTTGCCGCTTTAGTTCGGCATATTCATCGATCCGCTGGCCTCCGGACGCGCCGCCACCTGTTTATGAGCGGTGATATGTTATAATCGAGATTTGATCTCGGCACGTTGTCAATTTTGACAACATACCGAGTCTCGTGGGCTACTATCTATACAGGCGCATTTTATATGCATAAGCGCCGAAGGTACAACATTTTGCGTACCTCTAACCCCCGTCAAGAAGCTTCGACGGCTTCATGCAATCCGCTCTCGCGGATGCAATTCTTTCAATCACCTACCCATTAGAGCACGGTGATCTTCTGAAATAGCCGCCGCCCTGAAAGCAGATCCTTCAGCTCCTCCGATCAAGACACCACTTGGCGCCGGACCTTCGCCCCGCCGGACTTGGGGAACACTCACGACGAAACCTCCGGGTAATCCGCTTCACATGAGGGTGCGACAGGTGGAGGCGTTCGCTCTCCATCATCTCCGTAAGAAGATCCCCGAAGACGAGCTCACGAGAAGGGCTGAGGTCCGAACTACAAGGTACAATTTCGGTTATCTTCATATATAAATACAGGGATATTCATTATTTACAAGACCCCTTCTTTTTACTTACGGCTCGCTGGAGAGCTGATCCCCTTGGGGAAATAATGCGGCTGGGTTACTTCCAGCGCGGACTCTCGCCGAAGATTCCTTTCCCTCTTTGAGGCCTTGACCTCCGGATCTTCCGAAGCGGCCCTCTTCTCTCCTCGGAAGGTGGGACTTTTAATCCCTCCTTCCTTGATAGCCTCCTTCGTAGAGGCAGTTGCTTCCTCGCTTCCCCCTTCGCCTTCTTCAAAAGGCGCGACCTTCAACATCTTGGTTAGCATGGGATCCGGCGTGGTCTCTGGGAGGGGAGCCGGACACCTTATCAACTTTGCCTTGGCTACCCACTCCTGTTCAAGAAATGGCTCCTTTAAAGGGCATATATATATATGATAAATGAGTGAACAACTTTTCTGGTTACAGGACTACTTAGTTGAGTATCTGGGCGATTGCAGGGAAACCGCCTCGCTAAACGTGCTAAGGTGAAACGGTAAAAAATGATTCATATAAAGGCATGGCCGTGGTGTGACGTCACGCCGCGGAATACGTTAGCAGATCTGTGCAAAAGTTATTCTCTCCATGGTGGAATGTGGAACTTGTTTTGCAGAACCGGACACTATCCTTGTGTTCAAAACCTTCTATGAAGTATTCGGGGGAGGACCCCGCCTTGCAATGCCGAAGACAATATGCGCGCCGGACTCATCGTCATTGAAGCCTAGTTCAGGGAGCTCTTGAGGGAGTCCCGGACTAGGGGTGTCCGGATTGCGGACTATCATCACGGCGGACTGCAAGACTATGAAGATACAAGATTGAAGACTTCGTCCCGTGTCCGGATGGGACTTTCCTTGGCATGGAAGGCAAGCTTGGCGATACGGATATGTAGATCTCCTACCATTGTAACCGACTCTGTGTAACCCTAACCTATCCGGTGTCTATATAAACCGCAGGGTTTTAGTCCGTAGGACGAACAACAATCATACCATAGGCTAGCTTCTAGGGTTTAGCCTCCTTGATCACGTGGTAGGTCTACGCTTGTACTACCCATATCATCAATATTAATCAAGCAGGAGTAGGGTATTACCTCCATCGAGAGGGCCCGAACCTGGGTAAAAACATAGTGTCCCTTGTCTCCTGTTACCATCCGCCTAGACGCACAGTTCGGGACCCCCTACCCGAGATCCGTCGGTTTTGACACCGACAGGGACCATGCGAAAATGTCCCGATTCTCATGGAGGAAATCGACGAGCTCGCCTTCCTATTTACTGTCAAGGTTTGCACCTATGACAGCGTACCTCTCCGGGTGCTCCGAGGCCAAGGGTATCTTCTTCGTTTCTTTGACCGGCTTGAACGAGCACTCGGCTTCCGACTCGTTGGGGTTGGGCGATATCTCTAGCTGCTTGCCGGCCATTGCCACAACCCGATCAAGAAGCCGCTTCTCAGCCGCAATCACCAGGGACTGCTTTCGGCCGCGCAAGCGGACGACTTTCTGTAGTCGCCGGCTACGGTCAGAATCCCCTTGGAACTTGACAACTTCATCTTGAGGTAGGCGTAGTGGGGGATCGCCATGAACTTGGCCAAAGCAGGTCGGCCAAGCAGAGCGTGGTACGGACTTTCGAGGTCCACCACTTCGAACCAAACTAGCTCTCGGCGGAAATGATCTTTGTCCCCAAAGAGGACATCTATCAGGATCTTGCCGATCGGTGAGCAGGAAAGGCCAGGTACAATGCCGTGGAACACAGTCCGGCTGCTCTGAAGCTGTCTTTGCTTGATTCCTAACTTCTCCATCGTGTCCTTGTACAGGATGTTGATGCTGCTGCCTCCGTCTATCAGCACTCGCGAGAAGCGAGCGGCCCGCCTATCCGCGGCAAGGGTGGCTCCCAAGACCAGGGCGTAGGAGCCCGGATTCGGCATCACCTCTGGGTGATCAACTCTGCTCCAACTGATAGGCTTCTCGGACTAGTGCATGAACTCTGGAGTATCTGATGCTACTGCATTCACTTCTTGCTGCTGCAGCCGCCTGCTGCGTCGGTCGTCGGCCACACTGGTGAACACCACATAAGCTCCATGCTCTTCTGGGTACTCGTCTTGTACTGCGCCGACTGGCCTGACAGCCGGCTGCTGGGGCGGCGGCGGCCCAGCAGGCGGGGGAGGCAGGAGGCCGTCTCCCTTGGCGATCCTGGTGAGCCAGTGACACTTCCGGGTGGTGTGGTTTGACGGCTTCGCGCCGCTATGGAACTTGCAGGGACCATCTAGAGTTTTCTCGTAAGAGAAGGCCGGCAACCAGTTGGAGTTGCCGCCTTTCTATCGCTTGGCCGGAGGCTGCCCCTGTGGCTACTGGTCTTCGACTGCCGCCACCTGCCGGCTGCTGGAGGCCGGCTGTGGGGCCTTGCGCTTGTGACGTTCTGTTGCTGTCGCCGACTGGTGTCTCCAGCCGGAGTTTTGGGAGCCTGAGGAGCCACCTTGCCAACAGACCGACTTCAATCTCCGTCTTCATGGAGGAGTCGGCTGTGGCGTACTTGTCTGCTATGATCAGCAGCTCGTCAAGGGTCTCCGGCTCATCGCAAAGAGCTTGTGCTTGAGGAGGGCGCCTTCTCTGCACCCGGCGATGAAGTACTCGATAGCCTGCACCTCGTGCACTCCCTCGCAGGAGTTCCGGAGATCGGCCCAGCGCGTGAGGTAGTCGCGAGTTAACTCGTTGGGGCCTTGCACGCACAAGGAAAGCTGGCGAGGCTTGGGAGGTTGCTTGTACGTGCTCGTGAAGTTGCGGACGAAGGCCTCGGTGAAGTCGACCCAGCTGTTGATGCTGCGAGGCTTCAGGCTGTTCAACCATGTCCGGGCCCTGCCCTGCAGCATGAGGGGAACATACTTCACGGCAACACGCTTGCTGCCGTTCGCTGTGTTGACGGCCGTGGAGTAGCCAACTAGCCAGTCTTCCGGCTTTACGGGGCCGGTGTACTTGGGCGTGTCTCGGGGGAGTGTGAACCCTCTGGGTAAGGGCTCGTCTCGGATGCGAGGTCCGAAACAGGGCGGGCCCAACTCGTCTTCCTCTTCCAGCGCCAAGGATCGGTGGAGTCGGTCGATCCGGTGGCGGGCGTCGTTCTCCGACTCCCTCTGGGCGGCCACGGCGGTCGCCGAGAGTCGGATGCTCGACGGGTGGCGGGGAGACTCGCCTTTCTCTGCAAGGAGGAGGAGGCAGATAGTCGTCCCGCCGCTCCACTGCTCTTGGGCGGCCGTCTTGGTCGCGCTCGATGGAGATGTGAGTCCGACTGTGGCTGACAGCCGGATCCTTGTTTTTTCTTCCACGGACGCCGCCAGTCGGCGTCCGAGACGTCGCGCCTTGATCTCGGCGGGGAGGCAAGTCGTCGTTTTGTCGTCGCGGCGCCTCCGTGCGGCAGCCGGCTTCGTCCTGCGCGGCAGCCGCGTCGAGGAGCTGCTGGACTCGCTCCGTCATCAGGCGGCGCTCCTCACCCTCGAAGTTGTCCAGCTCGTCCGCCGCCGCCTGGGCGGCGCGGATGTTCTCCGCAGGCGTGGCGTACACAGGGCGATTGGCCCCGAACAGGTTGGCGATGGCTATGCCGCGCTGCTGGACCGCGCCTAGGCGTCTAGGCCCAGTCGGGGCCAGCGAGCCGCCCACAGCGCGATCCATCTCACGCTGGTAGGCTTCTGACAAGCATCTCGTGCTTGCCAGCTTCCTCGCGCCTTCAAGGAGCTGAAGGCGGCATGCCTCCAGCATCTCGGCGTCAGCGTCTTCCGGAATAGGCTCGGTCAGGTCTTGCAGAGCCGCGTTGAGAGGGTCATGAGCTCCTTTGGCGGAACGCTCGCCATGACCGATGACGAGCACTTCCGCGGCGGTGCTTCCGCCGCTCTCCGCGCGAGGGAGCGGCTCATCGTAGACCACCATGTTGGTGGGGAACGCGTCGAGCGACGCGGTGTCGGAATCGACCAGCATCGGGTCGGTGGAGCCTACGGACTCCAAGTCCATGGCAGGCTTGCTGGCGACGTGGAGTTGTTTGAGGAGGCCCGCGAGGAGGCTCTCGGTGCCGCCCGTGCCTGCATCAGATGCGGGCTCGTCGGAGAGGCGAACCTTGCCGACAAGTTCGGCGAGGCAGCTGGCCGCGCAGGCGATCTCAGCGCCGTGCAGCGCGTCGGCGCAGACTCCGTCTGGAGTGCCGGGCTGGCTGCGCTCGCCAGGGAGGAAAAGGGTTCCCGTCCAGAGCAGGTCTCCGGACGACGGTGCACCTAGCCCCACGGTGGGCGCCAAATGTCGGGGGTTGGGTGCGACATATGCCAAAGGATGGCTTATCATGGTGGGGGCGAGTAGAATGTCGCCGGTGCCTGGAAACGGGATGAGGTGAAGGCATGATCGATGGCAGATCTTACCCAGCTTCAGGGCTCTCCATGGAGATAATACCCCTACTGCTGCTCTGCGGGGTCTCCGCATGATCACTATGGCAAAGTGGGTACAAGGATGCTCCTTGAGCTATTCGGGGTGAGGAAGGAGAAGGGCAAGGCCAGCTCTTCTCTTCCCTCTATGCGTGTCTAAAACTATTAGGGTCCAACCTCTTGCACGGGTGCCCCGGGGGGGGGGGGGCATTTATATAGGCCTACCCCCCGGGGGTACAATGGTAATCCGGCTGGGCGCGGGTCCTAGCCGTCTGTCTCTCTGGTCGCCGTCTTCCCCGCCGACGGCTGGGGCCCGCCGACTAGCGGGTCCCGCCTACGGGCCCAGCATGGGGCCGACAGGCCTTGTCCGCCACGGGCGGGTCTTGCCGGCAGCGGGTTACTATAGCCGTGCTTCTGATGACGCTGGCTTGGTCGTGGGGTCATGGCAACAGTGCCGCCGCCTGGCGGGCGATCACTGTTGCCATTCCCTGTCTTGTCTGGTTAATGGCGTGCGGGACTCGTGGGAGGGGCCGGCCGACTCCTGGGGGCCGACTCCCAACGGGTCCGTCTTCCGGCGCTCTCACCGTCTTCTGCACCCCCACCGACAGGCGGGTCCCGCCGTCTCTGGGTCGTACCGACAAGCCTTCTTGGGTACATGGACCTGCCCACGGGGCTGATGTTAGGGCCGGCGTGGCAACAGTGCCGCGCTGGACGGAGATCTCCGTCAGTACGGCGCACTGTGGCCATGCCTGCCCTTCGTGAATGGGGCAGGGATGGGCCGCGCGGTGGCCACACCCCATCCCTCCCATTTATCGCGTAGGCAGGAGGTGGTTGGAGTCGCGGGCCGACTCCCCATAGCCGGCTTCTATGGGAACCGCCAGTTGGGAGTCGACTCATCTCGAGGCCGTCTTCGGGACTCGGCTGGGAGGGGCAGTCAGCGGCTCTGCCACCGACTCTCAGAAGGCGGCTCTTCATCTACGGATCTTGAGGGGCGCAGCCTGCCCTGATGTCTTGAAAGGTCCAGGGGCTCGGGTTTGCCTACCCGTGGCCCATTACTCCGACAGCGAGGTTCGGCAGCGTCGGGGGCGGCTTCAGGCGACAGCGTCGAGCGGCAGGGGGCGGAGTCAAATGCCCCTGATCCGAATCTGGATCGGGGAGGGAGAGCGAGGAGTGGGGGAGAGTGGGGAGTGGTTAGCGCTAGGGTTTGGGTCGTGGGGGGATAAGGGAGGCGGGGGTGGGCCGGTCGGTTGTGGCCTGGTGGGCAGCTGGGCCACGGCCCAGCTGGGGGCTTTGTTTCTCTTTTTTTTAATTCTTTTCTGTTTTTATTTTATTTTCAGTTTTTTTTATTTTCTATTATAGTTTTAATAGCTTTTAGTTTTTGTAAAATTATAAGACCAGTACCTAAATGGAGGTTGCAAATTAGCCCACCGCCACAATATATTTTGGTATTTAAAATATGTAGTTCACATTTTTATAAATTTCAAAAGGGCATTTATAATAGGTTTAGCTGCAGTTTTATTTATTTTAGTGCATTTGAATACTTTTCAGAAGTGTGGTTTCTTCTCCATAATTACCTACGCATTATTTGGCACAACCCGAACATTTTAGTTTTAATATTTGAAAACTTTTATTGTTTGCTTGATTTTGAATTTGAATTCGAACTGGTTTCGAACTAACACGAGATTAGCAACATTAATCGAGGTGACGTGGCATCATTAGCAGAGGTTCACTGTAGCTTAAATATTCGGGCGTCACAGAGCGGGATGCCCCGAAGGCCCCTTCCTCCAAACAGGTGAATAACACCGAGGCTTCGTCCCAGAGGGACCCCGGCCAAGGAGGAGAGGGAAAGACCATGAAGGCGGCGCCTGGAGGTCAAACTTCAGGGGTCGGACACATGGGGGAGAAAATTCCCACGGCCGCTAACGTCGGGGACCATCTTGAGTTCGGCTCCCAGCCGGATGCAATTCCGGAGACCAATACGGCTCCAGAATCAAGCAGGCGGCCTCTCTCAACTGGAGGGGGCATGCCTGTTCCATCGGCAATCTCTGTCCAACCAGAGGTGTCGGATGCTTTGTTGGTGCCCCTAAAGAGCGCCTCCATCATTGATGAACACCGTGCCCTTACGGGTGCGGTGATTGAGAACATTCAGTCTGCTGAGAGTGGACTGAATGAAGCTTGTATCAGCCTTATAAAAGGTTATGAGGTATGAAAAGTGTCATGGTATGGATAGTAGCCCCTGATACACTGTTCGGTGAAAGAAAGAACCGGACAGAGGATCAAATTTAGGATCACAGGAAGACTCATTGGATGACATCTATTTCTCTTCTGTTATAAGCAGGCGTCTGTAGCGGTTGCTGCCTCTCATACTGCGGAGGTCTCCGGACAGAATCAAAGTCTGGAGCAGGCCAAAGAAGAACTTGGCCAGTTGAAAATGCAGTTGGGAGATAAACAAGGTATGCACAAGTCTTGTTCACATTTATTGCGAATGAATTTTCAGTATGATGAAATAGGCTTCATGATTTGCACTAGGGATGGTGACTGAAGTCGAGACTCTTAAGAAGGCTGTGGCCAAGGCCGAGAAAAAGGCAACCGCAGAGTAGGCTCTTCGCGAGAAGCACGAGGCCAGGGTTATTGAAGCTGAGCAGGAGTTACAAGAGGCCGTGAAGAAATGCGAGACCTTGGGGCAGAGTTTAACAGAGAAAGAATCCAAACTCACCAAGGCGCATCAGGCCACGAGTGATGCCCGGGGGGAACCGAAAGCGCCCTGCAGGGGATCCAAGAGGCGAGGAAGATCGCGGCGGGTAAGGCTTTTTCCATGTAAAGTAAATATTTGAGGAGAAAAGCATGTTTGTAATTTTGAATTCAGATTTTTCAGGGGTATTTGCCGAGCTGCCCCGCAGCATATCGGATGCCGCCCAATTCTACCGAGCCGAAGAAAGGAACACTGCGGATAAGCTCTTCTGGTCGCAGTATTTGGCACCGAATTATCCGGTGCCTTTTGTCGATCAACTGAAACAGCTGATCGAACTGCATAAGGCGGCGGAACTAGCCATGAAGGATCTGATTATCCGGCTATGGCCCACCGAGCCGATTCCAAGCAGCTACTTCGGGCTCGTGAAGCGGCTTGTGAGTGCCTGCCCTCGACTTGATTTCATCAAGCAGTCGGTCTGTATAGAGGGGGCGCGAATGGCCTTCGCCTGCGCAAAGGTGCACTGGTGGAAGATGGATGCGGAAAAGCTGATGACCGAAGTACCGCCGGAGGGGAAGGAGCATCGCAAGCCCGAATTATATTATGAGAGTGTCCTGAAAGGATCCTACCTTGCAGCGCAGCTATGTACCAAGGACATTATATTTCCATGAATGCAAACCATGTTGTCATTTGTAATGTTTGAACAAGGTCATTTATAATATTTATTGCCTGTTATATAAAGGTTTACCCTCCTGTGCGGCCGTTTTATATGTTAAACCTGAGAGTTGGCCAGTCGTCAGCTTCTACCCCCACGTAAGAAGTATGGGGATAAACCTGAGCACTCTTTATCCCAGTTTTGGGTCATTCAAAGGAGGTGCTCAGCACAACAAACCACGAAATCAGACTATAGGGCTTTATCACTCTCACTTAGCCATAGGAGCTTTAGTAAGGTAGGCGCAGCCCCTGGTGTTCGGAAGACCGTACTAGGGGCTCTATAGGCACCTGATCGGAGAAACAAACGATCCATCGCACGCTGCATTGGTTATAGCATTATGCGGAAGAAATCCTTAAAGATTTTACGACCTCTCGAACAGCTGACCAGCTCTCACCGTATCATGACAGTCAGTTTTCGGCTTTCTCTACTGAGGTGCTCGTCCGGGAGAACCAGGACACAATCGCAGTAGTTCTCCCAGTGCTACCTTAGCCGATATAGCGGAACGTAAGGTACCAAAACGTGGGAGCCTGGCAAACCCAACTATTGACCCAAGACATGATTTGGACCTGATGCATATAATGCTATAGGTTCGGGGTGCCGAACTTCCGTGAAGGTGTTCGGACTTTATTGCCGTATTATGGGTAAAACGAAGCCCCTGGCATATTTGAAGGCATATCGTGGTGTACGGATGCCACTTGACAAAAGAATTTTAATAAGAAATAACAGCAGATAAGCGTCATATGAATCCATATGTTGTATTTGAATAGTACGTCGATGCGTATAAGTACAGGTAATGTGATAAAAAGGAAATATGACTATGGAACCTGCTGAGACCAGGGGGGAAGAAGTTGTGTGCGGGTCCGGAGTATAGTCGGATGGTCATCGCGGGGAATATCTATGGATTCCCTTGCGCGTTTGAGTTGCCTCCATATCGCCCGTCCTGGTCGGCGCAAAGGTGAACCTGCGAAGGAAATGTAAGAAATGTTTGTGTGCCGGAGAGCGGTTGAGCCACTGAGTGCGGCCTGTCCTGGCCTTCGCCGGAGTGTTTAACTGAGCTCCGGACTAGTCGGGCTATCCATTCGCGAAGTAGTTCGGAGTCCTTTGACGGTGTCCTGGAGCCTGGCCGTCGACTCGAGGTTCGGCTGCAAGGTGCTGCTCGTTGCTTCTGCTGTTAAGGCAGCGGTGTACTCATTGGTGCCAAAGTAAAGTTCGTCCTTGCCATGAACCGTGATGACGCCACGTGGACCGGGCATTCTGAGCGTACGGTAGGCATAATGTGGCACTGTGTTGAATCGAGCGAACGCGGTTCGTCCGAGCAGTGCCTGATAATCAGTACGGAAAGGGACGATTTCGAAGATTAAATCTTCGGTACGGTAATTGTCTGGTGATCCGAAGACTACCTCAAGGGCGATGGAGCCTGTACAGCTCGCTTCCACACCTGGTATAATGCCTCTAAAAGTGGCTTTAGTGGGTTTGATCACCGAATGATCGATGCCCATATTGCGCACTGTGTCTTGGTAAAGCAGGTTTAGGCTGCTGCCTCCGTCCATAAGGACTCGTGTGAGGTGGAACCCGTCAATTATTGGGTCGAGGACTAGTGCGCCTAGATTGCCTTGATTGGCATTAACCAGACGATTCGTGCGGTTGAAGGTGACCGGCCCTAGTTTATATTGTGGGACGACTTTTTCCGTTAAGTCGGCATCCCTAAGGGTGTGTATCCTGTCCGGGTTGGGAATTAGGGTGGTGTTTACCATGTTCACCGTTTGGATTTGCGGGGGAAATTTCTTTTGCCCTCCTGTGTTCGGTGATCTGGGCTCCTCTTTGCCATCATCGCTTTGAGACCCCCTTCTCTGTTTTTGGTGCCTGCCCTGCCGGCCTGTTTGAAGACCCAACATTCTCTGTTGGTATGGGTGGCTGGCGTTCCTGGGGTGCCATGAATTTGGCATTGGCGATCGAGTATGCGGTCCAGACTGGATGGACCCGAATTGTTATTTTTTTAGTGGCCCCTTCCGCTGACCGGACATTGAGCCACTAAACCCGGCATTAACTGCCATATCTTCGGCATTTTCACCATATTTGCGGCGCTTGTGTTTGTTGCGTCGTGGTTTGCCGTTGCTTCCCTGGCCTCTGATGTGCCAGGTTTTCTTGCTGTGTTGTTGCTACGAGCCAACCAGCTATCTTTGCCCACGCAAACCGGGTCATAAGTGTCATGAGGGCTAAGGGAGTCATGGATTAGGGGGTATCCGGACAGTCGGACTGTATGCAATGTCTGGACTATTGAAGCGTGAAGATACAAGACTCAAGACTTCGACCCGTGTCCGGATGGGACTCTCCTTGGCGTTGAAGGCAAGCTTGGCGATCCGGATATTATATTTCCTTCCTTCTAACCGACTCTGTGTAAACCCTAGCCCTCTCTGGTGTCTATATAAACCAGAGAGGTTGGTCCTTAGAAGGCCGATCACAATTACAATCATACCATCATAGGCTAGCTTCTAGGGTTTAGCCTGTACTATCTCATGGTAGATCTACTCTTGTACTACCCATATCTTCAATATTAATCAAGCAGAAAGTAGGGTTTTACCTCCCTCGATAGGACCTGAACCTGGGTAAACATCTGTGTCCCTTGCTTCCTGTTACCATCAGCCTAGACGGACAGATCGGGACCCCCTAACCGAGATCCGCCGATTTTGACACCGACATTGGTGCTTTCATTGAGAGTTCCTCTGTGTCGTCGCTGCAAGGCTCGATGGCTCCTTCAACCATCGTCAACAACACGGTCCCGGGTGAGACCTTTCTACCTGGACAGATCTTCGTGTTCGGCGGCTTAAGCCTCAAGCCAATTAAACAGCCATCTGGAGCAGATCGATAGCTACACCCCTGGCCACCAGATCAGGATAGGAAACCTGAACTACACGGCGGATATTGTAGGACCTTGAAGTATGTCTAGAGGGGGGGTGATTAGACTACTTGACCAATTAAAAACTTAACCTTTTCCCAATTTTAGAGTTTGACAGATTTTAGCTATCTTAGGACAAGTCAAGCCATCATCACACAAATCAAGCAAGCATGCAAAGAGTATATGGGCAGCGGAAATTAAAGCATGCAACTTGCAAGAAAGTAAAGGGAAGGGTTTGGAGGATTCAAATGCAATTGGAGACACAGATGTTTTTGGCGTGGTTCCGATAGGTGGTGCTATCGTACCTCCACGTTGATGGAGACTTCAACCCACGAAGGGTAACGGTTGCGCGAGTCCACGGAGGGCTCCACCCACGAAGGGTCCACGAAGAAGCAACCTTGTCTATCCCACCATGGCCGTCGCCCACGAAGGACTTGCCTCACTAGCGGTAGATCTTCACGGGCGATCTCCTTGCCCTTACAAACTGCTTGGTTGAACTCCACAATCTTGTTGGAGGCTCCCAAGTGACACCTAGCCAATCTAGGAGACACCGCTCTCCAAGAAGTAACAAATGGTGTGTTGATGATGAACTCCTTGCTCTTATGCTTCAAATGATAGTCCCCCCAACACTAAACTCTCTCGTATAGGATTTGGATCTGGTGGAAAGAGGGTTTGAGTGGAAAACAACTTGGGGAAGGCTAGAGATCAAGATTCATATGGTAGGAATGGAATATCTTGGCCTCAACACATGAGCAGGTAGATCTTTCTCAGAAATGGTAAGTTGGAAGTGTAGGTTCAGTCTGATGGCTCTCTCCATGAATGAAGAGGAGGTGGAGGGGTATATATAGCCTCCACACAAAATCTAACCGTTGCACACAATTTACCAAACTCGGTGGGACCGATTCAACAGACTCGGTCGGACCGATTTAGTAAACCCAGTGACCGTTAGTGATTTTCGGGACTAACATGCAACTCGGTGAGACCGATTCGGTTAGGGTTAGGGCATAACGTAATCTCGGTAAGACCGACATACAAACTTCGGTGAGACCGATTTTGGTAATAAGCTTTCCAGAGAGTTGGTCAGGTAAACTCGGTGGGACCGATTTGCTCTTCTCGGTGAGACCGAAATGTTACAAAAGGGAAACAGAGAGTTTACATTGCAATCTCGGCGGGCCCGCTTGCTCACTTCGGTTAGACCGAAACGTTACGAAGGGAAACAGAGAGATTATAATCCCATCTCGGTGAGACCGAGATCCCTATCGGTAGGACCGATTTGCCTACGGTTTGTGGCAGTGGCTATGACTTTTGAAATCGGTGGCGCCGGGTAGGAAGAATCGGTGTGACCGATTTTGGCTTTAGGTTTAGGTCATTTGTGGATGTGAGAAAATAGCTGAGGGTTTTGGAGCATATCACTAAGCACATGAAGCAAGAGGCTCATTAAGCAACACCTCATCTCTTCTTGATAGTATTGGCTTTTCCTATAGACACAATGTGATCTTGGACCACTAAAATGTAAAATGAAGAGTTTTGAGCTTTTGAGCTTGAGCCAATCCTTTGTCCTTAGTATTTTGAGGGATCCACTTTCATCATCCATGCCATGCCATTCATTGAGCTTTCCTGAAATAATAGTCTTGGAATAGCATTAGCTCAATGATCTATATGTTGTTATGAATTACCAAAACCACCTAGGGATAGTTGCACTTTCAATCTCCTTTTTGGTAATTGATGACAACATATAGATCAAAGCTTCGACAAATGATAATAAGATTGAAAAGCATCGTCGCTTTGAGAAGTATGTGATAAGCAAGAGCTCCCCCTAAATTTGTGCACAGTTTAAGATTTGCTTTGGACTGCAAATGCACAAGAAATTAGGCTCATGGGTTACTCTTCCATGTCACATACATCTTGGTGGAGCGCTCAAAATGATAAAGATTGAATACATGCACTCATCACCAAGCAAAGTGAATGATCACATAGGATAGATAAGATAATATCATCAAACATGCATAAGTGTAGCTTATGATCAAACACATGATCATCAATGTCTCACAGGTAATGCATAGTATCTCAAGCAATCAAAAGCAAACAAGTTTGAAACCACCAAAGCAAGAGAGAACAAAAGCGACACTCTCTCTCTCGAAGCCTATGATCTATACATTTTTCTCCCCCTTTGGCAACAAGTTACCAAAAAGTTCATAGAAAATGCATAGCGCTAGATCGTCTCTCAGGCTTGATCTTCAGTTGGTGGTGTAGAGATGGCTCCTTGGACGAAGACTTCAGTTGATGTTGAGGGAGCTGGAGGAGTTGGTGCTGGAGCTGGTTGCCCTGGAGCTGTAGGAGTTGTAGCTGGTGCAGATCATGTTGCTCTACTGTCTGGTACTGGCACTGCATCTGATCTCTGAGCTCTAAGCACTCTGGCAAATGCTTCAGTTGTCGTCTTGCCCTTCCTCTCCTGCATATCATCTTGTAATTGCTCCATAGCTGACTGAATCTCAGTCACTTTGACATCAAGATCGTAGATTTTTTTCCATGATTCTCTCCAGGCTCTCCAGGTTGTTGAGTTGAGATTCTGGTTTTGGAAGTTGGTTGTCTTCCTGCTGGCCTTTTAATCTTCATGCCTGGCTTTGTATGCTTTGCTGAGCCATACTCCTTTTTGAGTACTACTTTCTTGGAGGTAGCCTCATCTTCTTCTTCTCTATAATCCTCATCTTCAGAGTCTGAAGTTTTCTCCTTCCTTTGCCTGGTAGCAGCCTTAGGCAGGTTGCTAGGAGTGCTTCTGCTGCCTTCATCTGAAGAGCTGGAGGGACTAGTGCCCTCACTCATGTCAATCTGCTCTGCTGACCTGTTCTGGCTGTCACTCTGGTCTGACATGCTGCAAACACTGACTGTTGACCCTGTGAAGAGTTATAGATGAGATAGAGTGGATGAAAATCAGAAAATGCAGAGATTTTTGCAAAAGAATGATTCAAAAATTCAGTTTTAGTTTTCCACAGAAAGCATTTCGGATAAACCGATTTTCAAACTCGGTGATACCGAAGCAGTTTTGGAACCTAAACTGATGAACTCGGTTGGACCGAGTCACAGTTCGGTGGCACCGAGACTGCTAGGGTTTCACAAAGTCCTAAAATCGATCGCATCGATTAGCAATTCTCGGTCAGACCGAGAGTTACTAGTGAAATGGCATAAGCCAAATCGGTGGAACTGTGTTTTTCAACTCGGTGGGTCCGAGATGGTTTCGGCGGAAACCTAACCCTAAATTTTCAAATCTCATCTAATCTACGGATTGCATTGACTGGATAGGAGTGTTTCAATCGTGGCAAGAATCAATAAGAACACAATGTGCTAGGAATCGGACGAGGATAGCACTGTGATCGAGTCCATACCCTAGCTCGGCGATGAACTCGCTACGGCGGCAACGGCGGGGTTGAATTCTGTTGACGGCGGCGGAGACCAGCGACAGGAGGTGGCTGGCAACGAGGAGATGATCCGGAGACCTTGGAGGCAGAGCGAGCTATTGCGCGGGCGAAGGGGTTTGGAGAAATTTCCAAAAAAATTCCAGTGACTATATATAGCCCGACCCTGTCGGTGTGACCGAGTGGAACAACTCGGTGGCACCGAGATGCATAACTGTGTATACTTACAGCAACTCGGTGTGACCGAAAAGTTCAAATCGGTTGCATCGAGATTGAAAACCTAGATCGACTTAGTGATCTCGGTAGGACCGAAATGGAGGAATCGGTCAGACCGAGAATCACAAAGAAGTTTTGGAAGTTTAAGTCTATGACGAATCGGGGACTCCGAGTGCTCCTCACACAGAGTGGTTCGAATCTGACTTGATCAAATTTTGTGATGTAGCATGAATAGATTTTGAGACAAGAAAAGCATAGATAGCTAGAGAAGGTTCTTAGGCATTCTTGTCCATCCACTTGGCCAAAAGAAGAAAGAACCAAACAATCAAAACAACAAGTGGATGTCCTCGAATGAGTAAAATATGCATCAACGTGCTCACACAATAAGATAGTAAATGAAATATGTGGCAAAGCATGCACAACCAATTCTAGCATCTATCAAACAATTGGCGATGACTAGGTCATCTATATATGAGTATATTGACATAGGAGTCAAATGATAAACATTTGATCATAGGTCATACTCATCGTTTAAGCTCAAGTGGGGTTACCACTTTTACATAATGCTTTGATGTGTTCACACCATTAGAGTTGCTTTGACTGAATTCTTAGAGTTAAGCTCCCCCTAGATGTGAGATCCCCCCTTAGAGGGATGAACTAACCTTGGGTTTTGTCGATGATGACTTCATGTAGGTGTTGAAGATGTGGATGCTCAATGTTGATGTAGATCAATTGGAGCAATCCTTTGGAGTGAGTTGCACTTTCAACTTGCCTACATGGGTTAGTCCCACAAGGAACAAACAAGAATATCCATAGACATAGAGTGATGCACACACAAGATGATGTCCATGAAATCATTAGGTTACCTTGTCCCTTGCCTTACCAACATGAGGGTTTGTGACTCCTTGAACTAGTGCAAGATGTGGAAGTTGATTGCACTTGTCCTTGCCATAATGATATGAGTGAAGAATGTTGGCGGAGTCACCCTCAAGAGCTCTCTAGTTCTTCTTCTTCGGGATCCACATCATATTGATGGGAATCCTTGGAGTTGTAGTTGTACTTGATGAAGTAGAACTTGACGTAGTCTTTGGAATCCACTTGACCGAGACCTTAGGTGCTTATTCAAATGCATCAATCTCTTCTTGAAGCTTGTCTTTTCCTTTGTTCTTGTGGTCTTGTGGTGGAAGATCATCTTGAGCTTGTGTTCCCTTGAAGGAAGTAGGATCATACTTCTCTTGTTGAGGAACAAACTTCGTCTAGGGGTATTGATCTTCTTCCCACTCAACTCCATTTGCATTGAACTTTCGTTCAAAACCAACACCTTGATTCTTCCGATGTCTTCCTTGCTTGCGTACAATTTCCTCGAATTGCTTACTCCTGGCAAGGCTCTTGTAGACACCTTTCTCTATAATTCCCTTCAATAAGCTATTTTCTTGCTCAAGTGTAACTTGGCTAAGAGAATCATTAGTGGAATCAAGAGAACTACTAGAAGCAACAATATTGGATTTGACATTATTATTGTTAATACTAGAGGAAGTATCTTTCTTGTACTTGTTACTAGACTTGACTTGAGGCATGTAAGTAGATAGGAGTAAACGCTTGGCAATGTAAGAAGAACTTTTCTTACGGAGATCATCATTGATTGCTTTTAAGAACTCATGCTCTTGCTCAAGATTGAGCTTTTCAAAGCGTAACTTCTCATGAGCCCATAAAAGTTCTCGATGATCTTCGAAGATAGTTTCATGAGCCAACTTAAGAGTGTTTAGTTCTTTAGTTAGAAGCTCAATCTTTTCCTGATCATTGTCATTCGTTTCATCCTGATTAGCATGATTAATTGACGTTTCATCATAGTATTCATCACTAGAGTTGTCAACAAGTAAATCATCATCCACAAGCAAGTCATCTTCATCACTATTGAAATCAACATACTCAGGATGTGTTACCTTTGGACCTTTGGCCATGAAGCATCTTCCAATTCCTTCATTTGGTGAATCAAATATGTCGTTGGAGTTGGTTGACACAAGTGCTAGACCGGCAACACCTTCATCTTGAGTATATTCGGAGTCGGAGTGATAGCTTCTCTCGGAATGTTCGTCGGAGTCGGAGCCGGATACCCATTCACCAACATGAGCTTGATGTCTTCGTTTTGTGTAGCTCTTTGATGACTTGTCCTTCCTTTCGGAATCCTTGCTTCTCCGTGAGGATCTTCGTTCATAGCGATCATCTCTACTCCTCCTCTCTCTTGGTGGTGATTCTTCTCTTTTGCTTCTTCTTCTTGGAGAATCTTCTCTTCTTTTGTAGGGCGCCGTACACTCATTTGAATAGTGTCCAGGCCTCCCACAATTGTAGCAATTGCGCTCTCGACTAGAAGATCTTATGTCATGGTAAGTCCTTGACTTGGAGCTTATTTCTTTGCTTCTACTCTTGTAGAATTTGTTGAAGTTCTTCACCATTAAGCTCAATTCTTCATTGACGGTTTGTTTCTCACTTGATGATGTGGGGGCTTCACTTGAGGCTTTGTAAGCACCACTTGACTTGTTGTGATGTTCCTCCTTATCCTTGAGTGACATCTCATGAGCAACAATTCTTCCAACACTACTAGGAAAAGGGCTATAGATGGAAATGACACTAATGGCGCACCGGAAAGATGGTGCGCCATTAGTATATACTAATGGCGCACCGCCATTCGATGCGCCATTAGAGTCTAAACTACTAATGGCGCACCATGCTTTGGGTGCGCCATTAGTACCAAATATTTTTTAAACTAGTGCGCTGTTCAAACATACTAATGGCGCATCCCGCCCGAAAGTCGCCATTAGTAGTTGTAACTACTAATGGCGCACCAGGGTGTGGGTGCGCCATTAGTACCAAATTTTTTTAAACTAGTGCGCCTGTCCAAACATACTAATGGCGCATCCTGCCCGAGTGCGCCATTAGTAGTTGTAACTACTAATGGCGCACCAGTGTGTGGGTGCGCCATTAGTATAGAAACTTTTTTTTGAACTAGTGCGCCTGTCCAAACATACTAATGGCGCATCCTGCTTAGGTGCGCCATTAGTAGTGGTAACTACTAATGGCGCACCATGCAAGAGGTGCGCCATTAGTAAGTGGGCAGCAACAAGATATTTGGGACAGCCTCTCCTACCCACACACTCACTTTCTCCCCACTTCATTCTCTCCACCTCCTCCTTGTCTCGGTGCCTCCTCTTTTCACCTCATTTCCACCATAGATTCATTCAAATTAAGTGGTTAAATTACCTTGTTTTAATAGGTAAGTAAGGGGAAGCTATATTTAGGTTGTTCTCCTTACAACAATGTGCACATGCACTTTTTACGGCCTAGCTAGATCTATGTATGTTCGTGGTGTTGCATATGTTTGTGGTGTTTGCATATGTGTTTGTGTTTGGAGGTGTACCGTATTTGAAATGCGATAGTTGCCAATATTTTGCCGGAATGTTGATTCATTTCCGTTTAGTAGAATTTTGGCATTAAGCATCCTTTTGGTCCTATTTTTAGGGAAAGTCATGCCAAATTTTTCTTGGTTCTAAAATATCGTTTTGCTCTACCGCATGACGACCATGGTCCGCATACGATGACCGAAGGCATCGTGATTAGGTTTTTGAGGTCCGCGAAGGCCGAGATGCTTCAAAAGAACGAGACGGAGATAAGATGTCCGTGTCGAAGATGCAAGTCAAGAGCCTTATTGCGGACCCGGATTCCGGCAGGTGCGGGACCACTGGCCGCTGCGTGGTTTCATGGATGGCTATCGGTGGCAAGGTGATGAAGATGACTACGAAGTCGTCCATGCGGGCCGGGCAAGAAATGATGAAGGGCAGCAAGACAACCACCGCGGCTCGGGCGGGCGAGAAGACGAAGAATCCCCAGGCGATGATCACGACTGTGATGCTGTACACAGTCATCATGTAGAATATGCAGGACATGATGACGAGGAAGATGCCGGAGCAGGCGACGGGCATGATCATGAAGATGATGATGCCGGGCGGAGCAGACGACGCCGACCATCGATGGGCTGGGTGCAGGACCTCATATTCAAGAGCTGCTTCTCAAGCGCACGGATAACGCAAGAGCTGCCGCCCGAGAGAAAGCCAAGATGGATCAACTTGAGTTAGACGCGGTTACTCCATTGTATGAAGGATGTAGGCCCGAGGATACCCGCCTGAAAGTAACGCTCATGGCCCTGGAGATGAAGGTAAAACACAAAATGACCGACGCATGCTTCGACGAGAACATGTCATTCGCACGAACGTCTTCCCAAGGGGAACAAGTGCCCGACCAGTTTGGAGGAGGCGAAGAAAATCGTGTGTCCTCTGGATTTACCGCACGTGAAATACCATGTGTGCATGAACAATTGCATCATTTATCGGGACGAGCACGCTGGAGTCTACCATATGTCCGTGTGCGGCGTCACTCGATACAAGAAGAGGAAGAAAGCTCCTCGAAAAGTGGTGTGGTACTTTCCGATCACTCCTCGTCTGCAGCGCTATTTCAAGGACCCTAAGGTAGCAAAGCTCCTGCGTTGCACGCCGGATAGGGAGGAGAAGAAGCGGAAAATGACGCAAATGATCCGGAGATAGATAAAAAGACAAGATGCTGAGTCACCCTAAGGATGCGAGCCAGTGGCAAGCGTTGAACTTCAAGACTCGGAATTTGGGAACGATCCAAGGAACATCGTCTTTGGGCGCGAGCACCGATGGAGTCAATCTTTGGCAGCCAGAGAAGCACACATAGCACCTGGCCTGTGTTTGTGTGGATGTACAACCTTCCCCCCTGGTTGTGCATGAAGAGGAAGTACATTCACATGAGTATGCTAATTGAAGGGACGAAACAACCAGGGAACGACATCAATCTGTATCTGGGGCTGCTGAAAGAGGAGCTTGACACGCTGTGGAAAACGCCAGCCAATACGTGGGACGCCGCAGAGAAAGAATATTTCCCTATGAGAGCCGCACTGCTCACGACGGTGCACGACTATCTCGGTTACGGATATGTCACGGGGAAGGTGGTCCACTGATATTCTGGATGCGTCAGGTGCATGGATGACACAACGTATTGCCAGCTAGATAGAGATCCCGGTCTTGAAAACCGTGTTCATGGGACATCGAAGGTGGCTTCGCGACGATGACCCGTGGAGGAAACGCAAGGATCTGTTCGATGGTGAAACCGAACCGAAAACGCCTGCACGAGGAGCGGCGAGGAAATAGACAAGCTGTTGGAAAATTGGAAAGACTGCCCACCGCCGAAAGAAGCAAAAGGCGCCAGAGCCGGAAAGAAGCGAAAGGCGCCAGAGCCGCTGCTGAAGGTATGGAAAACGAGGTCTGCTTTTCCGGGACTTGCCGTCTTGGAAGATCCACCGTGTGCCTCACAGCCTTGATGTCATGCATATCACGAAGAACGTGCGAGTAGAGTCTGCTTGGTACCGCTCAACATGCCGAGAGGACCAAAGATGGGCCGAAAGCAAGGGCAGACTTGAAATCAATGGGCATCGTGCAGGAGCTTCACGCTATATATGATGATGATGATGATGATGATGATGATGATGATGATGATGATGAGGCGAAGCAGGACCACGTAAAGTCGCCGCAAAGGCAAAAAGGCCAAGAAGACCGGAAATGACTACCCTCCCGCGTGCTTCACTCTAAGTCGAGGAGATCGAGCAGTTTTTCACCTGCCTCCTAGGAGTAAAACTTCCTTCACGGTTGCGCTGGGAAGATAAGCAGATACCTAGACCCAGCGGGCGAAGTTCAGCGGGATGAAGTCTCACGACGTCACGTCTTGATGACGCAGATACTTCCGATTGCAATCCGTGGGATCATGGACGCGCACGTCCGTGAAACGCTATTTGGCCTATGCAACTTCTTCGACGTCATCTCGGAAGTCGATTGGCGTGAGGCAACTCGAAGGCTACAGGAAGAGATCGTGGTGATACTATGCGAGCTTGAGATGTACTTCCGCCCGCATTCTTCGACGTTATGGTGCATCTGCTGGTCCATATAGTGGAGGATATCATCCAACTCGGGCCGACGCTCCTGCACGATGATGTCGCTCGAAAGGATGAATGGTGTCATCAAAGGATACGCTCGCAACATGTCACGCCCGTAAGGAAGCATAGCGGGGCTTTTCAATCAACGGTGCATCTCCCATCGCACGAATTATCTAGGCATCGAGAACCCCGTTGGTCTGCCCGTCAACAGCACCTCGGCAGGCTCGCTGGATGGGGTCACCGTGAGGGTCGCCGCGAAATGCATGTCGACTTCGAGGGTCGACTACCGACTTTGAAAGAGCAAACCTAGTCGCGCTACAACACATAGACGTGGTCGATCCTTGGGTGGTAGAGCACAAAACCTTTATTAAAAAGACGTACAATGACCGAGGCCAACAGAGGACGGACGGAGATACACTCAAAGAGCACAACTCATGTTTCACGCGTTGGTTCAAGCAGAAGCTTCGTTGCACCCTTTACATGAGGATTCTTCCGCGGAAGAACAACTCATATTCGCCTTGTCACAGGCGCCGAGCACAACCTGATGACCTATGAGGCGTCACGATATCAACGGCTACACATTCTACACCGAGGCCAAAGACATGAAGAAGCGATGGTTATCGAACTCCGGTAACGATGGAATCCTACACCGTAACGACAAGGACACATACTACGGAAGGATCGAGGAGATCTGGGAGCTGAGCTACGCCGAGAGAAGGTCCCAATGTTCCGTGTCGATGGGCCAAGAACGTCATAAAAGAAGACCGGTATTTCACCACCATGGTTATACCCGAAGCCAAATCAAGACCGCGGCGCAAACGTCACCGCTAAAAATGAGCCATGGGTACTGGCTTCCCAAGTGGACCAATGCTTCTTCATTACCGACCCGCCAAAGCCCAGTCGTGTTGTCGTGAGGAGAGGCAAAAGGAAGATCATCGGAATGGATGGAGTAGCCAATGAGCAAGACTTCGACAAGTACGGCGAATTCGAGGATCGAACATGACGACGATGATGAAGTAGCAGCATACACCACAAGAAGAAGCAGGACCACCCTACCTAAAGGACGTCTGCTCCACGTAAGAACTCCATTTGCGAAAAAAGAAGGGCAAGAAGATTGTGAACAGATAGCTAGCTAAGATCGATTGTATTTAAATCGTAGCCTTCATTTCTCGATTGTATTTCATGGGTACTTTTGAACTATCATGAATATTTTTAAATTTCATGGACACTCGATCTCGATCCCCTCCATCTCGATCGCTATCCCACCTCGCCAGATCCGGCCCCCCTCGCCGAGCACCCCCAGTCCACCGTCACGCCGACCCCCGCACCCTCGATTCCCCTCCATCTTTTAAAATGGCTTTTAAATGCTACTGTCTTATAAAAAAATGCTACTGTCTTATAAAAAATGCTACTGTATTATAAAAAATTAGTATCAAAAAGCTTTTTAAATTCTACTGTCTTATAAAAAAATATTAATGTTATTATTTAAACAAGTTTGAACATTTTTAAACATAAATAAGTATCAAACAACTTTTTTAAATGCTAAAAAAAAATTTGTGGAGCCCACCTCGATCCCCCTCCATCTCGATCGTTGTCCCACCTCGCCAGATCCGTCCCTCGCCGAAAGCACCCCTCACCCACTGCCACGCCAACACCCCGCACCTCGATTCCCCTACTCAACCGCCACACCCCCGCACTCTGCACAAGACCGCCTTATAAAAAATAAGTATCAAACAGCTTTTTAAATGCTACTATCTTATGAAAAAATATTACTGTTATTATTTAAACAAGTTTGAACATATTTAAACATAAATAAGTATCAAATAGCTTTTTAAATGCTAAAAAAAAATTTTGTGGAGCCTCGAGTCGAACCCAGGACCTCCCCGGTGTGAGAACTGGAGGCGGACCAGTCGAGCTAGTAGAGTGGTCTTGACAGGGATAGGTTCTGGTAGTAGATAACCTTTGGCTTTTGTGGAAATAAAAAAAAATACTAATGGCGCACCACGGTGAGGTGCGCCATTAGTGTGGACATGCTAATGGCGCACCGCGGTGAGGTGCGCCATTAGTATTGTGGCCCCCCTTCGCCCGATCCCCCCTTCGCCCGATCCTCCTTTGCCCGATCCCCCTCGCCAGTTCTCTCCCTCTCGCCCCACCGCCGCCGCCGCTGCCCTCGCCCTCGCCCTCGCCCTCGCCCTCTCCCTCCCTCGCCCTATCCTCGCCGCCCGGGGCCTTGACGCTTCTTCGCCTCGACCCGCCCCGCCGCCCGGGCCTTGCCCAGACGCCGCCCGACCCGCCCGGGCCGCCGCCCAGACGCCGCCCGACGCCCGCCGAGGCCAGCCGCCCCGACGCCGCCTCGACCCCGCCCCGACGCCGCTGCCCCACCTCGACCCCGCCCCCTCCACACCACCGTCGACCCGCCACCCACGACCCGCCCCACGTACGACCACCATCAAGCCTTCAGTCTCAAAATTATACAATACATTTGCAAGTCATGACAGAAATTTTTCAACCTTGTCTCGCTAGTTTCAAAGTGAATAATGCATCTTTGGTTTGTAGAAGTGTCCATTTATCGCTTCAGCTTTCAGGTGATAATTTGGTGTCATGAAACCATGTAGTGGTCTAGCTTACTTGATTTTTCCTTCTCTGCATATATACGCAATAATATTACTTACTCATCACATTGGTGTTTAGGCCGCCTATTAGTTACTGTCCTGTAATATATATATTTCAGCATCTATACGCATGATAGTTGAGCCTTGGTGGTGCCAAAATGGCCCATTTGGTTTTAGAATTGAATAAATGATAGCTCGCGTTGCCTTGTTTTTCTGTGAATCAATGAGCAAATGCTTTAAAACTGAACCTTATGCAGGCGTTGCTTCTTTTAAAAATAATAATTATGCAGGCATTTGTAAGAATTGAGATGTTCATTTGAGGAATTTTACTTGTATCCACAAGAGAATGGCAGTATCTCCACTTGTATCCTGGAAGTCCAGGGTTTAAAAGAACTCTGCACGTCCTACCTGCAAAGAAATATATATCTTTCTCCTTTGCACTAAATCTTCTGCATCAAATGTTTTGAAGAACTCGCACGCCCTACCTGCAAAGAAATATTTCTTTTATTTTTACACGCAGTCACATTTTTTGGCCGTGGTTCCCTAAGTTCTATGGTTTATAGTTGTTCACTGGTTTGCTACTCGTAAGTAGTTTTGGCTTGCATCTCTTCTGCTTTTGATTTGTAGATGTTGCTCAGTAAAGGTAAATTTGGCAAGCATCTGCTGGGATGTTTCTCCGTAACATATTAACATGCGGGATGCTCTCCCAAACATATTATTTTTTTATGTTGTTTCTGCTAATTCCACTTTAAAAGTATTGAAGAATAAATCTGTTTGAACTTCCATACATCTCTGTACATCATTATGTAAGCTTAAATAGCAACACTTAAGTTAATAATATGCTATTGAGTACTGCATCCAATTCTCTGTTTGTTCTTGCATTTAACTTATACTCAGATCTCATTGTATTCCTTGGAATATGCAGTTCATCAGCTCAGAAATATTTTAGGCGAGGGACACGGCTAAATTGGCCTCAAGGTGCTGTTACAAGAGAAAGCATCAGAGCAGTCAGAAAACTACACCGCTAAAGGTTTTGATTCCCTGATTATTCCTTTTAGTTTTATTTGGTCATCCTTTTTTACCAATTTTCAAAGAACCTGTGCATTTTTTAAGCCAAAGTGGAAAAGCTGCAAAATCTGAAGTATAAGCGCAAACAAACAGGGCCTTACATAAGTAATCGCACATGACTTTCTCAAAAAAAAAGTAACTGCACATGTAGAGATAAGTCTTCTTCCACTGGTTTGAGACTATGTATGGTAGTGCATACATAGTGTACATGTGTGAGAGATAGTGAGAGGAGACAAGAAGAAGGGGATTTTTTTTAATTGGCTTCTTGCAGTTTTGAAAATTCAGTTTATTCGGTTACTCAAAATTCAGTTAATTCAGTTAGGCACACAAATTTTTTTCCAAGTTTGCAACGGACTGATGGTGTCACTCATCTAATCCGGAAATGTGCTGTTTTTATATACTCTTGCTTTGGCCTATCTTTAATCATGTAAAAGAAAGTCCAGAAAGCCAGTTAAGTTGAGTAGTTGAACCTGGTCCATGGATATTTTGAAAAAATTAAGTTTGTTATATACCCTCCCTTTTGACATATTCAGTCGCAATAAATAATGTCAATTCCATGCTAATCGTGGTGTGCCCAATGCTGTTAGTGACAAGCTGTTGTTTTAATTGCAACATTTCTTGACACACCCTTTGTGCTTTAGTGGTTGGATTATTAGTTTAGTAATTTCTTGACACACCCTTTGTGGTTTGCCATGTGTACATATGTGAGAGATAGTGAGAGGAGACAAGAAGAAGGGGATTTTTTTTTAATTGGCTTCTTGCAGTTTTGAAAATTCAGTTTATTCGTTAATGAAAATTCAGTTAATTCAGTTAGGCACACAAATTGATGTGCTTTGTAAAACTTGTTCATGTACTGAACTACTAATGCCTTGTGATGCTCTGAATTACTTGTGATGCCTCTGAATTACTTGTGATCACATTGAGAAAGACGTGTAAAGGTGATGATCATCTTTAATGTAAAACAATTTGTGATGATTTTGCTAGTTTGTTGGGTTTTGTCTCCGACCATCGTGTCGTGATGATATTGCAGGTACCCGAGAGGCCCTTGAGTTTGCCGGAATGTCGATTAACTTCCGTTCCGGCAAATTCGGTACTCCATATGTCCTATTTTCAGCAAAGGTCATGCTGAAATTTTCCATGAATTTTAGCATGTCTTCGCTAAAAATAGGACATATGGGGTACTTGTGACTAATGCATGGGCCGGGTATCTTAGTAGTTAATTAAGTAGGGTCAAGTGCCCCGCGTGCTTGTGACTAATGCATGGCTTTTAGGGTGCCTCGGTGTCGATAAAACCGAAATGATGAAAAGTTAGGCTTTTAGGGTGCCTTGGCGTCGAAAAACCCTCAATGATAAAAGCTTAGATTTTAGGATGCCTCGGTGTCGACAAACCCTAAATGATGAGACCATGATCTTGTTCCTTGACAATAACCAACTTTTGACCAAACTTTGTTTCTATTTAGAGAGAAACATGGCCCACAACGATGAGGCCGGGGTTCGGGCGGCAAGGCATTCGGGAGCTGTCCTGTGGAGATGGAGGAACAACCTGACTTGTATGAGGAGGCCGCCTTCCCCATCGATCCCGAGACCACGGATGGTGCCGCCGAGGATGACTACACCGATGCCACCACCGATGGTGCCACGAGGATGCCACCATCGATGATGGCGGCGCCGCACAGATGGCAGCCACCAAGAGGCAACGGAAGGACCGGCGCCGATCGTGCTCCGCACCCTCAAGGAGGAAGTTATCAAGTGGAATCCAACGGGAATCCAACGGCGCCCGAACGAATAGTCAAGGGTACTCGCTTCAGCTCGGGTGCATTGTCCGAGCACCGCCTCGATCAACACCGAGAACCTGAGGCATCCTGACCGAGGGAATTTGCGCAACCTCCTCTTCACGAAGCTGCACGAACGATACAAGTTCCCCGCTGAATTTGAAAACACAAGCCTCAAAGGGAATAAAGTGAACAATGTTGCCCTCACGAAGATGAGCAAGGCCCTGTCTACTTGGAAAAGCAATGTGAAGAGAATGATCGAGAAAGGTGAGAGTTATGAGAAGATCAAGGAGAAAAATCCTTCGATCACCGAAGATGACTACAACGACTTCAAGATCAATTGCTCGAGCACCGCAAGCTCCCAATCAAGTGAGTGGGGAAACAAATGCGGAGCTGAACATAGGGAACACACACTCGGTCCCGGCGGTTGCAGAGTGGCGGAGCCTATATGGGACAAGGAGGAGGCGGACCGTGCCGAGCTAGGCCTACCGCAACTCTTCGATACATACGGCGGTGACAAGCAGACCAGGAACTTTGTCAGGGCCCGGTACAAGAAGGACCCGAAAACAAAGGAGCTTACCACGGATCCGAAGACCAGGCAGCTTGAGCTTGTTCTGGTAAGGAATACACCCCCGCGTAATTAGCTCCATATGGTTGCATTCTAATTAATGAAGCCGAATTTCTATATGGTTCACATTCCTTCCGCAGGCGACTGAAAGCAGTAGCGCGGGGTCGACTCAGAGCAACCCTTGGGACACCACTCTAAATAGGGGGTTGAATGTAATGAAGAACAAGGATAAGCTCAGTAAGCCGACGTCAGCTGGTCATGTGGCCGGCAAAGGCTTGTCGACAAAATGGGGGTCATACTATACCGCTGGTGTGCGGAAGGAGAAAAAGACCAGCTCGGAAAGCCAGGCGCGAGAGGTTCAAGAACTCAAGGCACAGGTGGTGCGGATTCCGGAGATTGTCCAAGAGCAAGTGGAACAACGACTCGGAGCGACGATCACCGCCCTTGTGCCTACCTTGATCTCGGGGTTGAGTCTCGTGGATTGCGGGCGGCCAACAGGGCCGCCCCGATTCCTAGCTTCACGGCCAGCAACTCGCATAATGCGATGGCGGGGCCATTGGTGCCTTCCCATGAGGCGGCATTGGTGTCTCCGACGCCGCACGGGAGCTTAATGCACCCGGTGTACGCCGCCGGCACCTCTGCAGCAAGAAGCGGCCCCTCCGTCAATCGCACGCTTGCTGGCGGTGCCTCTACATTAGCCGAGCTCGACGCCATCATCACGGTAACTAATTAAGCCTCTCTCGCCGAGGACTTCATCTCCTTGCCTTTGATCGGGCATCCCCGACGCCCTACATGTTTTCGCAGGGCGCCGCCGACGCCTGCACTCTCCTCCACTTCGTGAACAACGAGTTGGTCGATGTCGCCAAGGGCAAAATCGTTCAACCGGGCAACCCTTGTTCCACGGTACCCAGATGCCACCCAACTTGTTTAGGGTTCAACTGGTTCGGTGCTGCCAAAGGCGACGACTTGTTACCTCCGAATCGACCCGTCGGGGCCGACGATGATGACGTGATGACCCTCGGCGCCGCCTGAGCTGGCCTCGCTTGGTCAAGAGCCAGATTCGCTTTGGGGGCGGGGACACCACCCCAAAGACAACACCGCCAGCCGTGCGGTGCCAAGTCGGCCCCATGGCAAGACCGCCAGAACGGTGCCGGACATCCCTATGCCATCGATCCAAACATGCATATGGCACAGGATCGTAATGACGACGACGATTTACTATGATACATTTGGCAACGCCGATCGATTACTTTGCCGAGCATGGGTACGATGGCGACTTCATGGGGCCTCCTTCTCAAGAACCAAACCGAAGAAAAGACGTGTGCGATCTAGCTCGTACCGCGGAGAAGCCATGTTGCAACAGGCGCCGTCTGGCGTTCAGCACTCAGGAGACGCCTCCAGCTGCCGACTTCACCGAGTCTCAGATAGGCGAGGTGCGAAATATTATCAGCCCCAACACACTCAAGAAGGCGGTCTGTGAGCAAAACTCGGTCCCATTACAGGAGAAGAAGAAGGCACGCAAAATAAAGACTAAGAAGGGTGTGAGCCAGCCGGCACCGAGTACGATCCGCGTGCTCGGGACGGGCCACCTTCACCGCAGGATATCTCGAGGAGGGTGCATGTGGCGGGTAGGGCGATGCTACCGACAAATATGCTCAATGCTGCAACCGTGCTATCGGAGTCTGCATGATGTTGTTCTTTCTTTGGAGAAGCGGCGTCTCGTGGAGAAGGATGTGGCATACCCGGTTTCGGCCAAGGTGCCAGAGGGCAAGGGCTTTGTGGATAACTCCATCGGGCGACGATCGTCTCCGCTTTTGATGACATCCACGCTATGTTGAACCTTCATCCGCTGCACTACACCTTCGTTCGGCTATTTTCGCTGAGTATGGAGATGCGGATCATTCGCGACAAGACCCCGGACATCGTGATAGTCGACCCCTTCTACATGCGTGCCAAGATCTTGGGCAGCGTTGGGGACCAGCAAGTCGCGAGTTCTTACCTCGAAGGCGCCATTCGCAAACCAAGATAAGGATAACTTCCTCGTGCCTTACTTTCCCGAGTAAGTCCTCCCTCAACCGCCCGTAACATATGAATTCTTACATTTCGATCGCTTTTTCTTTTAACATTCCGTGTTTTCTGCAGTGACACACGCTAACGCTCATCCTCCTAAGCCCTAAATATTCCATGGCCACGTATTTCGACCCGGACCGTCGATCGAATGTAGACTACACAAATGTCAAGAAGGTTCTTGATGATGTTCTCCTGCCACGCCAAATCTGGAGGCACCTTCACCAGGCCTATTCGTAATGCACGGCAAGCACGTGTTCTCCCACAATACGACGCTCGCTGCGTCAAGCAGCCGCCTGGCGGTCAGAAGGGTGCCTACTACGCCATCCATCACATGCGGGCGATCGTACGGGACCATCATCAACTTCTGCTACCGAGTAAACTCCAAGATTGGGCCATGAGCGTGTCGGCAATCCAGGACGCCGGACCTCCGGCAAGTATTCTTTCGCATCCACCGGAGTTTGCGGAAATCATCCATCAAGATGTCCTTCGCATCTCGGGCAGTTCTACCTCGAAATCAACCGTCCAACAGTGACATCGACACAATGCTACAAATGCAGGATGACAACGCCTGCTCTTTCATGACTCCCACGATAGACGGCGGCTTCATCCACGCCCGTCCCTTGAGTCGAGTTGTTCAGTTCTGAAACATCGATTGGGTCATGTTGTAATTAAACTTTAATGAACTTGTAGTATGTCTCTTTGGTTTCGAGAGTCGCTCAACTTAGATGTAATCGATGCTATTAATGTCTTGCTTTTCTCTTCCGATCGCTCTGTTGCATACTTATATATTGCTTATGTATTGTCTGTGAATTGGTACTAACGTTTCGTTTGGCTAGTGCATAGCGATGCCGACGTATGTCGTGTACAAGGGTAAGGTTCCCGGAGTCTACGATGACTGGTAGGAGTGTCGGAGACAGGTTCACCGATTCAGCGGTAACAGTTACAAAGGGTACACCACTAGGGCCGAGGCCGAATCTAGATACGCCCGCTATCTAGCGGGAGAGGGGAGGGAGCGTTGGAGGAACCGGATGAAGACGAAGTTTCATCGTGATGATGCTCATCGTGATGACCGCAGCTCTCTTCTATGTGATGGTAGTTTAGATGATCGATATCGACTTGTAATGCGAAGATAAACTCGCTACTCGCGGTCTCGAGACTTGTAATATAATGTTCTATCTTTGTTCGGTCTTTTCAATTCGGAGACTAATATGATGAATTGTATTCGGAGACTAATATGATGAATTGTATTCAAGGACTAATCTTCTATTGTATTTGATGAATCTATTGTTGATGTGTGCTGTCTATATTTTGTCAAATTATACATTTTGTAACCTGTGCAAAGAACAGGAAATAAAAAAATAAAAAAAACCTAATATTCATACTAATGGCGCATCACATGATAAAGGCGCCATTAGTATGACAGTGCATACTAATGGCGCATCACCGAAGTGCGCGATTAGTATGCTGCGTTACTAATGGCGATCCGGAGGTGGTGCGCCATTAGTATGCCAAAGCACTGGTATACATGCCTCGAGGCATACTAATGGCGCACCCTTGCATATACTAATGGCGCACCGGGTGGTGCGCCATTAGTAAAAATTACTAATGGCGTGCTGTCAATGGCGCACCTCTGATGCGCCATTAATGGCCATATCAGGTGCGCCATTAGTAGTGGTATTTCTAGTAGTGCAATGACTTCCGTTGGCTTGAGATCATTGTATTTTGGCATCATTTGGATCAATATGCACACGGTATCATACTGTCCATCCAATGCTCTTAGGATCTTCTTGATGATGAATTTGTCGGTCATCTCTTCACTCCCTAAGCCGGCAATCTCATTTGTAATAAGAGCAAGCCTAGAGTACATTTCAGCGACACCTTCACCATCCTTCATTTTGAACTTGTCAAGCTGACTTTGGAGCACATCCAACTTGGATTCCTTGACGGATTCGGTACCTTCATGCATATCAATCAAAGTATCCCAAATTTCTTTTGCATTCTCAAGACGGTTGATTTTGTTGAATTCTTTGGGGCACAATCCGTTGAAGATGATATCACAAGCTTGAGCATTGTATTGCAACATCTTCAATTTTTCCGCATTAGCTTCACGGTTCGGCTCTCTCCCGTCAAAGAATTCACCTTGCAAGCCAATACAAATAATTGCCCAAACGGCGGGGTTATGTCCGAGAATATGCATTTTCATCTTATGCTTCCAACTAGCAAAGTTAGTACCATCAAAGTAAGGACCTCTACGGTGATAATTTCCCCTGCTAGACGCCATACTCTCCTAGGTTGTGAAACCAAGGCTATGACCACCAAAAGCTATGGAAATCAAAGCAAATGGAGACCAATGCTCTCATACCACTTGTAGGACCTTGAAGTATGTCTAGAGGGGGTGATTAGACTACTTGACCAATTAAAAACTTAACCTTTTCCCAATTTTAGAATTTGACAGATTTTAGCTATCTTAGGACAAGTCAAGCAATCATCACACAAATCAAGCAAGCATGCAAAGAGTATATGGGCAGCGGAAATTAAAGCATGCAACTTGCAAGAAAGTAAAGGGAAGGGTTTGGAGGATTCAAACGCAATTGGAGACACGGATGTTTTTGGCATGGTTCCAATAGGTGGTGCTATCAAACCTCCACGTTGATGGAGACTTCAACCCACGAAGGGTAATGGTTGCGCGAGTCCACGGAGGGCTCCACCCATGAAGGGTCCACGAAGAAGCAACCTTGTCTATCCGACCATGGCCATCGCCCACGAAGGACTTGCCTCACTAGCGGTAGATCTTCATGAAGTAGGCACAAACTGCTTGGTTCAACTCCACAATCTTGTCGGAGGCTCCCAAGTGACACCTAGCCAATCTAGGAGACACCACTCTCCAAGAAGTAACAAATGGTGTGTTGATGATGAACTCCTTGCTCTTGTGCTTCAAATGATAGTCTCCCCAACACTCAACTCTCTCTCATAGGATTTGGATCTGGTGGAAAGAGGATTTGAGTGGAAAGCAACTTGGGGAAGGCTAGAGATCAAGATTCATATGGTAGGAATGGAATATCTTGGCCTCAACACATGAGTAGGTAGATCTTTCTCAGAAATGGTAAGTTGGAAGTGTAGGTTCAGTCTGATGGCTCTCTCCACGAATGAAGAGGAGGTGGAGGGGTATATATAGCCTCCACACAAAATCTAACAATTACACACAATTTACCAAACTCGATGGGACCGATTCAACAGACTCGGTCGGACCGATTTAGTAAACCTAGTGATCGTTAATGATTTTCGGTGGGACTGACATGCAACTCGGTGAGACCGATTCGGTTAGGGTTAGGGCATAACGTAATCTCGGTAAGACCGATTACACAAACTCGGTGAGACCGATTTTGGTAATAAGCTTTCCAGAGTTGGTCAGGTAAACTCGGTGGGACCGATTTGCTCTTTTCGATGAGACCGAAATGTTACAAAAGGGAAACAGAGAGTTTACATTGCAATCTCGGTGGGACCGATCGCTCACTTCGGTTAGACAGAAATGTTACGAAGGGAAACAGAGAGATTACAATCCCATCTCGGTGAGACCGAGATCCCTATCGGTAGGACCGATTTGCCTACGATTTGTGGCAGTGGCTATGACTTTTGAAATCGGTGGCGCCGGGTAGGAAGAATCGGCGTGACCGATTTTGGCTTTAGGTTTAGGTCATTTGTGGATGTGAGAAAATAGCTGATGGTTTTGGAGCATATCACTAAGCACATGAAGCAAGAGGATCATTAAGCAACACCTCATCCCTTCTTGATAGTATTGGCTTTTCCTATAGACTCAATGTGATCTTGGACCACTAAAATGTAAAATGAAGAGTCTTGAGCTTTTGAGCTTGAGCCAATCCTTTCTCCTTAGTATTTTGAGGGATCCACTTTCATCATCCATGCCATGCCATTCATTGAGCTTTCCTGAAATAATAGTCTTGGAATAGCATTAGCTCAATGATCTATATGTTGTTATGAATTACCAAAACCACCTAGGGATAGTTGCACTTTCAGATATCCACGGAGACTGGATCGCTGACGGATTCGTGCCTATGCCAGGAGCACCAGACAGTCACGACGAGCACGGCTTAGACCTGCTGTCGGACAAAGCTCGGGGTATCACCCCCGCAGTAGCCTCGGACCTAAATCCGGAGCAGGCTGTGTTACCTAAGGACGGAGGGCTGGACCCCGCCGCGTAGGTCGCACACACATCGGCGGTGGAGCCGAACACGGGCCTTACCTCTGTGGTGGCCTGTGACTCCGGACCCCCGGATTCGTATCCGGATGCTGGTTCCAGCCCGCGCACTCCCAAGCCAGTCGAGCCAGGTTGGGCTCCGGTAATGGAGTTCACCGCTGCGGATATCTTCCAGCACTCGCCCTTCAGCGACATGCTGGACTCATTAAAGTCTCTCTCTTTCTCAGGAGGCTCTTGGCCGAACTCTGTCCGGCTTGAGTGGGAAGCAGGCGATGAACGAATTCGTCGCCCACCCACCAGCCACTTCATTGCCACAGTCGATGATTTAACCGGCGTACTGGACTTCAACTCTGAAGACATCGACAGTATAGACGACGATGCAGGAGAAGAATATGAAGCACCGCTCACTGGGCGGTGGACAGCCGCCTCTCCCTATGATATATATATATATATATATATATATATATATATATATATATATATATGGTGGGTCTATTCTAATAACACCCTTAAGAGTCTTATTATGCACACCAAATCGCTTATTCTGCTAACACCCGGAACGAAAAGCAAACAAAACCCACCCCTCCTCCCGCAACCCACCACTCCCCTCGAGCTCCACAACCTCCCTCCCTGCCCCATCGGCACCCCACACCATCACCACCTACCCCCAAGCACCGCCTCCCACAACCCCTCCGGAGAGCCGGTGGATCATGGGCGGACCCGACAACAAAGGGCGCCAAGACCCCACCACCACCACCCTCCCGCCTCTCCTCCTCCGCCCCACCATTCTCCACTAACCCGCCTTCCTATCCCACCTGCCACCATGTCAAGACAGGGCCGCCTCGCCCCAGCCAACTACCTCCGGCGGCCGAGCCCCGGAGCCGCGACGGCCTGGATCCGGCCTCGCCTCTTCCGCGTGAGCCCCCACCTACCTCCACCACCTTCCTCCTCATCCGGTGACCAAATGCTTCATAACATGCTTATGTCAACATTTTCATAAAAATTGCATATAACTTGTATATGTCATCCGCATCATGATAACAACAATTAAAATGTTTAAAATTGTGTTTGCATTAAATTGCTAAATGACATGAGGATTTTCCGGGATTGTTGTTTGTTGTTTCCGGCCTCACTTAAACTTGCCTAGATAGGTAGTTTAATTATGCTTCACCTCTTGCCATATTTAACAACATTTAATATTGTTTGGTAACCTAACCATAGAGAACTAAATATTTGAATGTGGTGTTTCGTCAATATGCAACTCGTTGCATATTGGGCTCCATTTACCTTGTAGTTTTGTTTGTGCTTGTTGGTTTACCATGTTGTTGTTTGTTTCCGGGTTGCTTCTCTCGTTAGCTCCGGAGTTGTGAGGATTCGTTCGACTACGTCCGTTTGTCTTCTTCATGGACTCGTTCTTCTTCCTTGCGGGATTTCAGGCAAGATGACCATACCCTCGAAATCACTTCTATCTTTGCTTGCTAGATGCTCGCTCTTTTGCTACGCCCATGCTGCGATGCCTACCACTTGCTATATCATGCCTCCCATGTTGCCATGTCAAGCCTCTAACCATCCTTTCCTAGCAAACCGTTGTTTGGCTATGTTACCACTTTGCTCAGCCCCTCTTATAGCGTTGTTAGTTGCAGGTGAAGATGAAGTTTGTTCCTTGTTGGAACATGTTTACTTGTTGGGATATCACAATATATCTTATTTAATTAATGCATCTATATACTTGGTAAAGGGTGGAAGGCTCGGCCTTATGCCTGGTGTTTTGTTCCACTCTTGCCACCCTAGTTTCCTTCATATCGGTATTATGTTCCCGGATTTTGCGTCCCTAACGCGGTTGGGTGATTTATGGGACCCCCTTGACAGTTCGCTTTGAATAAGACTCCTCCAAAGAAGGCCCAACATTGGTTTTACCATTTGCCACCTAAGCCTTTTTCCCTTGAGTTCTGCAGACTCAAGGGTCATCTTTATTTTAACCCCCGGGCCAGTGCTCCTTCGAGTGTTGGTCCAAACCGTCAGCCGCCGGTGGCCACCAGGGGCAACTCTGGGCTCGCCTATTGGAAGTTTGGACAATCCGGTCTGCCCTGAGAACGAGATATGTGCAGCTCCTATCGGGATTTGTTGGCACAGCGGGTGGTCTTGCTGGTCTTGTTTTATTGCTGTCGAAATGTCTTGTAGCCGGGATTCCGAGACTGATCGGGTCTTCCCGGGGAGAAGGAATATCCTTCGTTGACCGTGAGAGCTTATAATGGGCTAAGTTGGGACACCCCTGCAGGGTATTGTCTTTCGAAAGCCGTGCCCGCGGTTATGAGGCAGATGGGAATTTGTTAATGTCCGGTTGTAGAAAACCCGAAGTTGACCTTAATTAAAATACACCAACTGCGTGCGTAACCGTGATGGTCTCTTCTCGGCGGATTCCGGGAAGTGAACACGGTGTTGGAGTTATGCTTGACGTAGGTTGTTCTAGGATCACTTCTTGATCATAGTTGTTCGACCGTGCTTTTGCTTTCTCTTCTCGGTCTCATTTGCGTATGTTAGACACCATATATGCTAGTCGCTTGCTGCAGCTCCACCTCACTACCCTGTCCTACCTTTAAGCTTAAATAGTCTTGATCTCGCGGGTGTGAGATTGCTTGAGTCCCGTGACTCACGAGATACTTCCAAAACCAGTTTGGTGTGCCGATGAAACCGTGCAGGTGACGATCCGAGCTCAAGGAGTAGCTCGATGAAGATCTTGTTCTTTGTGTTGTTTCGCTTCAGCTTGATCAAGAGTGGAGCCCAGTTGGGACGATCGGGGATCTGTGTAGCATTTGGGGTAGTCTTCTTTTATTTTGGTTCCGTAGTCGGACCTTGATTGTATCTGTATGATGTAATGCTTTACTCATGTATTGTGTGAAGTGGCGATTGTAAGCCAACTATGTATCTCTTTCCCTTATGTATTACATGGGTTGTGTGAAGATTACCTCACTTGCGACATTCCTTTCAATGCGGTTATGCCTCTAAGTCGTGCTTCGACACGTGGGAGATATAGCCGCATCGAGGGCGTTACAACCAGGGAGGTGGTCTGGACGACGGCGAGGCCTAGGAAGGGGACGACGCGGAGCCGGGGAAGACGCAGCAGTGGTAGCCCGCGCGGAGAGGAGTATGAGGGTTCACTGGTTCGGCTGCGGCGTGAGGCTGCCGTCGCTGCAGAATAACAGGGGGTGTGGGTGAGTAGAGGGATACCCTGGGCCAGCGGTGGGAGTAGTAGGGGGCAGTGAGGCCTCCGCGGCATCACAGCCGGCCGCGAGAGGCAGGAGCACGCGGCATGACCGACGCTGCTTTGGGCGGCTGGAGCAAGAAGACCAGAGGTTGAAGAAGCAATATGGCCGTTGGATGGACATCGTACGGTCACTGGAGCTAGAATCGTTCATATTGACTAAGTTGACAAAGCCCTCCGTCCCCGTCAACTTAGTTGGCCCACAAGTCATCCTCCCACTATTGTGGGTCCCATCTACAGGGTGGGTATTCATTTTTGTTTTGTGCGTAATAAGGAGGCACTTCCTTGCGTGCGAAGATATAGCTGGTGGGTCCGACATGTCAGCGGGGGGACGTTTTTTTCACGAAATACAGAGGCCCTTCCGGTGGGTCCCAGCTGTCAGGTGGAGGAATCATTATTTTGCGTGTACAGTCCACGGCCGATGGATGTCGTTCGTTGACCACGTTTACCAGGCCGCGCCGAGAGCACCATGGCGGTGGACGACGGCGAGGCCTTGGAAGGGAACGACACGGAGCCGGGGAAGACTCGGCAATGGTTGCCCACGCGATGGGGAGTACAAGGGTTTACTGGTCCGACTGCCGTCGCCGGAAAATAACAGGAGGTGTGGGTGAGTAGAGGAATGGCCTGGCCAGCAATGAAGTAGGGTGGGGCGGTGCGGCCTGTGCGGTAGCCCAGCCGGCCACGGGAGGCAGGAGCAGGCAGTCCCATCGGAGCTAGTTTGGGCGGCTGGAGAAAGAAGATCGAGATATTGAAGAAGAAGACGACTGCTGGATTAACATCCAACGGTCACATCGCTGCTAGAATCGCTGTGGACTAAGTTTTTTTTGAGAAGGTGGACTAAGTTGACAAAGCCAAAGTACACGCCAACCTAGTAGACCCACAAGTCGGTCTCCAAATCTGTCCCAAACAAAGCATACAGTCTAAATTTCTAGCCGGATTCAAATTAATTTTAAATTTAAAAAAACCTTAATTTAAATTCAATTAAATTTTACCCGCACAAAAACAATGAAATTTAAAATATGAAAATCCGAAAGAAAACAGTATTTGGGAACTAATTGCCTGTTTGCTATATTTTTTTCATTTTACAGCCCATATATTATTACTTATAGCCCATTTATTATTACTTATAGCCCATTTTCTGGGCAAAATGTATCCCTCCTCGTCTTGAAAGATTTTCGGCCCAGCAGGGCGTAGAAAAGCAAGTAGGCCTATGTTGGTTATTCTGCAAAAAACAACATAGCTGGCTAGCCATTTTTCAGAAAGGAAAAAAACAAACTGGGCTGGTCATGTGCTAAACATATGAAATGAAAGCCTAGGCTAGACGGGCCACGGTTCCCGCACAACCCAGTTGATACCCTTCCCCGTCCCGAAAAAACAAAATTATTGCGCTGCTGGTCCTTTGATCGTCATCCTCACCATATACAAATATCTCCTTATTCCTCTCGGTTGTTGACCATGTTGACAACACCGAGGGCGGCGCTGCGGGCGCAGCGGAGGACGATGGTGAGGCCTCGACGGGAACGAGCAGGAGCCGGGGAAGATCACATCCAGCCGTGGGAGGCGGGGAGCCTGTGATCCGCCGGCGCTGGTTTAACTGGCGGCTCGAGAAGAAGAAGAGATCAAGAAACGCGATGACGTTGAATGTCAATCGAACGGTCAAGGATGGCACAATCATTTTTTACTAAGGCATACCAAGTAGCATACTTTTTATATATAGGAAGAAAACTACAAGGAAAATGCGTTCGTCTGCCGTCCTCCTCACAGGGAACATTCGCCACATAAGTGACTAGCACCCTTGGTTTTCAACCGAGAGGTCTTGGGTTCGAGTCCCAGGAACTCTCAATTTTGTCCTCCTTCCTTCCTTGCAAAAAAAGGGAAAGAAAATCAACGACTTGGGAAGGCGTACAGAACAAGCTAGTGTACCAGTAAAGAGATGTTGCCGAGTTTTAGAAAAAAAGAAAGACTTGCTCCTGTAGCTGGTTCGAATCCAAACCTGGACTATGACTATATATGGTGCTATGCTACTCTGCAAGTAATGAAACTGCCATATCCAACGTTCGCTTCTCCTCTTCTCTACTTACTCTGCCTAGCATCAGAAGCTCTGGCCGCAACAACCATGTCCATTGACTGCTCGTCCACCTGCTCTTCAACAGGCAACAACCAGATATGCGCCAAGTCGCCACCCGTACCATCGCCTGTGGGTCTCATCACACCCCGCCAAGACAAGACCGCAGTCGGTTGCTCATCGCAACGCGCTGCCATTGGTGTGGTGCCACTGCTACAAATCATGCAGAGTCATCCGTCGCGTCTCAACCACAATCCGCAACCCTGGCCGAGTCTTCTACAAATGCCCGAATCATGGGGTAATAATATGTTTAAGTGTTGTTCTGCTGCTTCAGTTGCTTATTTTTTTAATAGTTTGGTTGATGATTTTCCTATTTGATTCATGCAGAAAAGGGAAGATTCGTGTGATTTTTATTTCTGGGAAGTTGCTGATGTGGGGGAATGTAACTACGCTGATTATTTGGTTAGCCGAGGAATCCCAATACCAGCAGGTTGGGGTGTTGGACAAGTAACTGAAGGAACGACAGAAGAGGAAGATGCAGAGCAGAAGGTTAAAGACGCAGTTCCTCTGATCATGGCCAAGCAACAGCTGCTGAACGACCTTGACAGCAATGAGGAGATGAAAGAGCTTGTGAAGATAATGGGCAAAATCGATGTGCTCTGTAGGATGATTGTCTCTTTACTTGCAGTATGTAGCACTCGTGATGTATTCAGTGGCTACGACATGAGCACTTTGCTGAAACTAGTAATGAATGAAACCTGTGTAGCAGGCTGGGCGTAGTGTTGTGAACATCTAATGATTTCTATTAACGAAAATCAGGGGGTATCCCCTTTTGCTCATATAAATAAATAGATAGCAGAGGCCCTATCGGGTCAGCTTTGTTCTCATTCGAAGACGTCGAGCAAATTGCAGTCCAACAGCAAACTATGTCATCAAATTCAAGTTTCATAGCCAAATATGAGTACAACTAAACAACAATGTCATCATGCTTTAGTTGTCATACAATCACCAAACGCAAATCAGCATACATAACAAGTGATGTTCTCACAGCAAAATACTAAACAACATGTTCATCAGGTTTCAGTTGTCATAGCAAACACAATTTCACATAGTAGATAAAAAAACGTCTTCTGAGACAGGCAAATACGTTAAAAGAAATGTAATCATCATCCGCAGTAGCAGCGTCAACATCTTCGCCATGTGTATCAGTCTGAATCGTAATTCCCCACGGTGTCATCTTCTTCTTCGTCCTCAACGTCCTCGAACATTGGCTTCTTCTTGATCAACTCTTGTATGTCCAGCGTGCCGGGCTTCAACGCGAACGCAACAAGAGCGATGTACAGTCAAAACCAATTGACCGGTCGTCACCGGAACAACTATTCACACCAGAACCTTCACTGCTCGGCCTACGCCAGCCACTGCCCTAAAACCACACCAAATCTCCAGCCCATTCCCCCACCTTTTGATCCCCTAGCCCGCATCAAGCGTCCCCTAGTTCGCCGGAAAGCCATGGTGCGCCGCAAGATCACTTACTACAAGATGCTGACGCCGGAGCGCCGCGCAGAAATCGCGGCGGCGGTCGGCGCCACAGACGTCCGTTCCCAAGCTCGCTTTGCGGCGGGCCAATCCTCGAGTTCTTTGGAGCCAAGCTACGACGAGAAGGAAGCCGATCCAATGTTCACTACGGAGGTCGCGGCGCAGAAGGCCCCCGATGGATATTAGACGATGGACGTCGACTTCGTGCCGGCGTCCGAGTCCCCCATGGTACAGGCGGACCAGCGGTTCAACATGGCGATACTAAAGGAGGACTGGGAGGCAGAGGCTCAACTCGACGTAGAGCGCGCGCATGCCGCTGCCATCGAGGCTCTCCTGCATGCGGAACCGGATGTCGTGGATGTGAACCGGGCGGCGGAGGCTCAACTTGAGGCGGGGCGCGTGGATGCCGCTTCCATCGAGGCCTCCCCGCAGTGTAACCGGACGCCCCGGACATGAACCGGGAGGCAGAGGCTCGACTCGACGCAGAGGGCGCGGATGCCGCTCTCATCGACGCCCTCCTGCGGGCAGAACCGGAAGTCCTGGACTTGAACCGGGCGGCAGAGGCTCGACTCGACGCGGAGCGTGCGGATGCCACTCTCATCGGCGCCCTCCTGCAGGCGGAACCGGAAGTCCTGGACTTGAACCGGGCGGCGGAGGCTCGACTCGACGCGAGCGCTGGATGCCGCTGCCATCGAGGCCTCCCGCAGCGGAACCGGACGTCCTCGACTTGAACTGGTTGTGCTCGTCCCGCAGAAGCGCCCAGACGCTCGCTTGAACGAGTAGCTGGAGGCCGAGGACAACCACGGTGCGGAGACACACGTCGGCAGCGACGGCTGGTTCGCGCCGGCAACCAAAGACGACGAGGCCGTCTCTTTCAGCGACCAGTGATAGTTTTTCTTTATGTTGTTATTTTTATTATTATGGATCTTTTGCTGTGTAAAAACATACTATTTGTTATGCAAGTCGCCTGAGTCTACCATTTCAGGCGGTTGGATGAATATCCTACGTCTCCTAACCCTTCTTTCCTTCTTCCTCACCTCTTCTTCTTCCCCAACAGACCACCGCACGGGCCGTACGGATACTCCGGTTGGATAAACATACTCTATGAACGAAAATTATGTGTCAGCGATAGGATGGCTGAGTTTGGTTTGTTCACATGCGACAGCACGTGTCAGTGAGGGTGTGTTCCCTTGGTTGGGTTTGCGGCGTGCAGGAGCGAAGTGTGAGGGTGCGGTGCGACCGCGGTGCAGGAGCGACCGTGTGAGGGTGCGGTGCGACCGCGAAAGCCATGCGCAATTGTACCTCCTTCTCATTTTGAAAACTTTAGGCAAGCTTGGCAAAAATGTGTGGCGAAGTTTGGCAATGCAAGGCCTAGACCCAAACAGGATAAGTACGTACTACCTTTGTCCGGGTTTATTGGTCCCCATTGTATTTCGTGCCAAATTTTGACCATAGATTAAACTAAGAAAATGTTCACGCATGTCACCAAACATTATATTTTTTCAAAACTATGTTCAAATACGAATCCAATGAGATAATTTTTCTTGACATGCATTAACATTTTGTTAGTTAAATCTTTAGTCAAAATTTGGCACAAACTATAGAAGGGACCTATAAACCAGGACAGAGGTAGTACGTACTAGGAGTAATAGTGTTAAAAAAGAAAGGCAGGGTTTTCCTTCAATACAAATCCTCGTTTCACGTGTCAATTAATGCATATTTTTTTCTCGAAAGACCAAAGAGCTAACCATCTCACTCCTCATCGCTTGATTAATGCAGTGCCATGCAAACGAACCTTCTCACTTCCGCATGCATGCAGGGGATATTAATGTCCTTGGTTGCTAACCCCATAAATTTTGCCTCGATTAGTGTTAGTGGCCCTTTGCAAATTGTAATTTTGATATACTGGCCTTGTGTACAAAAAAATGGAGGTAGTAACTATATTTGAATTCCTTGCCCATTGCGGTGACGTCGACGACTTTTTTTTTGTGGTTTGGAGAAGTGTGTTCGACGGAGAACACCATTGAGGGAGACCACGGTAAGTCGTTCGCAAGTGCCGCCTGCAAGCCGAGACAACCGCCTTATTTGCATCCAGGAAGTCATTTACTAGTACTACTACTAGGAGTACTAGTGCGGTGAGATGGTTTCTCGAAGAATACGATGGAGAAGCGGAGTCAGCGAAGAGTGAAATGATAGTTGCTTCGTCCGTGCTTTGTGATTTGACGCCTCACTTCTTTGTGATTTGTGATAGAAGGGACAGGGGAGTAGACTCTATGCTCTATATTGTACTACTCCTACATGCGTCCAAGAATGGGAGAAAGAGGAGAGACGTTGCATTTTTCTATTCCTTCAATCAATCAATCGTGAGCTTGGTTCCATCTTTTTGGCTTTGGCAACGCCATCCACAATGGTTCCCACGATGCCAAAAGCTATTTTCACATTTGGCTACACATTGTGGATGCCCTTAACCATACCACTTGGTTTCGCTCCTGTGTGCTATCTATACAAATCTCAATTATATTGATCTAAAATATTATAGAATCAAAGATTAGTAAAAAGGAGGTGATTTTACCACGCGGATGGCGGGGGAGGTTTCTTATTTTTGGAGGACGTTGTCCTGGCGGTTTGCTAACATGCGGTCCCATGTGTCAGTGCTTTACCAAGCTAATCCGCGTCCCACATGAGGCAGAACAACGGCAGAAGCAACACGTGGTTAAGTTGAAGAAGATGAGGGAGAAGCGACCAAGCTGATCCGAGTCCCACATGAGGCAGAACAACGGCAGAAGCAACACGTGGTTAAGTTGAAGAAGATGAGGGAGAAGCGGATTCAGCAACGAGTGAAATGATGGTTGCTTCGTCCCTCCAACTTCTATTTTTAGCATTATTACTTCGTCCCTCCAACTTAACTGCAGGAAAGGTGCAGCTTTGTGATTTGACGCCTCAGTGCTCATTACTATGCCGGCGCCATGACTAGGGTGTTTCACCCCGGCTGCTCAAGACCAGTATTCGGTATGGCACGTGGACCCGCTTAGCTTGATGTCCCACATGTCGGCGAAAGGGACTAGAAGATTTATGAAAGCGAGCGCCCACTCTTACGACGGAGGAGTAGACGACACGACGCCCAGTTGAACTGTCACTTGTACTATATAGTACTATAGTTTTGCTTTTTCGCATGATCCATCGATACAAACCCGTTAAACAGGAAAGGGCGGATTTTTCCCGCGCGGTAGATGATATTGGCCATACATTTCAAAGGCAATTTTAATGAATGCAAACTGAATAATTATAAGTAACAATATGATATCTAGTAAAACTAAAAACACATATGATTTATTGTGTTAGAGTGTAGTAGTAGTGCTGTATTGCATAGTTGTTAGATGTAACATGCGAGAACGTGTAGAGATATAGTTTTGGAGGGCCTATAGAGAGAAAAGCGTTTTACGGTCACCGAACTTCAGAATAAGCTGATTACGGTCACTATATACGTTTTGCGGTGATTATCCGGTCACTTGCTCACAGTTCAGCATCGGATTGCACTCTGTTGACCGGCCAAATAGTCTGCATGGCGCCATGTTGACTAGTTAAATTGAACACGTTCCTTGTGGGTCCCACCTGTCAGTTCACATAGGGAAAAGGTCAGATAAACATAAATTTACGCAGGCGCGACAAGGCTCCAACCAGTGCGAGGCAATCACCCGGTTGTGTATGTGTCTTTCAGGGCCTGATGTGTGCGCATGCACGTGTAGGTTGAGCACTTGAGCGTGAGAGTGTGTGTTGGTCGTGTGGTGTACTGGTGTGTGCATGCATGCGTGTGTGTGTGCGTGTGAGTGTTGCGTGCGTGCGTGGCTGCGTGTGTACGTGTGAGTGTTGCGTGCTTGCGTGGGTGCATGTGTTTGTGTGAGTGTTGCGTGGATGGAGTTCGTGTGCATGCGTGCGTGTGTGTATAATCACCACACCAGCTCACGTGGTGTTAAAACAGACGGCTCAGCATACCAATACAAGGCCACCTTGTCCGCTGTGCCCGCGGTCATGACTTCGCACCACCGTCAAAATATTTTTTTGTCGTTTGTTTTCATTCTTACTAGCAAGATGCCCGTGCGTTGCACGTTACATCAAGATGCATTTGTATGACTTGTTTATCTTGTGAGAGAAAAGGATGAACGAGGGAAGGCCTTATTTGCAAATATGGAGAGGTGTGTAGGTACCTTTTTGCAAAACTGCCATAGTTTCTTTCCTATCCGTCAAATATAAATCTGACGGCCTATATTGCAGGATGGCAGGCACACCATCATCACCAACTCTGTTTTTTATAAGAGTGTATTTTATGCATTTTATAATAGTGTAGATGTAGAGTAGATCCAATTCGACAGGTGGGCACGATCTTAGTGAGATAATGTGATTCAACACTAGATTAGGTGCCACGTGGAGTGTTCAACTGGTCAACTAGTCATGTCATGAGAAAATACAAAGTTGTACGATGAGCCCGTGACTGTATAATAACCACTAAATGTAAACGGTGACCGTAATGAGTGGATTATGAAGTCCAATGTATGTATCGTGCTTTCACTTCAAATACAATGATCATCATTGCATATATCGCGAGAGAAAGATGAAACACGCGTGAATTTTCTGGGGGCTTACTTTTAGAGGACCTGGAGATAGTTTTGTGTGCATACGTGAAGGGGGCGTCTGGGGGTATGCGATGGAGAGAGAGATGCTCTTCGTTTCTCTTTATTATGACTAACTTTGTATATAGTATAAAAATATACAAATTCACAGTGCGGAATAAATATCATTGTGGGCACAATGCAATGCAAATTAGCATTTGTACTCCTCCATATAACTTTGTAATGTTGTATATATGCAGAAACTCCAAAATAATTTTTTGGCCACACTTTATTCCAAAGGAATGTTGTATGCGAAATAAACGTGAAGAGAGGGCTTTTTAGATCAATGGGGTACGTGATGTAACATGTGTGAATGTGTAGTTAATGCATTTGGCGGGGCCTAGAGAGGTATGTGTGTGTATTACGATTCGAGAGAGGCATGGATAGAGGGGCCGACGGGGGAGAGATAGCACGAGAAATGAGGGTGGTCTAGAGAGAGATGAATATGACGTCACGACAAGAGATTCCATTCCCTTGAGTGTGTATATGCAAGGGGGGAGGGAATAGAGGCACCAGGAGAATTTTTCTGTGTGTTTGGTGTTTGTGTTGGTATGTGTGGGTGTGAGAAGATAATGAGACGTGGGGGCAGAGGTTGTGTCACCGCGTGAGGTCCGGTGGGTCGAGGTGAGGCCCTTTGTTCGGTTCCGTCCTGCGCCACATTGGTCGGCCCATGACACATTTAGGAAGACCCATGGATGACTAGTCATACAAGACAAAGATAGCAGAATTGTGAAGGACTCTGTGTCCACTGACAAAGCCGGCTAGGATTTGTAACCCTAGGTTCTCGGACTAAGGTAACCCCTCTATCCCTGATATTACTATTCATCCAACCTAACTTTAAGGGGCATCCTACAGAATGCTCTGCTAGAATCATACTCACGATTAGGAAGAGAGGTGTGAGATAATGCGTGAGAGACAAAGCGTAAAGATAATGTGCATACATGAGACACGTGAGGCAGGTCTATGTATATAAAAAGGGTCGATGAGGATTGTGCATGTGTATGTTTGCGAGAGGAAGAGTGCTTGTGATAAAGGTTAGTGAAAACAGTTGTAAATGGTTACGAGAGGGAGGGAGGGTTATATCTAGAGAATGTGTGCGAGAAAGACACCTCGGGAGAGAGTGTGTGTGCATGTGTGAGAGACCACAGATGGAGAGTGAAACTACACGTAAAAGACTGCTCTACACATTGATTAAAGATATAAATTGTATCCAAATTTTAGGATGGGATCATGATATTTGCAATTCGCGTAAGGAGCGATCATTGATCCATCAGACATCTAGATTCTATCGAATTTGAGCATGTCTATGTTATTATTCGACACAATTGATCCACATAGTTAGTATTTTTGAACTCCAGACAATGCATCGCTGTAGCAATCGAATATAAACTTGAGTATAGTTCATGTTGTGTATGTAAAGCACATTATACATACAAAAGTTACACAATGGACATTTATAAATAGCTACATATGAACTAGTATACATTTGAATCCAACCTAAGGTGGTTTAAAAAATCGAATTAAACATGAAGTCCATTCAATTATTTGAATTTGATATAATGGCATTTGTAAACCATACCTAAACTATGGGGGTACCAATCTTTCCTCTGATTTTGTACATAATAACATATGTAGTCGTGTACAAAATAGATTCAAATTTAGCTCCTCCATTCCAAAATAATCGTAGTTATAGGATTTTCAAGTGTCCAAATTCAAAAGGAAGCGGATAATTTAATGAGGTTTTCAAACATACAAGGTCAAATATAACGTTGTCTATTTAGGTCAATCCTCATAGTTCAAGAGTACTCTAAACGTGAATGCTTGTGTTTCAAAATTTCGAACGAAGCGCCAAAAGTGCCTCTACTCGCCCGAAACCGCGTGAGACCAATGTTTGATAGTACAAGGAAATTACTTTTCTAATAACTCCGACCTGTGAAACCTACCGCCCGACGTCCAAAGGTCTAAACCGGGTAGGTTTGTAGCTTCATCTAGACGCCACGCAACCGCCTCCGAAAAACATTCATACACAATGGCCGCCCTAAGCACACATGTGCGCGCCGAAATCGCCTCCCGCCCACTATTTGGGACACACAGGATTACCATCCTACCCCGACCCAAGAGGGTCCGAAATTTAAGAGGGGGGCAAAGTTTGTACTTTCCCCAAATACAAGCGCGTCCCATCTTCTGTTCAAAAAAGCCAAAAACAAGCGCGTCCCAGACCAAAACATGGTACCCCACCCGTCCGATTCCCCATTCATACTCCGTGGGCGCCAAAACTACCTCTCCACTAGCCGTGAAACCCCGGCGTCCTCCATCCGCCACCCCATCCCACCCATCAACCGCCGCCCTCCTCCATCACGCCGGAGCCGATACCCCGACGTCGTCGTCCACCGCAACCTCAACCGCAAAGCCGTCCACGGCTAGTAGTTGAAGCCGAGGCCGTGCCGTCCATACACGAGCCAGTTCAACCACGCCGTCCTGCGCCTCACCGCTGCCTCTCCAACTTAGCCACCCTCCACCGCACCGGAGCTATTCCTGCTACGCTGTCCTTCGCCGCCTCGGATCTGCTTCCCCTCCGCCGACATACAGCCACGACAACACAGTCAATAATTTGGCCATGGGTTCGTCCAAGCCTGCACCCTCCAGAACATCGGTTTCCCTGATAAAAACAAGAAGATCGGCGCGACATGTGGAGGTGACCACACCGGCAACCGAAGAAGGTACTCCTCTTCCCTTATTTTTGCAAATCTTACGTCTCTGCTTGCACGGTATTCTTCCCACAGAAGACACTAGTTGATCGCTTCTTCTTGATACTAGATGTTCCTAGTAACTCGCGATGCACAAGGTTTCTCCTCATATACTATTTCACCTTAGCTAGAGGTCCGTCGCCCCCCTGAATTTCAATTTCTGGCGAATTGATTCCCAATTAACGGAAGCATTCCCCGGCGTAACAGGCGCTAGTACGACTATCACGCCGGAGAAGAAGCGCCTTGTTGTTGATCTTAGGGGCGTCTGCGGCCTAGAGCTACTGGCGCCCGATCTGGAGGTCGGCCAGGATTAAAGGGATGGCTTGGGGGCGCTGCCAAGCACGGCGGTGGTGTGAGGTCGATGGGAGGGCGGGGCGGCGGAGGCACGGGTCTGGGCCGGTGGTCGCTGGCGGTTCATGAAAGATCGTCAACAGTGACTGGCGGGAGGTAGACGAAGGCCATCTGCCCGTTCCTTATAGATCGGACGGTTCATTAAAAAAATTGACTGACCTATTTATTTTCAAATGATGTTATCTTAGATATGACCACATGTGGTGGTGTCTTTGGAGGAGTACCTGCATTTCCTGTGCTCATATATTACAAAATCATACGGAGTAGAATCTAATTTTGTTTGCCATGCAATGTTGTAGAGCTATCATATGTCTCCTGTCATTTATTTTTAAGCCACCTACTATCTGCTACTTTTACAGTGCACTAGTTCTGCACACACTTCACCCATACTCTCACTATTGTGTTTTTATGCAATGGTATTTTAGACTCTCCTGCCAAAAGAGAAGTAGCAAAGAAAATAGAGAAGTCTCTCCAGCTTGGTATATGGGTAGGCAAGACACGTTACAACGCTATAAAGGGTGCAGTGTCAGCAGACGGAGACGGTAAACGTAGCTCTATAGTTGATGACCTCGCTCGCAATGAACCACCATCCCAGGTGCTTGCTTTAACTTCGCGGTGTCATATGCGGTTGCATGTTGGTGTCTAGCTTGTATTCGAGCCGAAGTCGGTCTTTATTAAGATAAGGAAAGATATTTCTTTTACATGAACCACCATCCCGTGAGCACCAGAAGACAAATAGCTAGTCAGGGGCCTTTGGCCGAGAAAGGATGACAAGCCCAGCAAAGACAGGGATCACCTGGAAGCCAACTAAAAAGCCGCGATGGTGGCGAAGCAGCCCGCCTCCCACTAGGCTCTCAGGTCCTAGATGATCATGTTCACCACTCCTGCGGGATGTCTAGCTTGTATTGCTTCCAATTTGGTTAAATTGCATCTGCTTAGCTTACACATTATACCTTTGAATATGATATGCCTTTCTGTTTTTGGTACATACTAGTACATCTGTGTATTACCCATGTTCTTACATCAAACTAATGTTCTTGTGGATCCCTCATCAATCACTTATCACGAGGCAGGCAGGCAAGGGGACTACTCCTCATTTAAAGAATGCAGCGTCAGCCTCCCGACATGATTCTCAAGAAACATAAATGCTAGATGAAGATAGTGAACGTAGCTCTGTAGTTGATTACAACATTTCCCCTACACTAGCATTGCAGGTGCTTGCTCTAACTTGGCAGCGTGATATGTGGTTGCATGTTGCATATGGTGTCTAGATTGTAATTCTTCCAATCTGGTTAAACTGCATGTGCTAGTCTGCTTAGCTTATACTCCTGTAAATGTCACATTATACCTGTTAATGTGACATTCCTTCCTGTATTTAGTACATAGTACATCTGTCTATTAAGCATGTCCTTACATAAAACTATTGTTTTTTTGTATCCCGCATCAATCAATATGACGAGACACCTTTAGCATATGCAGTGCGATATTAGTTGCATCTTTCATATGATTTGTAGCATGCGCTGCTTCTAATTTGTTGAAATTCCATTTATGATGGGACGCTTTTAACTTGGTAGTCATATTGGTTGCATCTTTCATGTGGTGTTTAGCTTGCATTGCTTCTTATTTGCTGGAATGGTTTCTGCTTAGTTTACACAAACAGTTGTGAACATGCCATGCCGTCCTGTTTTTCGTACATATTCCATCCTGGTATCATGTGTTTGCCTTACATCAAAGTAGTGATTGTCAGTATCATGCATGAATGAGTTCTGAAGAGAGAATTTTATTGATTTTTCTTGTCAGTTTTACTTGGCAATTCAAAATCAATAAAGCGGAAGGAAGTTAGCAAGGCAGCGGATAAAGGTGCTCCTTCCAAACGGAGGGCCTCTACAGTTTCTACTCCTCCATACCCCCAAGATGATTTCCAGGACAACACATGCATAGACACTCAACAAAGTTGTGTTTATGATGAGCACGTCTCCCCCAGTGCAGCATCACTTGTGCTCCCTCTAACTTGGCACTGTTATATGTGGTTGCATGTTATGTGTGATGTCTATCTTGTATTGCTTCTAATTTTGTTGAATTCCATCTGCTTACTTTACACATTATACTTGAACAAGACACGTGTTCCTGTTTCTAGAACATACAATATCTGTCTATCACACCATGTTCTTACATCAAATTACTACTGTTGTGTAACCTGCAACAATCACTTATCATAAGACATATTTGACTTCGGAGTGTGATATAGGTTACATCTCACATTCTTTTCTAGCTTGTACTACTAATTTGTTGAAATGGCACTTATGACGAGACAGTTTTAACTTGTTAGAGTGATATTATTTGCATCTTTCATATGGTGTCTAGCTTTCATTGCTTCTAATTTGTTGAAATTCCTTATCCTTAGTTTACACATCATAAGCTGTGAATATGAAATGCTGTGAATATGCAATGGCACTAATGACGAGAGACCTCTAACATGGTAGTGTGATGTTGTTTGCATCTTGCATATGATTTATTTCTTGTACTGCTTCACATTTGTTTAAACGCCATTTATGCTGAGACATTGTTAACTTGGCAGAGCGATATTTGTAGCATCTTTCATATGGTGTCTACCTTCCATTGCATTGCTTCTAATTTGGTGAAATGTCTTCTTCTTAGTTTACACATCATAGTTTTGGTTATCTCTTCCGTCCTGTTTTTCATACATATTACATCCTCCTATCATGTGGTTGTCTAACATAAAAGTTTTATTAAATGCATCACGCATCAATTTGTTCTGAAGAACTAAATTTTATTCATTTTTCTTGTCGGCTTGACTTAACATGGCACAGAGAAAGAGGAAGAAACAGAGAATGGCAGGGAATAAGAAGCGGATGAATCCTGCAGATTTTTCTGGTACTGATGGTGCAATAGAAGGTGAAAGTCCAGCGGAAAATTCTACAAACAGGGCATCCCATGCTACACGAACTGCAAAAAAAGCCAAACAGAAACAAATAGCTGCCACCAAACAAGCAGAGACAGACCTAGTTCTTGCAACACCTACCACAGTACTACCAGTTGCACGACATACTCGTATGCCAACTCGAGCTAGCAGCACGCTCCCAAGCTCCCTTGCCACCTGACACTACTTCCCAAGCACTCTTGACACAAGACGAGTTGGCAATATCAGATGAACCTTGTGAGCTTCAACAGCAAGAAGGTAGTTGCTGGAGTCAAGTTACAGTTGCATGCTTCTTTATATGTAGTCTCACAGTTTGATGTACACTAACACTATGTTTGTTGTTGGACTAGCACCTAGGCGCAAGAGGAAACAAACATCAGGGATAATGCTTGATAGGTTAACTAAATCTAGAGGAGGAAGAATGGAGATCCGTTTTGAGGTAGGTTTAAAAAGGCCACGTGATGCTACAGAGTCAGCCAAGTTAGTATCAGAGGCAGCGGTTGCCGTTAGGTGTCATGTATGTATCCTCCCAACATGGATACAAGACAGAATGACAAAGAAGAAACCTAGTTCAACACCTTCCTCGTCCATTTATCTGTTATTATGGTTATGTATGGTAACTAGTAATATCGTCTTGCTCTGCCCCATACTTTCTAGGTTGCTGATAATGAGACTCCCATAATTTTCAACAGATGAGGTTCAAGTTGGATAGCCAAGATGATGCAACCAGACAAGCTTGCACCCATGTTTTCAAGTCTTCTCTGCGAAAGTATGGGTATAACTTGAGGAAAACTCACTTTGAAGGCAAGGCTAACAGTGAACTTTCCCAAACATCTCACGTGGAAAAAATATCGGATGAAGACTGGAGGGGCCTTGTTAAACACTGGTCTGATCCAAAGTATCAGGTACATTATATATATGTGATCAGATCACATGTTGAAGTCCTATTGACGCATGTGCCACACAAATCTGTCTTCTTGTAGGTGAACTATTCAAAGAACAAGGCCAACCGTCATTTAAAGTGAAATTCCAATGCATTTACGTGATCTCGTAGCTATATTGCACACTGCGAGGCTCTGGTAATTAGCTGTTGTTTCACTCTTTTCGTTGTACCATATTATTAGATCTATATTTACTTGTTCGAAATGCAGAGGAAAGCCCGTAAGGACCAAAAAGTACCTAAACCAAATGCTGTGGAAATCTTCAAGGACTGTCACACCAGCAAGAAGAAGGGCATGACTACACCAGTCAAAGCCGCTGTTGTAAGTACTTAATCCTCATGCCTTTTAACTACTACTTACTCTGACTTGTGCCTTGAACTGCATGGTTTGCAGCCAATGTCTATTACTCTTTTCAATTTTATACACAATTGTCTTAGTGTATCATTGCACCTTACAAGGTTTAAAAGGGAGGAGTGATGTTCCTTTGATCTTGACCCGTAATCTAGTTCCGTGCTGGACATGCCCACACAACGTTACAATTGCCTGTTTGTCTGTTCTCAGTTGTTTTGTGATATGAATGATGGCATACTATGTTTACCGTATTATAAACTTTGTCTCTTTATCCTTAGCCTTCAATACAATGTGAAGAAATAGACAATAAATTAGCGATGGTACATGGTCATATGTTTGGAACCTGGTTTTATTATGTACTTTTGTGACGCCCCCGATTCAATCATACACTAATCATGCACGCAAATGTGTACGATCAAGATCAGGGACTCACGGGAAGATATCGCAACACAACTCTAAAACATAAATAAGTCATACAAGCATCATAATACAAGCCAGGGGCCTCGAGGGCTAGAATACAAGTGCTCGATCATAGACGAGTCAGCGAAAGCAACAATATCTGAGTACAGACATAAGTTAAACAAGTTTGCCTTAAGAAGGCTAGCACAAACTGGGATACAGATCGAAAAGAGGCGCGGGCCTCCTGCACAGTATCCTCCTAACTACTCTCGGTAAATCGTCAGTGGGCTGCACGTAGTAAGTAGGCACCTCCGGTGTAGTAGTCGCCATCGACGGTGGCGTCTGCCTCCCTGGCTCCATCGTTCAGTCACAAGAACCGGGTAAAGAAAGGGGAAAAGGGGGAACAAGGCAACCGTGAGTACTCATCCAAAGTACTGCAAGCAAGGATACACTACATATGCATGGATATATGTGTAAAGGGCCATATCGATGGACTGAACTGCAGAATGCCAGAATAAGAGGGGGATAACTAATCCTGTCGAAGACTACGCTTCTGGCAGCCTCCGTCTTGCAGCATGTCGAAGAGAGTAGACTGAAGTCCTCCAAGTAGCATCGCATAGCATAATCCTACCCGGCGATCCCCTCCTCGTAACCCTGATAGAGAGCGACCACCGGGTTGTATCTGGCACTTGGAAGGGTGTTTTTTATTAAGTATCCGGTTCTAGTTGTCATAAGGTCAAGGTACAACTCCGGGTCGTCCTTTTACCGAGGGACACGGCTATTCGAATAGATTAACTTCCCTGCAGGGGTGCACCACATAACCCAACACGCTTGATCCCATTTGGCCGGACACACTTTTCTGGGTCATGCCCGGCCGCAGAAGATCAACACGTCGCAGCCCCACCTAGGCATAACAGAGAGGTCAGCACGCCGGTCTAAACCTAAGCGCACAGGGGTCTGGGCCCATCGCCCAATGCACACCTGCACGTCGCGTGGGCGGCCGGAAACAGACCTAGCCTAGTGGCGTTCTAGTCCAATCCGGCGCGCGCCGCTCAGTCGCTGACGTCACGAAATGCTTCGGCTGATACCACGACGTCGAGTGCCCATAACTGTTCCCGCGTAGTTGGTTAGTGCGTATAGGCCAGTAGCCAGACTCAGATCAAATACCAAGGTCTCGTTAAGCGTGTTAAGTATCCATGAGCGCCGAACAGGGCCAGGCCCACCTCTCTCCTAGGTGGTCTCAACCTGCCCTGTCGCTCCGCCACAAAGTAACAGTCGGGGGCCGTCGGGAACCCAGGCCCACCTCTACCGGGATGGAGCCACCTATCCTTTCAGCCCCCATCTCCGAACAGTATCACAGGTAATGTAATAGTGTAAAGTATATAGTATATGCCCGTGATCACCTCCCGAAGTGATCACAGCCCAGTAGTATAGCATGGCGGACGGACAAGAGTGTAGGGCCACTGATGGAACACTAGCATCCTATACTAAGCAGTAGGATAGCAGGTAAAGGTATCAACAAGAGTAGCAAGGGACAAAGGCTATGCAGCAGTATAGGATTAACTGAAAGCAGTAACATGCTGCACTACTCTAATGCAAGCAGTATAGAGAAGAGTAGGTGATATCTGGTGATCAAAGGGGGGGGCTTGCCTGGTTGCTCTGCCAAGAGAGAGGGGTTGTCAACTCCGTAGTCGAACTGGGCAGCAGCAGCGTGGGTCTCGTAGTCTACCAGAGAGAAGAGGGGGTAGAAACAATGAATACCATGCAAACAGATGCATATTGGTGCATGACATGACAAGTAACTATGCTAGGGGTGCCCTAATGCGGTATGAGGTGATACCGGTGAAGGGGGGAAAGCATCCGGGAAAGTATTCCCGGTGTTTCGCGTTTTCGGGCAGAGGAGCCGGAGGGGGAAAGTTGCGAGTTCGATAGGTTAGAGGGGGGTGCCGGACGAACGGGTTGCGTATCCAAAATCGTCTCGTCGTTCTGAGAAACTTTCATGTATAAAACTTTTTCATCCGAGATACGGATTATTTTATATGTTTTTTCGAAGATTAAAACAATATTCGGAAAACCCTGAAATTATGCTAAGTCTGAGAATTCGTTAGTTTAAAACATTACTTGGCTGTTTTCAAAACACTACAACTATTGATCTGTAACTCCTATGATTTTGTACCTTATATCAATCTGGAGCATTTTTCTGTGGTCTATAAGATAGTAGCACTTTCATCTCTGTTAGAGTCCATTTGATTGATCTTTAACAGCTCTAAAGTAGCTATGAAATTAAAGCTGTTTTCAGCTTTTCTATTAACAGAACATTGGAATTTGTGATTTTTGTAGGAATTAAACCATACATCAAAAGGATTTGGTCTAGTGGGATAAAATGGAGTTTGTCATGTATGCTTTCTACTCATATTATTTTTACCCATGTTAACCGCTGGTTAGACGTTGTTTAGAGGTTGTACAGAGGGTCAGACGATGTCAAATTAGAAAAGCTAGCACTAGCTACATTAACTGAATGTTACTCTAGCCGTGTAGCATAGCAGCAGGCAACGGAGCAGCAGAGCAGCGGCAGTCGGAGGCGGGCGCGTACAGAGGCGGCGGGGCTCGCCGGAATCGAGGCTCCGGTGACCATTTGGTCAGCCGAGAGCGGCTACGGGGAGAGGACGACGGCGCGCGTCGGGGAGAGGTGCCAGTGGGTGTAGGGGGTGGCCAGAGTTGGGCGTAGCGACAACGGCGGCGATACCGGCATTCAGGACTAAGCGGAAGCGGAGAAGCGCGGCGCGAGCGCGCAAGATGAGCAGCGGGGTAGCAGCTACGGGGCTCCATGAGCGCGCTAGGGTGGACGAGCGAGGTCATAGTGTTTCGGGAGCTTGGTGCTCACAGCCATGGCGGTGGCCGGAGCATGGCCACGCGGCGGAGTTAGCTATGGGGCGCCGGCGAGCTCGACTAGAGGAAGAGGAGGAGCGTGAGCTCACCAAAGTTGCTGAGACGGCCCGGGAAGACGCGCTGCTGCCGGAGTCGCTGGCGAGGCAGCGATGATCCGAGGAGGAAGAAGAAGGTCGCCCCGTGATGGAGGGGCTTCCGGCTCCTCGCCGCGGGCGTGGACGGAGAAGAAGATGATGGCACGGCAACACAGTGCCTCGGCTTGATGCGGCCCCGGGATCGATGAAGTCGAAGCGGTGGAGCTCTGGACGTCCTCCCACACGCCGGAGACGCCAGTGGCCGTGACAACGACGACGGGGCAGCGGTCACCGCAGGATCTCATGAGCTCGATTCGGTCCAGAGGGGAAGGGGATCGATGGGGATCGAGGGGGCAATGTTTGAGACAGGGGCTAGCGTTTAGGTGGGCGCTTTTATAGGCCGGGGAGGCGACGTGGTGGTCATTCGGCCATGGCGCCGTCGGATGGTTGCCACGCCATGGCCTCTGCCTCCTTTGCTGTATAGGAGAAGGGGAAAGGCCCATGGTGGGCTGGGCCAACCACTGTAGCAGTAGGCTACAATTGCACATAAGTGCCCTTTTGTTTTATTATTTGCTATAGTTGAACTTGGCACATAAGTCAAGCACATTATTCTAGAATGGCACATAAATCTTGAGGCCATTTTGTAATGTTTAAAAAATACATGTTGGTATTTAAATGGTCCATTATGATGTTGTTGGCCAACTTCATACTTTACTAGGGATTATTTATTAAGTCAAATGATGTGGTTTCAATCATGAAAACTGAACAAGCAAATTTATAGAATAGTGCGAACATTTTAGTTTTACTATTTGAAAACTTTTATTGTTTGCTTGATTTTGAATTTGCATTTGAATCGGTTTCGAACTAACAAGGGATTCACAATAGTAACGGAGGTGATGTGGCATCATTAGCAGAGTTTTTCTGTAGCCTAATTATCCGGGCGTCACAATTTTGCAATAAAATACAACTAATATTTTACATGGGTTCACCAGAATAAGTTCTGTATATAGACCAAAGCTATTTTGTTTGGTTTTGCTGCCTCCTTAATATCTTCTGTTCTTTACTACTAATGTAAAACCTCAACTTTTCAGCGAGCTATGGAAAAAATGGTGGAACCGCCACCTTCTGAAGGTGGCGAGGCAACTATAACCGCAATGTCGCCTCTTGCTGCAAAGGGGTCTGTACCTGTCCACTAACAGTGCCAAAATCACGTTCCTGCGTAATACTGGGTTGGTTGTTAAGGCAATATCGTCCAAACTGCCTCATTATCAAGATATGCAAGCTCAAAGCAATGTTGTATCTGCGCTCCAGACACAATTCCATTCCCTACCAGAGGCCCTCTGTGAAACAAGGAGAAAAATTGCTCAATGTCGTCAAGATCTGCATGGTTTTGAAACCAGACTATCCGACATTTGCTATGTTGTTCAGGAGCCTAGGGGAAATGAAGGCGAGGGTTATGGTGTTCCATCGGACAATACAACATGAAAACGTAATAGTCAGGTCAAATGAACCGAAGCTTCTAACTTCGTGGTGCATTTATCTGCTAGACTGTTAAGTTTTATGCCAAGCTTCCTTTTGTTATATAGTTGTAATTTTTTTTGGTGCGATAAAAAATTTATTCTTAACGTAAAGCCACCGGCTGAAGAAAACAGCAAGCCATTTTTGTATAGTGTAGGGTGTTCCCTATGTTTGCACTGGTGGCGATCTTTGATGCCGAGTGGATGTAATCTGTGCAATCTCCTTAATAGCCTAGCGTTAGTTTCGGCCTTATTTATTTCCTAGTCTTCTTTTTCCCTGGTTTGCTAGTGGCCAGAACTACCCATGGGCCATATACGGACCGTAGGATCCATGGGTCTCCTACGGGCCGTCGATAAATGGGCCTGTAATCGGTGGACCTCGGGCCGTCGATAAATGGGTCTAGGGTCGTCAGATAAATGGGTCTACATGGGTCGTAATCGGGCGTAATTGGTATCGGCCCAGCACGGTAACGGGCCGTTAACAGGCCGTAGGACTGCAAAAGCTTAATTCTGTCACAGGAATAACGGGTCGTTAATGGGCCGTAATATAGACGGGCTGGCCGTAAACAGCCGACTCTTGCCATGGGCTGAATTTGGCCCATTAGGGTAATGCATCAAAGAATGGGCCGACTCTTGCCATGGGCGAATTTGGCCCATTTGGGGAACATGCCAAGAACGGGCCGACTCTTGCCATGGGGACGAAATTGGCCCATTAGGGAACAGCCAAGAACGGCCGGTAGTAATCGTGGGCCAAATAGGAGCCCAAGAACGTATGGGCCGTCAATAGGCCGAAAGCTAACACGGTCTGGAAACGGCCCATGTAAATCACGAGCCGTTGACGGGTACAAAGAAAATTACTGTTCATTATGGGCTAGAGTCACCGTGGGCCTGTAAAGGGCCGAAAGTACGAAGGCCTCGTATGGGCCGAAAGACGCCGTGGGCCATACATGGGCCGAAAGTGAAATGGGCTGGTGTTATATTCGACGGGCCACATGACGTTGTTGGGCCGATTTCCTTTAGTGCCTAACGGGCCGTAAAATGGGCTATTTGCGAAGAGACCGTTAACAGGCTTTTCATGGGCCAGCCCGTTAACTTTTGACCAAGTGAAACGGGCCGGCTTTGTAAGCTAAATGGGCCAGTGTTGGGCCGTGGCACGTGTCGACATATCATAGGCGCCTATCTGACCCACTGACGAGCTGACACGTGTTTCGTCCGGCCAATAAGAATTTTACACGTGGAAATTTCCCATTGTTCGGGGCTGTTAACGGGTTATCGGATCCAAAACCCGACCCGATAGCTTAACGGCGTTCCGTTACGGTAGATGCCACATGTTGGTCACCCTTGACGAAAAGCACTTCGCGGACGCTCGATTTATCGTCATGGAAGTGGACACTTCCGTGATGATAATTTTGGTAATGTCATGGAACACTTCTACGACAGCACATGTATGACTATCTTGATTCTATCATAAATTTGTCATGGATGTACATGCATGACAAAAAACGCGACCTACTGTGACAAACACGTATCATCATAGAAGTGTATTTTTTTGTAGTGCCCCCTACCGCATTATCCACAACAATTCAATTGCAACACCTCTAGACATAGCAAACCGGGGGCTCCATAACACATATAGCCCCCGCAGGTGTGAAACCACAAACAACATCTTCTAAAAAGATGCTAGAGGCAAAGGCCAAGTTTTACTGGTTCACCACTCTAACGGTTGTCTTTGGATCACCAAAACATGCTACGCCAGATAATAAATGTTCAGCACCTTCCCACCATGCGGTAATTTACTGTATGCTAACGGGATGAACCACGTTGACTAGATTCCACGTGGTAAATCACTCAGGCCAACACCGTGTGATGCAATCACACCTATGGGCAAGCCCGAACCCCGCCCTCAGAGCGGAAATCATACAGCTGCCGGAGTGGCGAGTCGCGCATGCCTATCAAAATTTTGATATGACAGCCAACTATCCGGACACCAAGTGAGGAGTACGCGCTATTTCACGGTATAACGGTTGTGTTTACCAGGGCCCGATCAGGAACCCTTAGACCAACTAAAAGAGGACGTTCAGCTGCCTCCAAGCATTTGCCTTTACAAACTAACTTTGACGCAGAACAAGATTGGCGGCGTGGAATCAGCCCGGACACACAATGGCAGGAACATGCAGTTAGAAGGCAGTTCGGATTCACTCTTGATCCACTAACAACCCCCTCCACACTACTAGAAATACCACTACTAATGGCGCACCTAATATGGCCATTAATGGCGCATCACTGGTGCGCCATTGATAGCACGCCATTAGTAATTTTTACTAATGGCGCACCACCTGGTGCGCCATTAGTATCTGTTATACTAATGGCGCACCACCTGGTGCGCCATTAGTATATGCCAAGGGTGCGCCATTAGTATGCCTCCTGTGGGCATGTATACCTGTGTGCTTTGGCATACTAATGGCGCACCACCTCTGATGCGCCATTAGTAATCAAGAGATACTAATGGCGCACTACCCAAAGTGATGCGCCATTAGTATAGATCGTTATACTAATGGCGCATCGTCATGTGATGCGCCATTAGTATGAATATTAGTTTTTTTATTTTTTTATTTTCTGTTTTTTGCACAGGTTACAAAATGTATAATTTGACAAAATATAGACAGCACACATCAACAATAGATTCATCAAATACAATAGAAGATTAGTCTTTGAATACAATTCATCATATTAGTCTCCGAATACAATTCATCATATTAGTCTCCGAATTGAAAAGACCGAACAAAGATAGAACATTATATTACAAGTCTCGAGACCACGAGTAGCGAGTTTATCTTCGCATTACAAGTCGATATCGATCATCTAAACTACCATCACATAGAAGAGAGCTGCGGTCATCACGATGAGCATCATCACGATGAAACTCGTCTTCATCCGGTTCCTCCAACGCAACCTCCCCTCTCCCGCTAGATAGCGGGCGATTCTAGATTCGCCTCGGCCCTAGTGGTGTACCTTTGTAATCAAGTACCGCTGAATCGGTGAACCTGTCTCCGACACTCCTCCCAGTCATCGTAGACTCCGAACCTTACCCTTGTACACGACATACGCCGGCATCGCTATGCACTAGCCAAACGAAACGTTAGTACCAATTCACGCATAATACATAAGCAATATATAAGTATGCAATGTAACGATCGGAAGAGAAAAGCAAGACATTAATAGCATCGATTACATCTAAGTTGAACGACTCTCAAAACCAAAGAGACATACTACAAGTTCATTAAAGTTTAATTACAACATGAGCCAATCGATGTTTCAGAACTAGACAACTCGACTCAAGGGATCAAGCGTGGATGAAGCCGCCGTCTATCGTGGGAGTCATGAAAGAACGGGCGTTGTCATCCCGCATTTGTAGCATTGTGTCGATGTCACCGCTGGATGGTTGATTTCGAGGTAGAACTGCCCCGAGGTACGAAGCGACATCTTGATGGATGATTTCCGCAAACTCCGATCGATGCGAAAGAATTCTTGCCTGGAGGTCCGCGCCCTGGATTGCCGACACGCCGCGCCCAATCTTGAGTTTACTCGGTAGCGTGAAGTTGATGATGGTCCTTACGATCGCCTCGCATGTGATGGATGGCGAGTAGGCACCCTTCGACTGGCCAGCGGCTGCTTGACGCAGCGTAACGTCAGACAGGGGAGAACACGTATTTCACGAATAGGCCTGGTGAAGGTGCCTCCAGATTTGTCGAGCCGGGAGAACATCATCAAGAACCTTCTTGACATTTGTGTAGTCTACGTCGATCGACGGTCCGGTCGAAATACGCGGGCCATGGAATATTTGGGGCTTAGGAGGATGAGCGTGCAACGTGTGTCACCGCAGAAAACAAGGAATGTTAAAAGAAAAACGATCGAAATGTAAGAATTCATATGTTACGGGCGGTTGAGGGAGGACTTACTCGGGAAAGTAAGGCACGAGGAAGTTATCCTTATCTTGGTTTGCCGTAATGACGCCTTGAGGTAAGAACTCGCGACTTGCCGGGTCCCCGCCGCTGCCCAAGATCTTGGCACGCATGTAGAAGGGGTCGACTATCACGATGTCCGGGTCTTGTCGCGAATGATCCGCATCTCCATACTCAGCGAAAATAGCCGAACGAAGGTGTAGTGCAGCGGATGAAGGTTCAACATAGCGTGGATGTCATCAAAACCAGGACGATCGTACGCCCGATGGAGTTATCCACAAAGCCCTTGCCCTCTGGCACCTTGGCCGCGAAAACCGGGTATGCCACATCCTTCTCCCTGAGACGCCGCTTCTCCGGAGAAAGAACACTGTCATGCAGACTCCGCATAGCACCGGTTGCAGCATTGAGCATATTTGTCGGTAGCATCGCCCTACCCGCCACATGCACCCTCCTCGAGATATCCTGCGGTGAAGGTGGCCCGTCCTGAGCACGGATCGCATTTCGGTGCCGGGCTGGCTCGCACCCTTCTTAGTCTTTCTTTTGCGTGCCTTCTTCTTCTCCCGTAATGGGACCGAGTTTTGCCTCATGCACCGCCTTCTTGAGTGTGTTGGGGCTGATAATATTCGCACCTCGCCTATCTCGAGGCTCGGTGAAGTCGGCAATGGAGGCGCCTCCTCGAGAGCTGAACGCCGACGGCGCTGTTGCAACTTGAGCTTCTCCGCTGCACGAGCTAGCTCGCACACGTATTTTGTTGGGTTTGGTTCTTGAGAAGGAGGCCCCATGAAGTCGCCATCGCACTCCATGCTCGGCAAAGTAATCGATCGACGCTGCCAAATGTATCATAGTCGTAAATGCCGCCGTCATTCGATCCCGTGCCATATGCATGTTTGGATCCAAAGTGGCATAGGGATGTCCGCACCGTTCGGCGGTCTTGCCATGGGGCCGACTTACGCCGCACGATCGGGCGGTGTTGTCTTTGGGGTGGTGTCCCCGCCCAAATGAATCGCTCTTCGCCAAAGCAGGGCCAGCTCGAGCAGTGCAATCGAGGGTCATCACGTCATCATCGCCGGCCCCGACGGGTCGATTCGGAGGTAACAAGTCGTCGCAGCCTGGCAGCACCGAACCAGTTGAACCCTAAACAAGTTGGGTGGCATCCGGGTACCGTGGAACAAGGGGTTGCCCGTTGAACGATTTTGCCCTTGGCGACATCGACCAACTCGTTGTTCACGAATTGGAGGAGAGTGCACGGAACGTCGGCGGCGCCTGCGAAACATGTAGGGCGTCGTGGATGCCCGATCAAAGGCAAGGAGATGAAGTCCTCGGTCGAGAGAGGCTTAATTAGTTACCGTGATGATGGCATCGAGCTCGGCTAATGTAGAGGCACCGCCAACGGCGGGCGTGCAGTTGACGGAGGGGCCGCTTGCTGCAGAGGTGCCGGCCGACGTACACCCGGGTGCATTAAGCTCCCGTGCCGGCGTCGGAGACACCAATGCCGCCCGCCGGAGGCACCAATGGCCCCGCCATCGCATTATGCGAGTTGCTGGCCGTGAAGCTAGGAATTGGGGCGGCCCCCTGGCCGCCTGCAATCCACGCGACTCAACCCCGAGATAAAGGTAGGCACAAGGGCGGTGATCGCCGCCCGAGTCGTTGTTCCACTTGCTCTTGGACAATCTTCGAATCCGCGCCACCTGTGCCTTTGAGTTCTTGAACCTCTCGCTACCGGGCTTTCCGAGCTGGTCTTTTTCTCCTTCCGCACACCAGCGGTATAGTATGACCCCATTTTGTCGACAAGCCTTTGCCGGCCACACGACCAGCCGACGTCACCATCGAGCTTATCCTTGTTCTTCATTACATTCAACCCCTATTTAGAGTGGTGTCCCAAGGGTTGCTCGAGTCGACCCCGCCATCGCTTTCAAATACCGCCATGAAGGAATGTGAACCATTTAGAAATTCGCTTCATTAATTAGAATGCAACCATATGGAGCTAATTACGCTGGGGTGTATTCCTTACTGTAACAAGCTCAAGCTGCCTGGTCTTCGGATCCGTGGTAAGCTCCTTTGTTTTCGGGTCCTTCTTGTACCGGCCCCGACAAAGTTCCTGGTCTGCTTGTCACCGTATGTATCGAAGAGGGGTGGTAGGCCTTGCTCGGCACGGTCCGCCTCCTCCTTGTCCCATATAGGCTCCGCCACTCTGTAACCGCCGGGACCGAGTGTGTGTTCCCCTATGTTCAGCTCCCGCATTTGTTTCCCCCACTCACTTGATTGGGAGCTTGCGGTGCTCGAGCAATTGATCTTGAAGTCGTTGTAGTCATCTTCGGTGATCGAAGGATTTTTCTCCTTGATCTTCTCATAACTCTCACCTTTCTCGATCATTCTCTTCACATTGCTTTTCCAAGTAGACAGGGCCTTGCTCATGTTCGTGAGGGCAGCATTGTTCACTTTATTCCCTTTGAGGCTTGTGTTTTCAAATTCAGCGGGGAACCTGTATCGTTCGTGCAGCTTCGTGAAGAGGAGGTTGCGCAAATTCCCTCGGTCAGATGCCTCGTGTTCTCGGTGTTGATCGAGACGGTGCTCCGGACAATGCACCCGAGCTGAAGCGAAAATTCTTGACTATTCGCTCGGGCGCCGTTGGATTCCCGTTGGAGTCCACTTCAAGAACTTCCTCCTTGAGGGTGCGGAGCACGATCGGGCGCCGTCCTTCCGCTGCCTCTTCGGCTGGCTGCCATCATGCGCGGCGCCGCCATCTTCATGGTGGCATCCTCGGCGGCACCATCGGTGGTGGCATCGATGTGGTCATCCTCGGCGGCACCATCCGTGGTCTCGTGGATCGGTGGGGAAGGCGGCGGCCTCATACAAGTGAGGTTGTTCCTCCATCTCCTGGGACAGCTCCTGTAATGCCTTGTCAGCCTCAACCCCGGCCTCATCGTTGTGGGCCATGTTTCTCTCTAAATAGAAACAAAGTTTGGTCAATAAGTTGGTTATTGTCAAGGAACAAGATCATGGTCTCATCATTTAGGGTTTGTCGACACCGAGGCATCCTAAAATCTAAGCTTTTATCATTGAGGGTTTTTCGACGCCAAGGCACCCTAAAAGCCTAACTTTTCATCATTTCGGTTTTTATCGACACCGAGGCACCCTAAAAGCCATGCATTAGTCACAAGTACGCCGGGCACTTGATCCTACTTAATTAACTACTAAGATACCCGGCCCATGCATTAGTCACAAGTACCCCATATGTCCTATTTTTAGCAAAGTCATGCTAAAATTCACGGAAAATTTCAGCATGACCTTTGCTGAAAATAGGACATATGGAGTATTCAATTTGCCGGAACGGAAGTTAATCGACATTCCGCAAACTCAAGGGCCTCTCGGGTACCTGCAAAATCATCACGACACAATGGTCGGAGACAAAACCCAGCAAACTAGCAAAATCATCACAAATTGTTTTCTGTTAAAGATGATCATCATCTTTACAAGTCTTTCTCAATGTGATCACAAGTAATTCAGAGGCATCACAAGTAATTCAGAGCATCACAAGGCATTAGTAGTTCAAGACATGAACAAGTTTTACAAAGCACATCAATATGTATTGTATTTCATTGTGGAGTTATATACAGTATGTTACAACAAAGAAACAACTTAATCCATGCCTCAGCTTATCAACAGTCATTACTTGTCAAATACGTAAGAAGGAACAATTTACTTGTGACATAGTTACAAATGATGACAGAATAAAGCAACACCCTACACTAGCCTAAAAACAAGTGAAGTTTCACCCATATAAGAACAAGTGAATTCTAGTCCCATTGACACTCCTGGTTTTCTACAAACACCAAGTACTAGGGCACACAAAAGTTCTGAAATTTGTGTGCCTAACTGAATTAACTGAATTTTCAAGAACGAATAAACTGAATTTTCAAAACTGCAAGAAGCCAATTAAAAAATCCAACAGCACTAGAACTGAGCTGATTGGATGTAGTTTTGTTCACTGTTATGAAGAGAAACTTCTTCTTGTAAGAAAGGACTTGGCGTGTGGTTTGGAATATTCAGAAATCAAGTTGAAATATAAAACCATATAGAGGTAGGTATGCTACAAGTCTACAACATATATACTAATTAATCAACTGCAATCAGAGACAGTTTCTTCTTCTAAGTCCATCTCACGGTTCGCTGAATTAAGAAAATACATCATCATTTCAGAAAACTTATGCAAACTACTCAAAACAGGAAGAAGAAGAAAAACACATTTCGTATGAAAAAACTGCATGCAAAATAGCTTTCAACTTAACTCGAATGCTTGTATATATCATTATAAAAATTGGGTGCTAACTGACGCAAACTTCGATAATCATTCAGAGCAGCTCAACAAACTTTGAACAAGCAGGACTCATGGCCAAATTAAAGTAGAGTAATCCTACGGTGCATTTCCGATAAATCCATGGATGGATGTACGTATCACTACAGATTGAACACAACATTTCCATTAATTTTTTCTCCACCTGGTAGTATAATAACTATACTCTAATTCAGTAAGTAATTTAATCTCTGGGCCAAGACCTACAAGTATACTCTAATTCAGTTTATTTTTTGTTGATCTATATGCTCATATATGCAGACGAGGCTAGACACTTTTCTGCCACTCATATGCCACTGATAAAAAAAATGAACTTTCACCAGTAAGTTGTAACTTGGCAGCCAGTCAGTTTATACAACAAAGATAATCATATATTTCTATGAACACTAGACGCCAATCTGAGGATAAAAAAGCATCTACTAGTAACTAGTGCATATGATCATCACTAGCCCATAATAGTAATTAAGTTTTTTTGTAGACAAACAACATGTTTATCTTTCGTGCATCTACATCTCAGAGTGTACCGAACAAAACCCAGAGCTTGGTGCTATCCAACTATTAAAACCACACAGCTGCATGGCTCCTAGCAGCAATTTCACAAGTAAATTCAATGCAAGTCCAAGAAGACAGCACATAGCTCAGACACTGTGGCTGTGGGGATTGTCCTCAATGCAACTCCTTCAAAATAGAGAGACTGTCTTCAATGTAAAGGTGTGAGAATTCACGATCACCGCCAAGAAGTAGATGACGCCTTCCCGTCACCGCAAAGAAAGAAGAAGAAAATGTTAGCAAACTCTACAGCCTACAAATAAGGCAGCTACATGTTAAACCAACCATGACGGGTACAAAGACCATATGACGCTGGCAAACCAGAGCTTCGCCTTACTTAGTCCCCTTGATGTTATTGTTTGTTTTGGTTCTGTTTTAATTAGGCCTGTAACCGTAATCCGATTATTGTGAGTGTCCATGGCCTTTATGTATGGCATGGCCAGTGTGATTTTATTAATCTATAAAAGCTCGACCTACCAACTTGTAAGCATTCGACAACTCAATTAATTGGGTCGAGAAGGTCCAAACCTGCCATACATAGCAGCTCTGCTGCTCAAAACTCGTAAGCAAGATCAAGCATAAACAAAAAAATTGTTCCACAATTTGCACTAGGAAACCGACAGAAACAGTACAAATTGCAACACAAGATGGTGAGTTTCAACGCCTTGACAGATCCAAATTCACCACCGACTAGAAAAGTAGGATCCTGAATAAACAAGAACCACCACGCTGCATATCGAAGTCAGTGGGTGCTATTTACCGCTGCGATTCGGCTGTGGTTGAGATAGCGGAATTTCTTACCGGGAGGGGATGGAGAGACAAGACGGCGCAGCGAGGAGATCCTGTGGGCGTGGTCGTTGTGGTGGTCGTGCGCGGGGTGGGATCTGCAGAACAAGTCTGCCCAATGAAGGAAGCAAGCACGTGAGAGGAGGCTATGGACTTGCGGAATGGAGAAGTAAGGAGGAGGTGGTCGTACCTTGGGCGTCTAGTCTAGGTCCTGCGGCGCCGTGGCGTCGAGGGAGGCGGGTCGACGGTGGTGTGGACGGGGCGGGGTCGAGGTGGGGCAGCGGCGTCGGGGCGGGGTCGAGGCGGCGTCCGCGCGGGGGGGCCGCGTCCGGGCGGCGGGGTCGGGCGGCGTCTGGGCGGCGTCCGGGCGGCGGGTCGGGCGGCGGCGTCCGGGCGGCGGGGTCGCGTCGAGGCGGCGGGGCAGCGTCGAGGTCGCGGGGACGGTGGCGTCGAGGGAGGCGGGGCGAGGGAGAGGAAGGCGAGGAGAGGCGAGGGAGGAGAGGGCGAGGCGAGGGCGAGGGCGAGGCAGCGGCGGCGGGCGGTGGATCGAGAGGGAGAGAACCGGGCGAGGGGATCGGGCGAAGGGGATCGGGCGAAGGGGGATCCAGGGGATCGGGTTAATACTAATGGCACACCTCACCGTGGTGCGCCATTAGAATTTTTGTTATTTCAACTCGAGCCAAAAGGTTATGTAGTACCAGAACCTATCCATGTCAAGCCCACTCTACTAGCTCGACTGGTCAGCAGCCAGTTCTCACACTGTGAGGTCCCGGGTTCGACTCCTGTGCTCCACAAATTTTTAGCATTTAAAAAGCTGTTTGATACTTATTTATGTTTAAATATGTTCAAACTTGTTTAAATAATAACAGTAATATTTTTTATAAGACATTAGCATTTAAAAAGCTGTTTGATACTTATTTTTTATAAGACGGTGCTGGGTGCAGGGTCGGGCGGCGGCGGTTGAGTAGGGGAATCGAGGGTGCGGGGGGTCATGGCAGCGGCCGTGGACTGGGGGTGCTCGGCGAGGGGGACGGATCTGGCGAGGTGGGACAGCGATCGAGATGGAGGGGGATCGAGGTGGGCTCCACAAAATTTTTTAGCATTTAAAAAGCTGTTTGATACTTATTTGTGTTTAAAATGTTCAAACTTGTTTAAATAATAACAGTAATATTTTTTATAAGACAGTATCATTTATAAAGCTGTTTGATTCTTTTATTTTTTTTAAGTCGGTGCGCGGGGTGCGGGGGGTGGCGGTTGAGTAGGGGAATCGAGGGTGCAGGGGTCGGCGCGGCCGGTGGACTGGGGTGCTTTCGGCGAGGGGGCCGGATCTGGCGAGGTGGGATAGCGATCGAGATGGAGGGGATCGAGATCGAGTGTCCATGAAATTTAAAAATATTCATGATAGTTCAAAAAGTACCCATGAAATACAATCGAGAAATGAAGGCTACGATTTAAATACAATCGATCTTAGCTAGCTATCTGTTCACAATCTTCTTGCCCTTCTTTTTCGCAAATGGAGTTCTTCTGTGGAACGGACGACTTTAGGTAGGGTGGTCCTGCTTCTTCTTGTGGTGTATGCTGCTACTTCATCATCGTCGTCATGTTCGATCCTCGGGTCGCCGTACTTGTCGAAGTCTTGCTCATTGGCTACTCCATCCATTCCGATGATCTTCCTTTGCCTCTCCTCACACCAACACGACCGGGCTTTGGCGGGTCGGTAATGAAGAAGCATTGGTCCACTTGGGAAGCCAGTACCCATGGCTCATTTTTCATGTGGCGTTTGCGCCCGTGGTCTTGGATTTGGCTTCGTATAACCATGGTGGTGAAATACCGGTCTTCTTTTATGACGTTCTTGGCCCATCCGACCACGGAACATCGGACCTTCTCTCCAGCGTAGCTCAAAGCACCCAGATCTCCTCGATCCTTCCGTAGTATCTGTCCTTGTCGTTACCGTGTAGGATTCCATCGTTACCCCGGAGTTCCGATAACCATCGCTCTTCATGTCCTTGGCCTCGGTGTAGAATGTGTAGCCGTTGATATCGTGCGCCTCATAGGTCATCGTTGTGCTCGGCGCTCGTGACAAGGCGAATATGAGTTGTTCTTCCGCCGGAAGAATCCTCATGTAAAGGGTACGATGTAAGCTTATGCTTGAACCAACGCGTGAAACATGAGTTGTGCTCTTTGAGTGTATCTCCGTCCGTCCTCTGTTGGCCTCGGTCATTGTACGCCTTTTTAATAAAGTTTTTGTGCTCTACCACCCAAGGATCGACCACGCCTATGTGTTGTAGCGCGACTAGGTTTGCTCTTTCAAAGTCGGCGAGTCGACCCTCGAAGTCGACATGCATTTCGCGGCGACCCTCACGGTGACCCCATCCAACGAGCCTGCCGAGGTGCCTGTTGACGGGCAGACCAACGGGGTTCTCGATGCCTAGATAATTCGTGTAGTAGGAGATGCACTCTTCGGTCAGAAAGCCCCTGGCTATGCTTCCTTCTGGACGTGACATGTTGCGAACGTATCCTTTGATGACACCATTCATCCTTTCGAACGGCATCATGCTGTGCAGGAACGCCGGCCCGAGTTGGATGATATCCTCCACTATATGGACCAGCAGATGCACCATGACGTCGAAGAATGCGGGCGGGAAGTACATCTCAAGCTGGCATAGTATCTCCACGATCTCTTCCTCAGAGCCTTCTCGAGTTGCCTCACGCCAATCGACTTCCGAGAGATGACGTCGAAGAAGTTGCATAGGCCAAATAGCGTTTCACGGACGCGGCGCTGGCCCATGATCCCAATGGATTGCAACCGGAAGTATCTGCGTCATCAAGACGTGATACCGTGAGACTTCATCCCGCTGAACTTCTGCTTCACTGGGTCTAGGTATCTGCTTATCTTCCCCACAGAATCAGAAGGAAGTTTTACTCCTAGGAGGCAGGTGAAAAACTGCTCGATCTCCTCCCGACTTAGAGTGAAGCACGCGGAGGGTAGTCATTTCCGGTCTTCTTGGCCTTTTTGCCTTTGCGACGACTTTACGTGTCCTGCTTCGCCTCATCATCATCATCATCATCATCATCATCATCATCATCATCATCATATATAGCGTGAAGCTCCCCGCCGATGCCCATTGATTTCAAGTCTGCCCTTGCTTTCGCCCATCTTTGGTCCTCTCTCGGCATGTTGAGCAGGGTACCAAGCAGACTCGCACACGTTCTTCGTGATATGCATGACATCAAGGCTGTGAGGCACACGGTGGATCTTCCAAGACGGGCAAGTCCCGTAAAACAGACCTCGTTTTCCATACCTTCAGCAGCTGACTCTGGCGCCTTTTCGCTTCTTTCCGGCTCTGGCGCCTTTTGCTTCTTTCCGTAGTGGGCAGTCTTTCCAATTTTTCAACAGCTTGTCTATTTCCTCGCCGCTCCTCGTAGCAGGCGTTTTTTGAGTTCGGTTTCACCATCGAACAGATCCTTGCGTTTCCTCCACGGGTCATCGCCGAAGCCACCTTCGATGTCCCATGAACACGGTTTTCAAGACCCGGATCTCTATCTAGCTGGCGATACGTTGTGTCATCCATGCACCTTACGCATCCGTAAAAATCCGTGGACTACCTGCCCCACGACATATCCAGAATCGAGATAGTCGTGGCACCGTCGTGAGCAAAGGCGGCTCTCATAGGGAAATATTCTTTCTCTCGCGGCCCCACGTATTGACACGGCGTTTTCCACAGCGTGTCAAGCTCCTCTTTCGCAGCCCTAGATACAGATTGATGTCGTTCCCTGGTTGTTTCGCCCTTCAATTAGCATACTCATGTGAATGTACTTCCTCTTCATGCACAACCAGGGGGAAGGTTGTACATCCACACAAACACAGGCCAGGTGCTATGTGTGCTTCTCTGGCTGCCAAACGGATTGACTCCATCGGTGCTCGCGCCAAAGACGATGTTCCTTGGATCGTTCCCAAATTCGAGTCTTCGGTTCAACGCTTGCCACTAGCTCGCATCCTTAGGGTGACTCAGCATCTTGTCTTTTTTATCTATCTCCGGATCATTTGCGTCATCTTCCCGCTTCTTCTCCTCCCTATCCGCGTGCCAACGCAGGAGCTTTGCTACCTTAGGGTCCGCGAAATAGCGCTACAGACGAGGAGTGATCGGAAAGTACCACACCACTTTTCGAGGAGCTTTCTTCCTCTTCTTGTATCGAGTGACGCCAAGACACCGACATATGGTAGACTCCGCGTGCTCGTCCGATAAATGATGCAATTGTTCATGCACACATGGTATTTCACGTGCGGTAAATCCAGAGGACACACGATTTTCTTCGCCTCCTCCAAACTGGTCGGGCACTTGTTCCCTTGGGAAGACGTTCGTGCGAATGACATGTTCTCGTCGAAGCTACGCGCCGGTCATTTTGTGTTTTACCTTCATCTCCGTGGCCATGAGCGTTACTTTCAAAGCGGTATCCTCGGCCTGCATCCTTCATACAATGGAGTAACCGCGTCTAACTCAAGTTGATCCATCTTGGCTTTCTCTCGGGCGGCAGCTCTTGCGTTATCCGTCGCTTGAGAAGCAGCTCTTGAATATGAGGGTCCTGCACCGGCCCATCGATGGTCCAGCGTCGTCGCTCCGCCGCATCATCATCTTCATGATCATGCCCGTCGCCTGCTCCGCATCTTCCTCATCATCATGTCCTGCATATTCTACATGATGACTGTATGCAACATCACGCCGTGATCATCTCCGGGATTCTTCGTCTTCTCGCCCGCCCGAGCCACGGTGGTTGTCTTGCTGCCCTTCCTCATTTCTTGCCCGCCCGCATGCATGGACGACTTCAGTAGTCATCTTCATCACCTTGCCACCGATAGCCATCCATGAAACCACGCAACAGCAGGTGGTCCCGCACCTGCCGAATCCGGCTCCGCAATAAGGCTCTTCACTTGCATCTTCGACACGGACATCTTATCTCCGTCTCGTTCTTTTGAAGCATCTCGGCCTTCAGCGGACCTCAAAAACCTATTCCACGATGCCTTCGTCATCGTGCGGACTATGGTCGCTGCGAGGTAGAGCAAAACGATATTTTAGAACCAAACAAAAATTTGGCATGACTTTCCCTAAAAATAGGACCAAAAGAATGCTTAATGCCAAAATTCTCATTAAACGGAAATGAATCAACATTCCGCAAAATATTGGCAACTATCGCATTTCAAATACCAGTACACCTCCAAACACAAACACATATGCAACACCACAAACATATGCAACACCACGAACATACATAGATCTAGCTAGGCCGTAAAAAGTGCATGTGCACATTGTTGTAAGGAGAACAACCTAAATATAGCTTCCCCTTACTTACCTATTAAAACAAGGTAATTTAACCACTTAATTTGAATGAATCTATGGTGGAAATGAGGTGAAAAAGAGGAGGCACCCGAGACAAGGAGGAGGTGGAGAGAATGAAGTGGGGAGAAAGTGAGTGTGTGGGTAGGAGAGGCTGTCCCAAATATCTTGTTGCTGCCCACTTACTAATGGCGCACCTCTTGCATGGTGCGCCATTAGTAGTTACAACTACTAATGGCGCACTTAAGCAGGATGCGCCATTAGTATGTTTGGATAGGCGCACTAGTTCAAAAAAAAATTCTATACTAATGGCGCACCCACTGCCTGGTGCGCCATTAGTAGTTACAACTACTAATGGCGCACTTTGGCAGGATGCGCCATTAGTATGTTTGGACAGGCGCACTAGTTCAAAAAAAAATTCTATACTAATGGCGCACCTACTGCCTGGTACGCCATTAGTAGTTACAACTACTAATGGCGCACTTGGGCCGGATGCGCCATTAGTATGTTTGGACAGGCGCACTAGTTAAAAAAATTTTTGATACTAATGGCGCACCCATAGCATGGTGCGCCATTAGTAGTTTAAACTCTAATGGCGCATCAGATGGTGGTGCGCCATTAGTATATACTAATGGCGCACCATCTTTCTGGTGCGCCATTAGTGTCAATCCCATCTATAGCCCTTTTCCTAGTAGTGCCAACCCGACCATCACAGGTTCCGCCAAAAAACACCTCTTTTCATAATCATACATCATACTCATATGCATAGACATATCATCTTACTACAATGCGTAGACTTAAATAACACTTACCGGCCATCGCTTTTCATCGACACCTCGTATTACGCCCGATTACGCCAGGGGCTTCATAATACGGCAATAAAGTCCGAACACCTTCTCGGTCGCTCGGCACCCCGAACTTATAGCACTATATTCACTACAAAAAAAATACACTTCCGTGATGATACGTGTTTGTCACAGTAGGTCGCGTTTTTTGTCATGCATGTACATCCATGACAAATTTATGACAGAATCAAGATAGTCATACATGTGTTGTCGTAGAAGTGTTCCATGACATTACCAAAATTATCATCACGGAAGTGTCCACTTCCATGACGATAAATCGCGCGTCACAGAAGTGTTTTCGTCAAGGGTGACCGACACGTGGCATCCACCATAACGGAACACCGTTAAGCTATCAGGTCGGGTTTTGGATCCGATAACCCGTTAACAGCCCCGACCAATGAGAAATTTCCACGTGTAAAATTCTTATTGGCCGGACGAAACTAGTGTCAGCTCGTCAGTGGGTCAGATAGGCGCCTATGATATGTCGACACGTGCCACGGCCCACCATTGGCCCATTTAGCTTACAAAGCCGGCCCGTTTGACTTGGTCAACAGTTAACGGGCTGGCCCATGAAAAGCCTGTTAACGGTCTCTTCACAAATAGCCCATTTTATAGCCCGTTAACTCACGGCCCGTTAGGCATTAAAGGAAATCGGTCCAACAACGTCATTTGGGCCGTCGAATATAACACCAGCCCATTTCACTTTCGGCCCATGTAAGGCCCACGACGTATTTCAGTCCATATGAGGCCTTCGTATCTTTCGGCCCTTTACAGGCCCACGGTGACTCTAGCCCATAATGAACAGTAATTTTCTTTGTACCCGTTAACGGCCCGTGATTTACATGGGCCATTTCCAGCCCGTGTTAGCTTTCAGCCTATTGATGACCCATATGTACTTGGGCTCCTTTTTCGCCCTCGACATTTCCCCGCCCACATCGGCTGTTCCCCTAATGGGCCAAATTCGGCCCATGGCAAGAGTCGCCCCGTTACTGGCATGTTCCCCAAATGGGCCAAATCTGGCCCATGGCAAGAGTCGGCCCGTTACGGGCTTGTTACCCTAATGGGCCAAATTCGGCCCATGGCAAGAGTCGGCCCGTTACGGGTCTGTTACCCTAATGGGCCAAATTCGGCCCATGGCAAGAGTCGGCCCGTTTCTGGCAGCCCGTCCGATATTCTGGCCCATTAATGACCCGTTATGCCTGTGACAGAATTAAGCATTTGCAGTCCTACGGTCTGTTAACGGCCCGTTACCGTGCTGGCCCGATACCAATTACTCCAGATTATGGCCCATGTAGACCCATTTATCCGACGGCCCGAGGCCCACCGATTATAGGCCCATTTATCAACGGCCCGAGGCCCACCGATTACAGGCCCATTTATCGACGGCTCGTAGGAGACCCATGGATCCTACGGCCCGTATATGGCCCATGGGTAGTTGCGGCCACTAGCAAACCAGGGAAAAAGAAGACTAGGAAATAAATAAGGCGAAACTAACGCTTAGGCTATTAAGGCGATTGCACGTAGTACATCCACTCGGCATCAAAGATCGCCACCAAAGGTAAATATAGGGAACACGCTACACTATACAAAAATAGCTTGTTGTTTTCTTCACCGGTGGCTGCGTTAAGAATAAATTTTGTATCGCACCAAAACAAATTACAACTATATAACAAAAGGAAGCTTGGCATAAAACTTAACAGTCTAGCAGATAAATGCACCACCAAAAGTTCAGAAGCTCGGTTCATTTGACCTGACTGTTGAGTTTTCATGTCAGATTGTCCGATGGAGCACCATAACCCTCGCCTTCATTTCCCTAGGCTACTGAACAACATAGCAAATGTCTGATAGTCTGGTTTCAAAACCATGCATATCTTGATGACATTGAGCAATGTTTCTCCTTGTTTCACAAAGGGCCTCTGTTAGGGAATGGACTTGTGTCTGGAGCGCAGATACAACATTGCATTGAGCTTGCATATCTTGATCATGAGGCAGTTTGGACGATATTGCCTTAACAACCAACCCAGTATTACGCAGGAACGTGCTTTTGGCACTGTTAGTGGATAGGTACTGGCCCACTGTAGCAAGAGCTGATATTGTGGTTATAGTTGCCTCACCACCTTCAGAAGGTGGTGGTTCCACCATTTTTTCCATAGCTCGCTGAAAAGTTGAGGTTTTACATTAGTAGTACCGTAGCAGAAGATATTAAGGAGACAAAGAAACCAAACAAAATAGCTTTGGTCTAAATACGTAACTTATTCTGGTGAACCCATGTAAAATATTAGTTGTATTTTATTGCAAAGTACATAATAAAACCAGGTTCTAAACATATGACCATGTACCATCGCTAATGTATTGTCTATTTCTTCACATTGTATTGAGGGCTAAGGATAAAGAGATGAAGTTTATAATACGGTAAGCATAGTATGACATCATTCATATCACAGAACAACTGAGAACAGACAAACATGCAATTGGAACGTTGTGTGGGCAAGTCCAGCACGGAACTAGATTACGGGTCAAGATCAAAGGAACATAACTCCTCCCTTTTAAACCTTGTAAGGTGCAATGATACGCTAAGACAATTGTGTATAAAATTGAAAAGAGTAATAGACATTGGCTGCAAACCATGCAGTTCAAGGCACAAGTCAGAGTAAGTAGTAGTTAAAAGGCATGAGGATTAAGGACTTACGACAATGACTTTGATTGGTGTAGTCATGCCCTTCTTCTTGCTGGTGTGACAGTCCTTGAAGATTTCCACAGCATTTGGTTCAGGTACTTTTTGGTCCTTGCGGGCTTTCCTCTGCATTTCGAACAAGTCAATATAGATCTGATAATATGGTACAACGAAAAGAGTGAAACAACAGCTAATTACAAGAGCCTCGCGATTATGCGGTATAGCTACGAGATCCTGTCGTCTGTTGGAATTTCACTTTCGTACGGTTGGCCTTGTTCTTTGAACAGTTCACCTACAAGAAGATAGATTTGTGTGGCACATGTGTCAATAGGACTTCAACATGTGATCTGATCACATATATATAATGTACCTGATACTTCGGATCAGACATGTGTTTAACAAGGCCCCTCAAGTCTTCATCCGATATATTTTCCACTCGAGATGTTTGGGCAAGTTCACTGTTAGCCTTGCCTTCAAAGTGAGTTTTTCTCAAGTTATACCGATACTATCGCAGAGCAGACTTGAAAACATGGGTGCAAGCTTGTCTGGTTGCATAATCTTGGCTATCCAACTTGAACCTCATCTGTTGAAAATTATGGGAGTCTCATTATCAGCAACCTAGAAAGCATGGGAAAGAGCAAGACGATATTACTAGTTTCCATACGTAACCATACTTACAGATAAATGGTCGAGGAAGGTGTTGAACTGGGTTTCGTCTTTGTCATTCCTGTACTGAATCCATGTTGGGAGGATACGTACATGACACCTAACGGCAACCGCTGCCTCTGATACTAACTTGGCTGACTCTGTAGCATCACGTGGCCTTTTTAAACCTGCCTCAAAACGGATCTCCATTCTTCCTCCTCTAGATTTAGTTAAACTATCGAGCATTATCCCTGATGTTTCTTTCCTCTTGCGCCTAGGTGCTAGTCCAACAACGAACATAGGAAGTGTTAGTGTACATCAAACTATGAGACTACATATAAAGAAGCATGCAACTGTAACTTGACTCCAGCAACTACCTTCTTGCTGTTGAAGCTCACAAGGTTCATCTAATATTGCCAACTCGTCTTGTGTCAAGACTGCTTGGGAAGTAGTGTCAGGTGGCAAGGGAGCTTGGGAACGTGCTGCTAGCTCAGTTGATGCACGAGTATGTCGTGCAGCTGGTAGTACTGTGGTAGGTGTTGCAAGAACTAGGGCTGTCTCTGCTTGTTTGGTGGCAGCTATTTGTTTCTGTTTGGCTTTTTTTGCAGCTCGTGTAGCATGGGATGTCGTGTTTGTAGAATTTTCCGCTGGACTTTCACCTTCTATTGCACCATCAGTACTAGCAGAATCTGCAGGATTCATTCGCTTCTTGTCGGCGTTCTGGGAACGGGGGTACCCAGACTTGCCTGCGTGCGGCCTGCGGCGTGGCTCAAGGAGTGGCCCAGTACGGCCCATCTTCATCAACACAAGCTCAAGACCCTCGCGAGGGGCCAGGCCTCATGGGCGGACGACAGGAAGCTTCCTCAGGCACGGCCTTGTCAGGCTGGCTCGCGAGGAGGCGGAGAGATCAAGGCGGGGTACCTCACGAGGTGCCCATGACGCAAGCCATGACAACCGAGGGCGCGAGGCGGGCGCCAGCCCGCGCAGTGTCCTCATTTCCCCTTTGGTGCAAAGGAGGCAAACGCAGGCCAAGGCATCAGGCAAAGGCAACCATTTCAGTGCAACAAGACGAAGACCAGCAGGACGGCAGAACGGAGGTCATCATGGAGCCCAAGCCGGCGTCACCGTCAGAGTCTTTGGCTGGCGAGGACCGACTTTAGTCAGGATAAGTGTACTAGATGTTCCCCTTCAAAATGGCCAATTGTTGGCGCCCTTCCTGCTCAATATTTTGCGAGAGGCCCAAGGCCTCTGCTTATAAATAGGACTAGCCACCCACAAGGCAGGGGGATCATGGAGCAGAGAGAGAGAGAGGCGATCGAACTCTCCCAAGCAGTTCATCGCACCAGCCAAGAACAGACCCTCGCGAGGTTGTTCTTCCCTTGTACTGTTCATCATCAGCCCTAGAGGCAATCCACCACACCACACACTGGAGTAGGGTATTACACCACAATGGTGGCCCGAACCAGTATAAACCTCGTGTCCTCTGTGATGTTCTTCGTGTAGTTTAGATCCTTGCGAGGCGACGAGACGTAGGTAGGTTGGAGGTGCGATCTCCACGTGCACCACAGAGTTTGAACCTAGAGGGTCTGCCGGAACCCGAAATCCGACATCTGGCGCGCCAGGTAGGGGTGCACCGGAATCCGCCTTCCGCCGCCCTGCTCTTCGCCGCCCCTCGCATCCATGTCAGACGCTCGTTGAGCCCGCGCCAAGCGCCGGGCCGCTCTCGCTACTCCCGTCGCCCAGACGGCTCCCGTCGGCGGCCGCCCATGCCGTTCCCCGTCGCCTGTCGTCAACGCCGCCACCGGACCGGTGGGGAACGAGCAGCAGGCGTCGTCTCTGCATCCTTCGGTGCGGCGGGCAAGCCGCACTGCCACCCCGTCGCTGACTCCAGCCGGTTCTTCGTCCCACGCCCGTCGCGCTCCTGCGGACGTGCACGCCGCGTTGCTCCTGGAACGGGAACTCCTGCACTACTTTCCCGTCGACGACCTCTACGACGAGTGGCTCGCCCGCATTACCGAGCTCTTCAGCGCCGCTCGGGGCTCCCCTGCGCCATCCCTCTGGCTGCTCCTCAGCCGCCTCCCCCTCAAGAAGGCGCCTTGGCCCCAAGGCGTGTGGCCCCTGGGCGGAACCCACTGTGTCCGGCACCAGGACAGCTAGAGAGGAGTTGCCAAGAGGTCCCTCGTCCCCAAGAAGCTGCCTGAGTGCTCCCCGCACCGGCCCGTCACGAGCACGCTCCTGCTCCAGCGCGCCAAGACCCCGCGCTGCTCCTGGCGGCAGTGCACGGGGACCCCCAAGATCAAGGCCTCCGTCACCAAAGGCCTCCCGTGGCCACTGCAGGCTGTCGTGCCTTCACCGCCGAGCTGCGCAGTGTGGCATGGCCGGGCAAGTTCAAGCCAGACCTGCCCCCATGCTACGACGGCACGGCCGACCCTGCGGAGTTCGTCCAGCTCTATGAGCTCGGTATCGAAGCCGCCAGTGGGAACGAGAAGGTCATGGCAAACTGGTTTCCCATGGCGCTCAAGGACGGTGCCCGCACCTGGCTCCTGAACCTGGCTCCTGGCACGATTTCCTCCTGGAAAGAGATGCGCACCCGATTCATCCCCAACTTCCAAGGCACCCGCGATCGGCCCCCGGCCATGAGTGACTTGCGCCGCATCGAGCAGCACTCAGGGGAGACCCTGCAAAAGTTCATCCAACGTTTCAACAACGCTCGCCTTAAGATCCCAAGGGTGTCTGAGGAGGCCATCATCTCAGCCTTCTCCGACGGTGTGCGTGACGTCAAGATGAAGGAAGAGCTTGCGATCCATGAAGACCTGTGCACATCCCTGGAGCTGTTCAACTTGGCGACCAAGTGCGCCAGTGCTGAGGAAGGACGCCTTTCCCTTCTCGAGCTGCCGGCCGCCAACCCAGAAGAGAAGAAGCCCAAGGTCAAGGATGTGAAGCGCAAGGGGGCTGCCGTGCTTGTAGCAGAGCCGGACACCAAGCGAGGAAGGGATCAGCCTGAGTCATCCAAGGGCAGTCGGTACTGCGTGTACCATGACCTCCACACCCACAACGCCAACGAATGCCAAGAGCTCAGGGCCGTGCGGGACGTGCGTGCCAGCCGACGCTCCGAGCGCAGCGACCGGGACTGTGGCCGAGGAGGAGGAAGAGGTGGAGGATGATGGGAAGACTGTGGCCCTCGCCAAGGGTGGCGTGACCGACCTCACGAGGACCGCAGGCAGGATCAGCCACGCGAGGGAGGTTGGAGGGACCCGCCTCGTGAGGGAGGCTGGAGGGATCAGCCTCGCGAGGATCGCCCACAAGGCAACGTAGGCCTCCCTCCTCTGCCACCGCAGCCAAGGAGAAATGAAGACCATCATCAGGACGAGGGGGCTGGGGGCTTCCAGGAGCCGCGCGCAATCTCTTGCATCCTGGGCAGAGCTCAAGCCCTAGCCTCTCATCGCATCTTCAAGCAGTTCGCCCGCGAAGTGAATGTAGTCCTCCCTAGGCTCGAAGCCACACGGCCCCTCAGGTGGTCAGCGTGCGCCATCGCATTCAGCTCAGCGGATCAGCTCAAGTGCGCAGCCACAGCCGGAGTCCTCCTGATGCTTTGTTCCCGAATCATCAGCAATGTGCAAGTCACCAGGACTCTCAACGATGGCGGAGCAGGGCTCAATGTCCTGTCCGTCGAGACGTTCAACAATCTCCAAGTGCCATACAATTAGCTTCAGCCAACCAAGCCTTTCTCCGGAGTCACTAATGGTTCCACAGTTCCGATAGGGCAGGTCCGCCTTCTTGTCACCTTCGGGACGCGCGACAACTACCGCACCGAGCTCATTGACTTCGACGTCGCTCACATTCGCCTGCCGTACAATGCCATCCTCGGGTACCCACCTCTGGCCAAATTCATGGTTGTGACTCATCACGGCTACAATGTCCTCAAGATGCCAGGAAGCGGTGGAGTCATCACGGTGCCTTGTGAAGAGAGAGACGATGTGTGTTCTCTGGAGCGTGCTTTCCAAGCCACATCAATTGAAGACCTAGATCACAGGAGCGGGAGGCTTCCCGAGGCTGCTCCTAAGAAGAAGAAGACATCGCCCGGCCCGACCCCTCGGGAGGCAGGCCCCTTAGGGTCTGCGCCTGTTCAGGGGACACTGAGGGAGTCCTGGACTAGGGGGTGTCCGGATATCAGAACTATCATCTTTGGTCGGACTCCTAGACTATGAAGATACAAGATTGAAGACTTCGTCCCGTGTCCGGATGGGACTTTCCTTGGCGTGGAAGGCAAGCTTGGCGATACGGATATGTAGATCTCCTACCATTGTAACCGACTCAGTGTAACCCTAACCCTATTCGGTGTCTATATAAACCGAAGGGTTTTAGTCCAGAGGATCTAACAACAATCATACCACAGGCTAGCTTCTAGGGTTTAGCCTCTCGATCTCGTGGTAGATCTACTCTTGTACTACCCATATCATCAATATTAATCAAGCAGAGTAGGGTATTACCTCCATCGAGAGGGCCCGAACCTGGGTAAAAACATCGTGTCCCTTGTCTCCTGTTACCATCCGCCTAGACGCATAGTTCGGGACCCCCTACCCGAGGTCCGCCGGTTTTGCCACTGACATTGGTGCTTTCATTGAGAGTTCCTCTGTGTCGTCACCTATAGGCCCGATGGCTCCTTCAATCATCAGCAACGACGTAGTCCAGGGTGAGACTTTTCTCCCTGGACAGATCTTCGTATTCGGCGGCTTTGCACTGCGGGCCAATTCGCTAGGCCATCTGGAGCAGATCGAAAGCTGCGTCCCTGGCCATCGGGTCAGATTTGGAAGCTTGAACTATACGGCCGATGTTCGCGGAGACTTGATCTTCGACGGATTCGAGCCACAGCCGAGCGTGCCGCACTGTCTCGATGGGTACGATCTAGCTCTGCCGCCGAACAGTGCCCTGGAGGCCGCACCAGTGCCCGCTCCGACCCTTAATCCGGAGCCGGTTTCGCCGATCGAGGACGGTTGGTTGGACACCGCCTCGGGGGCTGAAATCTCTACGGCGATTGAGCCGAACACCATCCATGTCCTTTGCGAAGCTTGTGACTCCCAGGTGTTGGACTCTTTTCCGGACACCGAACCTCCCGCTCTCCTGCCAGTCGAATCCGATCAAGCGCCAAGTTATGGAGTTCACCGCCATGACATCTTTTCAAGACTCTCGCCCTTTGGCGATATCCTGAACTCATTAAGGTCTCTCTCTTTGTCGAGAGCCTGGCCAAACTACGGTCAGGAAGGTTGGGATTCGGACGACGAAGAAATTCAACGCCCACCCACCACCCACTTTGTAGCCACCGTCGATGACTTAACAGACATGCTCGACTTTGACTCCGAGGACATCGACGATATGGAAAACGACGCCGGAGACGACCAAGAACCAGCGCCCAGTGGCAATCGGATGGCCACCTCAACTTACGATATATATATATATATATGGTGGACACACCTAAGGGAAGCGATAACGAGGAACGAGACGCTGCGAAAGAAAATTCCCTCGAAGCGGTCAAAGCGGCGGCGTAAGCGCCGCCAAAACCCCACCTCGACAAAGATAGCGCCCACAGACCCAGCCATAGAGCAGGGTGAGCCGGCCGACGACGAACATGCCATTGAGCAACCATCCGAATAGGCCAACTTGGACAAACAACCCGTCCCCGGCAAGGACAACAGTCCGGACGATCTCACGCCGGACACGTCATCGGATTACAAGAACCTCCACAAAGAGCTCCTCGCTACTGCGCGTAGCTTGAAAAAGCAGAAACAGAGGCTCAGAACAGCGGAAGACGCACTCCGAATGAGATGGAGTAAATTACTCAACACTGTAGACAAATATGGCCACAGCCGCCAAGTAAAGAGCTACCCAAAGCGCAAACTACTGCCTGAATTCGATGAGGAGGCCGTAGAGCCCCCACGATCAAAAAACAAAGAGGCTGTCGGGTCGGATAGACGACCACACGGCAAACATAGAGCGGCAAGCGGCGCCGCACACAAGCCGGCACGCGATCCGCATAAGGATTCACACCAAAAGGATGGCCCAGTTAGATCTATCTGCGGGCCAAGGAAACAAGTTCTGGCGAGCAATACAACGCGTCAAATATCCGAACATCACGGCACACCCAAATACAGGGGCGCCGCTCACCATCTATGTTTCACCGATGAGGTGCTGGATCATGAATTTCCAGTGGGATTCAAGCCCGTAAACATAGAGGCATACGACGGAACGACAGACCCTGGAGTCTGGATTGAGGATTATATCCTCCACATACACATGGCCGGAGGAGATGATCTCCACGCCATAAAATACCTACCCCTCAAGCTCAAAGGGCCAGCCCGACATTGGCTTAAAAGCCTCCCGAAAACACCATTGGTAGTTGGGAAGAGCTTGAGGATGCTTTTCGGGCCAATTTCAGGAACCTATGTCCGACCTCCGGACGAGACGATCTAAGTCATATAACCCAACAGCCCGGGAGTCAGCTCAAAATTCGAACAGGTTCCTCACCAAAAAGAACCAAATAGTCGACTGTCCGGACGCCAAGCCTTAGCAGCTTTTAAACACAACGTCCGAGACGAATGGTTTCGCCAGACACCTTGGCCAGGAAAAGCCAAGAACAATGGCCGCACTAACAAGCCTCATGACCCGCTTTTTGCGGGAGAGGATAGTGGCTAGCAAGATGCGCATCAATGACCCAAGTACATCCGAAGTCAGGGATGGGAATGGGAAACCACGACGCAGCAAGGACGAGCACCGGATTAAGGGGAACGGTCCAAAGAGCGCGTCAGTCAACGCCGGATTCAAAAGCTCACGACAGAACAATAAAAAGCTGCCCCTTAAGGACAATAGCGATGAGCTATCCAACTTAAACAAAATCTTGAACAAGATATGCCAAATTCACGGTACTCCCGGGAAGCCTGCAAACCGTACCCACAAAGATTGTTGGGTCTTCAAGCAGTCCGACAGACTCAACACCGAACACAAGGGGCTCGACACACCAAGTGAGGATGATGACGAGCACCACAAGCAGAGCCCCGGAAAACAAAAGAATTCCCCAGAAGAGGTCAAAACAGTAAACTTACATCAAGTAACAAAAGGGGAAAACAGAGCGGCACCCATTGAATTATGCGTCGCACAATCTACCCCAGCGGAGTCCCAACACTGGTTGTCAAAACCAATTACCTTCGACCATCAGGACTACTCTGAAAGTATTCGGAACGCAGGATGGACTGCCTTGATACTAGAACCTATAATCGACGGTCTTCAATTTACGCAAGTCCTAATGGACAGCGGCAGTGATTTAAACCTGCTATATCAGGACACAATCCGTAACATGGGGTAAACCCAAACAGGATTAGCCATAGCAACACTTCCTTCCAAGGAAGAATGCCAGGCACATATGCCCATTGTACGGGCTCCCTACTATTGGAAGTTATGTTCGGCTCACCCGACAACTTCCGTCGGGAAAAGTTGGTCTTCCACATCGCCCCATTTAAAAGTAGCCATCAAACACTCTTTGGACGCTAAGCTTACCGCTTTTAACGCAATACCGCATTATGCATCTCTTAAACTTAAAATGCCCGGTCCACGAGGCATCATTTCATTAAGGGAAGCCGCGCGTGTCCCTCAAGGAAAGAATGTGAGACTGCCTTAACAACCTCACACTAATACGGCCTTGCTGGCCAAAAGCGCCTAAAGCAGTGTCGTTCGGACCCGGACACGGTTAGGCGAGTCCGGCATAAATAAACATGATGCTTACTAGCTGCACTTCTTACAAGGGGCTCCACGCATGTACAACAAGAGACAATAAAGCTCAATTTTACTCATTTTTGAATCATACTCTATTTTATTTCCAATTACATTTTAGCGTGATCTTTTTCAAACTAAGTTCCTCTCTTTTACAGTTGAATGCCGTGCTATACCCGACCAGGATACGGCACAACGGAGACACAGGCGCAGACGTGCAGCAGGGACCCGTTGCAAGGATTCTTTTCAGATTAAGACCCTGCGTAAACCTTTTTCACTGTCTCTTGTTGTTACTCATCCCCGGTCTCTTATTATAACCGGGGAGGAGGTCATGGCGTTTGGCATCGGGCCGAGTCAGAAGTTTGCACGTACCTGGACACCAGGGGCTTGTTACCAAGGGCATTGTTCGGCCCGCTTTATAAAAGACCGAATACCTTAGGGAGTGTTCGGCGTCTCGAGTTAGGCCTTATATGCATTAGCTCCAAATCATGTCTTTGGTCAAATGTTGGGTTCGCCCGGCTCCTGTGTTTTGCTGCCTTAAGTTCCGTTCTATCGGCTAACGCGGCACCAGGAGAACTACTGCGATTGTGGCCCGGTTCGGCCGGGCGAGCACCTCAGTAGAGAAAGCTGAAAACTGACTATCATGATATAGCGAGAGACTAGTCAACAACTCGATGACTCACCGGAATGTGTAGAATTCCTCCGCATTAACGAAGGACCGTTTTCCAGTCAGGCACATACGCACCCCGAATTCGGGAGAGTGCGGTGCCCCCAGGGCTATATAATAGCCCCACCATCGAACTCCTATGGCTAAGTGAAAGTGATAAAGCATTATAATCCGGTTGCCTAGTTTGCTACGCCACCACCTCCTTTATAGGACCAAGACGTTGGATTAAGTGTGAAAGCGCGATTTCTTTGCAAACACCCCTGCACTATGTGCGTGTGGGCTGAAGCCGAAGACTGCCATCTTTCAGGTTATATACATATATACGTCAACGGCCGCACAGGAGGTAGTTTGCTACTTGAAGGCACAAGTATAAAAAGCTCTTACATTACATTGAAACGTTGTTTCATAGAATTATACATGTCATTCAAACATAACATCCGGAAGAACTTCCTCAAAATAGCGCTCGACTGGTACTCGGCCGCCGTCCGAGTCTGGGGACGCAACATCGGTGGCCTTCATGTCAGCCCAGTATGCCTTGACACGGGCAAGAGCCATCCGCGCCCCCTCAATACACGCCGACCGCTTCATTGCGTCGGTACGCGGTACCGCACCAAGGAACTGCTGCACTAAGCCAAAATAACTCTTCGGCTGGGGTCCGCCTGGCCACAAATGAGTCATGACATGCTTCGTGGCAAGTCCGGATAATCGATTCAGCTCGGCACATTCGGCCAACCAATCGGTCAACGGAAGAGGACGCTCCGGACTATGGAATTGCGACCAAAATAGCTCTTCCCTTTTGTGCCCCTTCTGGCCTCGGAACCGCTCAATCACGTCCGCAGCGCTCGCCGCTAAGTCCAGATAAGCATCCTCCGAATTCCACAGCTTGTCCAACTAAGCATACTTCGGATCCGTATATTTCCTCCGCAGCAAAAACGGTTTTCCACCCGCAATATCCCCGGCCTGACTCAGCTCCTCCTTGGCAGCTCTCATAGCGGAACGGGCATCCTTGGATTCGGCGGCGGCCTTTTTCAGGTCCTCTTGTTCCGCTTGACGTTCTTTTTCAAGAACCTCGCAGCGGTCGGTAGTATTCTTCAGTTTCAGGGCCAAATCGGCGATTTCCTCTTTGTTTCGGCAGTGAGCAGCCCGTTCGGCTTTCAGCTCTTCGGCCGCCTTTAAAGCGGCCGCATTACTCTTTCGGGCTTGCTCTTTAGCTCGGGCAAGTTCCGCCCGCAGCCTCTCCACAACAGCGGCACCGTATGCATCAAAGCATACAAGCAGTAAGGCATGGGCGTCAAGCTCCCTTACCAGGTGTCCGCTGAGAAGTCGCATACCTTGTGACTCTTCAAACCGTTTATTGACCAGCCTCGTCAAGTTGCCGCTTTAGTTCGGCAAATTCATCAGTCCGGCTAGCCACCGGACGCCCCGCCACCTACATAGGAACGGTGACATGTTAGTACTGAGATTATGATCCTCGGCACGCTGTCAGTTGTGACAGCATACCGAGTCTCAGGGGCTACTATCTATACAGGGCGCATTCTATATGCATAACTGTCAGAAGGTACATCATTTTTTCGTACCTCAAACCCCGTCAGTAAACTTCTGGCGACTTCATGCAATCCGCTCTCAGCAGATGCAATTCTTTCAATTATCAGAGCCATTAGCGCACGGTGATCTCCTGAGATATACGCCGCCTCGAGCAGGTCCTTCAGCTCCTCCGACCGCACGCCCGGTTGGCGCCGGACCGTCCGCCCCGCGGACTCGGGAAACTCTCCGTGATTTACACTTCAGGGTCGCCCGCCTCGCACGGCGCGCGATAGGTGGAGGCGTTTCGCTCTCTATCATCTCCGGATGAAGATCCCCCGAAGACGAGCTCTGGTGAGAAGGGCTGAGATCCGAACTACAAGGTACAATTTTGGTTATCTTCAGAAATAAATACAGGGATGTTCTTTATTCACAGGACCCCTTCTTTTTACTTACGGCTCGCTGGAGGGCTGATCCTTGGGGAAATAGTGCGGCTGGGATACTTCCGTGGCGGACTTTCGGACGAAGACTTCTTTCCCGCTTTGAGGCCTTGGCTTCCGGGTCTTGAGCGGTCCTCTTCTCCCCTTGGAGGGGAGGATCCCTGAACCCCTCTTCCTTGAAAGCCTCCTTCACGGAGTCAGTTGCTTCCCCGCTCCCCCCTTCGCCTTCTTTAAAAGGCACGGCCTTCAACATCTTGGTCAGCATGGGATCCGGCGTGGTCTCTGGGAGGGGAGCCGGACACCTTATCAACTTTTCCTTGGCTATCCATTCCTGTTCAAGAAACGGCTCCCTTAAAGGGCATATATATGATAAATGAATGAACAGCCTATCCGATTACAGGGTCACTTACTTGAGTATCTGGGTGATTGCATCTTAGACCTGCGTCCTCGGTCAAGTCCGGACACTTCTCTTGTGATCCGAAGAACAGTTTGTACATCTCCTTGGGTGTCGCGCCCATAAAATGTTGGAGAGCTCGTGGTCCCTCCGGATTAAACTCCCACAGACGGAGGGGGCGACATTTCCAGGGCAGAAGGCGCCGAATCAGCATAACATGCGCCGCCACGACCAGATTGATCTCTCTTTCTCGGAGGTCTCGAATACGGCCCTGCAACAGAGGAATGTCCTTGGACGGCCCCCAGTCGAGCCCCCGGGTGACCCATGATGCCAGCCGTTGTGGTGGACCTGAGCGGAAGGCGGGTGGCGCCACCCATTTGGTGCCCCTGGGAGCGGTGATATAAAACCACTCCCGTTGCCACAAACCAAGCTCCTCTTAAAAAGAGCCCTCGGGCCACGGAGCATCAGCACACTTACTTATGACCGCCCCTCCGCACTTTGCTTGTTGCCCCTCGATCATCTTCGGCTCCACCTTGAAGGTCTTGAGCCACAATCCAAAGTGAGGGGTAATATGGAGGAAGGCTTCACATACGACAATGTATGACGAGATATGGAGGATGGACTCGGATTCAAGTCATGGAAATCCAGCCCATAATAAAACATGAGCCCTCAAGCACAAAGGGATCCGTCGGGAAGCCTAAACCCCGAAGGAAGTGAGACACGAACACCACGTTCTCGCCGGGCTCGGGAGTGGGAATGACCTGCCCTGGAGCAGGAAGCCTATGCGAAATCTCGCCGGTTAGATACCTGGCGTCTCGCAGCTTTAGCACATCTTCTTCTGTGATGGAAGAAGACATCCATCGGCCGAGCTGGTCGGAGCCGGACATCGTCGAAGGTCCGAAGCGCCTAAATATGAAGCTTTGGGTGTTAGAACTCGAAGCGCGAGGCGAATTCGATGGAGGGTGGAAAAAATAGGAGGGCCTTGGTCTCATTATAAAGAGGTTGAATACCAAGAGCCCTCCCCATGGTCGATTGGGACTCGCATTCGATAGAGGAGGCGTGCCAACGGGCACGGTCAGGTTACCCATGTCCGTATTGATGAGAATCCCGGAATAAGGGGGCACGATCTACGCTTTGATAAGACGTGCCAAGGAGACCGCCTCGCTAAACGCGCTGAGGTGGACAGTAAAACGATTCGTATAAAGGACTGGCCGTGGTGTGATGTCACGCTGCGAAATACGTCAGCAGATCTGTGCAAAGGTTATTCTCTCTACGGTAGTATGTGGAACTTGTTTTGCAGACCCGGACACTATCCAAAACCTTCTATGAAGTATTCGGAGGAGGAACCCGCCTTGCAATGCCGAAGATAATATACGCGCCGGACTCGTCGTCATTGAAGCCTGGTTCAGGGGCTACTGAGGGAGTCCTGGACTATGGGGTGTCCGGATAGCCGAACTATCATCTTTGGCCGGACTCCTAGACTATGAAGATACAAGATTGAAGACTTCGTCCCGTGTCCGGATGGGACTTTCCTTGGCGTGGAAGGCAAGCTTGGCGATACGGATATGTAGATCTCCTACCATTGTAACTGACTCTGTATCAGGGAAGCTGATCGTGTCCCACGAACACCTATGGGACTTAGTCCCTTGTGGTTCGGAGGGGGGCGGAGAATGCACAAAGAGCGGATCGAGGCGATGCACACGAGCAGATTTACCCAGCTTCGGAGCTCTTCGGAGAGATAATACTCCTACTGCTGCTTGGTTGATTGTATTGTGTTCTTGCTAGGGAGCAATGAGAGCTACAAAACCTAGCCTGAGTCAGTGTGGTCTCGAATGAGTCGAATGAACCGAACGAGCTGAACCGAACCCTTTCTACGTTGCACATGGGCCTCCTTTTATAGGCTCAAGGGGTCACCACAGGTGGCAACGCAGATGAGGGCAAAAATGGGAAAACAGTAGTTGGTACACCAACTTGTACAGTGTACAATGCTTTATACCTAACTCTGCGGCAAGGGACAAGAGTAATAAATGCCCGTCCTAGCCTCCTTAATCTTTTCTATCAGGGTTGGCCGTATTTCCAAATTCGACACACTGCCTTCGGTGACCACCATTAAGTTGAGTTTAACAAACTCCTGCCGAAATTCAGGTCTCAGGTTTGGTAGGTTGTCGTTGTCCGAGCTAGGGTTCCGACTAAGAGCATCCGCCACTACATTTGCTTTTCCTGGATGATAGTGGATTCCAACATCATAATCCTACACTAATTCCAACCAGCGTCGTTGCCGTAAATTGAGTTCCGGTTGTGTGAAAATATACTTGAGGCTCTTATGGTCTATGTATATTTCACAACGATTTCCAAGTAGGAAGTGTCTCCACTCTTTGAGTGCATGGATGACTGCTGCCAACTCCAAGTCATGAGTAGGATAATTTTCTTCATGCTTGCGAAGTTGTCTGGAGACATACGCGACTACCTTGCCTTCTTGCATCAATACGCATTCAAGGCCCTTCCGGGATGCGTCACAATACACCTCAAAATTTTTGTGTATGTGTTGAAAGTTGGCATGGTATCATAATTTCATACAAATAGCATGTGCAAAAAAGTAGAGAGGCTTACGGAAAAAACTGGATACACTTCGTGTACAAAATGGACAATGTCTTTCGAAATATCAGGGTTTCCGATGAAAACTGAAATGTTACAAAGGCACTTCATTTTTTAAATAACCTAAGCATTACCAAATTAAATATAATGATAAAAACACTAATATTAAACATAAGAAAAAAGAATCACTGAAAAAACTTTTTTCAAAGTTAAGTTATTCACAAACTAGTGATTCACACAAATTTCAAATAATTCAAAATCTAAACTATTCAAATTTGAAAACTACCGGCACTAATAGAAAGTTTGTAATTTTTTATACCTAAAGCAAAAATATTCACAAAGAAACTCTAAATACAGCAAAATACAACTCAAAAATAAATAAATCAAAAATAAATAAAGCGAAAAAATTTAACAAAATAAAGCCCGCCCTCGGGCCAAAGCGGCCTGCATACGACTAGGAACACAACCTTGATTTGGGCCAGGATGCAGGCCCAAGATAGGCCCAGTATGGCAGAAGAGGACATGTAGGCCTAGTAGGCCTGCTTAGGAGAGGAGCTCGAGAGAGCTACCGCACTGGGGCTTATAAACCAGTGCGGTAACCCCTCGGGTAGCGAGGTGGGACTAAACTTGCGCACCGCCTGGAGCCAGCGCACCCCCTTTAGTACCGGGTCGTGGCTCCAACCGGTACTAAAGACCCCCCCTCCCTTTAGTAGTGGTTGGAGCCACCACCCGGTACTAAAGGGGGTGCGCTTCCCGCCGCTTGGCCTGGCCCAAACAGACCTTTAGTACCGGTTGGTGGCTCCAACCAGTACTAAAGGTCCATCCTATATCTACGACACTTAAAAAAATTCAGTTTCCCTCTGTTTCTTCCCTCTATTTCCTCTCCCTCCGTTGCGCCGCCCTGCCCCGATCGACGCCGTCCCCGTCGATGTCGCCGCCCCCGCCCCTCGTCGCCGACCCGGCCGTCCCGCCCTCGTCGCCGCCCGTCGGCCGCCCGCCAACCGTCCCGTCCTATCGCCCCGTCGTTCGCGTCGCCGCACCGCCCGCCCGACGTTGCCGCCGCCCGCCCGTCGTCATCGCCGCCCGTCCGTCGCCCGTCGTCGCCGCCGCCCATCCCGTCGCCCGTCGTCGCCTCATTGGTGAGCTTCGCCCGGCCGCCATGTCCACACACACACACACACACACACACACACACACTACACACACACACTACACACACACACATTATTAGTTTGTTTGTTATAAATTTTCTGTTTTTAGTTATAGAAATGTTAGGAAATTATTTTGTTTTTTAGTTACATAAATATTAAAAATGTTAGTTATATAGAAATGTTATAAATGTTTTCTGTTTTTTAGTTATAGAAATATTTATAGAAATGTTAGCAATTTTTCTGTTATTTAGTTATATAAATATTAGAATTGTTATAGAAAAATGTTAGTTATATAATCAGGAAATTTTAGAATTAGTTTTAGTTAGATGAATTAGATTAATGTCAAATTGTTAGAATTTGCATATATATAGAATTTTAGTTATCACAATCCAATCATTTAAAAATGTTACTTTTTATGGGCATATAGTATTTGTTCGGACGATATGCCTGACCCGCATCCTAAATCGTCGAGCCGTTCGCGATGACGTCCTGCTTCAGAGGACCCATGTCCGGGACTGGGCTCCGCCGGGCTGGCACTGGGAGGTGCTACCTGGAGGGGCGCGCCGCTTGGTGAGGAACCCGACCTCGGGTCCCGTCGTCGACCCTGGTCTTCTTTGGTGGCGTTCGCATGGGCCACATTCGGTGCAGAGGCAGCCGGCCCCGCCGGAGGTGGTGCGTCGCCGTGTCAGGGAGGAAGATGAGCACGTCCATCGCTACATGGCTGCTATGGACGACGTCAGGTTCGCCACTACTTGGCGGGTTCTTTGGGCAGATGACCGGAGATATGATCCTATGATGGTTCCTTCTCTTTGGGTGTGCACCGCCCGCGCCCCAGGAACCGCGAGTGGCGCCCTAGATTCTTCTATAGTACTCGATCTTTATTAGGTACCTAGCCAGTGATGTATTCGATATATAATATTCGAGACGATGTATTTAAGATTATATATATTAAGACGATGATGTATTCGAGATTATATATTCGAGACGATATATTCGAGATTCAGTTTTTCCTTATTGACTAATTGCATCCATGCATTGTAATTTGAGTACTAAATTGTTTTATATTTCTTCTGTATTAATTAGTAAAGTAAAAGCTATGGCGGACAATACCGGCATAGACAGAGAACAGGAATTTTTCAACATCATACGCAGCCCTCATAGGGTAGATGATCTGAATGAAGATGACGGCTCCCAATATCTGAACAATACCGGAGAGGATGATGAAAAGATATTCGATATCGACGACCGAGCTGATGAAGTCATGAACTATGATTATGATGACACGGACAATGTCGGTGATGACACGTATAATGCTGATCTTCAAATAACAAAGACTTCCGGTGAGGTATATATTTATATAAGCATGCATCCTGGTGATCATCACATGTTTTTTATTGAAGATATATTAACGAATCGATCTTTCTTCTTTCAGCCCTCCGGATCGAGCAAATCTGCTTCTCTGAGACAGCAAGACAAAGCGAGGCCCGGGCAGATTGTTGAAGGATGGTGTAAAGTACCACATCGAATCCACCAAACTTAGTGGCAAACCCCTCACGCCTAAGAATGTTGCGTACAAGTGGACTCGTCAGTGCGGAGTTCTTGTGAAGGACAAACTCCCGATCTCCATTCAAGGATGGAAAGAGCCAAAGACTAAACGTCCAGGTGTTACTTGGGTCGATGACAGAGCCAAAAAGACCGTGAAATCTCCGATGGAACATTTCACCCTACCAGATCATTTCACTAAAGCAGATGTGGAGAAAGTCAAGGCCGCTGCTCTTAAGAAGATGGCAATTGCATTCAACACCCACAAGAAAAACTGTATGGGCCAACTACCTCACTAATGAAAGGAAGACTCCAGATTTCAAGGGAACACCGGAGAAGCAAAGAGAACTCTTTGGGGCGATTTACGTGACCTTCAAGAATTCAAAATTATCTAAGGAACGGTCGATGAAAAACAAGGCAAATGCCGCAAGAAAGACACAGTTCCATAGGCTGGGTCCAGGTGGCTACGCGGTGGGATTGCCTAAGTGGGATAAGTCTGAGCAAGAGATGGAGGGTGCAGGTGTCACTCTGATTACTAGGAGCTGGCCCCCAGTGCGAGAACTTGGTTCTATGCGCATGGGGGCGTTGACCCAAGACAGGCCCGGTTTCAAGAAGGCAAGTCTAAAAGGAGCGAACAAAAGATACTTGACGCAATAGAAGAAGCTCGAACGGGGTGTTCACGCCCAACAGAGAGAACGACGAGCTTACGCAGCATACAGGAAATCCTGAACACCCGGGAAGAACACGAGGCATGGGCATTATTCCCTGGTATGAGGGCTTTTCGGACTGGAATGACGACTACAGGTCCCGTGCAAGAAAGAAGATGGAGGAGGAGAAGAAGAGGAAGCTGGAGGAGGAGCAGAGGAAGCAGGATGCAGAACGCCTTCAAGGCCTAGAAGCAAGGCACGCGGACCTGGCACTCAAAATCCAGCAGCAGCAGCAGCAGATCGACTCACCTAGCCAGGAAAGGGGGTCTCAGCAGCGGCAGCAGCAAGCGGGTGATCATGCAGCATTGGATAGTACCATCCCATCCATGCCGAGAAGCAGCGTTGGTTCTGCCCCGGGCGACACACTACTGGATACATACCCTGTGGATGACATCATAGAGAACACTAAGCATGAGCTACACTCCAAAATGAAGAACATATCCATGAAGGTGGCGGACGGCGTTGCTTTTCCAAAGTGACCCCGAAGCAACCTACCATTTCATCCCGATTCTGAGGGCTATGCTCGTGTCATGGTTGATAAAGTGGTGGACCCATATTCGGGCTAACGCTTGACATTCCTGGAGGTGAAGACGAGCGCACACTGGGAGAGGCCATACATCGTATCATCCTATGGAGAAAGGATTGCATCATCTTTCGAAGTCCACCGACACCGCGTCGTCTGCCGACTCCTCGAAGACCGCCACCGAGTCAGCAAACTCCCGCTCCTCCAAGTGCACGAACGTGTGAAACGACTCCTCCTCGAAGTCCACCACCTCCTCCGCCGGTTTCAAGTCCGGCACCGTGTCAGGCCACACCTCCTGCTTCAAGTCCGGCACATCGTCAGGCCACTTCTCCTGGTCCAACTCCACGTCAGCCGTCTCCGCCGTCTCAGCAATCGCAGAAGAGACATGCCGCAGCTTTGGTGCGTAGCGGTACGAGTCGAGGTAGTTCAGGAAGTACAGGCAGAGACAAGGGATATAAATATGGTCCAAGCCTGGCTCCTCTTCCTCAGAGGCCTTACGACATGACCGAGGAGCAAAATGCAGCCATAGTGCAGGCCCAAGTGGACGCCCATTTTGGACCGAAACCGCACCGTCGCCAAAGGAGAAAGTGCACGAGAAACGATTGACCACTTCATTCATATGGCTAGAGCACCAGCTCCCAAGCCTGTTGACTCAGACTATGAGCGTCAAATCAGGAAGCTACATCGAGCACGGCTATGTAGGAAGCGAGCTCGAGCTCGAGCCAACAAGCAGCTGGCAAAAAATGGGGGAAAACCGTTCCCCAGCTGGGAAAACAGGCGGTGCAAGCGATCCCCCCGCTTGTTGTGCCAACAACACATGAGAGGAGTACGCGCGCCAAATATTATTGTGGGCAACCCATTAGCGTTCCCCAGCAGGGCGACATGGTAATAACGGAGGAGCATGTCATGCAGGCTGAAATGCTCAAGATCTCTGTTGGACAACTCCTCGAAATCGAGCCCATGTCCCCGCTTAAAGAATCGGAAATAAAATGGAAATATGCCTGGGGCCAACCTTTGGTCCATCCAGACAAGGTCAAGGACCTCCAACGAGAATGTATGAATTGCATCTATGGTACATGAACATGACCAAGATTTCCAATCGAGTGTCCCTCATGGTGAATGTCAAGAAGGATCATTATTACCATGAGAAAGCTACATCCATTGAGTATACAGAACTTTTTCAGTTATACAATCAAGACGCACTCGACAAGTCTATCGTCAGTTGCTATTGTCTGTAAGTGATTTCTTTCTGTAATTTAAGTCTCAAGCTAATTTGATCAATCATTACATGTAATTATCCTCACTATATTCTTTTCTGTGGTATTATATGCAGGATGAAGATGTATGAAATGAAAAAATCTGGACGCTATGGCATTGGGTTCATTGACCCAAATACCGTTAATGAGGACATATGGAAGTTCCATTTTATCAAGCAGGTGTAGAGGCCAGCATGGTAGAGTTCTTGAAGCACCTCACTAGCAATGAAGATATACTACTTCCTTACAACTTCCCATGAGTCACACTGTCTTGTACTACAAATTCTGTTTTTGCTTACTAGCTAGCTAGATGTTAATAATTAAGTGTATACGGTTTACGGTAGTTGATTAATTTTATGCACATGCCCGCTTATTTAAGACATGCAAACGTATGCGCATGCAGTTGGCACTGGGTCTTGATAGACATTAAAGTTGAGGAAGGAAAAGTTGAATTACTGGACTCACTAACTAAAGAAGAAAGTGACTTCACCATCGTGAAGGGGATAGTCAACAGGTAATTTCAATCATTATTAACTATATACATCTCGGCCTATTATTAGTTCGTCATTTCCTGATATGAACTATTTAATAACCCCTTTATTAGTTTTCTTTGCCCGCGGGCAGAGCATGGGCAAAGTTCATCGCGGTGACTCCAGGCGAATGGAAACAAAATTTGTTTTGGCATCGACCAAAGGTAAGTAATTAAGTAGTACTAGCTAGCTACCATCTCTTTAATTCTTATTTCAATATCATTAATTAATTATCATGCTTGATTAATCATTATCTGATCCAATTCCATTCTCGTAAAGGCCCTGAAGCAGGCGCGGGGGAATAATCTGTGTGCATTCTACGTTTGCGAGAACATTCGCATGATGACGTCTGAAAGGAGCAGATCTGATAGACAGGACAGGGTACCTTAGTCAGAACACTATTCACACCATTACCGATATCTAGTCACACAACTAGCACACTTGCATATTGATCTCCTTCTTAACAGTTCAGAGAGGTGCGGGATAAGCTCCTACCATCGGAACGCATACTAGCACTTCAAGAGGAAATAGCCGGATTTTTGCTCGACCAGGTCATAAATCCCAAAGGAGAATACTATTACCTGCTACCGCCCCCATGAACCACTTGTCATCATGCTCCGGAAGCACCAACATATGTAGGAGAAATTGTATATGTATATACATGTGTATGTGTGAATAATGGTGTTGGTTAATTGTGAGACATTCGATGATATATATATATATATATATATATATATATATATACATACGAGAAAATCTATTTATATATATGCATAATGTGTACAATTTGTAGTATCGTGAAATACCAGCAAACAAAAAAAATGTAATGGAAAATTAAAAAAACACCCAAACATTTAGTACCGGTTGGTGTTACCAACCGGTACTAAAGCCCTACGCGCACCCGGGCCTGGCTCGTGCCACGTGTTCGCACTTTAGAGCCGGTTCATGAATAACCGATACTAAAGGGGGGGGGGACCTTTAGTCCCCACTCTTTAGTGCCGGTTGTGGAACCGGCACTAAAGGCCGTTACGAACCGGCACTAAAGGCCGGTTCTGCACTAGTGAGTGGACATAGAGTCCTTCACAATTCTGCTATCTTTGTCTTGTACGACTAGTCATCCATGGGTCTTCGTAAATGTGTCGTGGGCCGACCAATGTGGCGCAGGACGGAACCAAACGAAGGGCCTCACCTCGACCCACCGGACCTCACGCGGTGACACACCCTCTGCCCCCACGTCTCATTATCTTCTCACACCCACACATACCAACACAAACACCACACACACAGAAAAGTTCTCCTGGTACCTCTATTCCCTTCCCCCTTGCATATACACACTCAAGGGAATGGAATCTCTTGTCGTGACATCATATTCGTCTCTCTCTCTCTCTAGACCACTCTCATTTCTCGTGCTATCTCTCCCACGCCCCCCCGTCGGCTCCTCTATCCATGCCTCTCTCGAATACGTAATACACACATACCTCTCTAGGCCCCGCCAAATGCATCAACTACACATTCACACATGTTACATCACGTACCCCATTGATCTAAAAAGCCCTCTCTTCACGCTTATTTCGCATACAACATTCCTTTTGAATAAAGTGTGGCCAAAAATTATTTTAGAGTTTCTACATATATACAACATTACAAAGTTATATGGAGGAGTACTGAACGCTAATTTGCATTGCATGTTGCCCACAATGATATTTATTCAAGACTGTGAATTTGTGTATTTTTATACTATATACAAAGTTAGTCATAATAAAGAGAAACGAAGAGCATCTCTCTCTCCATCGCATACCCCCCTTGTACGCCCCTTTCACGTATGCACACAAAACTATCTCCAGGTCCTCTAAAAGTAAGCCCCGAGAAAATTCACGCGTGTTTCGTCTTTCTCTCGCGATATATGCAATGACAATCATTGTATTTGAAGCGAAAGCACGATACATACATTGGACTACATAATCCACTCATTACGGTCACCGTTTATATTTAGTGGTTATTATACAGTCACGGGCTCACCGTACAACTTTGTATTTGCTCATGACATGACTAGTTGACCAGTTAAACGCTCCACGTGGCACCTCTAGGCATTGTTTGGATAGAAGAAATATATAGAATCCGTACTCTATAAACCAGGAAAACGGTTCAACCGAACAAAACCTCGTTTCGCTACTAGAACAAATCCACGTTTATAAGAAACCTGGAACTGTACAACCCAAGATTTCGGGCTTATAGAAAAACGAGCTTTATCCGTTTTCCCACAAACATGATTGCTATATGCGTGATTGCAACAACTTTTTCCCGCCCGCTCGCTTCTCAACAACTTTTTTGGCGCCAGTTCTGCGTTTTGCTGCTCGCCCTCGCGCCTTTTTCATTGCTTATATACAGGCCCCACCGCTAATTAAACTGGCTGGCCGTCAATTCCAGTCACAGGCGCTGGCTGGGAGACGCTGGCGCTGGTTCTCAGCGGCGTCTTCATCAGGTGGTTCTCATCATTTTCCCATCTTCAATCAAGTTGTACGACCCTGGTAAGATCAATCATCCTGTAAATATAAGTTGTAGCCGATGTACATATTTCATGACACTGTCCATTGATCAATCATCCAGATCAACAAATTAGTTCATATAAGTTGTAGATGTACAAATTTCATGATATTGTTCATCGATCAATCATCCTGATCAACAAATTCGTATGTATAAGTTGTAGATCTATAAATTCATGGTATTGTTCATCGATTGATTTTTTTGGTAATGAAGCTCATTTTGCAGAAAGAAAAAAAAACTCTAGTAATCTGACATAGCCAATTCGTAGATGAAACTAGAACCACCAACTTGGCAATTTGTCCCTTCCTCTCTCTAATTGGAAACACACCACTGTTTGATTATAAAAGAAACCCACTACACTAGTTACTTGCTGATGTACATGGAAACCAGGTACATGCCAGATATGAAAAAATAGTAAATGGCATGCTAACTCTAATTATATATTTATATGGTATTAATAGGCACTAGGCCAATCTGAACTGTGCGATATAAGTATGTATGTTTGTGTTGTAGTCTAAATTGTATACACATGTATCATAGTCTAGTATGTAGGCCAACCGTGTACTCCTGGATATAAGGGGATCTCGAATTTAAATTCAACATGCACATGCAGCTTACCTCTATTAAAATAAATGGTAAGCCAACAGTAGATCACTGAAATACAAGCCATAAGTTCCTTTGCCGACCTGCATTGTGAAAAGAACATAGGAATACACGTAGAAATCAAACAATTAGTAGTAACTGTTATCATGGGTAAAACAGTAAAGATTAGCTCAGTCCTAGACCCCCATTTGTCTACTGCAATCAGAAGAATACACGCCAAGAGATCACATGAATGCAGTTGAAATATTATTATCATGAATGCAGTACAACTCATTTAAATTTTTTATTTTCTTGTAGATAAATATGGATGATCAGAAGGACCAAAAAAATAGGAAAGAAAACCCAGATAAAAAGAGGCATGTATGGAAATCTTCGGAGGACAAAATACTTCTCACTATACTGAAAGATCATACTTTACACAGAGGGAAAGAAGGAACAGGTTACACAAAGAAAGCATGGCGTGATATCTTAGAACAATTCAATGATTCAAGAGTAGACAAACTTGAATTACAACAATTGAAAAATCGCCATAAGTACTACAGGAGTTGCTATGCTGCCATGGATAGACTTCTTAAACTGACGGGATTAGGTTGGGACGACGATGACAAAATGATAAAACCTTAAGAAGAAACTTGGGAGGAACTAATTGAGGTAAGTTTGTGCGAGTAGGATTCATATAAAATTGGTATATTATATTTATTAATAAAAAAATTAACAACTTGCAGAAGGATAAGTCACTCCAAGAATATCGAGAAAAGGTGTGGCCTAGTTGGGAAGATCTTCAACAAATATGTGCTAGTTCAACGGCATTTGGAGTTGGTGCTGTATCTAGCAAAGGGAAAGATGGTACATGCAAAACTAAATCATCTCAAATTGATCTCAAGGATTTTGAAGTACATGAAATCAAGTCTGATGAAAACAATGGCTCCCCTGGTGTGTTCACTAAGAAGTCGACAGCCATTGAGCCATAAAAAAAGAAATTCCCTGGAAGTGGATCAAAAGAAACTACAAGAGGACAAAAACGTACAGCTGATGATGCCATAATAGCAATTGATCGTCTTGCAGATGCATCACTCAGCATTGCTGAAGCAAAGAAAAAAACAGCAGAACAAAATGACACTTACGCGGTTAAATCATGCATGTCCGTATTAAATAGTATGGATAGCCTCGATGCTAGCACAAAACTAAAAACGGTAAAAGCATTCACAGATGGTGACAAACGCGCCATTTTCATTGAGATGGATGAAGAAACTCGAAAGCTTTGGATTCTTGATCCTTAGTTATTTTGTAATACACCATTATTTGATTTCAGTAATTGTCATTTTATATATTTAGAGAAAAATTTCCATTGCTTTTTCTGTTAGTTTGTGTTGCAACAATCAACTGTACTTTCAGTTTGAGAAAGATCATTTCCAACTATTTTATATATCTTATAAAATATTATTCCGAGATGATACAATCAATAGTGTACACTGTGCACGGAACCATGAACAGTTTGTATGTTCCAGATGATGAATTTTCTGATTCCGAGCAAGTTCTTATTAATAACATTTCTGCAGTGTCCGTGTTTTGTGATGTGTTGTTCACAAGGTTATTCAAAACACCTCGTAACACCTCCATATTAACTGGTGCCCAGGAAACAAAAGAGTTGCTAGAGGGACATCCAGTTAGATTTTATGAACAAATTCGTCTTGAGAAGCACATATTCTACTTGCTGCAAGATGTTTTGTGTGAGAGAGGCTTACTGAAGGATACAAAGCGAATGACAGTGGAGCGAATGACAGTGGACGAACAACTACTCATGTTTCTACATACCATTGGTCACAATGTTAGGAACCGTGTCATCCAAGATAGATATCAGCATTCTGGTGAACCAATCAGCCGACACTTCAACATTGTTTTAGATGCCATAAATGGGTTGCGTGATGTTTGCATAACAGATCCAAGGAATGAAATCCCAGCAAAAATATTGGGTGATGCAAGGTTCTACCCATATTTCAAGGTATTTTCCTATCGCAAACACATGTTCCTTTTAAATATGATTAAATACTACGTCATGCAAACTTAAACTTCATTGTTTAACTAACAAAAATCCCAACAGAACTTCCTAGGAGCAATTGATGGGATACACATTGAGGCAAAAATCAGGCTAGATAAGCAAACTCCTTATAAAAATAGACATGGTTACCCCTCTCAAAATGTAATGGCAGCAGTGTCATTTGACATGACATTCTCATATGTCCCTGCTGGATGGGAAGGTTCTGCGTCAGATCAAGCAGTTCTAAGATGGGTTGTTACTAGTGGGGGTTTTGTTGTCCCTGAAGGTAAAAGTTCAAACATATGAACTATATATTGGTTAATCTTATTAGATAAAGATTCTGACCGTGCTATCAAACCTTGCGCGGAGGTAAATTTTATCTTGTTGATTTTGGATATGCTAATACTCCAAAATTTATTGCCCCGTACCGTGGAGATCGTTATCATATTGCTTCTTTTCGTGGAAGTAATTGACGATATACTAGTGAGAAAGATATGTTTAATCATCTGCACGCACAACTATGAAATGTTGTTGAGCGAACTTTTGGTGTTCTAAAAGCTCGCTTTCCAATTTTATGTAGGAAAGGAGGAATTCCTTATCCATATAAAACACAAGTCAAAATTGCTATGGCTTGTTGTATTATCCACAACTTCATCCGGAAGGTTAATCATCATGATGAGTTGTTCGAGCTTTATGAGCATGGGGAAGCACAATAACATGTTGACCATGGTGATCAGCAAGTTAGAGGGCAAGCAAGAGAAGATGAACGAGCTGCTGGTGAGAGAGTTCGTGCAGGCATTGCTCGACAGTTGTGGAGTAATCATCAACAGCGTTCCGCTCAAGAACCAGAAGATGATTGAGCATTACAATATTATTTTTTTCATTTTATTTATAGATTCATTACAAAAATAATTTTCCCAATTTTCCATCGGTTTATAGGTTCCAAAACTTCCCGTTCTATATTAGAAGATGATAGTAATGCTAAAATATTTTATGTACAACTGTGTGCAATAAATTTGTCATTCCATAAGAAAAATGGCCATTGCAGACTAGAGAATGAAGTTGATGAAGAACTGAAACTGATATATTTGTGAAAAGAGCCAATGCAGATGAAGGTTATGCATTCAACAACAAAAAATAAGCACATTCAAGAGATTACGAGAAAACCTTCACATGTGGCATGAGGAATCTGTACGAACCAGCAATCATCATTATCCTCTGCATTGTCAACTTGCCACTCCTTTGTCTCTATGAGCAAAGGCTGTGTCAAACCACTCATCAAATTATCACTTCGTCCCTATTATGGGAAAGAATTAAATCAACGACTTTATCATGTAGCTAATTGTTAAGCCCTGTAAACTATATGAAGTTTTTTTCCTCTTGGCAAGTAGAATGGCATTTCTTATTACCACAAGTAGAATCATCATATGAGTTGTTCAAGCTCCCAGCTCAAAGAATTCGACCTTGAAATGCAAACAAAGATGAAATTTTTACCTGCTCCGCTGAATCATCGTCCCCACGGTTGACCTCCAGCCCCGACATGGCCGCTATCAGGGTGGACGGCGTCGAGCACTCTTTTGAGATCTGAAATTGCATGTACGGACGCTGCTGGACGGCCAACATCAAGGGGCGGCGTACATCTGGGATGAGCTCGAGAAGAACCTCTCCCCGAGCAAAGCCTGTGCAGGGCCGATGAGGGAGGTCGCGCAGGGGCGGCGGACCTACGGGATGAGCTCGAGGAGCAGATCTCGCCGAGCAGAGCCTGTACGGGGACGACCAGAGTCGGCCTAGGCAACCAGGGGAAGCCTCCGCGTGCAGAGTCATCGAGGCCATCCCGACAGGAGGAGGGCACCGGTGTCTGGCGGTGAGGATGAACGACGGAAGAGGGATCACAGGCTGGAGCGGCTGGAGTCGAAGCTTTGGGAAGTCGCCGTCAATGGCCAAAATTGGGGAAAGTAAGAGAGAGAAGGGGGAGGAAGTGAATCGGTATCCTCCTACCCAAACAAGGAAATGTACAAGCCAGTTTTATCCTTTCCAAACCCAAACGTGTTTATGTGTAAATTAGTTATCCAAAAATTCATTAGCAAAACCGATTTTGCTAAAATCCGGCTACAAACTCGTTTATGACGTATCCTGCTCTATCCAAACAACGCCCTAGTGTTGCATCGCATTATCTCACTAACATCGTACCCACCTGTCGACTTGTATCTACTCTACATCTACACTATTATAAAATACATAAAACTAGCAGTGACACCCGCGCATTTGCGCGGCTAGCTTCCTTATGTATGATAAATAACATATGTAAATTACAGTTATATTTATAGTGAAGATTGAATTGCTTGTCATAGACGATAGGGTATATGGGTTATAAATCAAAATAAATTTGACCATCGAGTGGAAATATTTTATTGAACCAATTTGCTATTTTTTCTAATGCCAATTTGAAAGTCATCATCGTGTCTTCCAGCATGTGTTTAACATATTACATACATCATTGACCGTTCAGCGTTCTTGTATGATTATTTTTGGAGGCATCAACTATTATTAAATTTTATTTGCCATGACATGGTTGGACTTTGGCCTCACTCATTTTGATTGCACGTTCTCTTTTCCTTTTCATAGAAAAATGGCTCAACTTGTGGCTCACTCACTTTCAATGCAAGTTGTCCTTTTAGTTTTGCTCTCATCCTATCATGTTGGCGACGACTAAATTTTGTTAGTCCATTGACATAAATTGTTGCCTGTGTCATTTTACAATAGAGAAACATCACAACTTTAGTGTAGTGAAGCGCCCTCTCTGGCCGGCTCCAACACTAAAGTTGACCGCCCTCTCTTGGAGGAATCATTTACCGAGTCCGACGAAGGCGACGACGCGGATGATAGCGAGGAAGCATGATGTATCGGTGATCTTCGCTGCATACCGGTTTCTGTTCAACTGTAACGATGCTTTAGAAGAGGAAATACATGCGATAATGACTTGTATGGATATTGCTCTTCAACAAACGAATATTTCTTTTTTTATGCGGGTGAAACGAATATTTCGATATTGGTGCAGTCAGACTTGTCGACAGCCCTATCCAATCTCTTTGGCAGTAGCGTTGAGCGCTCGGCTTATGGTCATCTTGTTACTGAGATTAAGTCATTGATGGTTGGTAAAGATTTGTTTTTCCCCACAAAATTAATAGAGCTCAAAATAGCATTGCGGATTGTGTACCAAGGTATAGTTGCAATGAGCGCATATCTACTTGTCACTACACGGAAGACCAGCATGTATCATGGAACTTTTGCCTTTGGATTGTTACCCTGTTATTATGGAATAAACTCCTATTGATCTAGCAAAAAACAGCACTTTGCTTTAATCTCAATAGCCACCTTCAGTGGATGTACAACCAATAACTTAGGTTCAAGTCCTCGTTACGGCAAGTTTAGGTTTTTATTATTTATAGAAAACATTTGTATATGACTTCCTTACCACTTTCCTTAAAACCAAATTGCTAATTTCCATATGAAATTATTATACGGTTTAGGTATTATGAGCTTCATATGGAGTACATACAGAAAATCAGACTGCTATTTGTCTGTTATCCATTATTTCAAATTTATTTATTTAATACACATGAAAAACTATATAAACCTTGCCACCATTATTATTACAATTATATATAATATTTTATGCTAATTAAGATCTAAGTGTGGCATATTTTAATGTATTTCCTTCTTATTCAAGTTGAACATATGAATATAGTTATATATCTTATTTTGTGCAAGTTATGATCCAAGAGTGGCATTTCCATTACAAAGTTCCACCAAAGTTGATAAAATTGATATGCTTCCAGTCTCCGAGCTACCCACCATGTGAGTTATATTGCCGACTTATTGTGTGATCACATCGCATGGGTGTATCTTGGAGTCTCATATGTAAACACAGGAATATGCATTTGTATTAAAAAAAGTTCAAATAACACGTACCTATTACTTATTATATATTTTAGAAGTTCCACCCGTGCATTTTCTAGATTTCTTATTGACAAAAAAAAACTGTGTAGCCAAAATAGATGATGACAAAAATTATTTAGGAGTTGTCTTTGATCGGTTATATTTTATTTGCCACTACTTGATTGGTTTTGGGTACAAATATTTACAATAGGTATAGTAGATAGATTCTTGATAATATATAAGTTCAACATGTCATGAAAAAAATCAATATCATCCCAACTACTAATTTCCTAACCAAGATGTTAATATTCTTTTATGTTTGCAAAACAATTGGGTCCCAAGAAAGCGAAAAGTTGACATTCGTGGTTGAATACTAATAGTTAATAAGTAGATGAATTACTAAAATGAATAAAAAATTGTAAAATTTTCTACAGACTTGGGCCTATATATTAATATTAATAATCAAACATGCACAGCAGGAAAATATAATATGCACAATCTAATCTATGTAGAAAATGATCTGGAACTATTTATAGTAGATAATAGTTGGACTTGTTGTAGTTGATATGAATAACCCTCACAACGGTTACTGAAATTACTGCCCAAAAAAGCCTAGTGTTACCTTTTCTTTTTCTTTTACTTTTCTAATTCCGTTCTCTTTTAGTGCCTAGTGTTGTGTGAAGCGGGGGAGAAAAGGCCTCCCGGAGCGCATGTTGGGCTGTGGGCCAGCTGCGTAGTATTAATTTTTAATTGGCCAGCTGCCGATCCGGTTACCTCTAATCTCCCTTGTTTCCTATACGTACGTGTTGTATTAGGCTAGGACTTGTTAGTTTCCGTGTAGATTTTTTGAGTGGGTGTAGATACTTGATGGATTAGAACTCCAGTATTTCCTTGTACATCCACTATCCGACTTGTACGTGCCAAGAATCTTTTGTTTCCTTTACACCCGATGATTGAATATCTTTTTTTTTTGCCAAGGCATGCATACCTTTTCATATGTACGTGACATATGTGTTAACGCGTTACGTAAAAACTGTTAAATCTCAGCCGTTGTTATTATGATCAAACGGTGTAAATAATAATAGCTGTCATTTTACAATAGAGAAACATCACAACTTTAGTGTAGTGAAGCGCCCTCTCTGGCCGGCTCCAACACTAAAGTTGACCGCCCTCTCTTGGAGGAATCATTTACCGAGTCCGACGAAGGCGACGCCGGATGATAGCGAGGAAGCATGATGTATCGGTGATCTTCGCTGCATACCGGTTTCTGTTCAACTGTAACGATGCTTTAGAAGAGGAAATACATGCGATAATGACTTGTATGGATATTGCTCTTCAACAAACGAATATTTCTTTTTTTATGCGGGTGAAACGAATATTTCGATATTGGTGCAGTCAGACTTGTCGACAGCCCTATCCAATCTCTTTGGCAGTAGCGTTGAGCGCTCGGCTTATGGTCATCTTGTTACTGAGATTAAGTCATTGATGGTTGGTAAAGATTTGTTTTCCCCACAAAATTAATAGAGCTCAAAATAGCATTGCGGATTGTGTACCAAGGTATAGTTGCAATGAGCGCATATCTACTTGTCACTACACGGAAGACCAGCATGTATCATGGAACTTTTGCCTTTGGATTGTTACCCTGTTATTATGGAATAAACTCCTATTGATCTAGCAAAAAAAACAGCACTTTGCTTTAATCTCAATAGCCACCTTCAGTGGATGTACAACCAATAACTTAGGTTCAAGTCCTCGTTACGGCAAGTTTAGGTTTTTATTATTTATAGAAAACATTTGTATATGACTTCCTTACCACTTTCCTTAAAAACCAAATTGCTAATTTCCATATGAAATTATTATGCAGTTTAGGTATTATGAGCTTCATATGGAGTACATACAGAAAATCAGACTGCTATTTGTCTGTTATCCATTATTTCAAATTTATTTATTTAATACACATGAAAAACTATATAAACCTTGCCACCATTATTATTACAATTATATATAATATTTTATGCTAATTAAGATCTAAGTGTGGCATATTTTAATGTATTTCCTTCTTATTCAAGTTGAACATATGAATATAGTTATATATCTTATTTTGTGCAAGTTATGATCCAAGAGTGGCATTTCCATTACAAAGTTCCACCAAAGTTGATAAAATTGATATGCTTCCAGTCTCCGAGCTACCCACCATGTGAGTTATATTGCCGACTTATTGTGTGATCACATCGCATGGGTGTATCTTGGAGTCTCATATGTAAACACAGGAATATGCATTTGTATTAAAAAAAGTTCAAATAACACGTACCTATTACTTATTATATATTTTAGAAGTTTCACCCGTGCATTTTCTAGATTTCTTATTGACAAAAAAACTGTGTAGCCAAAATAGATGATGACAAAAATTATTTAGGAGTTGTCTTTGATCGGTTATATTTTATTTGCCACTACTTGATTGGTTTTGGGTACAAATATTTACAATAGGTATAGTAGATAGATTCTTGATAATATATAAGTTCAACATGTCATGAAAAAATCAATATCATCCCAACTACTAATTTCCTAACCAAGATGTTAATATTCTTTTATGTTTGCAAAACAATTGGGTCCCAAGAAAGCGAAAAGTTGACATTCGTGGTTGAATACTAATAGTTAATAAGTAGATGAATTACTAAAATGAATAAAAAATTGTAAAATTTTCTACAGACTTGGGCCTATATATTAATATTAATAATCAAACATGCACAGCAGGAAAATATAATATGCACAATCTAATCTATGTAGAAAATGATCTGGAACTATTTATAGTAGATAATAGTTGGACTTGTTGTAGTTGATATGAATAACCCTCACAACGGTTACTGAAATTACTGCCCAAAAAAGCCTAGTGTTCCCATTTCTTTTTCTTTTACTTTTCTAATTCCGTTCTCTTTTAGTGCCTAGTGTTGTGTGAAGCGGGGGAGAAAAGGCCTCCCGGAGCGCATGTTGGGCTGTGGGCCAGCTGCGTAGTATTAATTTTTAATTGGCCAGCTGCCGATCCGGTTACCTCTAATCTCCCTTGTTTCCTATACGTACGTGTTGTATTAGGCTAGGACTTGTTAGTTTCCGTGTAGATTTTTTGAGTGGGTGTAGATACTTGATGGATTAGAACTCCAGTATTTCCTTGTACATCCACTATCCGACTTGTACGTGCCAAGAATCTTTTGTTTCCTTTACACCCGATGATTGAATATCTTTTTTTTTTGCCAAGGCATGCATACCTTTTCATATGTACGTGACATATGTGTTAACGCGTTACGTAAAAACTGTTAAATCTCAGCCGTTATTATTATGATCAAACGGTGTAAATAATAATAGCATATGTGGACAAACATGATGTCTTGTTTGACTTCTGTCTTAATTATATAATAGATAATAGATAATAGATAGATAGATAGATAGATAGATAGATACACTCTTATAAAAAACAGAGTTGGTGATGATGGTGTGCCTGCCATTCTGCAATATAGGCCATCCGATTTATATCTGACGGATAGGAAAGAAACCATGGCAATTTTGCACAAAAGTACCCACACACACCTCTCCACATTTGCAAATAAGGCCTTCCCTCGTTCATCCTTTTATGTCACAAGATAAACAAGTCATACAAATGCATCTTGATGTTACGTGCAACGCACGGGCATCTTGCTAGTAAGAACGAAAACAAACGACAAAAAAATATTTTGACGGTGGTTCGAAGTCATGACCGCGGGCACAGCGGACAAGGTGGCCTTGTATTGGTATGCTGAGCCGTCTGTTTTAACACACATGAGCTGGTGTGGTGATTATACACACACGCACGCATGCACACGAACTCCATCCACGCAACACTCACACAAACACATGCACCCACGCACGCACGCACGCAACACTCACACGTACACACGCAGCCACGCACGCACGCAAAACTCACACGCACACACGCACGCATGCATGCACACACCAGTACACCACACGACCAACACACACTCTCACGCTCAAGTGCTCAACCTACACGTGCATGCGCACACAACAGGCCCTGACAGACACATACACAACCAGGTGATTCCCGTGCACGGGTTGGAGCCTTGTCGTGCCTGCGTAAATTTGTGTTTATCTGACCTTTTCCCTATGCGAACTGATAGGTGGGACCCACAAGGAACGTGGTCAATTTAACTACTCAACATGGCGCCACGCAGACTATTTGGCCGGTCAACAGAGTGCAATCCGATGCTGAACTGTGAGCAAGTGACCAGATAATCACCGCAAAACGTATATAGTGACCGTAATCATCTTATTCTGAAGTTCGGTGACCGTATTACGCTTTTCTCTCTGTAGGCCCTCCAAAACTACATTTCTACACGTTCTCGCATGTTACATCTAACAACTATGCAATACAGCACTACTACTACACTCTAACACAATAAATCATATGTGTTTTTAGTTTTACTAGATATCATATTGTTACTTATAATTATTCCGTTTGCATCCATTAAAATTGCCTTTGAAATGTATGGCCAGTATCATCTACCGCGCGGGAAAAATCCTGCCCTTTCCTGTTTAATCGGGTTTGTATCGATGGATCATGCGAAACAGAAAAACTATAGTACTATACAGTACAAGTGACAGTTCAACTTTGGGCGTCGTGTAAATCTACTCCTCTGTCGTAAAGAGTGGAGCGCTCGCTTTCATAAATCTTCTAGTCCCTTTCGCCAACATGTGGGACATCAAGCTACCAGGTCCGCGTGCAATACCGGACTACATTGCAGAGCAGCCGGGGTGAAGCACCCCAGTCATGGCGCCGGCATAGTAATGAGCAATGAGGCGTCAAATCACAAAGATGCACCTTTCCATGATTAAGTTGGAGGTACGAAGTAATAATGCTAAAAAAGAGAAGTTGGAGGGACGAAGCAACCATCATTTCACTCGTTGCTGAATCAGCTTCTCCCTCATCTTCTTCAACTTAACCACGTTTTGCTTCTGCCGTTGTTCTGCCTCATGTGGGACAAGGATCGGCTTGGTAAAGCACTGACACGTGGGACCGCATGTTAGTAAACCACCAGGACAACGTCCTCCGAAAATAAGTAACCTCCCTCGCCATCCGCGTGGCAAAATCACATCCATTTTACTAATCTTTGACTCTATAATTTTTTAGATCAATATAATTGAGATTTGTATAGATAGAACACAGGAGCAAAACCAAGTGGTACGGTTAAGGGCATCCACAATGTGTAGCCAAATGTGAAAATAGCTTTTGGCATCGTGGGAACCATTGTGGACGGTGTTGCCAAAGCCAAAAAGATTAAACCGAAGCTCCCTGATTGATTGATTGATTGAAGGAATAGAAAAATGCAACGTCTCTCCTCTTTCTCCCATGCTTGGACGCATGTAGTACAGTATAGAGCACAGAGTCTACTCCCCTGTCCCTTCTATCAGAAATCACAAAGCAGTGAGGCGTCAAATCACAAAGCACGGACGAAGCAACTATCATTTCACTCTTTGCTGACTCCGCTTCTCCATCGTCTTCTTCGAGAAACCATCTCACCGCACTAGTACTCCTAGTAGTAGTACTAGTAAAGGACTTCCTGGATGCAAATAAGGCGGTTGTCTTGGCTTGCAGGCGGCACTTGCGAACGACTTACCGTGGTCTCCCTCAATGGTGTTCTCCGTCGAACGCACTTCGCCAAACCACAAAAAAAGTCGTCGACGTCACCACAACGGGCAAGGAATTCAAATATAGTTACTACCTCCATTTTTTTGTACACAAGGCCAGTATATCAAAATTACAATTTGCAAAGGGCCACTAACACTAATCGAGGCAAAATTGATGGGGTTAGCAACCAAGGACATTAATATCCCCTGCATGCATGCAGAAGTGAGAAGGTTCGTTTGCATGGTGCTGCATTAATCAAGCGATGAGGAGTGAGATGGTTAGCTCTTTGGTCTTTCGAGAAAAAATACGCATTAATTGACACGTAAAATGAGGATTTGTATCGATTAGATCACGCGAAGAAAAACCCCGCCTTTCTTTTTTAACACTAGTACTCCTAGTACGTACGTACTTATCCTGTTTTGGTCTAGGCCTTGCATTGCCAAACTTCGCCACACATTTTTGTCAAGCTTGCCTAAAGTTTTCAAAATGAGAAGGAGGTACACTTGCGCACGGCTGTCGCGGTCGCACCGCACCCTCACACGGTCGCTCCTGCACGCCGCGGTCGCACCGCACCCTCACACAGTCACTCCTGCACGCCGCAAACCCAACCAAGGGAACGCACCCTCACTGACACGTGCTGTCGCATGTGAACAAACCAAACTCAGCCATCCTATCGCTGACACATAATTTTCGTTCATAGAGTATGTTAATCCAACTGCATGTTGGCGAGTATCTGTACGGCCCGTGAGGTGGTATGTTGGGGAAGAAGAAGAGGTGAGGAAGAAGGAAAGAAGGGTTACGAGACGTAGGATATTCATCCAGCCGCCTCAAATGGTAGACTGAACCAAGTCAGGCGACTTGCATAACAAATAGTACGATTTTACACAGCAAAAGATCCATAAAAACAACAACATAAAGAAAAACTATCACTGCTCGCGGAAAGAGACGGCCTCGTCGTCTTTGGCTGCCGGCGCGAACCAGCCGTCGCTGCCGACGTGTGTCTCCACACTGTGGTTTTCCTCGGCCTCCAGCTACTCGTTCAAGCAGAGCGTGCGGGCACTCTGCACGGACAAGAGCACAGCCCGGTTCAAGTCGAGGACGTCCGGTTCCGCCTGCAGGAGGGCCTCGATGGCAGTGGCATCCGCGCGCTCCGCGTCGAGTCGAGCCTCCGCCGCCCGGTTCAAGTCTAGGACTTCCGGTTCCGCCTGCAGGAGGGCGTCGATGAGAGCGACATCCGCGCGCTCTGCGTTGATTCGAGCCTCTGCCGCCCGGTTCATGTCCAGGACGTCCGGTTCCGCCTGCAGGAGGGCCTCGATGGTAGCGGCATCCGCACGCTCCGCCTCAAGTTGACCCTCCGCCGCCCGGTTCACATCCACGACATTCGGTTCCGCCTGCAGGAGAGCCTCGATGGCAGCGGCATGCGCGCGCTCCGTGGCGAGTTGAGCCTCTGCCTCCCGGTCCTCCTTTAGTATCGGTTGAACCGCTGGTCCGCCTGCACCATGGGGGACTCGGACGCCGGCACGAAGTCGACGTCCATCGTCTCATACCCATCGGGGGCCTTCTGCGCCGCGACCTCCACAGTGAACATTGGATCGGCTTCCTCCTCCTCGTAGCTTGGCTCCAGAGTACTCGGGGATTAGCCCGCCGCAAAGCCAGCTTTGGAATGGAGGTCTGTGGCACCGACCGCCGCTGCGATTTCTGCGCGGCGCTCCGGCGTCAGCATCTTTTAGTAAGTGATCTTGCGGCGCACCATGGCTTTCCGGCGAACTAGGGGAATGGGCTGGAGATTTGGTGTGGTTTTAGGGCAGTGGCTGGCGTAGGCCGAGCAGCGAAGGTTCTGGTGTGAATAGTGGTTCCGGTGACGACTGGTCAATCGGTTTTGACTATACATCGCTCTTGTCGCATTCGCGTTGCAGCCCGGCACGCTGGACCCTCCACATTGCTCACCGAATGGAACACGCTTCGTCTTGCGTTTTCGCTCGCTTGTGGGACCGCAGTTGAGAGCAAACCAACGTTCCTACCCCTCCCCCGCCCGCGTCATTTATTATACCACCACTCCCTCCGTTTTATGCGGAATAAATAAAAATAGAGGGAGTATACTACGGATGAGGATCCCCTGACGTGGCCGAACCCATTGAGTAACTGACATGCAGGGCCTAGCAAGCATGGGGTCTGCCAGTAAGTGACCGAAAGGGAGGGTAAGGCAGGGATACCTACGTCAGAGGATCAACTTCCACTATACTACTTTGACCAAATGTTAGAGTAATAATATATGACATGCAACTTACACAAATGTTAGAGTAATAATATATGACATGCAACTTACACAAAGCATACAGGGTCTAATGCATTTTTGAGGCTAACTTTGACCAAATGTTAGAGTAATAATATATGACATGCAACTTACACAAAGCATATGGTCAATTTCGTATGTGAAAGGAGTTTCCAATGATATGATTTTCACATTATAGATCTCATGTACTCCCTTCGTCTAGGTGTGTAAGTCATCTTAGGAAAACCAAATAATCCCAAAACACGTAGGCGTGGTGCATTAACTTCTACCTCGTTTCTTGTTTCTTGACATATGAACCAATAAGAGATGAGGGTGTACATGCTTTTAATGACCTGAGACTATCAAACATGACATGCAGTGGTTAGTTCATTGCATGCAATACTATTAATTAGCAAATAAACATTAATGTCTCTCGTTTTCCCCTCCTCCTTGGTCACGATGCACAGCCTAAGATGACTTACTCACCTATGTGAAACTAGTACTATTAATCTTGTCAATAGTCAAATTGGAAACCATCTCGAGCACAAATCTAGGAGTACGTACGAATCTAACAATATTGATTGGGCGTTGTTGAATGTTGATACCTTTTTTATCATAGTAGAGATACTTTGACTACACATAAAACTTATACTCCTATCATAGTATGTAAAGTAGAAAGGATATGAGGGAGTATATTGTACGTTCAAAAACGAAACGAACATTGAATACCCTTTATATATGATTTGCGGATGCTATGATCACGGGTTCAAAATTTTGAATTTGCCTTAGGTATCACGTGCTCCCACTCGTTCCCTCTCGATTTCATCTCGGGGTCCGGAGATCTATTGAAAGAGGACTAGGGTGGGTACATGCGAATGATACTCGGCGGAATGTTCAAATGAGGCATGCGGGAGGATGGACTCGACTGGAGGGCGACATGATCGATGGAGAAGAGGGTTGGAGAGGAATGAAAAATAAGCAAACGCCACATGATCACACTTGAACGGCTCAAATAAACAATAAGTTGTCTCGCTTGGCCTACATAGTGAAAGGCCTAATGCGCAACGCGGAGCACTGATGCTCGAATATGGCCGGGAAAACAGGGAAACCGACATAGCGTAGACTAGTCCAATGGAGGAGCTGGCCCACGACCTCCTCGCCACCGACAACCGTTCATGTGGGTCATTGGGGCCAACAACAGGGCGCAGCTCCAGCACCGTCTCTGGACACGGCGACCGCGGTGAGCGACACACTCATATCGTTGATAGACACGGTCGGTTTCAGTGTGCCGAGGGTGGCGTTAGTGCTATAGTACGACCAACGGTATGTTTGGTTTGTGCCCAAGGTTGCCCCATCAAAGCATTGGGTAGCCAAAATTTTGGTTGAGGTATTGGTTGCCCATGATTTGGCCGACATTGGCAAGAAAATGAACTAGAGTTGGCTAGAGTTCATTGGCATGCCAAAGAAATGGCAACCATCCAAACAAAGACCAATCTTTGGGTCATGACCAAAATTTTGGTAAGGTGCACTTTGGCCACAATCCAAACACACCCCAACACCCGGCTCGTTGAGGATGCACGGGGTGCCGCAACGCATCTGCGGAGTGGTGTAGCGCGGCCAACTGCATCCTCTGGACCTGAGACCATGCCGGGTCGTCTTGCTTTTTCAATGACATGCGGGGATCGCATTTGAGCAAAAGGCATCTCCAACGTTGCCACGACCGCAGCTGACTACCCTGGCACACCAAAGCCCTCGTCCCTCACGCCGTCGCGCGGTGCGTTCCAAGCCGGCGCCAGCTGCCCGCATTCATGCCTTCTATTCGTATGTCGTCGTTAAGAGGCTCGGTACCCGAGGAACCAACTCCAGAGACTTAATGACGCGACCGGATGCTTGGCCTCACCGGAATGCGCTACTTAAAGCGGCAATGCCCAGCTAACCTCCACACCATAGCGCATCGTCCTCCTACCTGGCACCACATCCGCCATGACCGCAAGTGCGAACGCTCTGCAGGAGAGCTTGTATTCAGGGATGAAGCTCGAGGTCACCGCCCTCGCTCAAGTCGCCTCTCGCGATGCAATAGCGGCGTAGCCAGACGCGGACGCGACCGCACAAGCGGTGGCCACGCTGGCGGCCGACGACGGGAGCACCGTCAGCCATGCGTCCTACTTGCCGCCGTCCAACGTCCGGCACCGCCGAGGTCGGGGACTCTTCCGAGGATGAGTAGGGCATGGGAGGCGGCAGGGGATGGTGTGCCAACTGGCCGGTCCGTATCTCGTGTTCTACTCTTCCTCGCCCAAGACCGCACCTTCACTTCACGGATCTTGAACCCCGCCCCCGTACATGGACGTCGGTCGCCGCTGTAGAATAGGTTTAGGGTCGACTTTCTTTTATTTTTCTATCCTATAAAAGTTTGAAATGTAATGAAAATCTGCCGTGTTTGCATTAATCTCGGCCGGTGTATATGAACTTTCACAATAATATACATATTGTAGGAGTACTAGCAAGATGCTCGTGCGTTGCACGGAAGATCAAGATCTTGTGGGAGAAAAGGATGAACGAGGGAAAGCCTTATGTGCAAATGTGGAGAGGACTGCGGGTAAATTGTCATAGTTTCCTTCCTATCCGTTAGATATAGATAGGACGGCCTATATTGCAGGATGACAGGCACACCATCATCACCAACTCTACTTTTTATTGAACCGAGAAAAGACCCAGCATATCGGTAAAACCCAACTAAGCCAACCTCCCAGCATATCGCGCGGGAAAAGACCCGGCCGTGCCGTTTTAGTCGGGATTACCGGATTACTAGTAGTAGTATCGATGGATCACGCGAAGCAACATTTTTTTTGAGGGGGCCAAGCACCTAGTTTAAAAGGAAAAAAGGCGGTACACTCACAGCACTCCTGTCACGGTCGCATTGCACCCCACACACGTTCGGTCCTGCACACGGCTTCGGCTTCCCTGTTCACTGACACGTGGGACTGCACTTGGAGAAACCGACCATGGCCAAACTCCCCCCGCCCACCGCGTGAAAATCCTCCCCCACACACACACAAAATTCCCCAAATTTGATTCAACCGCCTTCGCCAAATATTCCCCAAACCCCCGTCCCCCTCCACTCCATTCGCTCTGCCAAAGCCGCCCTCCCTGCCGCGCCGATACGTCGGCGCCGCGGTTCATCGAGGGGACGCACGGTGATCCTCTCGCTCCCACAGTACGCTCTCGTAGACTGCCGTCCTCTAGCCGCGCCGCCACCTCACAGCTACGTTCTTGTGGGCGCGACGGTCGGCCGCCGCCACCGGCTGGCGACATTCGTGTGGAGACGCACAGTCAGCTTCTCCCACGGATGCAGCGCATTCTAGACCGAGGCCCGTTCATGTCGGTGTAGCGCTGAATGTTAGCCGATAGACGCCGTTAATCTCACTGCTTTTCGAAGTAGTTTATCGTCAATATGCTCGCTTAAGAAGCTTCCTTGCCCTGTTACGCACTCAATCTGCTTAGCTGAGATGGCATGCCAAGGTCGATTAGTTGCTAAAATATCCTGCCATATATTTATTGTGACGTAGATTGCCATGGTCTAGTAGCCAATTTGTTAGGTGAAATAGCTCTACATCGTTTTATACTCGATCTTTGTTGCTGCGATGGCCTTCGATAGTTCGATGGCTGTGTGCTCGGCCTCATTGATCTTTGAAACAGCCTGCCATAATTTAGCACTCAAATCTGTTTGCTGAATTAGCTTTACATATATTTCGTTACTTAGATCTGCTCATCCAAATATCTTGTCATATCTTTAGACATCGACCTAGGTATTTTTTTCTGGACTTCATAAAAATCATATATGTTTTTCCTGTAATATCTAGTAGAAGAACTAATTTGTATGTATAATAGATGGACAGGACTTGGATAACTTCGCTCAAGATTCTCCGCTGCATATGTCGAGGGGGTTGAAAGCTTCATCAACTTTATCAGAGCTGAGTACGGTGGTCCGAAATCTGATGTGCTCTGCCCGTGTAGCAGTTGTATGAATTCAGTTACAAGACCCCAGTCAACTGTGCAAAATCATCTACACTTGTATGGGATGTCGGTCACATATACTAGGTGGCTTCATCATGGTGAAGCTGTGAACGTCAATGTTATTGACTACGTGGAAGCAGCAGATCACCATCTTGATCTGCCTGATGCTCAGGTGGAAGAGGAGGAGGTGGTGGTGGTGGCGGAGCCAGTGAGTTTGACCAACATTGAAACAATGCTACGAAATGCTCGTGCATTCCGTGAACTTTCACCTGCAGAAGAAAAACGGTGGGCCCGCATGTTGGAACAATGCAACATTGCTGTCACCCCAGGAAATAAGTTGTCAGTATTCTCAGCTATGGTCACCTTTCTTCAGGTGAATACATCTGAGCAGATGACCAACAAATCATTCGATGCGATGTTGGCTGCTTTCCGCAAATCTTTCCCAGATGCGTCTGAGCTGCCACACACCTACAGTAAAATGAAGAATTTCCTTCGTGCAGTTGGAATTGGATATGATATGATCCATGTTTGTAAGAATAATTGTGTTCTATTCCGGAAGGATTATGCCAACTTAAATGAATGCCCGAAATGCAAATCGTCAAGATGGAAAGATGGCGATGCTGTGAAGAGGGTTCCTCATAATGTTCTGAGACATTTTCCAATTACACCAAGATTGCAGAGGTTGTTTCATGATGCTGAAATAAGAGAGGATGTACTGTGGCATTCTAGGAACCAGGAGTACAGAGATCAGAATGTAATGAGCCATCCATCTCATGGTAGTGAGTGGAAAAGCTTCAATGATAAACACAAAGAGTTTGCTGCTGCCCGAGAAACATTAGACTTGGCTTAGCTTCAGATGGATTTAACCCATTTGGTTACTGTGAGCGCCACATATAGCATGTGGCGGTGCTTGTTATCCTTACAACATGCCTCCAAATGTCCGCACCAAAGAATCAAACTACATGATGGCCTTGCTCATCACAGGTCCAAAAGTCCTGGAATGGATTTTGATTTGTTCATGGAGCCTCTTGTGGAGGACCTTCAACAGCTATGGAAGGGTGTTCTCACACGAGACCTATATAGCAGCCCACCAGCTGATTTCATTCTGCGTCTTTGTTGTAATTTGGTGCATCCATGATTATCCGGCTTTGGGCACTATGTCAGGGCGAACGACACATGGTTACAATGCATGTGTTCGCTGTGACAGGAATCCGCTGTCATACGCAATACTTAGCAAGATATGTTACATTGAACACCGCCGTTTCCTTGCGAAGGACAAGCCGCATCCTAGAAAATACCGAAGACATGTGTTCAATGCAAAGCATGAAAACCGTGATGCGCCAAAGAGGCTCACCGCCGATGAGTTGCAAGTGGATTAGAGAAGGTCAGGCATATTACACCAGGAAACCATCCTGGTAATGGTAGCGGGAAAAGGAAGCGTGTACGGTAGAAGAGAGATTATTGTTTACCCGCAGGTCCACTTTGTGGGACTTGGAGTATTGGAAAGATTTGGATCTGCGGCATAATCTTGATGTGATGCACATCGAGAAAAATATATGTGACAGCATTATCGACACACTTCTTAACATTGAAGGCAAGAGGAAAGATACCTTAAAATCTAGGATTGATTTGACACACCTGGGTATCAGAAAGGATTTGCAGGTGCAAGATGAAGGTAAACCACGGGATATGGCACCAGCTATGTACGTCTTGGACAAGGTAAAAAGAAAAGAATTCTGCGAGGTCCTGTCACGTGTGAGATTACCACATGGATTTGCCACCAACCCTGAAAGGAGAGTCAGTGCAGATGGAAACAAGGTACAAGGGTTGAAAACTCATGACTGCCACGTCCTACTTCAAAGGGTTTTACCTGTTATCCATAGAGGATTGGGCTGCCCTGACTTATACAGAGCAGTTGCAGAGTTGGGACAATTCTTCAGGGAACTCTACAGTTGTCGGGTGGTAGGTGTGACATATGCCAACGGGTGGCTTATCATTGTGGAAGCCAATAAGACGTTGTCGGTGCCTAGAAACGGGATGAGGCGAAGACATGCTCGCCGGCGAATCTTACCCAGCTTCGGGGCTCTCCGTGGAGATAACACCCCTACTGCTGCTCTGCGGGGTCTCCGCATGATCACTATGTGAACAAGTAGCTACAAGAGGCTCCTTGAGCTGTTCGGCGAGAGGAAGAAGAAAGGCACAGCTAGCTCTCCCCTTCCCTCTATGTGGTGTCTAAAACTCTAAGAGATCAACCCTTTGCATGGGTGCCCTGGGGGTTTATATAGGCCTAGCCCCCAGGGGTACAATGGTAATCCGGATGGGCGCGGGCCCTAGCCGTCAGTGTCTACACTCGCCGGCTTCTCCGCCGGCCGCTGGGGCCCGCCGATTGGTGGGTTCCGCCAGCTGCCGGCTTCTTGGTTGACAAGCTGGTCCCACCGCTGAGGGCCTTGTCGGGGGCTGGTTACTGTTGCCTCAATCCTGATGACGAGGGCTTTGTCGGGGTAAGCATGGCTACAGGGCCACCGCCTTGGCGGCGATCACTGTAGTCTCACCTTGTCTTGTCGAGGGAGGGAACAAGCTGGCTATGGGAATCCGGCCATATCTCAGGCCAACTGGGGGAAGCCGAGCCACATTCGGGAATCTCTCTGACCGGAGGGGCCCGCCGCCTGCGGGTCGTACTGACAGCTTGTCGTGGGTGACACCATGGTCAGCATGGCAACAGCGCCACGCCGGACGGGTGATGCCGCCCCGTACGGCGCACTCTGCCCATGCGCTCTCCGGGATGCGGGGGTGGCTGGCTTCACTGTAGCCACGCCCCGTCTCATCACCGTTATGTGGGTGCAGATTACGAGGCGGCCTTGGCACGCTTGCGGGGCGACTTCTTGGAGTCGGCCTGTTCGTGGCCGGCTCCTCGGAGTCGGCCCTTTAGTGACCTTCTTCCTGTAGGTTTTGGGGCCGGGCCGCCTCCTGATAGCCGGCCTGAGGGTCAGCCGGCCGGGGGAAGGCGGCCCTGCGTCTTGGATGTTGGATGGCTTGATTGGCTTATAATTTTTTCAGAGGCCCCAAGGGGAGTTGGCTAGGCTACCCGTGGTCATTTACTCCGACAGTAGTCCCCGAAGCTGATTGAGCTTCGAGGCTGAAAGGTGGACGAGAAGCTCGATAAGCTTCCTATCCTGAGGGGCCGGCAGCTAGGAGCCGGCCTTGAGCGGGTGCCCCGTCTTCGGGAAGTTCCGCAGCCAGAAGGTGATAACGTGAGCCGAATCGCGCGTTGACCGCATGCCACCCTGCGCGCCATGTGGCCAGAAAGGCCTGCCAGCCCACGCGCGCGACGGGACGTCGCCGCAGGCTGGGGCCCACCATACCTAGGCCTCGGCCCATGTGCGGTCTGTGACCCGAACGGACCGCTCGCCTTCCTGCGGCGGTTTCAGCACGCCTTTAGGGCGCAATAATCGCGGGACGTGGGAGAAGGGGGGCGCAGTTAATCCCATGTTCCCCCTCGCCTCGCCTCCTCGGCTCCGCCGCGCGAGCCTATAAGTAGGGGGAGGAGGGGGAGCGGCAGACGCTCGCACGCTCGCCCTCGTTCCACCCTTCCTTCTACCTCCTTCTCCTTTCTTCCGCCGCCGCAGCGCCCCCACCACCGCATTGTTCCGCCGTCAACCCTCTTGGTCCGCCGCGGCTCCTCCGCAGCGTGGCTGTGCTCTCCGCCGCCGCGCCTCTCTCGCTTCCTCTTACTCCCATGGCGCTATCTAGCTCGTGGGATGGCTCCAACGTCCACGAGGACCACATTGATTGGCTTCGCAAGACGCGGCGGTTGCCGGGCGAGGGATACGTGAAGACCCGCCTCGCCGGAGGCGGAGGTTTCGCCGGCGCCGGAGGAGGCGGCGGGTCATATTCCGCCAGACGCCTCGCTGCGCTGCCTCGCCTGCCGGCGGCGGGTTCTTCCGCTCCTTCCTCGGGTTCTACCACCTCCAGCTGCATCATCTCACCCCCAACACAGTGATGCTGCTGTCGGCCTTCGTCACCCTGTGCGAGGGTTTTCTTGGCGTCCTCCCCACCCTTGAGCTCTTTGGGGAGTTCTTCCAATGCAAGCTTGGCACCGTCTCCGTGGGTGTGCCCGCCCCGTGTGGCGCCTTCATCGCCATGCAGAGGTCAGGTAACAATAATCCCTTTCCGCCTATCCCGTTGATCCAGTCGATGAAGCTCTGGCAGCAATCATACTTCTACATGAAGAACGTCACCTTGCAAGGCGACTTCGTCAATCTGCCGGCTTACGTAGCCGGCCCGCCGGCTAGGAGGCAGCCGTCTTGGTCTGTAACGCCCTGGATTCGATGCGCCAGGTGTCTGCCAGTTATTCGTCGTCGTTGCCATGTCATGTACTTGCGTGTTGCACTTTGCCATGTCATCATCTGCATTTCATATCATGTCGTCATGTGCATCGCATTTGCATACGTGTTCGTCTCATGCATCCGAGCATTTTTCCCGTTGTCCGTTTTGCAATTCGGCACTCCTATGTCTCCCGGCGCCCCCTTTTACCTATTTTCGTGTGCGGGTGTAAAACTTTCTCGGAATGGACCGAGGTTTGCCAAGCGGCCTTGGTATAGCACCGGTAGACCGCCTGTCAAGTTTCGGGTCATTTGGAGGTCGTTTGGTACTCCAACGGTTAACCGGCTAACCGCAAAAGCCCCTTTCTCCTTGCAGCCCAACACCCCTTTCAAAGTGGCCCAAAACCCAGCAAGCTCCCCTCCATGCTGTCGGTCGTTCGATCACGATCGCGTGGGCGAAAACCGCTCCTCATTTGGACTCTCCTAGCTCCCTCTACCTATATATATGTGCCTCCCCCGAAATTCGCGGATCATTCCACCCCCGAAACCCTAAAATCGCCCTCCGCCGCCACCGGACGCGTCCGCTCCCTCGCCGGACACGTCCGCCTGCCGCCAGAGCCAACCACGAGCCACCACGTGTCCTCGCCGCCGTCTCCACCGCGCCCCCGCCCGTCGAACACGAGAGCCATCGCGAAACCCGCCCGGGCCGCCCGGGCGGCCGCCGCCGCGCCCGCAACTTCGCGCCGCGAACCCGGCTTAGCTGCGCCGCCGCCGACTCCGCCCGCCGCCCTGCTTCTCCCGGCGCCTCGGCGACCCTCGCCAGCGCCCTCCCAGCCGCCCGGCCGGCGCCTCCCGTGCTTTCGAGCCGCCCGCGCTTGCACCGGCCTCGCCCGGACCTCCAGCCGCCCACCGCCGGACGTCGCCCCGCCCGCGCCCGCCGTTCGCCCGCCCCGCCAGCGCCTCCGCCGCCGGGCTTCGCCGTCCAGTGCCGGATCCGGCCGGGGCCACCCCGGATCCGTCGTCCCCGAGCCCCTCCGGCCTTCCCCCGTCCTTCTCTGGTCCTCTCCGGCCGCCGCGCGCCTTCTCGGGCGAGATCCGGCCGTGCCTCGTTATCCGTGCCGAGAGGTTGACTTTCCCCCGAGATCCACCAAGTCCTCGAGATTTTGTTATTTTCATGCATTTTCATCGTGCCGTAAGTCGGCATCCATAGCTCTGTTTCATGCGTGTAATATGTAAACTTGTTCGCCTCGAAGAGTATATCATTTCATCTCATTGCATCATTTTCAATTGAGCTCATCTTGATGCCCGAAATTCTGTTAGAAGAGGGCTATGTGATGTTAGTTTCAGTTTCTTATCAGAACATGCACTTTTGTCATTTTTTCCATGATTGATGTGTGCACCCTATGATCTTGAGTCCTACATGTGTTTTGTAATATGCCATGCCATCTTTCCAGGGGTGTATGCCATGTATTTTTGTGATCTATGTGGTGACTAGCACAAGCATGCAAACTAGGCTTCTTGATGTTGCTGATTTCAGCCCTGTTCTGCTGATATTTTTATGCCATGTTAACTTGATGCTACCGAGAGATCCATGCATATTTTGAGATACTTCAGTAAGGATGTTTTGAACATATGGTTATGCTCTATCCATCCATGCCCTTGTTTGCAATTATGGAGTGCCATAGCTTGGGTCAATCGAGCTCTACTTTTGCTATAAAATGTTTCCTGGCAGGTTGTTTACATGTTATTCAATTTTTCCAAGGTTGTTGTAGTTCATCCTTGCATGCTATGTTGTTGTTCTTGCCATGTATAGATTCTATAACATGTCTTCTTACTGTTGGTTGCCTTGCTATGCCATTTATTGCTCTGTGGTGAGTGGTTCAAGCTCACCAACATGCCTACTTATTGTTGTTCCTGCCATGGATGAATCTGTAATATAACTTGCCATGTTTACATGGGTGCCATCATATTTTCTGATCCTTTTTGGCTCATGGTCAGTAATGGACTTTTGCTCAATGCAATTAGTAGATTCATGCCACGCCTTTGTTTGCCATGATAAGTTCCTGTAACATGTTGTTCAATAGCTCTAAACATTGCAACCTGATGTTATTTCTGCCAATGCCTGAAACTGTTATTATTTGCAATCTTGTCATGTCATTTTGAGCATGTTCTAGTTGTTTCTGGAGATAGCTCAGTGATCATGTTTTGTAATGCTTTACCTGTACATCATGGCCATGCCTTTTGTTATTATGTTAAGATGCTGTAGCTTGTTGTTTTGATGCTTGCAATATGCCTAGTTGCTGTTTTGGGCAGATTGTTGTCATGACTTGTATAGAGTATATGTTAAACCGTTGCTCCGTTTTGAGTGTGCTCTATATGAAACTTGCTTGATTTTGCATGTAGTTTCATATTATCATGTTGCATCCTTGTTTTGAGGTGTTTGCTTGATGTTTGTATGCATTTTGCATCAATTTCATGCTTATCTTGTTTTGCTCATATCTTCTAGGCCGTAGCTCCGAATTAAATGAACTTTATATGTAACTTGACTAGAATTTCGTGTAGATAATCGTGGTGCATCTTAACTTGCTGTTTAACAACTTGAAGATAAGGTTTATTCAGATCTGGACCAATTTCGAAATTTGCATGAGGACTTAACGGAATTGTTATATGTTGTTTCCGGCCTCATTTAAACTTGCCTTGATGTGTTGCTCTTGTTTGCATCATCTCTTGCCATGAGTAGCTTCATGTAGCTTTGTCATGCATCATGCTTGTTGTGCATCATGTCTTGTCTATGTGTGGGTGTTTACTATGTTGTGTGCTTCTTCTTTTTAGTTCCTGTTTCATTGCGATCATGAGGATTCGTTCGTCTACGCTTGGTTCGGCTTCATCCGTTCATCTTCTTCATGGACTCGTTCTTCTTCCTTGCGGGATTTCAGGCAAGATGACCGCTACCCTGGATCTCACTACTATCATTGCTATGCTAGTTGCTTCGCTCTTTTGCTATGCTGCGCTACCTATCACCTGTTTATCAAGCCATCCCATATTGCCATGAACCTCTAACCTTTGACACCTTTCCTAGCAAACCATTGTTTGGCTATGTTACCGCTTTGCTCAGCCCCTCTTATAGTGTTGTTAGTTGCAGGTGAAGATGAAGTTCGTTCCTTGTTGGAACATGGAGATGTTGTTCCTTGTTGGAACATGTTTACTTGTTGGGATATCACAATATATCTTATTTAATTAATGCATCTATATACTTGGTAAAGGGTGGAAGGCTCGGCCTTATGCCTGGTGTTTTGTTCCACTCTTGCCGCCCTAGTTTCCGTCATATCGGTATTATGTTCCCGGATTTTGCGTCCCTAACGCGGTCGGGTGATTTATGGGACCCTTGACAGTTCGCTTTGAATAAGACTCCTCCAGCAAGGCCCAACATTGGTTTTACCATTTGCCTCACCACCACCTACTTTTCCCTTGGGAGTCGCTCTCTCGAGGGTCATCTTTATGTAGCCCCCCGGGCCAGTGCTTCTCTAAGTGCTGGTTCGAACCGAGCCGCCTGCGGGGCCACCTTGGGGCAACTTGAGGATTGGTTTTACTCGTAGCCTGTCTCATCCGGTGTTGCCCTGAAAATGAGATATGTCCAGCTCCTATCGGGATTGTCGGCGCATCGGGCGATCTTGCTGGTCTTGTTTTATTGCTGTCGAAATGTCTTGTAGCCGGGATTCCGAGACTGATCGGGTCTTCCCGGGGAGAAGGAATATCCTTCGTTGATCGCGAGAGCTTATCATGGGCTAAGTTGGGACACCCTTGCAGGGTATAAACTTTCGAGAGCCGTGCCCGCGGTTATGTGGCAGATGGGAATTTGTTAATATCCGGTTGTAGTAAACTTGAAGCAAACTCTTCTAAAATACACCAACCGTGTGCGTAACCGTGAGTGTCTCTTTTCTGGGTTGATCGAGAGGAGAACACGGTTTCTGGGTTATGCCTGACGTAAGTAGGAGTTCAGGATCACTTCTTGATCATTGCTAGTTGACGACCGTTCCTTTGTTTCTCTTCTCGCTCTCATTTGCGAATGTTAGCCACCATATCATGCTTAGTCGCTGCTGCAACCTCACCACTTTACCCCTTCCTTTCCCATTAAGCTTTGCTAGTCTTGATACCCATGGTAATGTGATTGCTGAGTCCTCGTGGCTCACAGATTACTACACCACCAGTTGCAGGTACAGGTTTGCGATGATCATGACGCAAGAGCGATGCTTGCTTGTCTTGAGTTCTTCTTCTGCTCCTTCGATCAGGGGATAGGCTCCAGGTCGGCAGCCTAGGCTAGCAGGGTGGATATTGTTTGAGTTTCTGTTTATGATTCATCCGTAGTCTGATGTTGATCTTGTATATGATGTTGATGTATTCTTGTGGCATTTGCGCCTTATGTATGTATCCCCATCTATTATGTAATGTTGATGTAATGATACCCACCTTGCAAAAGCGTTTCAATATGCGGGTCTATCCTTGGTGGGACCGTCGAGTTCCTTTTGGATAGGGTCGCATATTGGGCGTGACATGGTCCTACCGAGCCCGGTCGCTCTCCCTGGCTGGGAAGCCACCGTCACCCGGCTCCAGGTGATGATCCAATAGGAGGGCTTGGTCGGGGCCGACCTGGTCGCCGCCTTCGTGGAGCGCCGGGTGCTCCCGCTCCAAGGCCGGCCGCACATGATCTGCCAGATGAGCGGCCGCTTCGACCCATGCCGGCTGAGCACCAGGGAGATGCCTCGTGACTAGGTGTCTTACATAGTGAATTACATCTCCAACTTCAAGCTCACCGAGGAGTGGCAGTATGGCAAGGCGCCGTATTCTCGGGCTGATCCCCCGCCTGTGGTGAGTTTTCCTTCTTTTCTTCTTCTTTTGTTGCCGGGTTCGTGACGGCCGACTTTTGACTAGTCGGCTTGTCTTTGAGCAGAACCCCCTTCTTCGACCGGCGGCCGGGGCCGCAGGGCCGGAGCGCCAGTTCATGGCCGACCGTACGGTGGACGACCTCGACGACCCAGATCTGAGGGCAGCCGCCATGGACGACGCCATAGGCGGAGCCGGCGGAGAGGCAGGCGGCCCCGAGCTCGCGGCCGGCTTCGGGGACTGGCCGGACGATGATGAAGCCGAGGCCATCCCACGCCGCCAGCCGGCGGCCGATCGCCAAGGCGCGGGACCTTCTGCCGCGCCAGCTGCTCGGGGTGGCGCGCAAAAACGTCGGGCCGGGCCGGGTCTCTTCGGCAGCCGGCCGAAAAAACCCAAGGGCTCCACGATGGCGACCAAGCGGGACGAGGCGGCCGCGAAAGCGGCCCGCTTCCGCAAGGTGGTGAAGCAGCCACAGGCGGTCTCGGCGTAAGTGTTGAACGTCTCCTGCTTTCTTGTTGTCTTCTTTGGTTGAGGCTCTTCTGAACCTTCTTCTTGATTTGCCGGTCAGGGCGCCGCTTTCCCTTGAACGGGTTGATGCCGCCTCCATAGTCGGACCGACGGGAGGGTCTTCGGGCTCCCGTCGCGTGGATCCCCGCGCCGACCTCATGGAGGCAATGGAGCGGAACGCGCAGGAGGAGCGGGAAGCGGAAGAGCGGAGGGCCATCCAGGAGGTGACGGAGAAGTCGGCCGAGGCGCAAGCAGACGCAACGGCCAAGGCCCGGGCGAAAGCTGCGGCCGCAGAGAGGGAGGCGGAGGCTCTGCGTAATCAGCCTCCCCGACTCGTTATTCCTCTTCGTGCCATGGCTCCCAACATCCCCGTTCCCCCGTCGGAGGAAGCAGACCGCGACCTGCCGGTGATGGAGAGGAGGGAGGATGACGTGACCATCCTAGGGGAGGCACCATAGTCGGCGCCGAATGGAACGGGCCAAGGGGGCCGACCTGCTGTGGCGCCTGAGCAGCCGGCTGGGGGCGAGTTGGCAGCGGGGGCGGATCTTGTGGTGCAGTAGCCGCCTCGCCGGCGCGCTGGAGAGGCGTCCTCGGCGCCGGAGCCGCAGAGAGCTGTGGGCGCCAGCTCGACGGCTCAGGACCTAGAGGCGGCCAGTGCCAGCACGTCCGAGTGGACGCCTAGCGGTGGAACGATCGAGCTGAACGTGGCGACGCAGGAGGTCTGACGCCGGCTTCAGACCCAGGCTGCCTTGCTGCATGGTACACCTAGGAGTTTCTTGCTACGCGAGCGGTCATCCGGGTGAGTCTTCTGGCCTTGGTCGATTTCTTTCTTGATTTCTTCCGTGGGGGCGCGTCAGTGCACCCACTAGGTGTAGTTCCCGAGTTTCTAGTCAAATTTGAAAGCGCGGCTTGGAACTTTTAGTGAACCTTGGCGGCAATCTTATTCTTATTCGCACTCCGTCTGATTTTCAGGAATATCACAATCTCTCTGCTGGCTGCCTTCAACTCCTGTGCCCAGAGCTGAGCCAAAAGGCCGCCGACCTGACTTATAGCCGGAGTGAGTGCTTTGTTTCTTTTATCTCATGTGGGGGCGCGTCAGCGCACCCACTAGGTGTAGTCCTTGAGATTCGGGCCGACTACTTCCTTATTGCTTTTTTCCTTTTTCTCCACGCTTGCCGAGGCTAATGCTGACTTGAGGGAGCAGCTAGGCGGGGCCCAGACCGCCCTTCGCGCCAAGGAGGCTGAGTGCAGCGCCTTGGCCTAGGAACGTGACCGCCTGGCCAAGTGACTGGCCGACCAGGAGGAGAGCCATAAGGCGGCCCTGAAGAAGGCGCAGGACAGCGAGGCCGCCCTTAAGGCCGAGTAAGAGACCGAGGCGGTGGGCTGGGCTGAAGCGAGGCAAGCGCTGAGCGAGGGCTATGGACGGGTTGAGGATCTGATCGATGGTAAACCGCCTTCCTTTTCACCCCTTTGCTTGCCCCTTGCCCTCTTGTTTATCTTCTGATTTTTGTGTTGTTTCTTTGTTGTTCACGTAGATTACTTTCCCGGTTACTCCGTCGCTGCCAGCCAAGCCATCGAGGCCCACCGCGAGGCACGCCGGCAAGCAGGGGTTGAGATCGCGCCAGATGCCAGCCGGACGCTTGAGGAGCAACTTTTGGCGATCCAGGCCCGGCTACAGCCGGCTCACCGCATGCTCCGCCGTCTTGGCTCCGGGCGCAAGTGCCGACCGCCCTCGGCTGGCGAGGCGATTCCGCACTTCACCGGACTGTCGACTGGCTGGAGGTTGCGGTTGGCCGCTTCGAGGCCTGGAAGGCTTGTGCTGCTCGGTCCGGCGCCAGGCGGGCACTGGAGTTCGTACGAGCCTGGTATCCTGGGCTGAGCTTGGGCCAGCTGAGCACCTGGAGGCAGGAGGCCGACGAGGAGCTGGTGGCGGTGCGGCCGGCTATCATCCAGCTGGTGGCGGAGGAGATCGCTTCCAGCGACGAAGGCGAAGACGACGAAGGGGAGGGCGGCGAAGACGTCGTGCCCGACAGCAAAGCGACCAGCCAGCTTCAGCCTGATCGTGCCTCCAGCAACGAGGCGCGCGTGAGCGGGCCGCCTGCCACTCCTCCGGCCAGCACTGGCGCCTCCGCCGACCTGCCCGACTCGCCTATCGCTCCCTTCGCCTGATCTGCCGCTCTTGCTTTCCTGTTGTTACTGTTTGAACAACTTTTTATTAAATTTGGGCAGTTCCACCCACTGGGGGTGTATTCAAACTATGTTGAATGCCGGCCTTTCAAAGGCTTTTGTGATAATATAATTATGCATGTGTTTGGCTTCCATTCGAATTTGCTTTTTATCCTTAGGCTGTTTCCTTTGCCGCCTTCCCTTGATCGCCACCTTCCCAAATTTAACATCTACTCTGCAATTGTGGGTCGGGAGGAACTTGGCCATTTGTGGGAAGACAAGTACTTGAGCTTTCTTGGATTGTGGCAAGGTGAAATGGGAAGCCGGCCGGGCGACTACTCTGGTAGCCGGTCGGCGATGGGAGGAAGCCAGGTTTTGTTATACGATTTCGTTAGTCCTTAGCCGTTTTTCGTGTGGGCATCCTTTCCTGCCTTTGACTCTTGCCAGCCGGACAGTCGGTTCTTCGAGCTGCGACTTTCGACAAGAGAGGGCTTGGGTGCCGGCACACTCCTTGTCTGACTGTAGGTGGAACTTGAATATAACTCAAGGCGGCCAGTCCCCGGGCCGACTAGTCGAACCCGGTGCCGGACAAGGACGAATGTAATGACAAAATCATAAGCGTGATACTCGTCATTCATAGATAAAAGGTGGCAGTCCCCGAGTGCTCCTCGGGGGGCCTATTGTCTCGTACTTAGTACAAAAGGTAGCGTGATACATACTGCATTTTAACTGTAAAATCTTTGGAGGAGGTTGGCGTTCCATGGTCGTTCCGACTCCTTGCCGGAATCATCTCTCTTTCGTGCCTACGGCTTCTGTGCGTTGATCAGGTAGTAGGAGTCGTTTCCTAGTGCTCTGCTGATGACGAAGGGGCCTTCCCAAGGGGCCGAGAGCTTGTGCTGGCCGGCTGTTTGCTGGATCAGCCGGAGCACAAGGTCACCCTCTTGAAAGGATCTTGGCTTGACCTTCCGGCTGTGGTAGTGGCGCAAACCCTGCTGGTAGATGGCGGACCGGCTGAGGGCTAGCAGCCTGCTTCCTTCCAGCAGATCGACGCCGTCTTCTCATGCTTTCTTGGCCTCTGCTTCCATGTACATGGTCACCCGAGGCGAGTCGAACTCGACGTCAGTTGGAATGACAGCCTCGGCACCATATACAAGGAAGAAAGGGGTGAAGCCGGTTGACTTGTTCGGGGTAGTGCGCAGACTCCACAGGACGGCTGGCAGCTCGTCGAGCCAACAGCCGGCTGAACGCTCCGGTGGCACGACCAGTCGGGGCTTGATGCCGAAAAGGATGAGGCCGTTGGCTCGCTCAACTTGGCCGTTTGACTGCGGGTGGGCAACGGACGCTAGGTCCAGTCGGATGCCCTGCATCGCGCAGAAATGTGCCATTGCTCCCTTGGCAAAGTTCGTGCCGTTGTCGGTGATGATGCTATGTGGCACGTCGTACCGAGTTGTAATATCTGCGATGAATGTCACGGCAGTCGGCCCATTCAGCTTCTTAATCGGCTTTGCTTCGATCCACTTTGTAAATTTATCCACGGCGACGAGCAGATGTGTCATGCCGCCGCGCGCCGTCTTGAACGGGGCCACCATGTCCAGTCCCCAGACGGCAAAAGGCCAATCAGGGGAATGGTCTTGAGTGCCGAAGCTGGCAGGTGTTGCTTGGAGGTGAAGACTTGGCACCCTATGCAATGTTTGACCAACTCCTTGGCGTCGTCCAAAGCAGTCGGCCCAAAGAATCCATGGCGGAAAGCTTTGGCAACAAGTGATCTTGAGGCTGCGTGGTGGCCGCATTCGCCTTGGTGAATGTCCTTGAGGATTGCTATGCCCTTCTCTAGCTCGACGCAGCGCTAGAAGACTCCAGTGACACTGCGTCTGACGAGCTGTCTGTTAACAATTGTATATGCTCCGGATCGGCGTTGGACTTGTCTTGTCGCAATCTCGTCAGCCGGCAGTTCTCTGTTTACCAGGAAGTTGAGGATGGGCTGAGCCCATGATGGAGCTGTGACTTCTTCTATAGCCAACACGGCTACTGCAACCAGGGCGGGTGGGCTGGGTGGTGAAGAGCTGGAGTTGGCCACCGCCTGTGGTGTTGATGCAGTCCCCGGGCCGACTACCGTAGTCCCCGGGCCGGGTGCGACTATGGCAGTCCCCGAGCCGCCTATCGAAGTCCCCGGGCCGCCTGCTTGGTTCCCCAAGCCGGATCCGGCTGCGTCGGGGTTAAGCGGCACGAAGATGGAATCGGATTCTGGAGATGGCTTGATAGACGGCTTGAGGAGGCGTTGGAGATTGACGCCGGTTGATATAGCTTGTCGAGTGGAGCCTATTCGTGCTGTGGCATCTGCTGTTTCGTTGTCGGCCCGTGGCACGTGGAGAAACTCGCATACTTCAAAATACCCGCTGATTTGCTGAACGAGGAAGCGGTAGCTTGCCATGTTTTCGTCCTTAGCGTCCCAGTCACCAGATGACTGCTGGACCACCAAATCCAAGTCGCCATAGCACAGGATCCGGCGGATGCCAAGCTCTTTGGCTAGCCGGAGCCCGTGTATGAGCGCCTCGTACTCGGCCACATTGTTGGAGGCAGCAAAGTGAATTTGAAATGTGTATCTGAGTTTGTCGCCTTTGGGAGAGGTGAGGATGATGCCGGCTCCCAAGTCGGTGCGCATCTTGGACCCGTCGAAGTGCATCCGCCAATGAGTGGAGTCGGGAGCCGGCGGCAGGTACTGGGTCTCGGCCCAGTCGATGAGGAAGTCGGCCAATGCTTGGGACTTGCTGGCGGTGCGAGGCTAGTAGAAGATCGTGTAAGGGGCCAGCTCAATGGCCCATTTTGCCTCCCGGCCGGATGCGTCCCGGCTGCCTATGATCTCGGCGAGCGGGGGGGTGCATACGAGTGTGATGGGGTTCTCTTGAAAGTAGGGCTTCAGCTTCTTGGCGGCGAAGTACACGCCATAGCACATCTTCTGGTAGTGCGGGTAATTCTGCTTCGAGGTAGACAGTACTTCACTTAAGTAATACACCGGTCTTTGGACTGGCTGAGCTCGGCCTTCTTCTGGGCGCTGGACTACGATGACGGTGCTGACCACCCGGCTGGTGGCGGCAATATAAAGGAGCATGGGCTCTTTCTCAGTTGGCGCCGCCAAGACAGGGGGCGTGGCCAGCATATTCTTTAGCTCATCGAAAGCTTGGTCGGCTTGGTCGTTCCACTCGAAGTAAGTGGTTTTCTTCATGAGTCGGTAGAGGGGAGAGCCTTTTCTCCAAGCCGGATGATAAAGCGGATCAGGGAGGCCAGGAACCCGGTAAACTTCTGAACGTCTCGCAGCTTGGTGGGAATCTCCATTCTCTCAATGGCTTTGATCTTTACTGGGTTGCATTCAATGCCGCGTTCGGAGACCATGAAGCCTAGAAGCTGGCCGGCTGGTACTCCGAACACGCATTTCTCGGGGTTGAGCTTGATCTGAAACCGGCGCAGGTTCTCAAATGTTTCCTTGAGGTCTTCTAGAAAGGTGTCGCGCTTCTCTGTCTTCACCACGATATCGTCTACATAGACGTGGGCATTTCTGCCGAGTTGCTTGAGGAGGCATTTCTGCATGCAACGCTGAAAACTGGCACCGGCATTTCTCAAGCCGAATGTCATAGTCGCAATGTAAAGCTCCGAATGGCGTGATGAAGGCGGTCTTCAGGCGGTCAGCTGGGTCCAACTTTATCTGGTGGTAGCCCGAGTAGGCATCCAAGAAACTCAGCAGCTCACATCCGGCTATGGAGTCTATCACTTGATCGATCCTTGGCAGGGCAAAGGGATCTTTGGGGCAGGCTTTGTTGAGGCTTGTGTAGTCTATACACGTGCGCCACTTGTTATTCTTCTTCAGCACGAGGACCGGGTTGGCAAGCCACTTCGGAAAGAACACCTCCATTATGAAGCCGGCCGCCAGGAGCCGGGCTATCTCTTCTCCTACAATCCTTCTCTTCTCCTCCGACAGCCGGCGGAGGGGCTGCTTGACTAGTTTTGCATCCACTCGGACGTGTAGCTTGTGCTCGGTGAATTCCTTCGGAACACCCGGCATGTCCTTGGGGGACCATGCAAAGATGTCCCGATTCTCACGGAGGAAATCGACGAGCTCGCCTTCCTATTTGCTGTCCAAGTTTGCCCCAATGACGGCAAACCTTTCTGGGTGCTCAGGATCCAAAGGTACCTTCTTCGTTTCCTTGGCCGGCTAGAAAGAACCTTGGGAATCACATTCCTTGGGGTCGTGGGACAGGGCTGACTGCTTGCCGGCCATGGCCACGACTAGTTCCAATATCTTCTTCTCTTCAGCGATCACAAGGGACTCGGCCAGCCGGCTGCTGGCTACAGCGCACTTGGAGGATTTCTTGTAATCGCCGGCTATGGTGATGATGCCCTTGGTACTTGGCATCTTCATCTTGAGGTAGGCGTAGTTGGGTACAGCCATGAACTTGGTCAGAGCAGGTCGGCCAAGCAGTGTAGGATAGGGGCTCTCAAGGTCCACCACTTCAAACCAGATCGCTTCTTGGCGGAAATGATCCTTGTCTCCAAAGAGAACATCTATCTTGATCTTGCCGATTGGTGAGCAGGATAGGCCGGGTACAATGCCATGGAACACGGTCCGCCTTGGCATGAGGTGTTTGGTCTTGATGTTTAGCTTTTCCATGGTGTCGCGGTATAGGATGTTGTTGCTGCTCCCATCCGTCTATCAGTACGCGGGAGAATCGGGCAGCAAGCCTGTCTGTTGCTAGGGTTGTTTCCAGAACCAATGCATAAGAGCCCGGGGACGTCATCACCTCTGGGTGGTCGGCCCGGCTCGGAGATAGGCCTTCGACCAAAGGCATGTACTCGGGGTTGTTGGAGGCGACCGCGTTTACTTCTTGATGTTGTCGGCGCCGGCTGCGCCGGTCTTCAGGCTGGCTTGTAAAGACGACGTAGGCGGCATGCTCGTTGGGGAACTCGTGTTGGATGGCCCCGACTCCTAGTCGAGCGGCCGGCTGTTGAGGAGCCGGAGGTGGCTGTCCAGCTGGCGGAGGTGGCACCAGCCCTTCGCCTTTGGTGATTCGGGTGAGCCAGTGGCATTTCCGGGTCGTGTGGTTGGACGGCTTCGCGCTGCTGTGGAACTTGCAAGGGGCATCGAGGGTTTGCTCGTAGGAGAAAGCCAGCTGCCAAGCCGGCCTGCCGCCCTTCGGCTTCTTGGGCGTGGGCCGCCCCTCAGGTTGTTCGTCTTCGACGGTGTCCACCTGCCGACTGGTTGGAGGCGGCATTGGGCCCTTGCGCTTGTTGTCGTTCTGGTACGAACGTCGGCTGGAGTCGCCGGCCGGCGTTTTGGGAGCCGGGTTGAGTACCTTCCTGGAGGCGTCCACCCGGAGCTTGGTTTTCATCGAGGAATCGGTGGTGGCATACTTGTTCGCTATGACTAGTAGCTCGTCGAGGGTAGTCGGCTCGTCGCAGAGAAGCTTGTTCTTGAGGAGGGTGCCTTCTCGGCACCCGGCGGTGAAGTACTCTATGGCTTGAACCTCGTGCACCCCCTCGCATGAATTGTGGAGCTCGGCCCAACTCATGAGGTAGTCGCGAGTCGACTCGGTGGGTCCTTGTACGCACAGGGAGAGTTGTCTGGGCTTGGGAGCCCGCTTGTAGGTGCTGGTGAAGTTGCGGATGAAGGCTTCGGTGAAGTCTAGCCAACTGTTGATGCTATACGGCTTGAGGCTGTTGAGCCAGGTCCGCGCTGTGCCCTGGAGCATGAGGGGCACATATTTCACGGCAACGAGCCTGTTGCCGTTCGCTGTCGGCGGTTGGGTGCGACATATGCCAAAGGATGTCTTATCATGGTGGGGGCGAGTAGAACGTCGCCGGTGCCTGGAAACGGGATGAGGCGAAGGCATGCACGCCGGCGAATCTTACCCAGCTTCAGGGCTCTCCATGGAGATAACACCCCTACTGCTGCTCTGCGGGGTCTCCGAATGATCACTATGGCAAAGTGGGTACAAGGTTGCTCCTTGAGTTGTTCAAAAGTGCGGAAGGAGAAGGGCATGGCTAGCTCTTCTCTTCCCACTATGTGTGTCTAAAACTATTAGGGTCCAACCTCTTGCATGGGTGCCCCGGGGGGTTTATATAGGCCTACCCCCCCGGGGGTACAATGGTAATCCGGCTGGGCACAGGTCCCAGCCGTCAGTCTCTCAGGTCGCCGTCTTCTCCGCCGACTTCTGGGGCCCGCCGACAAGCGGGCCCCGCCGATGGGCCAGCATGAGGCCGACAGTCCTTGTCCGCCGCGGGCGGGTCTTGCCGGCTGCGGATTACTGTAGCCGTGCTTCTAATGACGCGAGCTTGGTCATGGGGTCATGGCAACAGTGCCGCCGCCCGACGGGCGATCACTGTTGCCACTCCCCGTCTTGTCTGGTTAATGGCGCGCGGAGCCCGTGGGAGGGGCCGGCCGACTCTTGGAAGCCGACTCCCAGCGGGTCCGTCTAGGGGCGCTCTTGCCGTCTTCTGCACTCCTGCCGACAGGCGGGTCCTGCCGTCTCGGGTCGCATGCAGACAGTCGCCGTGGGTGCGGATCCGCCACGGGCTGATGTCGTGGCAGCGTTACCTTGATGCCCGCGCGGACGGAGATCTCCGTCAATATGGCGCTCTGTGGCCATGCCTGCCCTTCGTGAACGGGGCAGGGATGGGCTGCGAGGCGGCCTCATCCCATCCCGTCCGTAGTCACATAGGCTGGAGGTGGTTGGAGTCGCGAGCCGACTCCCCATAGCCGGCTTCTCCGGAAGTCGCTAGCTGGGAGTCGGCTTATCTCGAGGCCATCTCTGGGACTCAGCCTGGAGGGGCAGTCGGCAGCACTACAGCCGACTCACAGAAGGCGGCTCTTCGTCTTGGGGTCTTGAGGGGCGCAGTCTGCCCCGATGTTTCGAAAGGTTCACGGGCTCGGGTTTGCCTACTCGTGGTCCATTACACCGACAGTAGTCCCCGAAGCTGGTGAGGCACCGAGGGCAACATGTCGAGGAGCATCGACAGCTTCATCCCTCTGATAGAAGAATCTGGGCTTGGCTCGCCGTCTCTCTCTTGAGCCGACTAGCCGGAGTCGGCCTTGCAGAGGCCGCCTTGCTCCTCAAAGGTTTTGAAGGCCGTGGCGGGATCCGGGCAGCGTGCTGATAAGCTTCCGTGCAGCTGCCCGTTCGCTCCCGCCAGCGACGCCACGCCGGGCAGGCTACTGCCCACCCACGCTGCGTGACGAGACAGGCCCGTCAGCGGGGCCCGACACTACCAGCGCCTCGGCGCACGCAGGCGGATCCGCTATGCGGCAGCTGGCGAAAGAGTTCCCCGCCGTTACTGCGTGCAAGAACGTCGTGGGTTAAATCGCATGCGGGGTACTGGGCGCAGTAAATCCCACGCCCGCCCCATCGGCTTCTCAGCCTAGGCGCCTATAAGTAGGCGGGAGGAGGGGGGCAGCGACGCACGCGCACCCATCTCCCCGTTCCCCGCTTCCTCTTGCTCTTCTCCTCCTTGCTTCGTCCTCCTCTTGCCTCCGCCGCGCCGGACCACGCCACGCCGCGGAGATGAGCTCCTCCTCCACCGCCACGCCTCCCGCCGCGCGCTCCGGCGTGTGGGACGGCTCCGAAGTGGACGACGACATCATTGAGTTCCTCCGCCAGACGCGCCGCATCCCCGGCACAAACTTGGTGCGGACCCGCGCCGCGCTGGCGGGCGAAATAACACCGGCGCCGGAGGAGGGCGAGCGGGTTATATTCCGCTCGCACCTTATGCGTGGTCTGGGGCTGCCGGCGAGGGGCTTCTTCCGCGCCTTCCAGGAGTTCCACGGGCTCCAGCCGCACCACCTCACTCCAAACACGGTGGTGCTGCTGGCCGCCTTCGCCTCCTTGTGCGAAGGCTTTCTTGGCGTTCTCCCCACCATGGAGCTGTGGGGGTAGTTCTTCCAGGCCAAGCTCGGCACCCACGTTGCTAGCGTGCCGGCTCTGTGCGGCACCTTCATCGCAATGAGGAGGCCGGTGGCCGACAACCCCTTCACCGCCATCCCACTGATCAAGTCGGTGAAGATGTGGTAGCGCTTGTATTTTTACGTGAAGAACGTTGCCCCAGAAGGCGACTGGGTCAACCTGCCGCCTTACGAAGCCGGTGAATTGGCGGGGCAACTCCCCGGCTGGTCCGATCGGGCCAGGACGCTGACTCCTGCGGGCGCCACCGCCGTCGCGCGACTCCGAGCGCTGACGTAGTCGGAGGGCCTGACTGGGGCCGACTTGCTGGCCGCCTTCGTGGCGCGCCGAGTTCTTCCTCTCCAAGGCCGACCTCATCTGATCTGTCAGATGAGCGGCCACCGGGACCCCAGTCGGCTATGCTCCAAAGACATGCCCCACGCGGAGGTGGCGGACACGGTGAACTTCCTGGCGAACTGCGGTCTCACGGAGGAATGGCAGTTCGGCAAGGAGCCGTACTCGCGCGCCAACCCCCCGCCTGTGGTAAGTCATCTCTCTTGCTTTTCTGTTTCCTTCTTCAGCCGAATCCGACTCTGATTTTCCTTGGTTCTTTCGAGTCAGAACCCCCTCATGCAGCCCTCAGCCGGCACCACGGGGCCGACCCATGAGTTCGTCCCTGACCGGGCGGAGAGCGACGTCGACGACCCCGACTTGGGGGTGGTAGCGATGGAGGCCGACGCCGAAGGAGGGGGAGGAGGAGGGGCCGACGACTTCAGGCCCTCAGCGACCTTTGCCGACTGGCCTGACGACGATTGTGAGAGGGAAGTCGTCCCCCGCCGCCAACCGAAGGTCGGCCATCCAGGCGCGAGCTCTTATGCCGGCTTGGGAGGTCGAGGCGGCGCGAAGAAGCGCCGGGCCGGGCTGAGCTTGCCAGGCAGGAGGGGCGAAGAAGTTCAGGGGGACGGCCGACGCGACCCAGCGAGAGGAGGCGGTCGCGAAGGCTAACCGCTTCCGCAAGGAAGTGAAGAAGCCGCCGCTGGTCTCGGCATAACTGCTTCTTACTTTGTCTTCTTTTCTTTTGGTTCGTCTTCGTCCAAGTCTTTTATATGTCTTTTTCTCATCAGGGCTCCTCTCACTTTGGAGAGGGTCGCCGTCGCCTCCATCATGGGGTCGGCAGAGACGTCCGCCAATACTCGGCGGATTGACCCTGCGGCCGACCTCCGGGAGGCGACGGAGCGGAACGCACAGGAGAAGCGCGACGAGGAGGAGGCCGCCCGTCTGGAGAAGGCGGAGGCCGAGAAGGCGGCAGCTTCCGCCCAGAAGAAGCTGGAGGAGGCCGAAGCCGCCGTTGCAGCCAAGAGGCGAGCCGAGGAGGCCGCGCGCCTCCAGTCGGCGCTGCTCGTCACCCCGCTGAGCTCTGCGCCGCCGCCGCCAGAGGTTCAACTAGTCGAGGCTTGATGCCGGACAGGATGAGGCCGTTCGCTCGCTCCACCTGGCCGTTTGACTGCGGATGGGCAACGGACGCAAAGTCCAGTCGGATGCCTTGCGTCGCGCAGAAACGGGCTAGGGCTCCTTTGGCAAAATTTGTGCCATTGTCGGTGATGATGTTGTGTGGTACGCCGTACCGAGTCGTGATGTCGGCGATGAAAGTCACTGCAGTAGGACCATTCAATTTCTTGATGGGTTTTGCTTCTATCCACTTGGTGAACTTGTCCACCGCGACGAGTAAGTGAGTTAGGCCGCCTCGTGCCGTTTTGAATTGTCACGCCCAATATGCGACCCTATCCAAAAGGAACTCGACGGTTCCACCAAGGATAGACCCGCATATTGAAACGCTTTTGCAAGGTGGATATCATTACATAAACATTACATAATAGATGGGGATACATACATAAGGCACAAATGCCACAAGAATACATCAACATCATATACAAGACCAACATCCGACTACGGATGAATCATAAACAGAAGCTCAAACGACATCCACCCTGCTAGCCCAGGCTGCCGACCTGGAACCTATCCCCTGATCGAAGAAGAAGCAGAAGAAGAACTCCAATACAAGCAAACATCGCTCTCGCGTCATGATCATCGCAAACCTGTACCTACAACTGGTGTTGTAGTAATCTGTGAGCCACGAGGACTCAGCAATCCCATTACCAGGGGTATCAAGACTAGCAAAGCTAAAGGGAAAAGGAAGGGGTAAAGTGGTGAGGCTGCAGCAGCGACTAAGCATATATGGTGGCTAACATACGCAAATGAGAGCGAGAAGAGAAACAAAGGAACGGTCGTGAATCTAGCAATAATCAAGAAGTGATCCCGAACTCCTACTTACGTCAGACATAACCCAGAAACCGTGTTCTCCTCTCGATCAACCCCGAAAAGAGACACTCACGGTTACTCACACGGTTGGTGTATTTTAGAAGAGTTTGCTTCAAGTTTACTACAACCGGATATTAACAAATTCCCATCTGCCACATAACCGCGGGCACGGCTCTCGAAAGTTTATACCCTGCAGGGGTGTCCCAACTTAGCCCATGATAAGCTCTCGCGATCAACGAAGGATATTCCTTCTCCCAGGGAAGACCCGATCAGTCTCGGAATCCCGGCTACAAGACATTTCGACAGTAATGAAACATGACCAGCAAGACCTCCCGGTGTGCCGACATCCTGATAGTAGCCGCGCGTATCTCGTCTCAGGCCACGACCGGATGAGGAGTACGTACGGCAACCGACGATACCCCAAGTTGCCTAGGGGCGGCACCGCAAGTGGCTCTAGTTTGGACCAACACTTAGACAAGCATTGGCCCCGGGGGGGGGCTAAAATGAAGATGACCCTTGAGAGCGCGACTCCCAAGGGAAAAAGGGCTAGGTGAGGCAAATGGTAAAACCAATGTTGGGCCTTGCTGGAAGAGTCTTATTCAAAGCGAACTGTCAAGGGGGTCCCATAAATTACCCGACCGCGTTAGGGACGCAAAATCCGGGAACATAATATCGATATGACGGAAACTAGGGCGGCAAGAGTGGAACAAAACACTAGGCAAAAGGCCGAGCCTTCCACCCTTTACCAAGTATATAGATGCATTAATTAAATAAGATATATTGTGATATCCCAACAAGTAAACATGTTCCAACAAGGAACAACATATCTATGTTCCAACAAGGAACAAACTTCATCTTCACCTGCAACTAACAACGCTATAAGAGGGGCTGAGCAAAGCGGTAACATAGCCAGGCAACGGTTTGCATAGGAAAGGTGTCAAAGGTTAGAGGCTGACATGGCAATTTGGGATGGCTTGATAAACAGGTAATAGGTAGCGCAGCATAGCGATAGAACGAAGCAACTAGCATAGCAATGATAGTAGTGAGATCCAGGGTAGCGTTCATCTTGCCTGAAATCCCGCAAGGAAGAAGAACGATTCCATGAAGAAGACGAACGGATGAAGCCGAACCAAGCGTAGACGAACGAATCCTCACGATCGCAACGAAACAGGAACTAACAAGAAGAAGCACACAACATAGTAAACACACCACACATAAACAAGACATGATGATCAACCAAGCATGATGCATGACAAGGCTACATGAAGCTACTCATGGCAAAAGATGATGCATACAAGACGAACACATCAAAGCAAGTTTAAATGAGGCCGGGAACAACATATAACAATTCCGGTGAGTCCTCATATACCTTATTTTCAATTTGTTTAAACAGCTAGTTAAGATGCACCAAGATGATCTACACGAAATTCTAGTCAAGTTACATATAAAGTTTATTTAATTCGGAGCTACGGCCTAGAAGATATGAGCAAAACAAGATGAACATGGCATTGATGCAAAATGCATTCAAACATCAAGCAAACACCTCAAAACAAGGATGCAACATGATAATATGAAACTACATGCAAAATCAAGCAAGTTTCATATAGAGCACACTCAAAACGGAGTAACGGTTCAACACATACACACAATACAAGGCATAACAACAATCTGATCAAAACCGCAAGTAGGCATATGGCAAGCACCAAAACAACAAGCTACAGCATCTTAACATAAGAACAAAAGGCATGGGCATGATGTACAGGTAAAGCATAACAAAACATGAACACTGATCTATCTCCAGAAATGAATAGAACATGCTCAAACACACATGGCAAGATTGCAAATAATAACAGTTTCAGACTTTGCAGAAATAACATCAGGTTGCAATGTTTAGAGCTATCAAACAGCATGCTACAGGAACTTATCATGGAAAACAAAGGCATGGCATGAATCTACTAATTGCATAGATCAAAAGTCCTTTACTGACCATGAGCCAAAAAAGGATCAGAAGATATGATGGCACCCATGTAAACATGCCAAGTTATATTACAGATTCATACATGGCAGGAAAAACAATAAGCAGGCATGTTGGTGAGCTTGAACCACTCACCACAGAGCAATACATGATAAACTAAGCATACATCCATCAAGAAGACATGGCATACAAGCTATACATGGCAAGAACAACATCATAGCGTACACGGATCAACTACAACGACCTTGGCAAAATTGAATAACATGTAAACAACCTGCCAGGAAACATTTTATAGCAAAAGTAGAGCTAGATTGACTCAAGCTATGGCACTCCATAATTGCAAACAAGGGCATGGACGGATAGAGCATAACCATATGTTCAAAACATCCTTACTGAAATATCTCAAAATAAGCATGGATCTCTCGGTAGCATCAAGTTTACATGGCATAAAAATATCAGGAAAACAGGGGCTGAAATCAGCAACATCATGAAGCCTAGTTTGCATGCTTGTGCTAGTCACCACAGAGCTCACAAAAATACATGAAATACACCGCTGTAAAGATGGCATGGCATGTTACAAAACACATGTAGGACTCAAGATCATAGGGTGCACACATCAATCATGGCAAAAATGACAAAAGTGCATGTTCTGAAAAGAATCTGAAACTAACATCACATAGCCCTCTTCTAACAGCATTTCGGGCATGAAGATGAGCTCAAATGTAAATGAAGCAATGAGATGAAATGATGTACACGTCGAGGCGAACAATTTGACATATTACATGCACGAAACGGAGCTACGGAGGCAGTGTTATGGCATCTCAAACATGCACACATAATAACAGAAAACTGGGACTTGGGATTTCGGGGGCAACCTCCAGATCTACACGGTTTTCAAAGCGGCGGCGGATCTCGCCGGATCTCCGTCGGAGAAGATGGGGAAGATGGCCGGAACTTGGGGAGGAGGCCGGGTTGAGGCCGGGGAGGTCTGGGACGACCGGATCCGGTCCGGCCCGACCGGATCTAAGCAGACGGCAGCGACGCGGCAGACGAGGGCGGAGGCGGGCGCGGCCTCCGGTATTTGCCAGCCGGGCAGCCGGGAGGTGGGGAGGCGGCGCTTCGGCGAAGGGAGGCGAGGCGCCCAGGCGGTGGCGGCAGCCTTCGCCCGGCCGCAGCTGGCGAAGGAGAGCGCAAGCTGACGCCAAGGCGGCGGCTGTTCTCTCGGCGGCGCGTTCAGGCGGGTCCGATCTGGGCACGGCTCCCGGGCGGCGGGGAGGAGAGAGAGAGGGCGCGGCGACGACGTGTCGGCGTGGGATTGGTCGGGGGCGACGACGCGGAGGTGTCCGACGGCGGGTTGGACGCGTCCGGCGGCGCGAGAGGAAGAAGGCTAGGGTTAGGGGGGATTCATCCGCGAATTTCGGGGGGATGGGCATATTTATAGATAGAGGGAGCTAGGAGAGTCCAAATGACGTGCGGTTTTCGCCCACACGATCGTGATCGAACGACCGAGAGCATGGAGGGGAGTTTGCTGGGTTTTGGGCCACTTTGGAAGGGTGTTGGGTTGCAAAGAGAAGGAGGCTTTTACCGTTACCCGGTTAACCGTTGGAGTATCAAACGACCTCCAAATGGCACGAAACTTGACAGGCGGTCTACCGGTGGTATACCAAGGCCGCTTGACAAACCTCGGTCCATTCCGAGAAAGTTTAGTACCCGCTCATGGAAAAATGTAAAAGGGGACGCCGGGGGACATAGGAGTGCCGGATTGGAAAACGGACAACGGGGAAAATGCTCGGATGCATGAGACGAACACGTATGCAAAATGAAATACACATGATGACCTGATATGAAATGCAGATGATGACATGGCAAAGTGCAACATGCAAGCACATGACATGGCAAAGACGACGAATAACTGGCAGACACCTGGCGCATCGAATCCGGGGCGTTACATGAATGGTCCCACCATGTACAGGCCCCAAACAGCAAAAGGCCAGGCGATGGGGATAGTCTTGAGTGCAGAAGCCGGCTGAAACGGCTTGGAGCGGAACACCTGGCACCCCTTGCATTTTTGAACTAATTCCTTGGCCTCTTCTAGGGCAGTCGGCCAGAAGAAACCGTGTCGGAAGGCTTTGGTGATGAGTGCTCTTGAGGCCGCATGATGGCCGCACTCGCCTTGATGAATGTCTTCGAGAATCGCTTGGCCTTGCTCTGGCTCGACGCAACGCTGGTAGACACCGGTGACGTTGCGCCTGACCAGCTCTCTGTTGACTATAGTGTAAGCTGCCGCTCGGCGTTGTACTTGCCGAGCCAAGGTCTCATCGGTTGGTAGCTCTCCGCTTACTAGGAACTTCAGGATGGGCTGGGCCCATGAGGGTGCTGCTATTTCTTCGACTGCCAGTACTGCTACTTGGACGAGGGCGGCTGGGCTGGGAGGCGGCGGGTTGGAGTCCGCAGCAGCTTCTTTGGAGTTAAAGAAGTCCCCGGGCCGGGCGCGATCCCAGGCTGAGTATCGAGTCTTCGCAATGGTCGCCGCTGTCCCAGTGCCGGGTTCAAGTCCCCCCGGGCAACCGACTGCAACGTTCTTGGGGCCGTCTGCAAGAATTCTTGTGCCGTCTGCTGAGGCTTTGGAGTCGGATCCGACTTCTTCAGGGGGAGTCGGCACAAAGATGGAGTCTGATTCTGGTGACGGCTTGACAGATGGCTTGAGGAGGCGCTGAAGGGCGACGCCGGATGGTATTGCCTGGCGGGTGGAGCCGATTCTTGCCAGGGTATCTGCTTGGTCGTTGTCGTTTCTTGGCACATGGAGGAACTCGCACCCCTCGAAATATCCACTCAATTGCTGTACCAGGAAACGATAGCTCGCCATGTTTGCGTCTTCGGCGTCCCAGTCGCCGGATGACTCTTGGACCACCAAGTCGGAGTCGCCATAACACAGGATCCGGCGAATGCCAAGCTCTTTGGCAAGCCGGAGCCCGTGAATTAGCGCCTCGTATTCGGCGACGTTGTTGGAGGCAGCGAAATGGATCTGCAGCGTGCATTTCTGAGCTTGTCGCCTTGGGGAAGTGAGGACAATGCGGCTCCCAAGCGGTGCGCATCTTGGAGCCATCAAGTCCATCCGCCAATGGGTAGAGTCAAGGTCAAGCTGGCGGCAGTACTTGGGTCTCGGCCCAGTCGACGAGGAAGTCCGCCAGTGCTTGCGACTTGATGGCGGTGCGGGGCTGGTAATAGATGGTGTAGGGGGCCAGCTCTATGGCCCATTTGGCCACTCGGCCAGAAGCATCTCGGCTTCCGATGATCTCGGCTAGTGGGGTTGTGCAAATCACATTGATCGGATGCTCCTGAAAGTAAGGATTCAACTTCTTGGCGGCAAAGTGCATGCCGTAACACATCTTCTGGTAGTGGGGGTAGCTCTGCTTGGAGGTCGTGATTTGCCGCTCGAATGTAATATACTGGTCTCTGGACAGGTAGCGCTCTGCCTTCCTCCTTGCATTCAACTACAATGATCAGGCTGACTACCCCTATTTGGTGGCGGCAATATCTGAGAGCATGGGCTCCTTGGGGAGTCGGGGCCGCCCGGCCGGGGGAGTAGTCAGCATTTTCTTCAACTAGAGAAAAGCTTCGTCCGCCTTGTGGTTCCATTCGAAGAAGGTGGTCTTCTTCATGAGCTGGTACAAAGGAAGAGCTTTCTCGCCTAGTCGGCTGATGAATCGGCTGATGGACGCCAAACAGCCGGTGAACTTTTGCACATCTAGCGATGGCGGGTACTTCCATCCATTCGATTGCCTTGATCTTCACGGGGTTGCACTCTATGCCACGTTTGGAGACCAGGAAACCAAGGAGCTGGCCGGCTGGTACTCCGAAGACGCACTTCTCTGGGTTGAGCTTGATCTGGAATCGGCACAGATTCTCAAAGGTCTCCTTGAGGTCTTCCAATAGTCTTCCTCGCTTTTCCGTCTTCACCACCACATCGTCCACGTAGACGTGGGCGTTTCTGCCAAGCTGCTTGAGGAGGCACTTCTGCATGCAACGCTGAAAGGTGGCGCCGGCATTCCTTAAGGCGACCGTCATGGTCGGTGGCGTATAGGCTCCAAACGGCGTGATGAAGGCGGTCTTCAATCTATCGGCCGGGTTCAGCTTGATCTGGTGATATCCTGAGTATGCATCTAAGAAGCTCAACAGCACGCATCCGGCCGTGGAGTCTATCACCTGGTAAATTCTCGGCAGTGCGAACGGGTCCTTGGGGCAAGCTTTGTTGAGGCTTGTGTAGTCGATACACATCCGCCACTGCTTGTTCTTCTTCAAAGACCAGGACGGGTTTGCTAACCATTCGAAAGAACACTTCCATAATGAAACCGGCTGCTAGGAGCCGGCTATCTCTTCTCCAACAACTCTTCTCTTCTCTTCGACAGCGGCGCAAGGGCTGCCTCGACGGGCTTCACATCGATCGGACATGTAACTTGTGCTCGGCGAATTCGTCGGTACACCTGGCATGTCTTTAGGGGACCATGCGAAAATGTCCCGATTCTCACGGAGGAAATCGACGAGCTCGCCTTCCTATTTACTGTCAAGGTTTGCACCTACGACAGCGTACCTCTCCGGGTGCTCCGCGTCCAAGGATATCTTCTTCGTTTCTTTGGCCGGCTTGAACGAGCCCTCAGCCTCCGACTCCTTGGGGTTGGGCGACATCTCTGGCTGCTTGCCGGCCATTGCCACAACCCGATCAAGAAGCCACTTCTCAGCCGCAATCACCAGGGACTCGGCCAGCCGACTGCTTTCGGCCGCGCAAGTGGATGACTTCCTGTAGTCGCCGGCTATGGTCAGAATCCCCTTGGAGCTCGGCATCTTCATCTTGAGTTAGGCGTAGTGGGGGACCGCCATGAACTTGGCCAGAGCAAGTCGGCCAAGCAGAGCGTGGTACGGGCTTTCGAGGTCCACCACTTCGAACCAGACTGGCTCTCGGCGAAAGTGATCTTTGTCCCCAAAGAGGGCGTCTATCGAGGATCTTGCCGATCGGGTGAGCGGGAAAGGCCAGTACAATGCCGTGGAACACAGTCCGGCTGTTACGCTGTCTTTGCTTGATTCCTAACTTCTCCATTGTGTCCTTATACAGGATGTTGATGTTGCTGCCTCCGCTCTATCAGCACTCACGAGAAGCGAGCGGCCCGCCTATCCATGTGCAAGGGTGGCTCCTAAGACCAGGGCATAGGAGCCCGGATTCGGCATCACCTCTGGGTGATCAGCTCGGCTCCAACTAATGGGTTTCTCGGACCAGTGCATGAATTCTGGAGTATCTGATGCTACTGCATTCACTTCTTGCTACTGCAGCCGCCTGCTGCGCGTCGGCCACACTGGTGACCACTACATAAGCTCCATGCTCTTCTAGGTACTCGTCTTGTTACATGCCGGTAGCTCGACAGCCCGGCTCTTTGAAGGCGGCGATGGAGCCGGCGGCCCAATAGGCGGGGGAGGCAGAAGGCCGTCTCCCTTGGCGATCCTGGTGAGCCAGTGGCATTTCCGGGTGGTGTGGTTTGATGGCTTCGCGCCGCTATGGAACTTGCAGGGACCATCTAGAGTCTGCTCGTAAGAGAAGGCCGGCAACCAGTTGGACTTGTCGCCTTTCTGTCGCTTGGCCGGAGGCTGCCACTCTGGCTGTTGGTCTTCGACTATCGCCACCTGCCGGCTGTTGGAAGACGGCTGTGGGGCCTTGCGCTTGTGATCATTCTCGCTGTTGCCGCCGACCGGGTGTCGCCAATGCAGTTCTCGGGAGCCTGAGGAGCCACCTTGCCAGTCGCACTGACTTCATTCTCCGTCTTCATGGAGGAGTCGGCTGTGGCGTATTTGTCTGCTATGATCAGCAGCTCGTCGAGGCTTTCCGGCTAATCGCAAAGGAGCTTGTGCTTGAGGAGGGTGCCTTCTCTGCACCCGGTGGTGAAGTACTCGATAGCCTGCACCTCGTGCACTCCCTCGCAGGAGTTCCGGAGCTTGGCCCAGCGCGTGAGGTAGTCTCGAGTGGACTCGTTAGGGCCTTGCACGCACAAGGAAAGCCGGCGAGACTTGGGAGGTCGCTTGTATGTGCTCGTGAAGTTGCGGACGAAGGCCTCGGTGAAGTCGACCCAGTTGTTGATGCTGCGGGGCTTCAAGCTGTTCAACCATGTCCGGGCCGTGCCCTGGAGCATGAGGGAAACATACTTTACGGCAACGCGCTTGTTGTCGTTCGCTATGCTGACGGCCATGGAGTAGTCAACTAGCCAGTCTTCCACCTTCACGGAGCCGGTGTATTTGGGTGTATCTCGGGGGAGTGTGAACCCTCTGGGGAAGGGCTCGTCTCGGATGCGAGGTCCAAAACACGGCGGGCCCAACTCGTCTTCCTCTTCCAGCGCCAGGGATCGGTGGAGTCGGTCGATCCGGTGGCGGGCGTCGTTTTCTCCGACTCCCTCGGTGGCCAGGCGGTGTCGCCCGAGAGTCGGATGCTCGGCAGGTGGCGGGGAGACTCGCCTTTTCTGCTGCCGGGGAGGAGGAAGGCAGATAGTCGCCCCGCCGCTCCACTTTGCTCTTGGGCGGCCGTCTTGGTCGCGCTTCGATGGAGGCGTGAGTCCGGCGTGGCTGATAGCCGGATCCTTGTTTTTCTTCCACGGACACCGCCCGGTTGGTGTCCGAAACCCGCCACGATCTCGGCAGAAGGCAAGTAAATGCGTCGTGTTGTCGTCATGGCGCCCTCGTGCGGCAACCGGCTTAAACCGTCTTACCGCAGCGGCAGCGTCGAGGAGCTCTTTGGACTACGCTCCGTCATTAAGCGGCGCTCCTCGCCTCGAAGTTATCCAGCTAAATCGTCTGCCTCGCCTTTGGCGGCGCGGATGTTCTCGGCGTGGCGTACACAAGCGATTGGCCCCGAACAGGTTGGCGATAGCTACGCCCCAGCGGCTGCTGAACCCGCGCCTAGGCGGCTAGGCCCGGTCGGGCGGCGAGCCGCCTACGGCGCGATCCATCTCACGCTGGTAGGCTTCTGACAAGCGTCTCATGCTTGCCAGCTTCTTCGCGCCTACGAGGAGCTGAAGGCGGCATGCCTCCAGCGTCCCAACGTCAGCGTCTTCCGGAATAGGCACGGTCAGGTCTTGCACAACCGCGTCGAGAGGGTCGTGAGCTCCCTCACCGGAAGGCTCGCTATGACCGATGACGAGCACCTCCGTGACGGTGCTTCCACCGCTCTCTGTAGCGAGGCGGCTCGTCGTGAACCACCACATTGGTGGGGAACGCGTCGGCGACGCGGTGTCGAGTCGACCAAGATCGGGTCGGTGGAGCCCTCACGGACTCCAGGTCGGTGGCGGGCTCGCCCGTGACGGGGAGTTACTTTCGAGGAGGCCCGCGAGGAGGCTCCTCGGGGCCGCCCGATGCTGCGTCGGATCACAGGCTCGTCGGAGAGGAGAACCTCGCCGATAAGTTCGGGAGGCAGCTCGCCTTGAGCGATCTCAGCTTATGTAACATCTGTGCCGGCGCGAACTCCGTCTGGCGTCGCCGGGCTGGCTGCGCTTCGCCCGGGGAGGAAAAGGGTTCCCGTCCAGAGCAGGTCTCCGGACGACGGTGCACCTAGCCCCATGGTGGGCGCCAAATGTCGGGGGTTTGGTGCGACATATGCCAAAGGATGGCTTATCATGGTGGGGGCGAGTAGAACATCGCTGGTGCCTGGAAACGGGATGAGGCGAAGGTATGCACGCTGGTGAATATTACCCAGCTTCAGGGCTCTCCGTGGAGGTAACACCCCTACTGCTGCTCTGCGGGGTCTCCGCATGATCACTATGGCAAAGTGGGTACAAGGTTGCTTCTTGAGTTGTTCGGGGTGCGGAAGGAGAAGGGCACGGCTAGCTCTTCTCTTCCCACTATGTGTGTCTAAAACTATTAGGGTCCAACCTCTTGCATGGGTGCCCCGGGGGGTTTATATAGTCCTACCCCGAGGTACAATGTAATCCGGCTGGCGCAGGTCCCAGCCGTCGATCTCTCAGTCGCCGTCTTCTCCGCCGACTTGGGGCCCTTGACGGTCCAGCATGGGGCCGACAGTCCTTGTCCGCCGCATGGTAGTCTTGCCGGTTCTGCGGATTCACGTAGGCGTGCTTCTAATGACGCGAGCTTGGTCATAGGGTCATGGCAACAGTGTCGCCGCCCCGGCGATCCATTGCCACTCCCGTCTTATGCAGTTAATGGCGCGCGGAGCCCGTGGGAGGGGCCGGCCGACTCTTGGAGGCCGACTCCCAGCGGGTCCGTCTAGGGGCGCTCTTGCCGTCAGCTGCAATCCCGCCGACAGGCGCGTCCCGCCGTCTTCGGGTCGTATAGACAGGCCGTCGTGGGTACACGGATCTGCCCACGGGGCTGATGTCGAGGGCAGCGTGCAACAAAGGATGCGCGCGGGACGCAGATCTCTGTCGATCTGGCGCTCTGTGGCCATGCACGCCTTCGTGAACGGGCAGGGATGGATGGCTGCATGACGGCTCATCCCATCCCGTCCGTGATCACATAAATTTGGAGGTGGTTGGAGTCGCGGGCCGACTCCCCATAGCCGGCTTCTCCGGAAGTCGCTGGCTGGGAGTCGGCTTATCTCGAAGCCATCTCTGGGACTCGGCCTGGAGGGGCAGTCGGCGGCTCTACAGCCGACTCTCAGAAGGCGGCTCGTCGTCTTGGGGTCTTGAGGGGCGCAGTCTGCCCCGATGTTTCGAAAGGTTCAGGGGCTCGGGTTTGCCTACCCGTGGCCCATTACTCCGACATTCGCTATACTGACCGCGGTGGAGTAGTCGATCAGCCAATCCTCCGGCTTCACAGAGCCGTTGTACTTGGGCGTGTCTCTTGGGAGCGAGAACCCTTTAGGGAAGGGCTCGTCGCAGATGCGGGGGCCGAAGCAAGGCGGACCGACATCGTCTTCTTCTTCCAACGCCAGGGATCGCGCTAGGCGGTTGATCCGGTGGCGGGCATCATTTTCGCCGACTCCTTCGCGGCGACCTAGTCGGCCGCTGAGAGTCGGATGCGTGATAGGCGGTGGGGTGGGATATCTTTCCCCGCGAGGCGGAGGAGGGGGCGGGTTGCCTCGCCGCCCCACGGCTCGAGGGAGGCCTTCTGCGTCGCGCTCGATGGAGATCCGGGTTCGGTTGCGGCTCGCAGCCGGCTCCTTTTCTCGCCCGTCTTGTAGCGTGTTGCCCGCGATCGGCGTCGCGTGGACGTCGCGCCGTGCTCTGGCGCTGGGAGGGCTTCGGCGCGAACCTTATCTTCATGCCGCTTTGCGGCTGCGCCGTCGATTGCTTTGGATGCGTCTAGCCATATAAAGGGGAGCTCGTCGGGCCCTAGTCCGTTTAAGCTCTTCTACTGACCGCTGGGCGCGCGTAGGTTCTCGAGGGCGTGGCGTGGGCTGGGCGGTCCACTCCCGGCAAAGATGTCGGGCGATGACCGCGCTGCTGCTTTCTTGACGACGCCCGATTCGGCTCGGTCCGTCAGGGTGGCGTGCCAAAAGCGGCCTTGATCGACTTACTGGTGAGCCTCGGTGGCGTCTCATGGAAGTTATCCTCTGGGCCCTCCAGCGTGGAGGGCGAGGCGCGCGCCTCCAGTGCCTCGGCGTCGGCGTCGGCGGGAGAGGCGGACAGGTCGTGCAGCGCCCGCTTGCGAAGCGTCGTGGGTGTTCTCGCCAGAGGGACCGCCGTGACTGATGACCAGCACCTCGGTGATGGCACTGCCACAGCTGTCGGCTTGGGGGAGCGGGTCGTTGAAGATCACAATGTTGGTGGGGAAAGCGTCGACTGATGCCGTGTCGGAGTCGACAAGCATTGGGTCGGTGGAGCCGACCGACTCCAGATCCACAACAGGCTCGCTGGTGACGTGGAGTTGGTCAAGGAGGCGGACGAGGTGGCTCTCGGGGCAGCCTATGCCCGCGTCGGAGGCGGGCTTGTCTGAGATGCGAGCCTCGCAAAGAAGATTGGCGAGGCAGCTCGCCGCGCAAGCGTCAACGATGCCTTGCAGCCGTCGGGGCAAGCGCCATCTGGCGTGTCGGGCTGGCTACGCTCGCTGGGGAGGAAGAAGGTTCCCTTCCAGAACAGATCTCCTGACGACGGTGCGCCTGGCCTCATGGTGGGCGCCAAATGTCGGGTGGTAGGTGCGACATATGCCAACGGGTGGCTTATCATTGTGGGAGCCAATAAGACGTCGCCGATGCCTGGAAACGGGATGAGGCAAAGACATGCTCGCCGGCGAATCTTACCCAACATTGGGGCTCTCCGTGGAGATAACAGCCCTACTGCTGCACTGCGTGGTCTCCGCATGATCACTATGTGAACAAGTAGCTACAAGAGGCTCCTTGAGCTGTTCACCGAGAGGAAGAAGAAAGGCACGGCTAGCTCTCCCCTTCCCTTTATGTGGTGTCTAAAACTCTAAGAGGTCAAATCTTTGCATGGGTGCCCTGGGGGGTTTATATAGGCCTACCCCCCAGGGGTACAATGGTAATCCGGCTGGGCGCGGGCCCTAGCCATCGGTGTCTCACAGCCGCCGACTTCTTCGCCCGGCCTTTGGGGCCCGCCGACTGAGTGGGTCCCAGCTACCACGGCTTCTTGGTCGACAAGCTGGTCCCACCGCTGAGGGCCTTGTCGGGGGCTGGTTACTGTTGCCTCAATCCTGATGACGAGGGCTTTGTCGGGGTAAGCATGGCTACAGTGCCGCCGCCTTGGCGGCGATCACTGTAGTCTCACCTCGTCTTGTCTCCTTAATGAGGCGTTTCCTTCGAGGGAGGGAACAAGCCGGCTATGGGAAGCCGGCCATATCTCAGGCCGACTGGGGGAGGTCGAGCCGCCTTCGGGCATCTCTTTGACCGGAGGGGCCCGCCGCCTGCGGGTCATACTGACAGCTTGTCGTGGGTGACGCCATGGTCAGCATGGCAACAGCGCCGCGCCGGACGGGTGATGCCGCCCCCTACGGCGCATTGTGGCTCCGGGATGCGGGGGCGGCAGGCTTCACTGTAGCCACGCCCCGTCTCATCACCGTTATGTGGGTGCAGATTCTGAGGGGGCGGCCTTGGCCGCTTGCCGTGGGACCGGCTTCTTGGAGTCGGCCTTTTCGTGGCCGGCTCCGCGGAGTCGGCCCTTTTGCGGCATTCTTCCTGTAGGTTTTGGGGCCGGGCTGCCTCATGACAGCTGGCCGGAGGGTCAGCCGGTCGGGGGAAGGCGGCCCTGCGTCTTGGATGTTGGATGGCTTGATTGGCTTATAATTTTTTCAGAGGTCCCAGGGGGAGCCAGCTAGGCTACCCGTGGTCATTTACACCGACAGTAGTCCCCGGCTGATTGAGCCGAGGTCGAAAGGTGGACGAAGCTCGATCAACTTCCTATCCCGAGGGGCCGGCAGCTAGGAGCCGGCCTTGGCCAAGTGCCCGTCTTGGGAAGTTCCGAAGCCAGAAGGTGATAACTTGAGCCGAATCGCGCGTCGACCGCGCGCTACCACCCTGCGCCGCCATGTGGCGAAGGCCTGCCAGTGACGCTTGGACGGACGTCGTCGCAGTCGAGGCCCACTCATACCTAGGCCTCGGCCCATGTGCGGATCCTCTCTGCGGCCCGAGCGGACCGCCGCCTTCCCAGCGGTTTCAAAGCATGCCTTTAGGGCGCAATCAGCGGGACGTGGGAGAAGGGGGAAGTATGATTAATCCCATGTTCCCCCACGCCTCGCCTCCTCGGCTCCGCCGCGCGAGCCTATAAGTAGGGGGGAGGGGGAGCAGCAGACGCTCGCACGCTCGCCCTCGCTCCACACTTCCTTCTACCTCCTTCTCCTTTCTTCCGCCGCCGCAGCGCCCCCACCACCGCGTCGTTCCGCCGTCAACCCTTTTGGTCCGCCGCGGCTCCTCCGCAGCGTGGCTGTGCTCTCTGCCGCCGCGCCTCTCTCGCTTCCTCTTGCTCCCATGGCGCTATCTAACTCGTGGGATGGCTCCAACATCCATGAGGACCACATTGATTGGCTTCGCAAGACGCGGCGGTTGCCGGGCGAGGGCTACGTGATGACCCGCCTCGCGCTGTAGGCGAAGGTTTCGCCGGCGCCAGAGGAGGGCGAGCGGGTCATCTTCCGCTTCGCCTTTGCTGCTGCGGCCTCGACTTCTCACCGTGGCCAGGTTCTTCCGCTCCTTCCTCGAGTTCTACCACCTCCAGCCGCATCATCTCACCCCCAACACGGTGATGCTGCTGTCGGCCTTCATCACCCTGTGCGATGGTTTTTTTAGTGTCCTCCCCACCCTTGAGCTCTTTCGGGAGTTCTTCCAGTGCAAGCTTGGCACCGTCTCCGAGGGTGTGCCCGCCCCCTGTGGCGCCTTCATCGCCATGCGAAGGTCAGCCGACAACAATCCATTTCCGCCTATCCCGCTGATCCAGTTGGTGAAGCTCTGGCAGCAATCATACTACTACGTGAAGAACGTCGCCTCGCAAGGCGACTTCGTCAATCCGTCGGCTTACGTAGCCGGCCCGCCGGCTGGGAGGTAGCCATCTTGGTCCTACCGAGCCAGTTCGCTCTCCCTGGCTGGGAACGCCACCGTCACCCGGCTCCGGGTGATGATCCAATAGGAGGATTTGGTCGGGGCCGACCTGGTCGCCGCCTTCGTGGAGCGCCGAGTGCACCCGCTCCAAGGCCGTCCACACATGATCTGCCAGATGAGCGGCCGCTTCGACCCATGCCGGCTGCCCACTAGGGAGATGCCTCGTGACGAGGTGTCTTACATGGTGAATTACATCTCCAACTGCAAGCTTACCGAGGAGTGGCAGTATGGCAAGGCGCCATATTCTCGAGCTGATCCCCCACCTGTGCTGATTTTTCCTTCTTTTCTTCTTCTTTTGTTGTCGGGTTCGTGACGGCCGACTTTTGACTAGTCGGCTTGTCTTTGAGCAGAACCCCCTTCTTCGACCGCGGCGGTCAAGAAGCGATCGCGAGCGCCAGTTCATGGCCAGCCGTACGGTGGACGACCTCGACGACCCATATCTAGAGGCGGCCGCCATGGACGACGCAATAGGCGGAGCCGGCGGAGAGGCAGGCGGCCCCGAGCTCGCGGTCGGCTTCGGGGACTGGCCGGACGATCATGAAGCCGAGGCCATCCCACGCCGCCAGCCGGTGGCCGATCGCCAAGGCGCGGGACCTTCTGCCGCGCCAGCTGCTTGGGGTGCGCGCAAAAACGTCGGGTCGGGCCGGGTCTCTTCAGCAGCCGGCCAAAAAAACCCAAGGGCTCCACGGCGGCGACCAAGCAGGACGAGGCGGCCTCGAAAGCGGCCCGCTTCCGCAAGGTGGTGAAGCAGCCACAGGCGGTCTCGGCGTAAGTGTTGAACGTCTCCTGCTTTCTTGTTGTCTTCTTTGGTTGAGGCTCTTCTGAACCTTCTTCTTGATTTGCGGTCGAGCGCCGCTTTCCCTTGAACGGGTTGATGCCGTCTCCATAGTCGGACCGACGGAGGGTCTTGAGCTCTGCCGCGTGGATCCCAGCGCCCGACTGATGGAGGCAAGCAGGCGGAACGCGCAGGAGGTGCGGAGGAGGCGGGAAGCGGAAGAGCGGAGGGCCATCCAGAGGCGGACGGAGAAGTCGGCCGAGGCGCAAGGCAGCATAGCGGCCAAGGCCCGGGCGGAAGCCGCGGCCGCGGAGAGGGAGGCGGAGGCTCTGCGTAATCAGCCTCCGCGACTCGTTATTCCTCTTCGCGCCATGGCTCCCAACATCCCCGTTCCCCCGTCGGAGGAAGCCGACCACGACGGTGATGGAGAGGAGGGAGGATGACGTGACCATCCTGGGGAAGGCGCCACAGTCGGCGCCGACTGGAACGGGCCAAGGCGGCCGACCTGCTGCAGCGCCTGAGCAGCAGCCGCTGAAGGCGAAGTCCGCGGTGGGGCGGATCTTGTGGTGCGATCACCGCCTACGCCGCCGGCGGGAGAAGCGTCCTCGGCGCCGAGCCCACGAGAGCTGCAGGCGCCCGCTCAGCAAGCTCAGAGACTGGCGGCGGTGCGGCCCGTCAGTGGGCGCCTAGCGGTGGAAACGACCGAAGCTGAACGTGGCGGCGCAGGAGGTCCGACGCTGCTTCGAACCGAAGCCGCCTTCATTGCAACGGTACACCCAGGAGTTTCTTGCTACATGAGCGGTCATCCGGGTGAGTCTTGTGGCCTTGGTCGATTTCTTTCTTGATTTCTTCCGTGGGGGCGCGTCAGCGCACCCACTGGGTGTAGTCCCCGAGTTTTGAGTCGGCTGCTGAGCAGGCGGCTTGGAACTTTTAGCAGGCCTTGGCGGCAATCTTATTCTTATTCACATTCCGTCTGATTTTCAGGAATATCACAATCTCCGCGCGGCTGCCTTCAACTCCCTGTGCCCGTGAGCTGAGCCAAAAGGCCGCCGACCCTGACTAATAGCGGAGTGAGTGCATTGTTTCTTTTTATCTGATGTGGGCGGCGTCAACAAGACCCACTGGGTGTGTAGTCCCGAGATTCGGGCCCGATCACGATCGGGTCGGATCTTCCCTGACGACTTCTTTCTTATTGCTTTTTTTCCTTTTTATCCACGCTTGTAGAGGCTAATGCTGACTTGAGGGAGCAGCTAGGCGGGGCCCAGACCGCCCTTCGCGCCAAGGAGGCTGAGTCCAGCGCCTTGTCCCAGGAACGCGGCCGCCTGGCCAAGAGACTGACCGACCAGGAGCAGAGCCATAAGGCAGCCCTGAAGAAGGCGTAGGACAGCGAGGCCGCCCTTAAGGCCGAGTTCGAGACTAAGGCGGCGGGCTAGGCTGAAGCGAGGCAAGCGCTGAGCGAGGGCTATGGACGGGTTGAGGATCTGATCAACGGTAAGACGCCTTCCTTTTCACCCCTTTGCTTGCCCCTTGCCCTCTTGTTTATCTTCTGATTTTTGTGTTGTTTCTTTGTTCTTCACGCAGATTACTTTCCCGGTTACTCCGTCGCCGCCAGCCAAGCCATCGAGGCCCACCGCGAGGCACGCCGGCAAGCGAGGGGTTGAGATCGCGCCGGATGCCAACCGGGCGCTTGAGGAGCAACTTTTTGGCGATCCAGGCCCGGCTGCAGCGGCCTCACCGCATGCTCCGCCGTCTTGACATCTTGCGAAGCGCAAGTGCTGACCGCCCTACGGCTGGCGAGGTGATTCCCGTACTTCAACAGATCGTCCGACTGGCTGGAGGTTGCGATTGGCCGCTTCAAGGCCTGGAAGGCTTCCGCTGCTCGGTCCGGCGCCAGGCAAGCGCTGGAGTTCGTACGAGCCTGGTATCCTGGGCTGAGCTTGGGCCAGCTGAGCACCTGGAGGCAGGAGGCCGACGAGAAGCTGGTGGCGGTGCGGCCGGCTATCATCCAGCTGGTGGCGGAGGAGATCGCTTCCAGCGATGAAGGCGGAGACGAAGAAGGGGAGGGCGGCGAAGACGTCGTGCCCGACGGCAAAGCGACCAGCCAGCTTCAGCCTGATTGTGCCTCCAGCAACGAGGCGCGCACGAGCGCGCCGCCTGCCAAGGGTGATGATCAGGCCGAGACCCGCCAGCCGGCCACTCCTCCGGCCAGCACTGCCGCCTCCGCCGACCTGCCCGACTCGCCTATCGCTCCCTTGGCCTGATCTGCCGCTCTTGCTTTCCTGATGTTAATCTTTGAACAACTTTTTATTAAATTTGCGCGGTTCCACCCACTGGGGGTGTATTCAAACTATGTTGAATGCGGCCTTCAAGGCGTTTGTGTAAATATAATTATGCATGTGTTTGTCTTCCATTCGAGTTTGCTTTTTATCCTTAGGCTGTTTCCTTTGCCGCCTTCCCTTGATCGTCGCCTTCCCAGCCGAACAGCTACTCTGCAGTCTGTGGCTGGGGAGGAACTTGGCCATTTGTGGGAAGACAAGTACTTGAGATTTCTTGTATTGTGGCAAGGTGAAATGGGAAGCCGGCCAGCCGGCTACTCTGGTAGCCGGTCGGCGATGGGAGGAAGCCAGCTTTTGTTATACGAGTTCGCTAGTCCTTAGCCGTTTTTCGTGTGGGCATCCTTTCTGCCTTTGACTCTTGCCAGCCGGACAGTCGGTTCTTTGAGCTGCGACTTTCGACAAGAGAGGGCTTGGGTGCCGGCGCACTACATGTCTGACTGCAGGTGGAACTTGAATATAACTCAAGGCGGCCAGTCCCCGGGCCGACTAGTCGAACCCGGTGCCGGACGAGGAAGAATGTAATCACAAAATCATAAGCGTGATACTCGTCATTCATAGATAAAAGGTGGCAGTCCCCGAGTGCTCCTCGGGGGTCCTATTGTCTCGTACTTAGTACAAAAGGTAGCGTGATACATACTGCATTTTAACTGTAAAATCTTCGGAGGAGGTTGGCGTTCCATGGTCGTTCCGACTCCTTGCCGGAATCATCTCTCTTTCATGCCTTGACCCGTAGGCGCTGATCAGGTAGTAGGAGTCGTTTCCCAGTGCTCTGCTGATGACGAAGGGGCCTTCCCAAGGGGCCGAGAGCTTGTGCTGGCCGGTTGTTCCGTGGTTCAGCCGGAGCACAAGGTCACCCTCTTGAAAGGATCTTGGCTTGACCTTCCGGCTGTGGTAGCGGCGCAAACCCTGCTGGTAGATGGCGGACCGGCTGAGGGCTAGCACCCGGCTTTCTTCCAGCAGGTTGACGCCATCTTCTCGTGCTTCTTTGGCCTCTGCTTCCGTGTACATGGTCACCCAAGGCGAGTCAAACTCGATGTCAGTTGGGATGACAGCCTCGGCACCATATACAAGAAAGAAAGGGGTGAAGCCGGTTGACATGTTCGGGGTAGTGCGCAGACTCCAGAGGACGGCCGGCAGCTCGTCAAGCCAACAACTGGCCGAACGCTCTAGTGTCACGACCAGTCGGGGCTTGATGCTGGAAAGGATGAGGCCGTTGGCTCGCTCAACTTGGCCGTTTGACTGCGGGTGGGAAACGGACGCTAGGTCCAGTCGGATGCCCTGCGTCACGCAGAAACGTGCCAATGCTCCCTTTGTAAAGTTTGTGCCGTTGTCGGTGATGATGCTGTGTGGCACGTCGTACCGAGTTGTAATATCTACGATGAATGTCACGGCAGTCGGCCCATTCATCTTCTTAATCGGCTTTGCTTCGATCCACTTGGTAAATTTATCCACGGCAACGAGCAGATGTGTCATGCCGCCGCGCGCCGTCTTGAACGGGCCCACCATGTCCAGTCCCCAGACGGCAAAAGGCCAGGTGAGGGGAATGTTCTTGAGTGCCGAAGCCGGCAGGTGTTGCTTGGAGGTGAAGACTTGGCACCCTTTGCAATGTTTGACCAACTCCTTGGCGTCGTCCAAAACAGTCGGCCAAAAGAATCCATGGCGGAAAGCTTTGGCAACAAGTGATCTTGAGGCTGCGTGGTGGCCACATTCGCCTTGGTGAATGTCCTTGAGGATTGCTATGCCCTTCTCTGGCTCGACGCAGCGCTGGAAGACTCCAGTGACACTGCGTCTGACGAGCTGTCTGTTAACAATTGTATATGCTCCGGCTTGGCGTTGGACTTGTCTTGCCGCGATCTCGTCAGCCGGCAGTTCTCTGTTTACCAGGAAGTTGAGGATGGGCTGAGCCCATGATGGAGCTGTGACTTCTTCTATAGCCAACACGGCCATCGCAACTGTGCGGGTGGGCTGGGTGGTCAAGAGCTGGAGTTGGTCACCGCCTGTGGTGTTGATGCAGTCCCCGGGCCAACTACCGTAGTCCCTGGGCCGGTTCTGAAGTCCCCGGGCCGGGTGCGACTATGGAAGTCCCGAGCCTCCTATTGAAGTCCCCGGGCCGCCTGCTTGGTTCCCCAAGCTGGATCCGACTGCGTCGGGGTTAGGCGGCACGCGAAGATGGAATCGGATTCTGGAGATGGCTTGATAGACGGCTTGAGGAGGTGTTGGAGAGAGACGCCGGATGGTATAGCTTGTCGAGTGGAGCCTATTCGTGCCAGGGCATCTGTTTGCTCGTTGTCGGCCCATGGCACGTGGAGGAACTCACATCCTTCAAAATACCCGCTGATTTGCTGAACGAGGAAGCGGTAGCTTGCCATGTTTGTGTCCTTGGCATCCCAGTCACCAGATGACTGCTGGACCACCAAATCCGAGTCGCCATAGCATAGGATCCGGCGGATGCCGAGCTCTTTGGCTAGCCGGAGCCCGTGTATGAGTGCCTCGTACTCGGCAACATTGTTGGAGGCGGCAAACTGAATTTGCAATGTGTATCTGAGTTTGTCGCCTTTGGACCCGTTGAAGTGCATCAGCCAACGAGTGGAGTCGGGAGCTGGCGACAGGTACTGGGTCTCGGCCCAGTCGACGAGGAAGTCGGCCAATGCTTGGGACTTGATGGCGGTGCGAGGCTGGAAGAAGATCGTGTAAGGGGCCAGCTCAATGGTCCATTTTTCCACCCGGCCGGATGCGTCCCGGCTGCCTATGATCTCGGCGAGCGGGGCGGTGCATACGACCGTGATGGGGTTCTCTTGAAAGTAGGGCTTCAGTTTCTTGGCAGTGAAGTACATGCCATAGCACATCTTCTGGTAGTGTGGGTAATTCTGCTTCGAGGTAGACAGTACTTCACTTAAGTAATACACCGGTCTTTGGACTGGCTGAGCTTGGCCTTCTTCTGGGCGCTGGACTACGATGACGGTGCTGACCACCCGGCTGGTGGCGGCAATACAAAGGAGCATGGGCTCTTTCTCAGTCGGCGCCGCCAAGACAGGTGGCGTGGCCAGCATCTTCTTTAGCTCATGGAAAGCTTGGTCGGCTTGGTCGTTCCACTCGAAGTGAGTGGTTTTCTTCATGAGTCGGTAGAGGGGAGAGCCTTTTCTCCAAGCCGGTGATAAAGCGGTTCAGTGGAGGCGGGCACCGGTACATACGGGCGTCTCGCAGCTTGGTGGGAATCTCCATTCTCTCAATGGCTTTGATCTTTACTGGGTTGCATTCAATGCCGCATTCGGAGACTAGGAAGCCTAGAAGGTGGTCGGCTGGTACTCCGAACACGCATTTCTTGGGGTTGAGCTTGATCTGAAACCGGCACGGGTTCTCAAATGTTTCCTTGAGGTCTTGTAGCAAGGTGCCGCGCTTCTCCGTCTTCACCATGATATCGTCTACATAGACGTGGGCATTTCTGCCGAGTTGCTTGAGGAGGCATTTCTGCATGCAACGCTGAAAAGTGGCACCAGCATTTCTCAAGCCGAATGTCATAGTCAGGTAACAGAAAGCTCTGAATGGCATGATGAAGGCGGTCTTCAAGTGGTCAGTTGGGTCCAACTTTATCTGGTGGTAGCCCGAGTAGGCATCCAAGAAACTCAGCCGCTCACATCCGGCTGTGGAGTCTATCACTTGATCGATCCTTGGCAGGGCGAAGGGATCTTTGGGGCAGGCTTTGTTGAGGCTTGTGTAGTCTATACATATGCGCCACTTGTTATTCTTCTTCAGCACGAGGACCGGGTTGGCAAGCCACTCCGGAAAGAACACCTCCATTATGAAGCCGACCGCCAGGAGCCGGGCTATCTCTTCTCCTACAATCCTTCTCTTCTCCTCCGACAGCCGGCGAAGGGGCTGCTTGACTGGTTTTGGATCCACTCGGACGTGTAGCTTGTGCTCGGTGAATTCCTTCGGAACACCCGACATGTCCTCGGGGGACCATGCAAAGATGACCCGATTCTCACGGAGGAAATCGACGAGCTCACCTACCTATTTGCTGTCCAAGTTTGCCCCAATGACGGCAAACCTTTCTGGGTGCTCTGGGTCCGGAGGTTTCTTCTTTTTTTCCTTGGCCGGCTGGAAAGAACCTTGGGCATCACATTCCTTGGGGTCGTGGGACAGGGCTGACTGCTTGCCGGCCATGGCCACGGCTCGGTCCAATATCTTCTTCTCTTCAGCGATCACAAGGGACTCGGCCAGCCGGCCAGGCTTTGCTGCAGCGCACTCGGAGGATTTCTTGTAATCACCGGCTATGGTGATGATGCCCTTGGTACTTGGCATCTTCATCTTGAGGTAGGCGTAGTTGGGTACAACCATGAACTTGGCCAGAGCAGGTCGGCCAAGCAGTGCATGATAGGGGCTCTCAAGGTCCACCACTTCAAACCAGATCGCTTCTCGGCGGAAATGATCCTTGTCTCCAAAGAGAACATCTATCTTGATCTTGCCGATTGGTGAGCAGGACAGGCCGGGTATAATGCCATGGAACATGGTCCGGCTTGGCATGAGGTGTTTGGTCTTGATGTTTAGCTTTTCCATGGTGTCGCGGTACAGGATGTTGATGCTGCTCCCGCCGTCTATCAATACGCGGGAGAATCGGGCAGCAAGCCTGTCTGTTGCTAGGGTTGTTTCCAGAACCAATAAATAAGACCCCGGGGACGGCATCACCTCTGGGTGGTCGGTCCAGCTCTAGCTGATAAGGCTTTCTGACCAGTGCATGTACTCGGGGTTGTTGGAGGCGACCGCGTTGACTTCTTGATGCTGTCGGCGCCGGCTGCGCCGGTCTTCAGGCTGGCTTGTAAAGACGAAGTAGGCGGCATGCTCGTTGGGGAACTCGTCTTGGATGGCCCCGACTGCTGGTCGAGTGGCCGGCAGTTGAGGAGCCGGAGGCGGCTGTCCAGCTGGCGGAGGTGGCACCAGCTCTTCGCCTTTGGTGATTCGGGTGAGCCAGTGGCATTTCCGGGTCGTATGGTTGGACGGCTTCGTGCCGCTGTGGAACTTGCAAGGGGCATCGAGGGTTTGCTCGTAGGAGAAAGCCGGCTGCCAAGCCGGCCTGCTGCCCTTCGGCTTCTTGGGCGTGGGCCGCCCCTCAGGTTGTTCGTCTTCGACGGTGGCCACCTGCCCACTGGTTGGAGGCGGCATTGGGCCCTTGCGCTTGTTGTCGTTCTGGTACGGACGTCGGCTGGAGTCGCCGGCCGGCGTTTTGGGAGCCGGGTTGAGTACCTTCCTGGAGGCGTCCACCCGGAGCTCGGTTTTCATCGAGGAATCGGCGGTGGCGTACTTGTCCGCTACGACTAGTAGCTCATCGAGGGTAGTCGGCTCGTCGTAAGGAAGCTTGTGCTTGAGGAGGGTGCCTTCTCGGCACCCGGCGGTGAAGTACTCTATGGCTTGAACCTCGTGCACCCCCTCGCAGGAATTGCGGAGCTCGGCCCAACGCGTGAGGTAGTCGCGAGTCGACTCGGTGGGTCCTCGTACGCACAAGGAAAGCTGTCTGGGCTTGGGAGCCTGCTTGTAGGTGCTGGTGAAGTTGCGGATGAAGGCTTCGGTGAAGTCTAGCCAACTGTTGATGCTATACGGCTTGAGGTTGTTGAGCCAGGTCCGCGCCGTGCCCTGGAGCATGTGGGGCACATATTTCACGGCAACGCGCCTGTTGTCGTTCGCTATGCTGACCGCGTTTGAGTAGTCGATCAGCCAATCCTCCGGCTTCATAGAGCCGTTGTACTTGGGCGTGTCTCTTGGGAGCGAGAACCCTTTAGGGAAGGGCTAAATCACGGATCTGGGGCGAAGCAAGGCGGACCGACATCGTCTTCTTCTTCAACGCCTGAGATCGCGCTAGGCGGTCGATCCGGTGGCGGCGTTATTTCTCCGACTCCTTCCGGGGCCTAGTCGGCGGCGAGAGTCGGATGCGTGAAGCGGAGGTGGGATATCTTTCCCAGCGACGCGTAGGAGGGAAAGCGGGTTGCCTCGCCGCTCCACGGCTCGAGCGGCCTTCTGCGTCGCGCTTCGATGGAGATCCGGTTCGGCTGCGGTGGCAGCCGGCTCCTTCTCGCCGTCTTGTGGTATTTACCTGCCTTGATCGGCGTGCGTGGCGTCGCGCCGTGCTCTCGGCGCGGGGGAGTGCTTTCGGCGCGGGCACGGTCTTCATGCCGCTCTACGGCTCCGCCAATCAGTTGCTGGATGCGTCTAGCCATATAGAGGAGCTCGTCGAGCCCTAGTCCGTTTAGCTCTTCTACGGCCGTCTGGGCGGCGCGTAGGTTCTCGAGGGGCGTGTCATAGACTAGGCGGTCCGCACCCAGCATGTCGGCGATGACTACGCCGCGTTTCTTGACGACTCCGATTCGGCTCGGTACGTCAGGGGGTGGCGTGCCAAAGGCGGCGCGGTCGACTTCGCGCTGGTGAGCCTCAGTGAGGCGTCTCATGGAAGGTATCCTCTGGCCCTCCGTGTGGAGGGTGAGGAGGCGCGCCTCCAGTGCCTCGGCGTCGGCGTCGCCTGGGAGAGGGGCGGACAGGTCGTGCAGCGCCGCTTGCAGCGCGTCGTGGGCGTTCTCGCCAGAGGGGCCGCCGTGACTGATGACCAGCACCTCGGTGATGGCACTGCCACAGCTGTCGGCTTGGGGGAGCGGGTTGTTGAAGATCAGAATGTTGGTGGGGAAAGCGTGGAGTGATGCCGTGTCGGAGTCGACAAGCATTTTTCTCGGTGGAGCCGACCGACTCCAGATCCACAGCAGGCTCGTTGGAGACGTGGAGTTGGTCAAGGAGGCTGACGAGGTGGCTCTCGGGGCAGCCTATGCCCGCGTCGGAGGCGGGCTCGTCGGAGATGCGAGCCTCGCCAAGAAGATTGGCGAGGCAGCTCGCCGCTGGCGTCGGCCGACGCCTGCAACCTTGTCCGGGCAAGCGCCATCGGGCGTGCCGGGCTGGTTACGCTCGCTGGGGAGGAAGAAGGTTTCCGTCCAGAACAGATCTCCGGACGACGGTGCGCCTGGGGGCGCCAAATGTCGGGTGGTAGGTGCGACATATGCCAGCGGGTGGCTTATCATTGTGGGAGCCAATAAGACGTCGCCGATACCTGGAAATGGGTGAGGCGAATACATGCTCGCCGGTGAATCTTACCCAGCTTCGGGGCTCTCCGTGGAGATAACACCCCTACTGCTGCTCTGCGGGGTCTCCGCATGATCACTATGTGAACAAGTAGCTACAAGGGGCTCCTTGAGTTGTTCGGCGAGAGGAAGAAGAAAGGCACGGCTAGCTCTCCCCTTCCCTCTATGTGGTGTCTAAAACTCTAAGAGATCAACCCTTTGCATGCGTGCCCTGGGGGTTTATATAGGCCTACCCCCCAGGGGTACAATGGTAATGCGGCTGGTCACGGGCCCTAGCCGTCAGTGTCTACGCTCGCCGGCTTCTCCGCTGGCCACTAGGGCCCGCCGACTGGTTGGTCCCGCCGGTTGCCGGCTTCTTGGTCGACAAGCTGGTCCCACCGCTGAGGGCCTTGTCGGGGGCTGGTTACTGTTGCCTCAATCCTGATGATGAGGGCTTTGTCGGGGTAAGCATGGCTACAGGGCCGCCGCCTTGGCGGCGATCACTGTAGTCTCACCTCGTCTTGTCTCCTTAATGAGGCGTTTCCTTCGAAGGAGGGAACAAGCCGGCTATGGGAAGCCGGCCATATCTTAGGCCGACTGGGGGAGGCCGAGCCGCCTTCGGGCATCTCTCTGACCGAAGGGGCCCGCCGCCTGCGGGTCGTACAGACAGCTTGTCGTGGGTGACGCCATGGTCAGCATGGCAACAGCGCCGTGCCGGACGGGTGATGCCACCCCGTACAACGCACTGTGGCCATGCGCGCTCCGGGATGCGGGGGTGGCAGGCTTCACTGTAGCCACGCCCCGTCTCATCACCATTATGTGGGTGCAGATTCTGAGGGGGCGGCCTTGGCCGCTTGCTGGGGGACCGGCTTCTTGGAGTCGGCCTTTTCGTGGCCGGCTCCACGGAGGCGGCCCTTTTGCAGCCTTCTTCCTATAGGTTTTGGGGCCGGGCCGCCTCCTGACAGCCGGCCAGGGGAAGGCGGCCCTGCGTCTTGGATGTTGGATGGCTTGATTGGCTTATAATTTTTTCAGAGGTCCCAGGGGGAGCCGGCTAGGCTACCCATGGTCATTTACTCCGACAGCAGTAGAAATATCAGGATATATGCTTTGGAGTGTCTTAGAGACAAGATACCAACTATCCTATGCGACCTTGAGAAGATATGTCCTCCAGCCTTCTTTGATGTGATGGTGCATTTGGTTGTTCATCTACCTGATGAGGCACTACTTAGAGTTCTAGTACAGTATGGCTGGATGTACCCTATTGAAAGGCGGCTAGGCACTTTCAAGGGCTATGTTAGGAACAGAGCTAGACCCGAGGGTTCCATTGTAGAGGCCTACATTGCTACAGAAGCGTTGACATTCTGCTCAAAATACATTGAAACAGTTGATCAGCTTAGCAAAGAGGTGGGTGAAGACAATCCCGGGCTCAATGTTTTCAATTATTCTGTTCGAGTTACAGGGAAGAGTCGACAAGAGGACAAACCTAAAGATTTGGACAAAAGGGTTTGGTATGTGTTGAATAACTGTCCTGAGATACTACCTTATATCAAGTAAGTGAAGTACTGCAGCTTATACATCGTAATCTACTAAACTTGCAGCACATTCTTATATATTTAGATGTTTGACGCGATCACTATGTTGTGCAGCATCTACAAAGAGGAGTTACTGCCGCAAAATCCAAGAAACATTGACAAACTGGTTATGGTAGGATTTGCAAAATGGTTCAAGACCCTTGTAAGCTTTTGAAGTGCACTGTCAGTTTTTTTAATATATTGAGTACATAAGATGATCAGCTTGTCTATTTTCTAACCATAGGTTAAGAAGATGCGGGAGGATGCGCAGGCAGTTGACGATGCCCTTTACTCACTAGCAATGGGTCCTGATGCTCGGGTACGACATTATGAATCTTGCGTTGTTGGAGATGTGCGCTACAACACCCTTACTTGCGAGACGAAGGCGGAAGACACAAAACAGTGCCATCATGAGGACGGATACGTATGACAAAGAGACAACTGAAATGTATGCTAACATAACAGACATTGTTCAGTTGCAGTATATCTCCAGTTTCGAGGATCATCGGTGTGTGGTTCTATTGTGATGTCGTTGGTATAACCTGTTTTCCAGGATAGCAAAACCCAAAACTGATGATTATTTCAAATCCATCAATTCAAGGCGGCGTGCAGGACCAACGAGCCTTTTATTTTGGCAAATCAAGCAACACAGATATTTTTCTTGGAAGACACATTTGCACGTGGCGATGGTGGAGGGTATTGCAAAGGTTCGAGCAGAGGAATTCGTTTAATGAAGTTGCACAACAAGATGATGCTTACACTGCTCCTGATGTACAAGATAACACGGATGTTCCTAATATCTTTGAGAACCATCACGTCAATGACGCCCGGCAAAAGATTATGCGCCATGCTTTGTGGACATACAAGAGTTGATCAAGAAGAAGCCAACGTTCGAGGGCGTTGAGGACGAAGAAGAAGATCACACCGTGGGGAATTACGATTCAGGACCGATACACATGGCAAAGATGTTGGCGCTGCTGCTGCGGATGATGATTACATTTCTTTTTGTCGTATTTTCCTATCGTAAGGCGTTTTTATCTACTATGTGAAATTGTGTTTGCTATGACAACTGAAACCTGATGAACATGTTGTTTAGTATTTTGCTGTGAGAACACCACTTGTTATGTATGCTGATTTGTGTTTGGTGATTGTATGACAACTAAAAGATGATGGCATTGTTGTTTAGTTGTACTCATATTTGGCTGTGAAACTTGAATTTGATGACATAGTTGGCTGTTGGACTGCAATTTGCTCGACGTCTTCGAATGAGAACAAAGCTGACCCAACAGGGCCTCTGCTATTTATTTATTTATATGAGCAAAAGGGGATACCCCCTGATTTTCGTTAATAGAAATCATTAGATGTTCACAACAATACGCCCAGCCTGCTACACAGGTTTCATTCATTACTAGTTTTAGCAAAGTGCTCATGTCGTAGCCACTGAATATATCACGAGTGCTACATACACTACAAATAAAGAGACAATCATCCTACAGAGCACATTGATTTTGCCCATTATCTTCACAAGCTCTTTCATCTCCTCATTGCTGTCAAGGCCGTTCAGCAGCTATTGCTTGGCCATGATCAGAGGAACTGCATCTTTAACCTTTTGCTCTGCATCTTCCTCTTCTGTCGTTCCTTTAGTTACTTGTCCAACACCCCAACCTGCTGGTATTGGGTTTCCTCGGCTAACCAAATAATCAGTGTAGTTGCAGTCCCCCACATTAGCAACTTCCCAGAAATACAAATCACACGAATCTTCCCTCTTCTGCACGAATCAAATTGGAAGATCATCATCCAAACTATTAAAAAAATCAGCAACTGAAAGCAGCAGAACAACACTTAAACATATTATTACCCCATGATTCGGGCATTTGTAGAAGACTCGGCCAGGGTTGCGGATTGTGATTGAGACGCGACGGATGACTCTGCGTGATTTGCACCAGTGGCACCACACCAACGGCAGCGGGTTGCGATGAGCAATCGGCTGCGGTGCTTGTCTTGCGGGGTGTGATGAGACCCACAGGCGATGGTATGGGTGGCAACTTGGCGCATATCTGGTTGTTGCCTGCTGAAGAGCAGGTGGACGAGCAGCAAGCGGACATGGTTGCTGCGGCCAGAGCTTCTGATGCTAGGCAGAGTAAGTAGAGAAGAGGAGAAGCAAACGTTGGATATGTCAGTATCATTACTTGCAGAGTAGCATAGCACCATATATAGTCATAGTCTAGGTTTGGATTCGAACCAGCTACAGGAGCATGTCTTTCTCTTTTCTAAAACTCGGCAACGTCTCTTTCTTTGGTACACTAGCTTGTTCATGTCGCCTTCCCAAGTCTTTGATTTTCTTTCCCTTTTTTGCGAGGAAGGAAGGAGGACAAAATTGAGAGTTCCTCGGACTCGAACCTAAGACCTCTCGGTTGAAAACCAAGGGTGCTAGTCACTTATGTGGCGAACGTTCCCTGTGAGGAGGACGGCAGACGAACGCATTTCCTCGCAGTTTTCTTCCTATATATAAAAAAGTATGTTACTTGGTGTCTGCTTAGTCAAAAACGATTATGCCAACCTTGACCGTTCGATTGACATTCAACGTCTGTCGCGTTTCTTCAGTCTCTTCTTCCTCGAGCCGCCAAAGCCAAACCAGCACCGGCGGGACCGCCTGCTCCCGCCTCCCACGGCTAGCTGTGATCTTCCCCGGCTCCTATTCGTTCCCGTCCGACGCCTCACCATCGTCCTCCGCCTTGGTTCACTCGCCGCGGCGCCGCCCTCCGGTGTTGTCAACATGGTCAACAACCGAGAGGAATAAGGAGATGACTGTACATGATGAGGATGATGAGGGACCCGGCAGCAGTAATTTTGTTTTTTGGGGACGGAGAAAGGTATCAAGCGGGTTGTGGGACCCGTGGCCCGTCTAGCCCGAGCTTTCATTTCATATGTTTAGCACATGACCAGCCCAGTTTGTTTTTTCCTTTACGAAAAATGGCTAGCCAGCTATTTGTTTTTTGCGAGAATAACCAACAAAGGCCTACTTGCTTTTCTCATACTGCGGGCCGGAAATCTTTCAAGGCGAGGAGGGATGCATTTTGCCCAGAAAATGGGCAATAAGTAATAAGAAATGGGCTATAAGTAATAATAAATGGGCTATAAGTAATAAGAAATGGGCTATAAGTAATAATAAATGGGCTGTAAAATGAAAAAAATACAGCAAACAAGCAATTAGTTCCCAAATACTGTTTTCTTTCAGATTTTGATATTTTAAATTTCATTGTTTTTTGTCTTGGTAAAATTTCATTGAATTTAAATTAAGGTATATTTAGATTTAAAATTAATTTAAATCTGGCTAGAAATTTCGGCTGTATGTTGTTTGGGACAGATTTGGAGGCTGACTTGTCGGTCTACTAGGTTGGCGTGTACTTTGGCTTTGTCAACTTAGTCCACAAAGCGATTCAAATTTAGTCCTAAGCGATTCTAGCAGAAGTGACCATTGGATGTTAATCCAATGGCCGTGCTTCTTCTTCAATATCTGATCTTCTTGCTCCAGCCGCCCAAACCAGCTCCGGTGGGACTGCCTGCTCCCGCCTCCCGTGGCGGTTGTCTTTGCCGCCTGAGCCGCACCGCCACACCCTACTTCATTGCTGGCCAGGCCATTCCTCTACTCACCCGCACCTCCTGTTATTTTCCAGCGACGGCAGTCGGACCAGTAAACCCTCGTACTCCCCATCGCATGGGAAACCATTGCCGAGTCTTCCCCGGCTCCGTGTCGTTCCCTTCCTAGGCCTCGCCGTCGTCCACTGCCATGGAGCTCTCGGCGTGGCCTGGTCAACATGGTGAAAGAACGACATCCATCGGCCATGGACTGTACGCGCAATGATTCCTCCACCTGGCAGCTGGGACCCATCGGAAGGGCCTCTGTATTTTGCGAAAAAATGTTCCCCTCGCTACCATGTCGGACCCACCAGCTATATCTTCGCACGCAAGGAAGTGCCTCCTTATTACGCACAAAAAAATGAATACCCACCCTACTAGATGGGACCCACCATAGTGGGAGGATGACTTGTGGGCCAACTAAGTGGACGGGGACGGAGGGCTTTGTCAACTTAGTCAATATGAACGATTCTAGCTCCAGTGACCGTACGATGTCCATCCAACGGCCATAGTGCTTCTTCAACCTCTGGTCTTCTTGCTCCAGCCGCCCAAAGCAGCGCCGGTCGTGCCGCGTGCTCCTGCCTCTCGTGGCCGGCTGTGATGCCGCGGAGGCCTTACCGCCCCCTACTACTCCCACCGCTGGCCCAGGGTATCCCTCTACTCACCCACACCCCCTGTTATTCTACGGCGACGGCAGCCTCACGCCGCAGCCGAACCAGTGAACCCTCGTACTCCTCTCCGCACTGGCTACCACTGCTGCGTCTTCCCCTTCCTAGGCCTCGCCGTCGTCCAGACCACCGCCCTGGTGCTCTCGGCGCGGCGTGGTCAACGTGGTCAATGAACAAATCCATCGGAAGAGTATCTTTGTCGTGGAGAGGCCGATACCGGGTCCAGCGGCTGCAAGGAAGTGCCTCCTTATTACGCCATAAAATAATTTTTCCTCCACGACAAATGAGGGACCCACCGGACGGCCCACCTTATTTCGCAACGTTTCCCCGACCTGCTGGGACCCACCAGACGGGCCAGCGATTTCACTTAAAAAACGCTCCTCACAATAACTCGCACTCCACCGGAAGTGCCTCCTTATTACGCACAAAAAAATGAATACTCCCCTTGCTAGCTGGGACCCACCATGGCGGGAGGCGGACTTGTGGGCCTACTAAGTTGACTAGGACGGGGGCCTTTGTCAACTTTAGTCAATATGAACGATTCTAGCTCCAGTGACCGTACGATGTCCATCCAACGTCCGTAGTGCTTCTTCAACCTCTGGTCTTCTTGTTCCTGCCGACCTAAGCAGCGCCGGTCGTGACGCCTACTCCCTCCTCCCGTTGCCGGCTGTGCTGCCTCGGAGGCCTCACCGCCCCTACTATTCCCACCGCTGGCCGGGCCTGCGGCGACGGCAACCAGACATCGCATGGCCGAACCGGTGAACCTCGTACTCCTCTCCGCGGGCTTCCCGCCGTGTCTTCCCCGGCTCCCTGTCGTCCCCTTCCTAGGCCTCGCCGTCGTGCACCGCCCTGGTGCTCTCGGCGTGGCGTGGTCAACGTGGTCAAGGAACGACTTCCATTGGACGTGGACTGTACGTGGAGAGGCTGACAGCTTGGTCCACGGCCGCAGCAAGGAAGTGCCTCCTTATTACGCGGAAAATAATGATTCCTCCACCTGACAGCTGGGACCTACCGGATGGGCCACTGTATTTCGCGAAAAAAATGTTTACCCCTGACTGCTGGGACCCACCAGCTACATCTTCGCACGCAAGGAAGTGCGTCTGGGCAAAAAAACAAAACGATTCGCCCCCCTGACCGCTAGGACCCATCAGCGACACCTTCCCACGCAAGGAAGTGCGTTCGGGCAAAAAAAACGATTCGCCTCCTGGCTGCTGGGACCCACCAGCTATATCTTTGCACGCAAGGAAGTGCGTCCGGGCAAAAAAAAACGATTCTCCCCCTGACTGCTGGGACCCACCAGCTACATCTTCGCAGGAAAGGAAGTGCCTGACAGTCGGGACCACCTGGTCGAAGCGTACGTAGCGTTGTCATTCTGGTCACGAACGTGTATGTACATACTGGTCGTTGTAGAGGCGCGCACGTGTCATAGTACAGGCGCGCACGTGTCGTAGTACAGGTGCGCACGTAGCATGTACATGTACGTACAGCGGCGAGGGTGCAAGAAAGAAAATATGGCCACGTACGTACATACGGGCAGGGTCTCGAACGCCTACTCGTGCATACGTACATGGCTGTGTCGGAACGGAGAAATAGTGTCATCGTCGTGTTCATGGGGAGCCAACCGGCTGGGTCGGGACGGAATGCGTGGTCGTGTTCATCGGGAGGGCTTGGACGGAACAGGCGATGGAAAAGGGGGCCTGGCGTACCACACAACGGAGGAAACGGACCTCCTACGTTCGGAACGGGGTCCTGTTGATCGGGAGGGGTGTAGCGTACCGCAAAACGGAGGAAACGGACCTCCTACGGTCGAAACGGGGGTCCTGTTGATCGGGAGGGGTGTCGCGTACCGCAAAACGGATGAAACGGACCTCCTACGGTCGAAACGGGGTTCCTGTTGATCGGGAGGGGTGTGGCATACCGCAAAACGGACGAAACAGACTTGTGTTGGAGCGCTACGGTCGAAACGGGGGTCCTGTTCATCGGGAGGGGTGTGGCGTACCGCGAAACAGGACTCCACGGGATATTGTTCATCTCCACCATCGACCTCCTCCAGCCTCCACGGGCTACCGTCGACATCTTCCAGCCTCCACGGGCTCCTGTTCATCCAGCCTCCACCGCGCGCTACTCCGCCGACTATTGTTCAACCACCCCTCCACGGGCACCCCTCCACCGTCTACTGTTCATCCAGCCCTCCACACCATGGGGTCCTGTTCAACCACCCCTCCACGGCCACCCCTCCGCCGTCTACTGTTCATCCAGTCCTCCACACCACGGGGTCCTGTTCATCCAGAGGCAATGCCACCGCTCACTGTTCATCCAATCGATCGGCTTCAGTTAGCAGCAGTAGCGAAGGAATCGCTCCATCGGGTTCAGTTAACAGCCATCGATCGATCGCTCGGGTTCAGTAACGCGTAGCCTGCAGTGCAATCGCTCAGGTTCAGTTAGAGCCCAACGCCTCGCTCGGGTTCAGTTAGAGCCAACGCCGCACACACCTGCAGCGCAACGTGCGTACGAGAAAGCAGCGCATCGCTCGGCCCCCGACCTCCCACCGTAACCGGCAACTCCCTGAAACTTTCCTCCCCCTCGCTTCTACCATGGTTTTTTCCATCAAGGACGGCCCAAAGAACGTCATGCAGCTGCGTCTCCGGCCCGCCCGGGATGAAAAGGCCATTTTCTGTCATGATTTTTTGTCATAGAAGTAGGAGGCCACCACATATATGATGATAACGTATTTTGTCACAATTATCGTCATAGAAGTGTCATATGTATGACAGAAAAAAATTTCGTTCGGCCCAAAATGTCACGGATGTGTCTTTTTTTTGTAGTGATGCATCAGCTCCGAATCATGTCTTGGGTCATTGGTTGGGTTTGCCCGACTCCCTTGTTTTGTACCTTACGTTCCGTCATATCGGCTAAGGTAGCGCAGGGAGAACTACTGAGATTGTGCCCCGGATCTGCCGGATTAGCACCTCAGTAGAGAAAGCCGAAAACCGACTGTCATGATACAGCAAGAGCTGGTCAGCTGTTCGAGTGGTTGTAAAATCCTTAAAGATTTATTCCGCTGGCGCCATTATAAATACAGAGTGCGACAGATCGGTCTTCCGATCAGCGCCAATAGAGCCCCTAGTTCGGCCTTCCGAACACTAGGGGTTGCGCCGACCATACTCGAATTCCTATGGCTAAGTGAGAGTAATAAAGCCTTATAGTCCGATTGCCTGGTTCGTGGTGACAAACACCTCCTTAAAAGGACCCAGCTATGGGATAAAGAGCGTTCAGATATATCCCGAACACCCCCGTATTCTTTTCACGTGGGGGCAGAAGCCGACGACTGGCCAACTCTCAGGATTTACATACAATAAACAACCACACAGGAAGAACATATGTTCAAACAAAATAGGCAATATATAATAAAAATGCCATTATCCCATATTACAAAAAGTGGCACGAATCCCCTCAAGGAAATATAATGTCTTTGGCACACTTATCCGCCACAAGGCGGGCTCCCTTCAGTACACCTTCATACTACTGTTCGGGCTTGCGGTTCTCCTTACCCTCTGGCGGCCCCTCAGTCATCAACTTCTCCGCGTCAAGCTTCCCCCAATGCACTTTTGCACGGGCAAACGCCATACGCGCACCCTCTATGCAGACCGATCGCTTAATAGCATCAAGCCGAGGACAGGCGCCCACAATACGCTTCACGAGCACAATGCTTGCTGGAATTGGCTCACTTGCCACAGCCGGACAACCAAGTCCTTCATGGCTAGTTCGGCCGCCTGGTGTAGTTCGACCAGCTGCTTCAGCTGATCGATAAAGGGCACCGGATAGTTCGATGCCAAATACTGCGACCAGAAATCCCTCTCCGCAGACTTCTTTTTCTCGGTTGAGTAGAATTGGGCGGCATCTGACATGCTGTGAGGAAGATCCGCAAACGCCCCTGGAAAAATAAGAATTCAGCTTGCCGCTTAGAATTCTTCCCATTATCATGAACAAATGGCTAAGAATACAAAAGGCCTTACCAGCCGCAACTTTCCGGGCCTCCTGAATGTCCCAGACAAAGACCTCAAAGCTTCTTCCCGAGCATCTTCCGCGGCTTGGAGAGCTTGGGCGAGTTCGGATTCTTTCCCTATTAGACTCTGCTCCAAGCCCTCGCTTTTCTACACAGCCTCCTGGAGCTCCTGCTCAGCTGTGATAACCCTGGCCTCGTGTTTTTCACAAAGTGCCTGTTCGGTGGCAGCCTTCTCGTTGGCATCAGCCACAGCCTTCTTCAGTGCCTCATATTCTGCACTCGCTCCTAGGACATACAACACAAATACTTTTCAATAAGCACAATTACTTATTCGTGCCTAATGCAAGACAATGTTTCACCATACCTTGCTTGCCCTCTAATTGCTTCCTCACACGGCCAAGTTCTTCCTCGGCCCGTTCCAGGCTCCGCTTCAGTTCGGACACTTCCGCATTATGAGCGGCCGTCTTCTCCGCAGACGCCTGTTTTCAAACAAAGAGGTACACGTCATTAACAAAAGTTCCCACGAAAATAGAGGATTTGATCCCCTGCCCGGCTCTCTCTTTTTCGCCGGACAGTGTATAAGGGGCTACTACTCATATAATGACGATTCCTCAAAGGTTTCTTAGGAAACATACCTCAAAGGCCTTTATAAGACCAAGGCAGGACTCGTTCAGCCCGCTCTCGGCGGACTGAATCTTTTCAACCACCGAACCCGTAAGAGTTCGATGTTCATCGACGATAGACGCGTTCTTTAACGCTGTCAACAGACCGCCTGGCAACTCTGCTTGAACAGAGATTGCTGGCGGAGTAGGCAAGCCTCCCACCATCGAAGGTGGCTGCTCGCCCGATACGGGAGCCTTAGAGGTCTCCTGGACTTTGTCCGACTGTGGGTCGAACCCAAGATCGCCCCCGCTGTTGGCACACTCAGGGGCCATCGCTCCCGTGTGTCCGGCTCCGGTGATATGCCCCCCTGGACCGGGCCCCATTGAGACGACACCTCAGTGTCGCGCCGGGACTTTGGGGAAGGGACCTCTGGAGGCGTCTCACTCGCCAAGGCATCCGAGCTCAGCGAATCCCTGATGAGGACTGTCCGGCACGAGACCTTGCCGGACTGCGCAAAATATAGAAACAGTTAAAACTAATACACCCAAAAACAATCCCGGACGCATATGCATGTTCGGATTTTGTATACTTACGACTTCTCCAGGGGCTGGGCCCTGGGATCCCACTCCGGGCTGCTATCGGCAACCGTGGTGGATGCATCTGGGAGGGAACCTTTCCTCCTCTTGGGCCATTCGGCCTCCAGGAACGAGGAAGCTGCACGCTTCTTCCCACCTTTAGAGTGAGGCTCGTCCTCCTCTGCTTCTTCCTCTTCGTCTTCCGAAGAAGGAGCTTCACTTGAGTCTTCGGATTTTGCGTCTGAAGCCTCGCGGCGACGGAGGCCACTCCGGGTCTTCTTGACCATCTTGGAGGCCTCCTTCTTTGGCGCCTTGTAAGGCGCGGGGACCAGCATCTTCGTCAGAATAGGTCCGGTCGGTTCCTCCGGCAGTGGGGCCGGACAATGTATCCGCTCCACCTTCTTTATCCATCCCTGAGGTCACGATGAAACACGATTAAGATATCTCCCTCATGACATGCCAACTGAAGCATGAATGGACAGAGCGTGGCCGTAACTTACCGAGCTTGCAGAATGGTATAATTGATACCCACGGTCCTCGGCGGAGCCCGGCCACGATTTGCCGGACTTCAAGAGCACCTTCCAAATATCCTTGTGCGAGGAATCATAGAGCTCCTGAAGGGTTTGGTGCTCGGTTGGGTCGAACTCCCACAGAGTGCAGGCTCGGCGCTGACAAGGGAGAACCAGGCGAACTAGCATCACCTGGACTACGACGAGTTTGACATCCCTGTCAACCACACTCTGAACGCGCGTCTAGATCAGTGACAGCTCATCACACGAGGACCAGTTCGGGCCCTTCTTGGGCCAGGACGTGAGCCGCAGTGGATCTCCAGATCTGAACCCAGGAACAGCAGCCCACTTTTTGCCGCGTGGTTCGGTGATATAAAATCACTACTGCTGCCACTCCTTGACAGAGTCGTTGAAAGCGCCCTTCGGCCAAACGGCTTTGGGCATCTTGCTCACCATGGCGCCGCCGCACTCGGCATGTTCGCCACTCACCACCTTGGGCTTCACATTGAAAATCATCAGCCACAGGCCGAAGTGAGGCGAAATCCGGAGAAAGGCCTCGCACACGACGATAAAAATCAAGATATTGAGGAAAGAATTAGGGGAAAGATCATGAAAATCAATCCCATAGTAATACATGACTCCGCGAACAAATGGGTGAAGGGGAAACCCGAGCCTGCGGACGAAGTGGGGAAGGAACACGACTCTCTCGTGGGACTTCGGAGTAGGGACGACCTGTCCCGCCGGTGGGAGACGGTGGCCGATCTTCTTGGCCAGATACCCGGCTTCCCGGAGCTTCTTGATATCCTTCTCCTGGACGGTAGAGGCCATCCATTTTCCTCCTGCTCCAGATCCGGACATCCTTGGAAAATCTCTCTTCGATGGAAAAGGAGATTGCCGGGACATTAGGGCTTGAACAGAGGGGAATGAGCTAGCGGAAGGAGAAGGCATTGGTAAAGAGGAAGAAGCCTTATCTCTTTATAGAGACGGCAAAAGCTTTTTGCGCCTCCCCACTTGCCTGGTGGAACCCGCTCGTTCCCCACTCGCCGTGATTAGCGGCATGGTTGGATTACCCATACTCGTATTGATGAGAATCCCATGATAAGGGGCCATGATCTCTGCTTTGACAAGACGTGTCAAGGAAACCGCCTCGCAATATGCGCTGTGGCTGGTTGCGGGAAAACGGTTCGAATAATGACCTGACCGTAATGACGCGTCGCATTGCCTAAAAAGTTGTTAGCAGATTGCATTTGTGAAAATACCATTCTCTCTACAGTGGCATGTGAAGATCATTGTGTGGATCCGGACACGGTTCAAGTGTTCGATAATTACTTTAGAGTATTTGGAGAAGGAACCCGCCCTGCAATGCCGAAGACAAGACTGCGCGCCGGACTCATCGTCATTGAAGCCTGGTTCAGGGGCTACTGAGGGATTCCTGGATTAGGGGGTATCCAGACAGCCGGACTGTATACAACGTCCGGACTATTGAAGCGTGAAGATACAAGACTCAAGACATCGACTCGTGTCCGGATGGGATTCTCCTTGGCGTGGAAGGCAAGCTTGGCGATCCGGATATTATATTTCCTTCCTTGTAACTGACTTCGTGTAAACCATAGCCCTCTCCGTTGTCTATATAAACCGGAGAGGTTGGTCCTTAGAAGGCCGACCACAATTAAAATCATACCATCATAGGCTAGCTTCTAGGGTTTAGCCTCTACGATCTCGTGGTAGATCTACTCTTGTACTACCCATATCTTCAATATTAATCAAGCAAGAAGTAGGGTTTTACCTCCATCGAGAGGGCCCGAACCTGGGTAAACATCTGTGTCCCTTGCTTCATGTTACCATCAGCCTAGACGCACAGATCGGGACCCCCTACCCGAGATCCGCAGGTTTTGACACCGACAAGGGCTGCCATGGATTTTGGCTTCTCTTGACCGAGGTGGCGCGCGAGCCACTCGTCACGGATGTTATTGTTAAATGCCGCTAAGGCCTCTGCATCCGAACAGTCGACAATTTGGTTCTTCTTAGTTAGGAACCGAGTCCAGAATTTCCTGGCCGATTCCCCTGGCTGCTGAGTTATATGACTTAAATCATCAGCATCCGCGGACGCACATAAGTGCCCTAGAAGTTTTCCAGGAATGCATCTGCCAGGCTCTCCCAACTTCCGATGGAGTTTGCCGGCAAGCTATTCAGCCAATGCCGAGCCGGCCCTTTGAGTTTTAGCGGGAGGTACTTGAAGGCGTGTAGATCATCCCCACGAGCCATGTGAATGTGGAGGAAGAAGTCTTCTATCCATACTGCGGGGGTCTGTAGTACCATAATATGATTCAATGTTCACGGGTTTAAACCCTTCTGGGAATTCATGATCCATTACTTCACCGGTTAAGCATAGGAGGTGTGCGGTGCCTCTGTGTCGGGCTATGTCACAACGCAGTTCATACGAGTCTTGTCTGCCGTATTCGGCCCGACCGGATTTGCTTCTAGTGTATCCGGCGTGACGATCATCGTCACGTGTTGGGGGGCGACCCCGTGATCCGTAGATCAATCTTGTATGTCCTGCTTTGTTTTCCAATACATCTCGCAGGTCCCGTGTGTTGCCCCGGCCCTTGGTGTTTTTGTTTGTCTGCCGACGGGGTGCGGGCTGGACTTCGGGCTGATATGTCCCTCTGTCTCGGCCACGAGGTGGCCGATCAGCCGCATCGTACACTGTTGATGTAGGTTTAAATGCTTCCTCCTTGATTTGGGGTAGCAACCTGCGGTTTGGGTAACTCTTGGTTGGGCGTTCGAGTTCGTATTCCTCGGCCGCTAGGACTTCAGTCCATCTGTCCGCTAACAAATCTTGGTCAGCTCAAAGTTGTTGTTGCTTTTTCTTTAGGTTGTTTGTTGTGGCTATAAGCCGGCGCTTGAAGCACTCCTGTTCGACGGGAACCTCGGGCACGATAAATTCTTCGTCGCCGAGGCTCACTTCGTCTTCGGAGAGAGGCATGTAACTGTCATCCTCTGATTCTCCGTCTGCTGCCTGCTTCGGAGGGCTAGCTTGTTCATCCTCCCGCTCTAGGTCTGGCTGGAGGGGATTGTCGTCGTCTTCGGCACTATCCAGAGCATTATTGTCTCTTGCGCCGGTATCGCTGTTTTTGCTATGGCGGGACATAGAGCGGCGCTGCTGACGTCGGAGCTTGTACTGCTTCTTGGAGGGATTATCCTCCGTTGTCTTATCGACATCGCCTTGTTTGGGGGTGTCCACCATGTATATGTTATACGATGAGGTGGCAGTCCAGTGCCCTGTGGGCGGTGGTTCTTGTTCGTCTCCTACATCGTCGTCCATACCGTCGATGTCTTCAGAGCCGAAGTCGAGCATGTCGGTTAATTGTCAACAGTGGCTACTAAGTGGGTGGTGGGTGGGGAGCGAATTTCTTCGTCGTCCGCATCCCATTCTAGCCGGACAAAGTTCGGCCGAGGGTCTCCTGTCAGGGAGAGAGACCTCAACGAGTTTAGCACGTCGCCAAAGGGCGAGTGCTGAAAGATATCCGTGGAGGTAAACTCCATGATCGGTGCCCAATCGGATTCGATAGGCATGGATGCAGGCAGCTCGGAGCCCATGGCCGGGGACGAATCCAACGGTTCGGCAATACGGGTCTCATAGGAGGTGAAGTCAGTATTCGGATCTATCGCCACTAAGTGTGTGGCCTCCGTGGCGGGGTCCATCCACCCATGCTCAGATGGCGCAATTTGTTCCGGATTGAGGGCCGGAGTAGTTGCAGGTGTGATCTCCCTAACACTGGCTGACGGCAGAGCTAAGTCATGCTCGTCGTGACTGTGTGGCGCACCTGACATGGGCTCGAATCTGTCAAAGATCAAGTCTCTGCAGATGTCGACGTGCAATTAGTTTTTGCCATAACAGAAGAAGTCCGGAGTTGTAATAAGTTATTAAAAATAAAAAAGAGGTGCAATGCTCGTTAATTTGCTTCAAGCCTTTGAATAGTGTAAACTGCACTGCGCATAGCTCCGCAGTCTACCGTATTCTGAAGGCTTGAAGCTAAGCAATGTGAGCATTGATCCTCTTCTTCATCGCCTCTCGCACTCGGGGCTTATAAACCGCTCCTAGTCCCTCTCACTTCATGAGGTGGGACTAAAAACAACTTACGTCTGGTTCATCCATGAACCGGTACTAAAAAGGTGCTCGTGGGGCCCCAGCCTTACGACACAACCTCATTAGTACCGGTTCGTAGTGCGAACCGGCGATGAAATGGTGATGGTGGGGCCATAGTGACGAGAGGCGACACACAGCCTCTTTAGGTACAAAATTACAAACTTTCTGTTAGTGCCCGTAGTTTTGAAATTTGAATAGTTTAAATTTTGAATTATTTGAAATTAGTGTGAATTTGTTTGCACATAAAATTTCTTCGCGTTTCAAATGCCAAAACACATAACAACCCTAACTATTACAGAGATTCCCCTCTCGGTGCGAAACACAGAAGAAAGTGATCATAGCTAGTGAAGCCGATCACATCCCAGATCTTTGGGTGTGAAACTTTTTCTTCGCGTGTGTCCCTTTCTTGCGTAACCATGGAAAATCTTCATCATTTAACGGGATGCTCGGGTCAATATTTACTGTGAATGGAGCAATTTCATCAAACTTTTCATAATCTTCGACTTGTCTATCTTGTCATCCACTCCCACGATGTTTCTCTTCCCGTAAAGAACTATGTGCCGCTTTGGCTCATCGTGCGATGCATTCGCTTCCTTATCTTTTCTTTTCTTGGCTTGGTAGACATGTCCTTCACATAGAAAACCTGTGCCACATCATTGGCTAGGGACGAATGGTTAAATGCGCATCATAAGATTGTTGAGATCCACTGTTGTCATTCCGTCTTGCGGGTCTTCCGTTACCCGCCTCGTGTCATATTGACCCATTTGCACCGAAACAAGGGGACCTTTAAACCACGTCGATAGTCAAGTTCCCATATGTCCTGTATATAACCATAATATGTTTCCTTTCCGTCTTGGTTTACGCATCAAAGCGGACACCACTGTTTTGGTTGGTGCTCTTCTTATCTTGGGCGATCGTGTAAAATGTATTACCATTTATCTCGTACCCTTTGAAAGTCATTATATTCAAGATGGTAATTGGGACAGCAAGTAAAGGTCATCTTCAATAGAGGTGTCATGCATGGTGCGTGTCTACGCAACCAGTGGCGAAACTCCTGGTTTGTTCACGTGTAATCCGATCATCGAGACCGCTCCGGTGTTTGGAGCGTAGCAAATTCTTGTGTTCATCCATATCTGAATCCACCAAGGCGAATTCTGTAGAAGCTGTGTAGTGTGCTTGGTGAGAGAATGTCCGTCCATACATATTATTTGTTCCCCTCCTAGCGTGCCTTTTCCATCCGATGCGCCCTTATGCATGATTCAGAACACCAATCGGCTCAAGGTCAGGAATAAAGTCAATACAAAACTCAATGACCTCCTCATTTTGATGGCCCTTGGAGATGCTTCCTTCTGGCCTAACACGGTTATGAACATATTTCTTTAAGACTCCCATGAACCTCTCAAAGGGGAACATATTGTGTAGAAATACAGGACCCGAAACGTTAATCTCTTCGCATAGGTGAACTAGGACATGCGTCATGATGTTGAAGAAGGATGGTGGGAACACCAACTCGAAACTGACAAGACATTGCACCAAATCATTCTGTAACCTTGGTATGATTTCTGGATCGATTACCTTCTGAGAGATTGCATTGAGAAATGCACATAGCTTCACAATGGTTTATCGATGGTTTTCCGGTAGAAGCACCCTCAATGCAAACGGAATGAGTTGCGTCATAATCACGTGGTAGTGTTGATACTTTAGGTTCTGGTACTTTTTCTCTGCCATGTTTATTATTCCATTTATATTCGACGAAGCCGACGGTACCTTAATCTTGAGCAGGCATTCAAAGAAGATTTCCTTCTCTTCTTTGGTAAGAGCGTAGCTTGCATGACCCTGATGTATGCCGTCTTCTCCGTGCATATGTTGCTGGTCCTCCCGTGCCTCACGTGTATCTTTTCTCTTCCCATACACGCCCAAGAAGCCAAGCAGGTCACGCAAAGATTCTTTGTCACGTGCATCACGTCGATTGCGGAGCAGACCTCTAGGTCTTTCCAATACGGCAGGTCCCAAAATATAGATTTCTTCTTCCACATGGGTGCTTGGCGTCCGTCGGCGTCCTTTGGAACAGGTTGTCCGCCAGGACCCTTTCCAAATATCACCTTCAAATCCTGACCATATCATGTACATCAGCACCGATGCGGTGGCGAGGCTTCGTCCGGTGATCCGCCTCACCTTTGAAATGCTTGCCTTTCTTTCTTACGGGATGCCTGCTCGGAAGAAATCGGCGATGTCAGGTACACATTCTTCTTACAACTATTCAAATATATCTTGTCGGTATTATCCAAACAGTGCGTGCATCCAGCGGTATCCCTTATTTATGCATCACGAAGGTTCTTGAGCAGGCCAATCATTGATGGTCACGAACAGCAACGCCTTTAGGTCAAATTCTTCCCCATGTGCTCATCCCACGCCGTACACCTGTTCCATTCCACGGTTGTAAGAGTTCTTCAACTAATGGCCTTAGGTACACATCAATGTCGTTGCCGGGTTGCTTAGGGCCTTGGATGAGCACGCATCATAATGAACTTCCGCTTCATGCACAACCAAGGAGGAAGGTTATACAAACATAGAGTCACGGGCCAGTGCTATGGTTGCTGCTCTGCTCCCCAAAAGGATTAATGCCATCTACGCTTAGACCAAACCATACGCTCCTCGCGTCATCTGCAAACTCCTTCCCGTACTTTCTTTCGATTTTTCTCCACTTTGCGGCCCGTCGGTGGTACTCTCAACTTTCCGTCTTTCTTACGGTCTTCTACGTGCCATCGCATCGCCTTGGCATGCTCTTTGTTTTGGAACAAGCGTTTCAACCGTGGTATTACGAGAGAATACCACATCACCTTGGCAGGAATCTTCTTCTGGGCGCTCGCCCTCGACATCACCATGCTCATCATGGCTGATCTTATAGTGCAATGCACCACATACCGGGCAAGCGTTCAAATCCTCATACTCACCGCGGTAGAGGATGCAATCATTAGGGCATGCATGTATCTTACGCACCTCTAACCCTAGAGGCGGCAGCCTTCTTTGCTTCAGACGTACTCTCGGGCAATTCGTTGTCCTTTGGAAGCATATCCTTTATCATTACCAAAGCAACTTTCCAAATCCCTTGTCGATACACCATTCTCTGCCTTCCATTGCAGCAATTCCGGTGTGGTGCCCAGCTTTTTCTTATCACCCTACGCAATTCGGGTACAACAATTTTTGTGATCCTCTAACATGCGCTGCAACTTCTTCTTCTCCAAATCACTTGCGCGGTTTCTCTTTGCATCGGCAATGGCCCGACCTAGATCATCAACGGGCTCATCGGATGCCTCTTCGTCAGCTTCTTCCCGCATTGCCGGCCCAGCTTCATTCCGCATTACCGGCTCAGCTTCTTCCCCCATGGTTGGATCATCGTATTCAGGGAACCCATGGCCAGGATAGCTGTCGTCGTCTGTTCTTCTTCATTGTCTTCCATCATAACCCCTCTTTCTCCGTGCTTGGTCCAAACATTATAGTGGGGCATGAAACCGGACTCAAACAGTGGGCGTGAATGGTTCTTGGCGTAGAGTAATTGCGACCATTCTTACAGCCAGCACATGGACAAGGCATAAAACCATCCGCCCGCTTGTTTGCCTCAGCCGCAAGCGAAAACTATGCACGCCCTCAACGAATCGGGAGAGCATCGGTCATCGTACATCCATTGCCGGCTCATCTTCATTACACAACACCGAATAGACCAAATTAATACAAGTTCATACATAAAGTTCATACAACACTTAAATACAACAAACAAATAACTCTCTAGCTAAAGCATTTAAATGCAACAACAAATGCGATCAAGATCGCAACTAAGGTAACAATTGATCCAACAGCATAATGATACCAAGCCTTACTATCGATGGCATATTTTCTAATCTTTCTAATCTTCAAGCGCATTTTCTCCATCTTGATCTTGTGATCATCGACGACATCGGCAACATGCAACTCCAATTCCATCTTCTCCCCCTCAATTCTTTTCAATTTTTCTTTCATGTACTTGTTTTCTCTTTCAACTAAATTTAACCTCTCGACAATAGGGTCGGTTGGAATTTCTGGTTCACATACCTCCTAGATAAAAATATCTATGTCAACTTGATGGGCATAATTTGTCATAAACACGAAATGCAACAAATAGTTTTAAAAGAGAATATACCACATCCGAATCATAACAAGGAGGAGGAGGGCCGACGGGACGGATATCAAAACCATGGCACTATGTATAACAAACAACGTCACGGGTAAGATAATTATTATCACGAGTAACTATATATCCGAATCACACAAACATCAATTTTTATATAAAATTTCATGAACAAGAGGCTCACCACAAGGTGGTGCCGGCTGACAGAGACGGTGCGAGCGATCGACGGTGAATTCTGACAGAGATTTAGAAGGCACTAAGTAAACCACACCTACATATGCAAACTAAGTGTTATTTTGACCTCAAATTGCATATAAATCAAATACTACCACATATAATTCCTCCCAAATTACTAAAACCCACAATTAATCATTATATAAACCAATGCAAGAGCTAATCTAGCAATGAGAGATGAAAGGACAAAGTTGCTAACCTTGGTGATCATTTGAATGGATGAGGGCCTGCAAATCTTGACAAATTTGGGGCAAATTTTGTGATGAACTCGAGAGGAAGAAGGGAAGAACAGAGGAGAGGAGAGGGAAAGGGGGAAGAACAGAGTGCGGGTGGACGAAGGATTTATATAGGGCGACATTTATTACCGGTTCGTGCCACGAACCCGGTACTAAAAATCTTGGAAGGGCCCCATTACGACAACATCCTGCCACCACTCTCATTAGTACCGGTTAGGCACGAACCGGTGCTAAAGGTTTGCCACGAACCGGTACTAAAGAGCTCCTCCCGGCTAGCCGTTGGAACCGGCACTAATGGCCACATTAGTGCCGGTTCTGTTACAAACCGGGACTAATGTGTCTCACATTTGACCCTTTTTCTACTAGTGACATGTGTCATACTTCCGCATGTACCTTTTATTCACCATTGTATGCATCGATATGACTTAAGTTTTGGAGCTGGGTTGCCTGGCTCCTGTGCTTACCCCTACGTTCCCGAATGTTCGGCTAGGAGGTAAAGGGAGCACCTCTGCGATTGCTACTGCCGGGTCAGCCGGATGTGTACCTCGGGGGGTGAAGCCGAAGCTAAGCGTTCTTAAGAGAATATTTGGTCGGTGACTTGAAAGATGATTTATTACTTACTTATTTATCTGCCCCCAGATGCTTTTCTGCTATTTTCGCAGTCCGGCATTGCACTTTAGGGCATGCCTCCCAGGGAAAGGAACCCTTAACGGAACTATTCTCGCTGGTAGTTGTTTCTTACTAACCATGTAATATAACATAACTAGTTGGGCTCGTGTCTGATAAAGAAATTATGTCCCCGACGACTTGTGTCCATGCATGCACCGGTTCTTTTATAACCGTAAGGGTATTCGGACACACTCCGGACTGTTGGGTCCCGAGGTTGAAGCGAAAGCAGTCCGCAAAGACAAGCGATCTAAAATCCGGCTAGAAGGCATTTTACATGTCATTTCAAATTACATCGTCAAACCGACTGATTGTACTCCTCCTCAATCCCATCTCACAGGCTGTCTAATTTACAGTCATGTTGGGAATATTTCATGGCCAGTTCTACTTGGCCGTACATCAAGCTCACCGGGATCTCCTTCCCATCGGGCCCCCTTGAGTCCGACCTCGGCCATGTGGTTTGGGTCAGCCTTGGTAACGTGTCTTCACCATGGCCCAGGCCTCCCTGCCGCCACGGCGGCAGGCGATATCTTCCACAAGCGGAGGCGTCGCCGTGCTCCTGAAGCTTCTCAGCAAGCTCACCAAGGCCCTTGGGTAGGGAGACGGATGGCCATAAAGCATGAACGACGCCACTCATCGCCTGCCGAACACGTTCGAGCAATTGCACCAGCTCGGGAAGTTGGTCACCCGTTGACCCAGGCATTTTCTCTGCAGGGCGACCTGTGAGCACACCTAAAGACAAATTTCTGTCAATCGACTTCCTCGCCGAATTCTTCTTTTCAAAGGAATTTGTTCAAGCAGTTACTATAAATGCCGCGACGAAGCCGCTGATTCTCCTTCACGGAGCCAGACGGTGGGCCCGAACACCTTTCAGCTCTTCTCCTCGCTGGGTGTGGGCATCTTGGAGCTTGTTTCTCTCCTGCTGCACCTTCATAAGCACCCTCTCGCCGGCCTTTAGCTGACGCAGTAGTTGTTGCTTGTCCGGATCTAGTCTGGCGCCCTCTACAATATTATTGTCAGATTCACGCCGCACTTTGTTAAATAATTATCTTTTCAAAGTACGTCCTACCAGTGAGGGTCTCTGTGGCTCCCCCTGTGGCGGCCAGTGCGGCCTCAAGTTGGGCCTTGCACTCTTGGAGCTCCTGGGACAGATGGGTATTCTTCTCCGTAAGATCCTCAAGATAATAATTGATCCTTAAATCAGTTATTTCAACTATTTTAAGTCTCGGGGCTCTTGGCATATATAACTATTAAAATTACTCACCCGTATGTCTTTCACATACTGCTCCGTAGCTCTGGTTAACCCATCTTGAGCGGCACGGAGGTGCTGCGTTCCGCATCAAAGGCATTTAACGCCTCCGGGAGAAACACGCGTCACGAAGAACTGTCCGGCGGCCTTTGTGATTCATGGCGCTCTCCACCTCGCACCGGGTGGCGGACAGCCTGTCGGCATCCTCCGTCAGAGGAGCGTCCGCTCATGCCTTGTATTCGCCTCCCCTCCCGGACCATGCGTTGGAGCATGGCTGGCGGAGGCTTGATTGGCAACCTCTCCGGACACTGTCCGGCGAGCGCTCTTTCTGGAAAAGTTATGAGCATTAATATACCTCCTGGGGATCCTTCCCTTAAAAATAGCGGTGCTCCGTACCGTTGCGGCGACGTTTCGGTTCGCGTCGCACTCCTCTTCCGCTTTCTTTGGGCCGGACTGACCCTTGTTGGTCGGTCGCCGCGGGTTCGGCTTCCCGCCTTAAAGGCACCTCCTGCGATGCACCATCAGTATGGGATGGTCAGAATTGATCGCGGATCAAATGATGGTGTCTAGATCTCGGTCGTAGTCACCTGGGAGGCGGGAAAGAAACCGGGGTAGTCAGCCGTAATGGCGACAAGGGCATTGTCTATGCTACGTTGGTGGAACACCCCGTCAATCAGCTCCACCTTTATGTCCGGATCCTCTTCGGAGGTCGGATCAAGGGATCATTCCGGATCCTCGGTCTGTGGAGTTAGGCTTCGTATGCCCTCCACGTCCCGGCGCAGCTCCTGCGTCGAAATCACAAAGTAAGATACTTGACTTTAAAAGTATGGATCGGGTAGATGAACATCCGCTTACCCAGCTCCGAGGGTTATTCATAGAAAATCCATTGAACGGATTCGTGCGGAGGAAGTCCTCCTCCTCTCGCTTGTACAAGCCGGACAGGATCTTTGCCAGATCGGCAGCCATGACGGGTGGCGTCATCTTCCTCGTTGAAATCCCACATAGGGTGGCCCCTATATTGGAGTGGCTGGACCCCCCGCATAATGCACGTGGCCATGACTCCAATCATGGACAATCCGGTGGGCGATAACCTAATCCGCCCATCGGATAATGGACGCTCCTATCATCTTCCCGTTGAGGGCTCATGGGCGCCAACTCAGGCGTTTCTTCAAGGGAGCATTGTTGAACTCCGGGAGGCCGATCCGAACTGGATCCGGCAGAGGGGCGTCCTCCATGTAGAACAATTCCGAAGGCCAGTCTTCGGACGCCTTCTTTGGGGTGCCGGATAGATATCTGGTCCCGGCGATGCGCCATATTACGGCTCTGCCCACTTGATATATCGACCCCTCATGGGAACGGGGTACGAGACAAAACAATCTCTTCCACAGCGTAAAATGGGGCTCGATGCCCAAGAACTGCTCGCAAAGAGCTATGAAGCCCGCGATGTGCAAAATGGAGGCGGGCGTGAGGTGGTGAAGCTGGAGTCCGTAGAACTCTAGGAGCCCCCGGAGAAACGGATGTATGGGAAATCCGAGTCCCCTTATTAGATAGGGGACAAAGCATACCCGCTCCCCTTTGGAAGGGTTGGGGCGCTCTCACTTGCTTTCCACCCTTGTAGGTGGCTAGTCCGGCTCGAACCGGAACCATGAAAGCTGGGGAAGATATCCCTCGGTTTGGAGTGCCACTAGCTCATTGTGTGGGCCAGAGCATCTCCACCAATCTCCTGGCTTAGGGCTGGGAGCGCGAGAGGAGGAGCCGCGTCGGCTGTCCATGATGGAATGGATTTTTGTCAGAGGCGCTTCGATGAGAACTTGCGGATGGGGGATGGTGTGAGCTGGATCTAGATCCTCGCCTCTCTTATAGGCGGCTCGTTCGCACGACTAGGGGGTAAAATGTAAAAATACCCCAGCCTTTCGCATTAAATGCGACACGTGGAAGAAGGCCATTATCGGGCGTAGAAGCCAAGGAGCGCAACATTTATAAGGAAGTCGGACACTATTCGGCGGGAACATGAAGTTTGAAGGAGAACCCGCCTTGCAACGCCGAAGACAATATCTGTGCGCCGGACTCGTCATCGCTGAAGCCGGTTAAAGGGCTCTTGAGGGAGTTCCGGACTAGGGGTGTCCGGATAGCCGAACTATCATCATCGGCCGGACTCCAAGACTATGAAGATAGAAGATTGAAGACTTCGTCCCGTATCCGGATGGGACTTTCCTTGGCGTGGAAGGCAAGCTTGGCGATACGGATATGTAGATCCCCTACCTTTGTAACCGACTTTGTGTAACCCTAGCCCTCTCCGGTGCCTATATAAACCGGACGGCTATAGTCCATAGGACGAACAACAATCATACCATAGGCTAGCTTCTAGGGTTTAGCCTCTTTGATCTCGTGGTAGATCCACTCTTGTAACACACATCATCAATATTAATCAAGCGGGACGTGAGGTTTTACCTCCATCAAGAGGGCCCGAACCTGGGTAAAACATTGTGTCCCTTGTCTCCTGTTACCATCCGCCTAGACGCACAGTTCGGGACCCCCTACCCGAGATCCGCCGGTTTTGACACCGACACTTGTAAAACCAAATTCCTTATTCATACCATGCACATTACTCAATACTCCCTATATGTATGCTTGTTTTTGTCGATCTATAATCCAGTGTGTGGTGAAGCAGCCCACATTTGCACCTTGTCATCTCCTGTTTTATCTTAATGATGTGGCTGATGATATGAACAACATGCCATGCACATTAACCAAAATAGATACAATGATTTTTCTTTGCCCTTCATCTATGCTTGTTATGTTGACATGGTAATCCAGTAGTGTGGTGAAGCTCCCCGCATTATGAACAATGCCAAATTATGCTATTAATATTTTGAACTTACTCTTTATTTTCTAATTTGAAATTGGATGGAATTGACAGCACGGTTATCATCTTTATTTATACACGTGCAAAACTTGTCATCTCTCTGATTTGTTTCAGGGTGATATGCCTGATGGCATGCACAAGTCTGCTGAAGGCTATGCGACAAACCCAACATATATTGCAGCAAAGAAGGCAAAAAATCTTGAAGATAGCGAGACAACCCCAAAGTCTTGTCTTGATGCAGTGTTCAAGTTACTTCATACTAGCAGTCAGACAAGCTCACAGAATTCGTTGTCTGAATTAGTTCCACTTCTTCAGTCCCACGTTCTAGCAGAAAGGCATTCTGCAACTCAACTTCGACTTGAAGTCCTATCTCTAAGAAAGATTGTGGAGAACACCAATGAGAACCTCATCGCTAAACAGCTACACCTGGAAGCTATGACCGACATGCTAGGTCGGTCTCACGGCCTTGCTCAGCAATTTGAGCAGTAGTTCCCGTGCAAGGCTAACCTTTCTTGAACTGTCTTGGAAGTGGTCTCGGTTCAGTATTATTTTGTTACGCTGCAATGGTGCCCAGTTTTTGTAATCTGCTTCTTCGTTGCGCTTTATGATCACTGGTGGCGAACTTCGATGCCCAGTGGATGTAATATACCATAAATCCTTTATTGTATAGTGTAGATTTATTCTTAGTTACTATGCTGTAATTTATTTATTGTATAGAGTAGGTTTGTTCTTAATTCTTACTAGTTACTGCCATCATTCGCTATTTGAAAAAAACCAGATGTAGTCGACCGGGCCAAAACATTCGCCTCTAACGGGCATGGTGTTTAGCGGGCCAGAATTTGGCCGGCCTGCATCTTTCTTGGACCCGAATGATTGGGGCCTTCACACTTTGTGCGAGGCCCACAACTTACACAGGCCTATATTTTAGTTGGGCCTTATGTGGACCCAGCGCTTAGTTTGGCCCAGGTAGCGTTGGGCCATTAACAGGCGAAATATGGTACTGGCCTGTTATGGCCCAGATGAAACCATGGGCCTTTAGCAGGCCGAAATTCATATTGGGCCTCAATTTTCACTAGTCGTCGATGGGCCTTCAGCAGGCTGAAATGTAGATCAGGCCTTTTTGGGCCCAGTTATATCATGGGCAGTTACCAGGCCGAAACATATCTCGGGCCTTAGTTGGCCCACTTATATCATGGGCCTTTAAGAGGCCGAAAGCTTAGTACAAACATCAACGGGCCGAATTATGCGACAGGCCTTTAACAGGCCCAAAGTCACATTGGGCTTAACTGCCACCTTTATCACGGGCCGTTAGTGGGCCCGATGTCCCATCGGACCATATATGGCCCATGGGCAGCACGGGCCATTCCCAGGCCGAAAGTCACACCGGGCTAAAATGGGCCCATGTCTACATCGGGCCTCTAAAGGCCGAAAGTCACTGGACTGTAATTGGGCCCAAATATTTGGCGAACAATTAATAGGCCAGATCTGGCTTCAGGCCGTAAATGGGCCCAAATATTTGGCGAACAATTAACGGGCCAGATCTGGCTTCGGGCCGTAAATGGGCCTTTATTATGCAGGCCGTTATTGGGCTGGCCCACTAGTACCTGAGTAAGTACTACGGGCCTTTGACTGGGCGGCCTTTTTAACCTATATGGGCCTCTGTTGGGCCGTGCCACGTGTCGACGTATCATAGGCGCTTTGGGTCCAATGAGTGGATGACATCTGTCCCAACGGTGAGCCGACACGTGTTTCCTCCAGCCAATGATGATTTTACAAGTGGAAAATCCCCATTGGTCGGGGCTATTAACGGGTTATCGGATCCAAAACCGGACCCAATAGCTTAATGGCATTCCATTATGATGGATGCCACTTGTCGGTCACCCTTGACAAAAGCACTTCTGTGACACGCGATTTATCGTCATGGAAGTGGACACTTCCGTGATAATAATTTTAGTAATGTCATGGAACACTTCTATGACAGCACATGTATGACTATCTTGATTCTGTCATAAATTTTTCATGGATGTACATGCATGACAGAAAACGTGACCTACTGTGACACACACGTATCATCACGGAAGTGTATTTTTTTGTAGTGAGTGCTATATCCATGGCTCACGCTCATGTATTGCGTGAAGATTGAAAAAGTTTGAGAACATCAAAAGTATGAAACAATTGCTTGGCTTGTCATCGGGGTTGTGCATGATTTAAATATTTTGTGTGGTGAAGATAGAGCATAGCAAGACTATATGATTTTGTAGGGATAACTTTCTTTGGCCATGTTATTTTGAGAAGACATGATTGCTTTGTTAGTATGCTTGAAGTATTATTATTTTTATTTCAATATTAAACATTTGTCTCGAATCTTATGGATCTGAATATTCTTGCCACAATAAAGAAGATTACATTGATGAATATGTTAGGTAGCATTCCACATCAAAAATTCTGTTTTTATCATTTACCTACTCGAGGACGAACAGGAATTAAGCTTGGGGATGTTGATACGTCTCCAACGTATCTATAATTTTTTATTGTTCCATGCTATTATATTATCTTTTTTCGATGTTTATGGGCTTTATTTTACACTTTTATATTATTTTTGGGACTAACCTATTAACCGGAAGCCCGGCCCAAATTGATGTTTTCTTGCCTATTTCAGTGTTTCAAAGAAAAGGAATATCAAACGGAGTCCAAACGTAATGAAACCTTCGGGAGAGATATTTTTGGAACGGAAGCAATCCAGGAGACTTGGAGTAGACGCCAGGGAAGCTTCGAGGTGGCCATGAGGCAGGGAGGCGCGCCTGCCCCCACCCCCCCCCCCCCCCGGGCGCGCCCCCCACCCTCGTGGCTCCCCTGACCGACTTCTTTCACCTATATATGTCCATATACCCGAAAAACATTGAGGAACAGAATAGATCGGGAGTTCCGCCGCCGCAAGCCTCTGTATCCACCGAAAACCAATCTAGACCCGTTCCGGCACCCTGCCGGAGGGGGGATCCCTCACCGGTGGGCATCTCCATCATCCCGGAGCTCTCCATGACGAGGAGGGAGTAGTTCACCCTCGGGGATGAGGGTATGTACCAGTAGCTATGTGTTTGATCTCTCTCTCTCTCTTGTGTTCTTGAGATGGTACGATCTTGACGTATCGCGAGCTTTGCTATTATAGTTGGATCTTATGATGTTTCTCCCCCTCTACTCTCTTGTAATGGATTGATTTTTCGCTTTGAAATTATCTTATCGGATTGAGTCTTTAAGGATTTGAGAACATTTTATGTATGTCTTGCATGTGCTTATCTGTGGTGACAATGGGATATCACGTGATCTACTTGATGTATGTTTTGGTGATCAACTTGCGGGTTCCGTTTGTGAACTTATGCATAGGGGTTGGCACACGTTTTCGTCTTGACTCTCCAGTAGAAACTTTGGGGCACTCTTTGAAGTTCTTTGTGTTGGTTGAATAGATGAATTTGAGATTGTGTGATGCATATCGTATAATCATACCCACGGATACTTGAGGTGACATTGGAGTATCTAGGTGACATTAGGGTTTTGGTTGTTTTGTGTCTTAAGGTGTTATTCTAGTACGAACTCTATGATAGATCGAACGGAAAGAATAGCTTTGTGTTATTTTACTACGGACTCTTGAATAGATCGATCAGAAAGAATAACTTTAAGGTGGTTTCGTACCCTACAATAATCTCTTCGTTTGTTCACCGCTATTAGTGACTTTGGAGTGACTCTTTGTTGCATGTTGAGGGATAATTATATGATCCAATTATGTTATTATTGTTGAGAGAACCTGCACTAGTGAAAGTATGAACCTTAGGCCTTGCTTCCTACCATTGCAATACCGTTTGTGCTCACTTTTATCAATAGTTACCTTGCTGTTTTTATATTGTTAGATTACAAAAACCTATATCTACCATCCATATTGCACTTGTATCACTATCTCTTCGCCAAACTAGTGCACCTATACAATCTACCATTGTATTGGGTGTGTTGGGGACACAAGAGACTCTTTGTTATTTTCTTGCAGGGTTGTTTGAGAGAGACCATCTTCATCCTACGCCTCCCACGGATTGATAAACCTTAGGTCATCTACTTGAGGGAAATTTGCTATTGTCCTATAAACCTCTGCACTTGGAGGCCCAACAACGTCTACAAGAAGAAGGTTGCATAGTAGACATCAAAAGCAAATAGAAAAGTAAATGAAAATGAAAGAAATATAAAAAGGAGAAAGGAAAAAAATAAAATGTAAAGAAAAATAAATGAAAAAGGGAAAAAAGAGAAAGGAATAGCAGTAGCGCATATCCGGGTACGCGCTATAGCTAACTTAGCAATAGTGCACTTCCTGGAACGTGCTACTGCTACGTTTGACTTAACCACGCGGTTCGTTCTTCCCCACGACCACTTCCCCCAAATCCCAACTCCTCCGTTGTCGCCGCCGCCGTCGCCCGTCGGCCGCCGTGCGTGCTCTCCCGTCGCTCTCAGCACACCCTCGGCACCGCCCCCGACCCCGGATTCGATGCCGCCCCCGACCTCAGCACCGCCCCCGACCCCGACCTCGACGCCGCCCTCCGCCGTGCGCCCGAGCCCCGACCCCGACCACGACGCCGCCTGCCCTCCCTCGCCGCACGCACCCGAGGTGAGCACGCCTGCTCCTCCCCCTCCCCTACCTCTGCCTAGGGTTCTTCAAATTTTAATTGCATCAAATTAGTTAGGGTTCATCTAGGGGTGGAAACGAATCGGATGCGGGTCGGATAGTGCTCTTACCACTTCCGTTTTCATATTTACAAAACGAATACGAATGCGAATACGGATGTTATCGGATATGGATGCGGCTCGGATGTTTTCTTGATTCGGAACGGATACGAATAATAGCGACATATTGCTTAAGTGTATTAGTCAATAGCTATGTGACATGAAGTATTCAACTTGTGACATACAATAAGTCAATGATAAATAGATTAATCATAAAATGAGTAAAATTTGACCACTTATTTGACTTTTAAGTTGGATAATTGGAATATCCGATTGAATACGAATATCGGATATTTCGGATTATCCGCTACCACTTTCCACCCCTAGGTTCATCAAATTAGATGGTAATTAGGGCAGTAGTTCCTAGGTACTAATTAGTTATTAAGAACTAGGTACTAATTAGGTACTAGTTTATAGTAAGTTTATTTTTAGTAAGAACTAGTTGAATTAGTAGAACTAGTTGAACATGTCACATCTGTTGTTATTTTTTTAGTTAAAGCAATTATTCCCGCATAGATGTCGACGATGCCTATCCCGCATCCTCCTCGTCATCGACTCGGCGAAGGACACCTGCTTGACCAGATGGGCCATGTCCGGGACTGGGCTCCGCCGGGCTGGTACTAGGAGGCGCTACCTACCGGGGGGCGCAGCTTGGTGAGGAGTCAGTCCGTCATTGACCCGAACCTTCTTTGGTGGCGGTCGCGTGGGCCAGTGACGGTCCAGAGGCTCGAGGACCGTGTCAGTGAGGAGGACGCGCACGTCCGTCGCTACTTCTTTGCGTTGGAGCACAGGTTCTCCAATACCTGGCAGGTTCTCCAGGGATCTCACGGAGCTATGATCCTGTGATGGTTCCTTCTCTTTGGGTGTCCACCGCCCGCGCTGATACCCGTCGTTCGCTAGGGTTTTAGTTGTATTAGTGATGTTATATGTATGATACTATTTGGGATGTATTAGTGATAATATTCGACGATGTACGGACGCAAGAGATGATTTACTTTTGCTTATTGGATGCATGCTAATTTGAATACTTATTTATTTTATGATTTGGTTTTTCTTATTGAATGCTCATCTCAACATGAGTCCTATAAGATATTTTGAAATGTATATCTTGTGTTGCTTAAATAGGATATGTGCTTGCCCAAGTGGCCGGTCATGTTTGCAGGTTACACCTCCGAGTGGCCTATGTTTTGCCGGAGTGTTGATTCATTTCCATTCCGGCAAATTTCAGGCGCTCGATATGTCCTATTTTAGCAAAGTTCATGCCAGATTTTTCCATGAATTTTGGCATGACTTGTGCCAGAATATGTAGGAAATATCGAGTGCCCCGGATTTGTGTGTTGAGTATCCTGGTAGTTGCCTTCGATCGATTTTCAATTAATGTTTCAACTATGAACATAGGTAATGTCTGACGACGAAAAGGATTTCGGTATTTGCAAATACTGCGAAGACGAAAAGTGGCCTATGCGACGTAATCTTCCTAGATGATGATAGGCGCTTGACATCAAGCTGGACGAGAACTTCGAAGTGGATACAGTAAGTCACAACGACAATTCTTTTTTCGTAATTAAGCATGACATCTACTTCATTTGCTTCAACTTATAATTTCATTTTTTTTTACTATTCTACTAGCGTATCCCTTGCCATGCAAGAGTTTTTGTCTTGGATAAGATAGGTTTTAGTCCTATGAAAACTACTATGGAGGTTAAGAGAGTTTACTTGAAGACCGAGCATGGTTATACTTTCCACGCAAAATTATACAACACAGACACCTACACCTATTTTGAATGCAAAACTTGGCAAGCACTATGCAAGACTTATGCATTTGAGCCTGATATGGTTATCACCTTTGATATTCGTCCGGAACATGATATTGAAGGTAATTTCGACATCTGGGTCGATGTGCAGAAGTCCCCCAGTTATACCATTATGTGAGTTTCTCAACCATATTTATGTCTTCAATATTGTTTATTCAAAAATAGTTGACAACTAATTTCTATTGACATCTTATTTCCATTCAAGCAAACATGTCCGACGCTTGGTAGACATGATCGTCCACTGTCCCGGGGCTGAACTAAATTGCGAGGAGATAAGTCATTATGTTTCATGGCTTGAGGATCTTGATGTTGTCAAGACAAATTATTTTCCTGTACTTAAATATCTTAGTACTCAAAACGTGCGACCAATAGTGATCGTATTGAACTATGGTCACATCTATTTAGGAAAGATGGTAAGATTTTTACTATTAGTCCTCAGTGCATCTTTTGCATACATTATTTTTTAAGCTAAACTTCATTGCTAAGTATGTTACTATACGATGTTCTTCAATAGGGACTCCTGATGAATGTTGTGCCTCATTGGATCGAGACTAAAGGTCGTTTGAGAATGGTAGCTTACGGCCAAGATATCCTGCAATGCACTTTAGTGCATTCAAGATATCTAAAAGCGAGGAATGCTTAATAGTGAAAGACTGGAGCAAAATTGTGAACGATCGCAGAGAAGTACTAGGGGGCAGCAATCAGAAGCGCATCCCACGATTAAGAGACAGGTTCATCTGCATGCTCCAACATGATGAAGCAGGAGTGCTACACATGTTTTATGCTATTTTACCTGAGAAAGAGCAGCAGGAGTGATTGGCTAGCTAGAAATGAGTTTGAAGATGATGATGTGCTACACTATGACTATGATGATTAAATAGCTAGTGTTGGTGGTAATGACTATGATGATTATTATTAGCTAGTGTTGGTGGTGATTAGATAGCTACCGCAGCTAGTGTTGGTGGTGATTAGCTAGCTAGAATGAGTTTGAAGATGATGATGTGCTACACTATGACTATGATGATTAAATAGCTTGTGTTGGCGGATTAGATTCAAGTGGAGGCAACATGTGGTGCACATCGAAAGTACTACTAGTCCAAACTAGATCAAGTTTGGATTAGTAGTATACTTTTGACATGCACCACATGTTGCCTCCACTTGAACCTAATCCACCTTCATTTGACACACTGTTATGGACATAATGATATAACAACCTCATAATTGGTATTGTACCAAAATTTGTATAACGGCGTATAAATACACTAAAAAATAAAAAAAATAAAAATACTAGTAGCGATGGAGAGTAAACATGCTACTACTAGCTAGCTTAGTAGTAGAGCGGTAGTGAACACACACTGCGGCTATATGTCTTAGCAGTAGCGTGTGTCGCACGCGCTGCTCCTAAGGAATAGCTGTAGTGCCTTACTAGTAGCGCGGTGACTCGAGCTACTAGTAGGCATTAAACTCGCGCTACTACTAGGGTTTTCCCTAGTAGTGCCTCCTCCTCCACATACTATTTATTTATCAGTTATGTTCCTTAGTCTAATGTGTGTGTGTGTGTGTGTGTGTGTGTGTGTGTGTGTGTGAAAGTGCAACTATCCCTAGGTGGTTTTGGTAATTCATAACAACATATAGCTCATTGAGCTAATGCTATTCCAAGACTATTATTTCAGGAAAGCTCAATGAATGGCATGGCATGGATGATGAAAGTGGATCCCTCAAAATACTAAGGACAAAGGATTGGCTCAAGCTCAAAAGCTCAAGACTCGTCATTTTACATTTTACTGATCCAAGATCACATTGAGTCTATAGGAAAAGCCAATACTATAAAGAAGGGATGAGGTGTTGCTTAATGAGCCTTTTGCTTCATGTGCTTAGTGATATGCTCCAAAACCCTCAACTACTTTCCCACATCCACAAATGACCTAAACCCAGAGCCAACATCGGTCACACCGATTCTTTCTATCCGGCGCCACCGATTCCAAAAGTCATAGCCACTGCCACAAACCCTAAGCAAATCGGCCTTACCGATAGGGATCTCGGTCTCACCGAGATGGGGTTGCAATCTCTCTGTTTCCCTTCGTAACGTTTCGGTCCAACCGAAGTGAGCGATCGGTCCCACCAAGATTGCAATGTAAACTCTTTGTTTCCTTTTTGTAACATTTCGGTCTCACCGAAAAGAGAAAATCGGTCCCACCGAGTTTACCTGACCAACTCTCTGGTTAGCTAATAACCAAAATCGGTCTCACTGAGTTTGTGTAATCGGTCTCACCGATATTACGTTATGCCCTAACCCTAACCATATCGGCCTCACCGAGATGCATGTCAGTCCCACCGAAAATCACTAACGGTCACTAGGTTTACTAAATCCGTCCAGGCCGAAGTTTTATGATTCGGTCCCACCGAGTTTGGTAAATTGTGTGTAACGGTTAGATTTTGTGTGGAGGCTATATATACCCCTCCACCTCCTCTTCATTCGTGGAGAGAGCCATCAGACTGAACCTACACTTCCAACTTACCATTTCTGACAGAGAACCACCTACTCATGTGTTGAGGCCAAGATATTCCATTCCTACCATATGAATCTTGATCTCTAGCCTTCCCCAAGTTGCTTTCCACTCAAATCATCTTTCCACCAGATCCAAATCCTATGAGAGAGAATTGAGTGTTGGGGAGACTATCATTTGAAGCACAAGAGCAAGGAGTTCATCATCAACACACCATTTGTTACTTCTTGGAGAGTGGTGTCTCCTAGATTGGCTAGGTGTCACTTGGGAGCCTCCGACAAGATTGTGGAGTTGAACCAAGGAGTTTGTAAGGGCAAGGAGATCGCCTACTTCGTGAAGATCTACCGCCAGTGAGGCAAGTCCTTCATGGGCGATGGCCATGGTGGGATAGACAAGGTTGCTTCTTCGTGGACCCTTCATGGGTGGAGCCCTCCGTGACTCGCAAGAACTGCTACCCTTCGTGGGTTGAAGTCTCCATCAACGTGGAGGTACGATAGCACCACCTATCGGAACCACGCCAAAAACATCCGTGTCTCCAATTGCGTTTGAATCCTCTAAACCCTTCCCCTTACTTTCTTGCAAGTTGCATGCTTTAATTTCCGCTGCCAATATACTCTTTGCATGCTTGCTTGAATTGTGTGATGATTGCTTGACTTGTCCTAAAATAGCTAAAATCTGCCAAACTATAAAATTGGGAAAAGGTTAAGTTTTTATTGGTCAAGTAGTCTAATCACCCCCTCTAGACATACTTCAAGGTCCTACAAGTGGTATCGTAGCTTTGGTCTCGATTTTCTTTGATTTCCATAGCTTTTGGTGGTCATAGCCTTGGTTTCACAACCTAGGAGAGTATGGCGTCTAGCGAGGGAAATTATCAACGTAGAGGTCCTTACTTTGATGGTACTTATTTTGCTAGTTGGAAGCATAATATGAAAATGCATATTCTTGGACATAACCCCGCCGTTTGGGCAATTATTTGTATTGGCTTGCAAGGTAAATTTTTCGATGGGAGAGAACCGAACCGTGAAGCTAATGCGGAAGAATTGAAGATGCTAAAATACAACACTCAAGCATGTGACATCATCTTCAACGGATTGTGCCCCGAAGAATTCAACAAAATCAGCCGTCTTGAGAATGCAAAGGAAATTTGGGATACTTTGATTGATATGCACGAAGGTACCGAATCCGTCAAGGAATCCAAGTTGGATGTGCTCCAAAGTCAGCTTGACAAGTTCAAAATGAAGGATGGTGAAGGCGTCGCTGAAATGTGCTCTAGGCTTGCTCTTATCACAAATGAGATTGCCGGCTTAGGGAGTGAAGAGATGACCGACAAATTCATCATCAAGAAGATCCTAAGAGCATTGGATGGAAAGTATGATACCGTGTGCACATTGATCCAAATGATGCCAAACTACAAAGATCTCAAGCCAACGGAAGTCATTGGAAGGATTGTTGCTCATGAGATGTTGCTCAAGGATAAGGAGGAACTTCACAACAAGGCAAGTGGTGCTTACAAAGTCTCAAGTGAAGCCCCCACATCATCAAGTGAGAAACCAACCTTCAATGAAGAATTGAGCTTAATGGTGAAGAACTTCAACAAGTTCTACAAAAGTAGAAGCAAAGAAATAAGCTCCAAGTCAAGGTCTTACAATGACAAAACATCTTCTAGTCGAGAGCGCAATTGCTACAATTCTGGGAGACCCGGACACTACTCCAATGAGTGTACAGCACCCTACAAAAGAAGAGAAGATTCTCCAAAAAGAAGAAGCAAAAGAGAAGAATCACCACCAAGAGAGAGGAGGAGTAGAGATGATCGTTATGAACGAAGACTCTCACGGAGAAGCAAGGATTCGGAAAGAAAGGACAAGTCATCAAGGAGCTACACAAAACGAAGACATCAAGCTCATGTCGGTGAATGGGTTTCCGGCTCCGACTCCAACCATCACTCCGAGAGAAGCTATCACTCCGACTCTGAATATACTCAAGATGAAGGTGTTGCCGGTCTAGCACTTGTGTCAACCAACTCCTACGACATATTTGATTCACCAAATGAAGGAATTGGAAGATGCTTCGTGGCCAAAGGTCCAAAGGTAACACATCCCGAGTATGTTGATTTTAATAGTGATGAAGACGACTTGCTAGGTGATGATGATTTACTTGTTGACTACTCTAGTGATAAATACTATGATGAAACGTCAATTAATCATGCTAATCAAACGAATGACAATGATAAGGAGAAAATTGAGCTTCTAACTAAAGAACTAAACACTCTTAAGTTAGCCCATGAAACTATCTTCGAAGATCATCGAGAACTTTTAAGGGCTCATGAGAAGTTACGCTTTGAAAAGCTCAATCTTGAGCAAGAGCATGAGTTCTTAAAGGCAATCAATGATGATCTCCGCAAGAAAAGTTCTTCTTACATTGCCAAGCGTTTAATCTTATCTACTTACATGCCTCAAGTCAAGTCTAGTAACAAGTACAAGAAAGATACTTCCTCTAGTAGTAACAATAATAATGTCAAATCCAATGTTGTTCCTTCTAGTAGTTCTCTTGATTCCACTAATGGTTCTCTTAGCCAAGTTACACTTGAGCAAGAAAATAGTTTATTGAAGGGAATTATAGAGAAAGGTGTTTACAAGAGCCTTGCCAGGAGTAAGCAATTCGAGGAAATTGTACGCAAGCAAGGAAGGCACCGGAAGAATCAAGGTGTTGGTTTTGAACGAAAGTTCAACGCCAATGGAGTTGAGTGGGAAGAAGATCAATACCCTAAGTTAAAGTTTGTTCCTCAACAAGAGAAGTATGATCCTACTTCCTTCAAGGGGACACAAGCTCAAGATGATCTTCCACCACAAGACCACAAGAACAAAGGCAAGGACAAGCTTCAAGAAGAGATTGATGCATTTGAAGAAGCACCTAAAGCCTCGTTCAAGTGGGTTCCCAAGACTACGTCAAGTTTTACTTCATCAAGTACAACTACAACTCCAAGGATTCCCATCAAGATGATGTGGATCCCGAAGAAGAAGAACTAGACAGTTCTTGAGAAGTGACTCCGCCAACATTCTTCACTCATATCATTTTGGCAAGAACAAGTGCAATCAACTTTCACATCTTGCACTAGTTCAAGGAGTCACAAACCCTCATGTTGGTAAGGCAAGGGACAAGGTAACCAAATGTTTTCATGGACATCATCTTGTGTGTGCATCACTCTATGTCTATGGATATTCTTGTTTGTTCCTTGTGGGACTAACCCATGTAGGCAAGTTGAAAGTGCAACTCACTCCAAAGGATTGCTCCAAAAGATCTACATCAACATTGAGCATCTACATCTTCAACACCTACATGAAGTCATCATCGACAAAACCCAAGGTTAGTTCATCCCTCTAAGGGGGATCTCACATCTAGGGGAGCTTAACTCTAAGAATTGAGTCAAAGCAACTCTAATGGTGTGAACACATTAATGCATTATGTAAAAGTGGTAACCCCACTTGAGCTTAAACGATGAGTATGACCTATGATCAAATGTTCTCATTTGACTCCTAAGTCAATATACTCATATATATATGACCTAGTCATCGCCAATTGTTTGATAGATGCTAAGATTGGTTGTACATGCTTTGCCACATATTTCAATTGTCATCTTATTGTGTGAGCATGTTGGTGCATATTTTACTCATTCAAGGACATCCACTTGTTGTTTTGTTTGTTTGGATTCTCCTCTTTGTGCCAAGTGGATGGACAAGAATGCCTAAGAACCTTCTTTAGCTATCTATGTTCTTCTCGTCTCAAACTCTATTCATGCTACATCACAAAATTTGATCAAGTCAGATTCAAACCACTCTGTGTGAGGAGCACTCGGAGTCCCCGATTCGTCATAGACTTAAACTTCCAAAACCTCTTAGTGATTCTCGGTCTGGCCGATCCTTCCATTTCGGTCCTACCGAGATCATCAAGTTGATCTGAGTTTTCAATCTCGGTGCAACCGATTTGAAATTTTCGGTCTGACCGATTTGCTGTAACTGAACGCAGTTATGCATCTCGGTGCCACCGAGTTGTTCCACTCGGTCACACCGACAGGGTCGGGCTATATATAGTCACGGGCAAATTTTTGGAAATTTCTCCGAAACCGTTCGCCCGCGCATCAGCTCGCTCTGCCGTCGTGGTCTCCGGATCGTCTCCTCGCCGCCAGCAGCCTCCTGTCACTGGTCTTTGCCGCCGTCAACGGATTTCATACCCCGTCGTTGCCGCCGTAGCAAGTCCACCGCCAAGTTAGGGTATGGACTTGATCTTTGTGCAATCCACGTCTGATTCCTAGCACATTGTTTTCATATTGAATCTTGCCACGATTGCAACTCATCTATCCAGCCAAAGTAGTTCATAGATTAGATGAGATTCAAATTTTTAGGTTTAGGTTTCATGAAACCATCTCGGACCCACCGAGTTGAAAAACTCGGTCTCACCGATTTGGCTTATGCCATTGCACAAGTGACTCTCGGTCTGACCGAGAATTACTAATCGGTGCAACCGATTTGAGGACTCTGTGAAACCCTAGCAGTCTCGGTACCACCGAACTGAAACTCGGTCCAACCGAGATCTTGATTTAGGTTCCAAACTGCTTGGTATCACCGAGTTTGAAAATCAGTGGATCCAAATGCTTTCTCGTGGAAAACTAAAACTGAACTTTTGAGTCATTCTTTTGCAAAACCTCTGCATTTTGTGATGCTCATCTTTTCTATCTCATCTATAAACTCTTCACGTGGTCAGCAGTCAGCTTTTGCGGTATGTCCGATCAAAGTGACAGCCGTAACAAGTCAAGAGCAGATAGACTTGAGTGAGGGCACTAGTCCCTCAACTTCAGATGAAGGGAGCAGAAGTACTCCTAGCAACTTGCCTAAGGCTGCTACTAGGCAAAGGAGGAAAAGAAATTCAGATTCAGAGGATGAAGATTACAGGGCTGAGGAAGACGAGGCTACTTCCAAGAAAGTTGTGCTCAAGAAGGAAAGGCTCATGAAGACCAAAAGGCCTGCAGGAAGACAACCAATGTCTAAGGCCAGAACATCAACTCAACTACCTGAAAATCCTGATCCCAAAGAGCCAGCTGCTGAGAGCAAGAAAAGGAAGGAAAGGGTCAATGTCGGTGTCAAAACCGGCGGATCTCGGGTAGGGGGTCCCGAACTGTGCGTCTAGGCGGATGGTAACAGGAGACAAGGGACACGATGTTTTACCCTGGTTCGGGCCCTCTCGATGGAGGTAAAACCCTACGTCCTGCTTGATTAATATTGATGATGTGTGTTACAAGAGTAGATCTACCACGAGATCAAAGAGGCTAAACCCTAGAAGCTAGCCTATGGTATGATTGTTGTTCGTCGTACGGACTAAAACCCTCCGGTTTATATAGACACCGGATAAGGTTAGGATTACAAAGAGTCGGTTACAATGGTAGGAGATCTACATATCCGTATCGGCAAGCTTGCCTTACACGCCAAGGAAAGTCCCATCCGGACACGGGACGAAGTCTTCAATCTTGTATCTTCATAGTCTTGGAGTCCGGCCGATTATGATAGTTCGGCTATCTGGACACCCCCTAGTCCTGAACTCCCTCAGTAGCCCCTGAACCAGGCTTCAATGACGATGAGTCCGGCGCGCATATTGTCTTCGGCATTGCAAGGCGGGTTCTTCCTCCGAATAATTTATAGAAGATTGTGAACACCAGGATAGTGTCCGGCTCTGCAAAAATAAATTCCACATACCACCGTAGAGAGAATAATGTTACACAAGATCAATCTGCTGACATATTTTGTGGCGTGACTGAAGGAAATATGCCCTAGAGGCAATAATAAAGTTATTATTTCCTTATTTCATGATAAATGTTTATTATTCATGCTAGAATTGTATTAACCGGAAACATGATACATGTGTGAATACATAGACACACATATAGTCACTAGTATGCCTCTACTTGACTAGCTCATTAATCAAAGATGGTTATGTTTCCTAACCATAGACATGTATTGTTATTTGATTAATGGGATCACATCATTAGGAGAATGATGTGATTGACATGACCCATTCCGTTAGCCTAGCACTTGATCGCTTAGTATATTGCTATTGCTTTCTTCATGACTTATACATGTTCCCGTAACTATGAGATTATGCAACTCCCGTTTACCGGAGGAACACTTTGGTGCTACCAAACGTCACAACGTGAATCGGGTGATTATAAAGGAGTACTACAGGTGTCTCCAAAGGTACTTGTTGGGTTGGCGATTTGAGATTAGGTTTTGTCACTCCGATTGTCGGAGAGGTATCTCTGGGCCCTCTCGGTAATGCACATCACTATAAGCCTTGCAAGCAATGTAGCTAATGAGTTAGTTACGGAATGATGCATTATGGAACGAGTAAAGAGACTTGCCGGTAACGAGATTGAACTAGGTATTGGATACCGACGATCAAATCTCAGGCAAGTAACATACCGATGACAAAGGTAACAACGTATGTTGTTATGCGGTTTGACCGATAAAGATCTTCGTAGAATATGTAGGAGCCAATATGGGCATCCAGGTTCCGCTATTGCTTATTGACCGAGAATAGTTCTAGGTCATGTCTACATAGTTCTCGAACCCGTAGGGTCCGCACGCTTAAGGTTTCGGCGATGCTTATATTATGAGTTTATGAGTTTTGATGTACCAAAGGAGTTCGGAGTCCTGGATGAGATCGGGGACATGACGAGGAGTCTCGAAATGGTCGAGACGTAAAGATCGATATATTGGACGACTATATTCGGAGTTTGGAAAGGTTCCGAATGATTCAGGTATTTTTCGGAGTACCGGAGAGTTACGAGAATTCGCCGGGGAGAAGTATTGGGCCTTATTGGGCCCTGCGGGAAAGAGAGAGGGGCTGCCTAGGGCAGGCCGCGCGCCCCCCCAAGGCCTAGTCCGAATTGGACTAGGGGGAGGGGCCGCACCCCTTGCTCCCTTCCCCTTCCTTCTCTCCTACTCCTACTAGGAAAGGAGGAGTCCTACTCCCGGTAGGAGTAGGACTCCCCCCTTGGGCGCGCCTCCTCCTCCTTGGCCGGCCCTCCCCTTGCTCCTTTATATACGGGGGCAGGGGGGCACCCCATGACGCAGAAGTTGATCTACGGATCGTTCCTTAGCCGTGTGCGGTGCCCCTCCACCATATTCCACTTGGTCATATCGTCATGAGCTTAGGCGAAGCCCTGCGCCCGGTGAAGTCATATCGTCATGAGCTTAGGCGAAGCCCTGCGTCGGTGGAGCATCATCATCGCTACCACGCCGTCAGGTCGACGGAACTCATCCCCGACGCTTTGCTGGATCGGAGCCGGGGATCGCCATCGAGCTGAACGTGTGCAGAATTCGGAGGTGCCGTGTGTTCGGTACTTGGATCGGTCGGATCGTGAAGACGCATTTACTACATCAACCGCGTTGTTATAACGCTTCCGCTTTCGGTCTCACGAGTGCGTGGACATACACTCTCCTCTCGTTGCTGTGCCATCACCATGGTCTTGCGTGTGCGTAGGGAAATTTTTGAAATTACTACGTTCCCCAACAAAGGGTATCGAGCCTGGTTTTATGCGTTGATGTCATATGCACGAGTAGAACATAAGTGAGTTGTGGGCGATATAAGTCATACTGCTTACCAAAGATGTCATACTTTGGTTCAGCGGTATTGTGAGATGAAGCGGCCCGGACCGACATTACGTGTACGCTTACGCCGAGACTGGTTTCACCGCTTGAGCACTCGTTGCTTAAAGGTGACCGGCGGGTGTCTGTCTCTCTCACTTTAGTTGAACAGAGTGTGGCTACGCCCGGTCCTTGCGAAGGTTAAAACAGCACCAACTTGACAAACTATCGTTGTGGTTTTGATGAGTAGGTAAGAACGGTTCTTGCTCAGCCCGTAGCAGCCACGTAAAACTTGCAACAACAAAGTAGAGGATGTCTAACTTGTTTTTGCAGGGCATGTTGTGATGTGATATGGTCAAGACGTGATGCTATATTTTATTGTATGAGATGATCATGTTTTGTAACCGAAGTTATCGGCAATCGGCAGGAGCCATATGGTTGTCGCTTTATTGTATGAAATGCAACGTCATGTAATTGCTTTACTTTATCACTAAGCGATGGCGATAGTCGAGAAGCAATAGTTGGCGAGACGACAACGATACTTCGATGGAGATCAAGGTGTCGTGCGGTGACGATGGTGATCATGGCGGTGCTTGAGATGGAGATCACAAGCACAAAATGATGATGGCCATATCATATCACTTATATTGATTGCATGTGATGTTTATCCTTTATGCATCTTATCTTGCTTTGATTGACGGTAGCATTATAAGATGATCTCTCACTAAAATTATCAAGAAGTGTTCTCCCTGAGTATGCACCGTTGCGAAAGTTCTTCGTCTTTGAGACACCACGTGATGATCGGGTGTGATAGGCTCTACGCTCAAATACAACGGGTGCAAAACAGTTGCGCACGCAGAATACTCAAAGTTAAACTTGACGAGCCTAGCATATAACAGATATGTTCTCGAACACGGAGACCGAAAGGTCGAGCGTGAATCATATAGTAGATATGATCAACATAGTGATGTTCACCATTAAAACTACTCCATCTCACGTGATGATCGGACATGGTTTAGTTGATTTGGATCACGTAATCACTTAGATGACTAGAGAGATGTCTATCTAAGTGGGAGTTCTTAAATAATATGATTAATTGAACTTAAATTTATCATGAACTTAGTCCTGGTAGTATTTTGCAAATTATGTTATAGATCAATAGCTCGCGTTGTTGCTTCCCTATGTTTTTGCTTCCATGTGTTTTTATATGTGTTCCTAGAGAAAATTGTATTGAAAAATGTTAGTAGCAATGTTGCGGATTGGATCCGTGATCTGAGGTTTATCCTCATTGCTGCCTGAAAAATTATGTCCTTGATGCACCGCTAGGTGACAGACCTATTGCAGGAGCAGATGCGTACATTATGAACGCGTTTGGCTAGCTCAATATGATCACTACTTGATAGTTTAGTGCACCATACTTAACGGCTTAGAATCGGGACTTCAAAGACGTTTTGAACGTCATGGACCATATGAGATGTTCCAGGAATTGAAGTTAATATTTCAAGCAATACCCGAGTTGAGAGATATGAAGTCTCCAACAAGTTCTATAGCTAAAAGATGGAGGAGAATCGCTCAACTAGTGAGCATGTGCTCAGATTGTCTGGGTACTTCAATCGCTTGAATCAAGTGGGAGTTAATCTTCCAGATAAGATAGTGATTGACAGAATTCTCTAGTCACCATCACTAAGTTACTAGAACTTCGTGATGAACTATAGTATGCAAGGGATGACGAAAAGATTCCCGAGCTCTTCGTGATGTTGAAATCGTGAAGGTAGAAATCAAGAAAGAGCATCAAGTGTTGATGATTGAAAAGACCACTGGTTTCAAGAGAAGGGCAAAGGGAAAGAAACGGAACTTCAAGTAGAAAGACAAGTAAGTTGTCACTCCTGCGAAGAAGCCCAAAGCTGGACCAAAGCCTGAGACTAAGTGCTTTTGCTGCAATGGAACTAGTCACTGGAAGCGAAACTACCCCAAGTATTTGGTGGATAAGAAGGATGGCAAAGTGAACAAGAGTATATTTGATATACAGGTTATTGATGTGTGCTTTACTAGTGTTTATAGTAGCCCCTGAGTATTTGATACTTGTTCGGTTGCTAAGATTAGTAACTCGAAACAGGAGTTACAGAATAAACAGAAACTAGTTAAAGGGGAAGTGGCAATGAGTGTTGGAAGTAGTTCCAAGATTGATATGATCATCATCACACACTCCCTATACTTTCGGGATTAGTGCTAAACCTAAATAAATGTTATTTAGTTTTATGCTGAGCATGAATATGATTTGATCATGTTTATTGCAATACGGTTATTCATTTAAAGTCAGAGAATAATTGTTGTTCTGTTTACATGAATAAAACCTTCAATGGTCATACACCAATGAAAATAGTTTATTGGATCTCGATCGTAGTGATACACATATTCATAATATTGATGCCAAAAGATGCAAAGTTAATAATGATAGTGCAACTTGTTTGTGGCACTGCCGTTTGGGTCATATCGGTGTAAAGCGCATGAAGAAACTCCATAAAAGATGGATTTTCGGAATCACTTGATTATGAATCATTTGATGCTTGCGAACCGTGCCTTTTGGGCAAGATGACTAAAACTCCATTCCCCGGAACAATGGAACGAGCTACTGACTTGTTGGAAATAACACATATATACCGATGTACGCGATCCAATGAGTGTTGATGCTCGTGGAAAGTATCGTTATTTTTATGACCTTCACAAGATGATTTGAGTAGATATGGGTATATCTACTTGATGAAACATAAGTCTGAAATAGTTGAAAGGTTCAAAGAATTTCAGAGTGAAGTGGAAAATCATCGTAACAAGAAAATAAAGTTTCTGCGATCTGATCGTGGAGATGAATATTTGAGTTACGAAGTTTGGTCTTCAATTAAAACAATGTGGAATAGTTTCACAGCTCACGCCACCTAGAACACCACAACGTTATGGTGTGTCCGAACGTCAGAATCGTACTTTATTTTGATATGGTGCGATCAATGATGTCTCTTACCGATTTACCAATATCGCTTTTGGGGTTATGCATTAGAGACAGCTTGCATTCACGCTTAATAGGGCACCATATAAATCCGTTGAGACGACACCGTATGAACTATGGTTTAACAAGAAACCTAAGTTGTCGCTTTCTTAAAAGTTTGGAGTTGTGATGCTTATGTGAAAAAGTTTTCACCGATAAGCTCGAACCCAAATCGGAGAAGTGCGTCTTCATAGAATACCCAAAGGTAACTATTGGGTACACCTTCTATCACAGATCCGAAGGCAAGTTTTTCGTTCCTAAGATGGATCCTTTCTAGAGAAGAAGTTTCTCTCGAAAGAAGTGAGTGGGAGGAAAGTAGAACTTGATGAGGTAATTGTACCTTCTCCCTTATTGGAAAGTAGTTCATCACGTAAATCAGTTCCAAAGTGATTCTTACACCAATTAGTAAGGAAGTTAATGATGATGATCATGAAACTTCAGATCAAGTTGCTACCAAACCTCGTAGGTCTTCCAGGGTAAGATCCGCACCAGAGTGGTACGGTAATCATGTTCTGGAACTCATGTTACTAGACCATGATGAACCTACGAACTATGAGGAAGCGATGATGAGCCCAGATTCCGCGAAATGGCTTGAGGCCATGAAATCTGAGATAGGATCCATGTATGAGAACAAAGTATGGACTTTGATTGACTTGCTCGATGATCAGCAAGCCATGTTAAATAAATGGATTTTCAAGAGGAAGACGGACACTAATAGTAGTGTTACTATCTACAAAGCTCGACTTGTCACAAAAAGGTTTTCGACAAGTTCAAGGTGTTGACTACAATGAGATTTTCTCAACTGTAGCGATGCTTAAGTCTGTCCGAATCATGTTAGCAATTGCCACATTTTATGAAATATGGCAAATGGATGTCAAAACTACATTCTTTAATGGATTTATTAAAGAAGAGTTGTATATGATGCAACCGTAAGGTTTTTCAATCCTAAAGGAGCTAACAAAATGTGCAAGCTTCAAATGATCCATCTATGGACTGGTGCAAGCATCTCGTAGTTGGAATACACACTTTGATAAGTTGATCAAAGCATATAGTTTTATACAGACTTGCGGTGAAGCCTGTATTTACAAGAAAGTGAGTGGAAGCACTACAAAGATTTCTGATAAGTATATGTGAATGACATATTGTTGATCGTAAATGATGTAGAATTTTTCTGGAAAGCATAAAGGAGTATTTGGAAGGACTTGTTTAAAAGAAAGACATCAGTAAAGCTACTTACATATTGAGCATCAAGATCTATTGAGATAGATCAAGACGCTTGATAAGTTTTTCCAAATAAGTATATACCTTGTCAAGATTTTGAAGTAGTTCAAAATGGAACAGTCAAAGAAAAGTTCTTGCCTGTGTTGCAAAGGTGTGAAATTGAGTAAGACTCAAATCCCGACCACGGCAGAAAATAGAAAAGAGAATGAAAGTCATTCCCTATGCCTCACCATAGGTTCTATAAATTATGCTATGCTATGTACCGGACCTATTGTATACCTTGCTCTGAATTTGGCAAGGGAGTACAATAGTGATCTAGGAGTAGATCATCGACATTGGTCAAGAACATCCTTAGTGAGGACTAAGGAAATATTTCTCGATTATGGAGGTGATAAAAGAGCCCGTCGTAAAGAGTTACATCGATGCAAGCTTTTTACACTGATCCAGATGACTCTAAGTCTCAATCTGGATACATATTGAAAGTGGGAGCAATTAGCTAGAGTAGCTCCGTGCAAGCATTGTAGACATAGAATATTTGCAAAATACATACGGCTCTGAATGTGACAGACCGTTAACTAAGCTTCTCTCACGAGCAAAACATGATCATACCTTAGTACTCTTTGGGTGTTAATCACATAGCGATGTGAACTAGATTATTGACTCTAGTAAACCCTTTGGATGTTGGTCACATGATGATGTGAACTATGGGTGTTAATCATATACATATATGAATATTGGTGTTAAATCACACGGCGATGTGAACTAGATTATTGACTCTAGTGCAAGTGGGAGACTGAAGGAAATATGCCCTAGAGGCAATAATAAAGTTATTATTTCCTTATTTCATGATAAATTTTTATTATTCATGCTAGAATTGTATTACCCGGAAACATGATACATGTGTGAATACATAGACAAACATATAGTCACTAGTATGCCTCTACTTGACTAGCTCATTAATCAAAGATGGTTATGTTTCCTAACCATAGACATGTGTTTTTATTTGATTAATGGGATCACATCATTAGGAGAATGATGTGATTGACATGACCCATTCCGTTAGCCTAGCAATTGATCGCTTAGTATATTGCTATTGCTTTCTTCATGACTTATACATGTTCCGTAACTATGAGATTATGCAACTCCGTTTACGGAGGAACACTTTGGTGCTACCAAACGTCACAACGAATCGGGTGATTATAAAGGAGTACTACAGGTGTCTCCAAAGGTACTTGTTGGGTTGGCGTATTTGAGATTAGGTTTTGTCACTCGGATTGTCTGAGAGGTATCTCTGGGCCCTCTCGGTAATGCACATCACTATAAGCCTTGCAAGCAATGTAGCTAATGAGTTAGTTACGGAATGATGCATTATGGAACGAGTAAAGAGACTTGCCGGTAACGAGATTGAACTAGGTATTGGATACCGACGATCAAATCTCAGGCAAGTAACATACCAATGACAAAGGGAACAACGTATGTTGTTATGCGGTTTGACCGATAAAGATCTTCGTAGAATATGTAGGAGCCAATATGGGCATCCATGTTCCACTATTGGTTATTGACCGAGAATAGTTCTAGGTTATGTCTACATAGTTCTCGAACCCGTAGGGTCCGCACGCTTAAGGTTTCGGCGATGTATATATTATGAGTTTATAATTTTGATGTACCGAAGGAGTTCGAGTCCCGGATGATATCGGGACATGACGAGGAGTCTCGAAATGGTCGAGACGTAAAGACCGATATATTGGACGACTATATTCGAGTTCGGAAAGGTTCGAATGATTCGGTATTTTTGAGTACCGAGAGTTACGGAATTCGGGGAGAAGTATTGGGCCTTATTGGGCCCTCAAGGGAAAGAGAGAGGGGCTGCCTAGGGTAGGCCGTGCCCCCCCAAGGCCTAGTCCGAATTGGACTAGGGGAGGGCCGCACCTGCTCCCTTCCCTTCCTTCTCTCCTACTCCTACTAGGAAAGGAGGAGTCCTACTCCCAGAGAGTAGGACTCCCCCCTTGGGCGCGCCTCCTCCTCCTTGGCCGGCCCTCCCCTTGCTCCTTTATATACGGGGGCAGGGGGGCACCCCATGACGCAGAAGTTGATCTACGGATCGTTCCTTAGCCGTGTGCGGTGCCCCCCTCCACCATATTCCACTTCGGTCATATCGTCGCGGAGCTTAGGCGAAGCCCTGCGCCGGTGAAGTCATATCGTCATGAGCTTAGGCGAAGCCCTGCGTCGGTGGAGCATCATCATCATCACCACGCCCGTCGTCTTGTGGAACTCATCCCCGACGCTTTCGGATCGGAGCACGGGGTCGCCATCGAGCTGAACGTGTGCGTAACTTCGGAGGTGCCGTGCGTTCGGTACTTGGATCGGTCGGATCGTGAAGACGTCGACTACATCAACCGCGTTGTTATAACGCTTCCGCTTTCGGTCTCACGAGTGCGTGGACATACACTCTCCCCTCTCGTTCGTGCCATCACCATGGTCTTGCGTGTGCGTAGGAAATTTTTGAAATTACTACGTTCCCCAACAGTGGTATCAGAGCCTGGTTTTATGCGTTGATGTCATATGCACGAGTAGAACACAAGTGAGTTGTGGGCGATATAAGTCATACTTCTTACCAGCATGTCATACTTTGGTTCAGCGGTATTGTGAGATGAAGCGGCCCGGACTGACATTACGCGTACGCTTACGCGAGACTGGTTTCACCTCTTCGAGCACTCGTTGCTTAAAGGTGACCGGCGGGTGTCTGTCTCTCTCACTTTAGTTGAACAGAGTGTGGCTACGCCCGGTCCTTGCGAAGGTTAAAACAGCACCAACTTGACAAACTATAGTTGTGGTTTTGATGTGTAGGTAAGAACGGTTCTTGCTCAGCCCGTAGCAGCCACGTAAAACTTGCAACAACAAAGTAGAGGACGTCTAACTTGTTTTTGCAGGCCATGTTGTGATGTGATATGGTCAAGACGTGATGCTATATTTTATTGTATGAGATGATCATGTTTTGTAACCGAAGTTATCGGCAACTGGCAGGAGCCATATGGTTGTCGCTTTATTATATGAAATGCAAACGCCATGTAATTGCTTTACTTTATCACTAAGCAGTAGCGATAGTCGTAGAAGCAATAGTTGGCGAGACGACAACGATGCTTCGATGGAGATCAAGGTGTCGTGCCGGTGACGATGGTGATCATGACGGTGCTTCGGAGATGGAGATCACAAGCACAAAATGATGATGGCCATATCATATCACTTATATTGATTGCATGTGATGTTTATCCTTTATGCATCTTATCTTGCTTTGATTGACGGTAGCAATATAAGATGATCTCTCACTAAAATTATCAAGAAGTGTTCTCCCTGAGTATGCACCGCTATGAAAGTTCTTCGTCTTTGAGACACCACGTGATGATCGGGTGTGATAGGCTCTACGTTCAAATACAACGGGTGCAAAACAGTTGCGCACGCAGAATACTCAGGTTAAACTTGACGAGCCTAGCATATAACAGATATGTTCTCGGAACACGGAGACCGAAAGGTCGAGCGTGAATCATATAGTAGATATGATCAACATAGTGATGTTCACCATTAAAACTACTCCATCTCACGTGATGATCGGACATGGTTTAGTTGATTTGGATCACGTAATCACTTAGATGACTAGAGAGATGTCTATCTAAGTGGGAGTTCTTAAATAATATGATTAATTGAACTTAAATTTATCATGAACTTAGTCCCGTAGTATTTTGCAAATTATGTTATAGATCAATAGCTCGCGTTGTTGCTTCCCTATGTTTTTGCTTCCATGTGTTTTTATATGTGTTCCTAGAGAAAATTGTATTGAAAAATGTTAGTAGCAATGTTGCGGATTGGATCCGTGATCCGAGGTTTATCCTCATTGCTGCATGTAAGAATTATGTCCTTGATGCACCGCTAGGTGACAGACCTATTGCAGGAGCAGATGCAGACATTATGAACGTTTGGCTAGCTCAATATGATCACTACTTGATAGTTTAGTGCACCATACTTAACGGCTTAGAATCGGGACTTCAAAGACGTTTTGAACGTCATGGACCATATGAGATGTTCCAGGAATTGAAGTTAATATTTCAAGCAAATACCGAGTTGAGAGATATGAAGTCTCCAACAAGTTCTATAGCTAAAAGATGGAGGAGAATCGCTCAACTAGTGAGCATGTGCTTAGATTGTCCGGGTACTTCAATCGCTTGAATCAAGTGGGAGTTAATCTTCCGGATAAGATAGTGATTGATGTAATTCTCTAGTCACCATCACTAAGTTACTAGAACTTCGTGTTGAACTATAGTATGCAAGGTTTGACGAAAAAGATTCCAGAGCTCTTCGTGATGTTGAAATCGACGAAGGTAGAAATCAAGAAAGAGCATCAAGTGTTGATGATTGAAAAGACCACTGGTTTCAAGAGAAGGGCAAAGGGAAAGAAAGGGAACTTCAAGTAGAAAGACAAGTAAGTTGTCACTCCTGCGAAGAAGCCCACAGCTGGACCAAAGCCTGAGACTAAGTGCTTTTGCTGCAATGGAACTAGTCACTGGAAGCGGAACTACCCCAAGTATTTGGTGGATAAGAAGGATGGCAAAGTGAACAAGAGTATATTTGATATACAGGTTATTGATGTGTGCTTTACTAGTGTTTATAGTAGCCCCTGAGTATTTGATACTTGTTCGGTTGCTAAGATTAATAACTCGAAAAAGGAGTTACAGAATAAACAGAAACTAGTTAAAGGGAAAGTGGCAATGAGTGTTGGAAGTAGTTCCAAGATTGATATGATCATCATCACACACTCCCTATACTTTCGGGATTAGTGCTAAACCTAAGTAAATGTTATTTAGTTTTTGCGTTGAGCATGAATATGATTTGATCATGTTTATTGCAATACGGTTATTCATTTAAAGTCAGAGAATAATTGTTGTTCTGTTTACATGAATAAAACCTTCAATGGTCATACACCAATGAAAATAGTTTATTGGATCTCGATCGTAGTGATACACATATTCATAATATTGATGCCAAAAGATGCAAAGTTAATAATGATAGTGCAACTTGTTTGTGGCACTGCCGTTTGGGTCATATCGGTGTAAAGCGCATGAAGAAACTCCATAAAAGATGGATTTTCGGAATCACTTGATTATGAATCATTTGATGCTTGCGAACCGTGCCTTTTGGGCAAGATGACTAAAACTCCGTTCCCCGGAACAATGGAACGAGCTACTGACTTGTTGGAAATAACACATATATACCGATGTACGCGATCCAATGAGTGTTGATGCTCGTGGCAAGTATCGTTATTTTTATGACCTTCACAAGATGATTTGAGTAGATATGGGTATATCTACTTGATGAAACATAAGTCTGAAATAGTTGAAAGGTTCAAAGAATTTCAGAGTGAAGTGGAAAATCATCGTAACAAGAAAATAAAGTTTCTGCGATCTAATCATGGAGATGAATATTTGAGTTACGAGTTTGCTCTTCAATTAAAACAATGTGGAATAGTTTCACAGCTCACGCCACCTAGAACACCACAACGTTATGGTGTGTCCGAACGTCGTAACCGTACTTTATTTTGATATGGTGCGATCAATGATGTCTCTTACCGATTTACCAATAACGTTTTGGGGTTATGCATTAGAGACAGCTGCATTCACGTTTAATAGGGCACCATCTAAATCCGTTGAGACGACACCGTATGAACTATGGTTTAACAGTAAAACCTAAGCTGTCGTTTCTTAAAAGTTTGGAGTTGTGATGCTTATGTGAAAAAGTTTTCACCTGATAAGCTCGAACCCAAATCGGAGAAGTGCGTCTTCATAGAATACCCAAAGGTAACTATTGGGTACACCTTCTATCACAGATCCGAAGGCAAGTTTTTCGTTGCTAAGATGGATCCTTTCTAGAGAAGAAGTTTCTCTCGAAAGAAGTGAGTGGGAGGAAAGTAGAACTTGATGAGGTAATTGTACCTTCTCCCTTATTGGAAAGTAGTTCATCACGTAAATCAGTTCCAGTGATTCTTACACCAATTAGTGAGGAAGTTAATGATGATGATCATGAAACTTCAGATCAAAGTTGCTACCAAACCTCGTAGGTCTTCCAGAGTAAGATCCGCACCAGAGTGGTACGGTAATCATGTTCTGGAAGTCATGTTACTAGACCATGATGAACCTCTGAACTATGAGGAAGCGATGATGAGCCCAGATTCATGAAATGGCTTGAGGCCATGAAATCTGAGATAGGATCCATGTATGAGAACAAAGTATGGACTTTGATTGACTTGCTCGATGATCAGCAAGCCATGTTAAATAAATGTATTTTCAAGAGGAAGACGGACCGATAGTAGTGTTACTATCTACAAAGCTCGACTTGTCACAAAAGGTTTTCGACAAGTTCAAGGTGTTGACTACAATGAGATTTTCTCAACTGTAGCGATGCTTAAATCTGTCCGAATCATGTTAGCAATTGCCACATTTTATGAAATCTGGCAAATGGATGTCAAAACTACATTCTTTAATGGATTTATTAAAGAAGAGTTGTATATGATGCAACCGTAAGGTTTTGTCAATCCGAAAGGAGCTAACAAAATGTGCAAGCTTCAAAGGATCCATCTATGGACTGGTGCAAGCATCTCAGAGTTGGAATACACACTTTGATAAGTTGATCAAAGCATATAGTTTTATACAGACTTGCGGTGAAGCCTGTATTTACAAGAAAGTGAGTGGAAGCACTACAAAGCATTTCGATAAGTATATGTGAATGACATATTGTTGATCGTAAATGATGTAGAATTTTTCTGGAAAGCATAAAGGAGTATTTGGAAGGACTTGTTTAAAAGAAAGACATCAGTAAAGCTACTTACATATTGAGCATCAAGATCTATTGAGATAGATCAAGACGCTTGATAAGTTTTTTCAAATAAGTATATACCTTGTCAAGATTTTGAAGTAGTTCAAAATGGAACAATCAAAGAAAAGTTCTTGCCTGTGTTGCAAAGGTGTGAAATTGAGTAAGACTCAAATCCCGACCATGGCAGAAAATAGAAAAGAGAATGAAAGTCATTCCCTATGCCTCAGTCATAGGTTCTATAAAGTATGCTATGCTATGTACCGGACCTATTGTATACCTTGCTCTGAATTTGGCAAGGAGTACAATAGTGATCTAGGAGTAGATCACCGGACATTGGTCAAGAACATCCTTAGTGAGGACTAAGGAAATATTTCTCGATTATGGAGGTGATAAAAGAGCCCGTCAGAAAGAGTTACATCGATGCAAGCTTTTTACACTGATCCAGATGACTCTAAGTCTCAATCTGGATACATATTGAAAGTGGGAGCAATTAGCTAGAGTAGCTCCGCGCGAGCATTGTAGACATAGAATATTTGCAAAATACATACGGCTCTGAATGTGACAGACCCGTTAACTAAGCTTCTCTCACGAGCAAAACATGATCATACCTTAGTACTCTTTGGGTGTTAATCACATAGCGATGTGAACTAGATTATTGACTCTAGTAAACCCTTTGGGTGTTGGTCACATGACGATGTGAACTATGGGTGTTAATCATATACAGATATGAATATTGGTGTTAAATCACACGGCGATGTGAACTAGATTATTGACTCTAGTGCAAGTGGGAGACTGAAGGAAATATGCCCTAGAGGCAATAATAAAGTTATTATTTCCTTATTTCATGATAAATGTTTATTATTCATGCTAGAATTGTATTACCCGGAAACATGATACATGTGTGAATACATAAACAAACATATAGTCACTAGTATGCCTCTACTTGACTAGCTCATTAATCAAAGATGGTTATGTTTCCTAACCATAGACATGTGTTGTTATTTGATTAATGGGATCACATCATTAGGAGAATGATGTGATTGACATGACCCATTCCGTTAGCCTAGCACTTGATCGTTTAGTATATTGCTATTGCTTTCTTCATGACTTATACATGTTCCTGTAACTATGAGATTATGCAACTCCGTTTACGGAGGAACACTTTGGGTGCTACCAAAGCGTCACAACGTAATCGGGTGATTATAAAGGAGTACTACAGGTGTCTCCAAAGGTACATGTTGGGTTGGCGTATTTCGAGATTAGGTTTTGTCACTCCGATTGTCTGGAGAGGTATCTCTGGGCCCTCTCGGTAATGCACATCACTATAAGCCTTGCAAGCAATGTAGCTAATGAGTTAGTTACGGAATGATGCATTATGGAACGAGTAAAGAGACTTGCCAGTAACGAGATTGAACTAGGTATTGGATACCGACGATCAAATCTCAGGCAAGTAACATACCGATGACAAAGGGAACAACGTATGTTGTTATGCGGTTTGACCAATAAAGATCTTCGTAGAATATGTAGGAGCCAATATGGGCATCCATGTTCCGCTATTGGTTATTGACCGAGAATAGTTCTAGGTCATGTCTACATAGTTCTCGAACCCGTAGGGTCCGCAGGCTTAAGGTTTCGATGATAGTTATATTATGAGTTTATGAGTTTTGATGTACCGAAGGAGTTCGGAGTCCCGGATGAGATCGGGGACATGACGAGGAGTCTCGAAATGGTCGAGACGTAAAGATCGATATATTGGACGACTATATTCGGAGTTCGGAAAGGTTCGAATGATTCGGTATTTTTGAAGTACCGGAGAGTTACGGAATTCGCCGGGGAGAAGTATTGGGCCTTATTGGGCCCTGAAAGAGAGAGGGGCTGCCTAGGGCAGGCCGCCCCCAAGGCCTAGTCCGGGTGGACTAGGGGGAGGCCGCACCTTCCTCCCTTCCCTTCCTTCTCTCCTACTCCTACTAGGAAAGGAGGAGTCCTACTCCCGGTAGGAGTAGGACTCCCCCCTTGGGCGCGCCTCCTCCTCCTTGGCCGGCCCTCCCCTTGCTCCTTTATATACGGGGGCAGGGGGGCACCCCATGACGCATAAGTTGATCTACGGATCGTTCCTTAGCCGTGTGCGGTGCCCCCCTCCACCATATTCCACTTCGGTCATATCGTCGCGGAGCTTAGGCAAAGCCCTGTGCCGGTGAAGTCATATCGTCGCGGAGCTTAGGCGAAGCCCTGCGTCGGTAGAGCATCATCATCGTCACCATGCCGTCGTCTTGTGGAACTCATCCCCGACGCTTTGCTGGATCGGAGCCCGGGATCGTCATCGAGCTGAACGTGTGCAGAACTTCGGAGGTGCCGTATGCTCGGTACTTGGATCGGTCGGATCGTGAAGACGTACGACTACATCAACCGCGTTGTTATAACGCTTCCGCTTTCGGTCTACGAGGGTACGTGGACATACACTCTCCCCTCTCGTTGATGTGCCATCACCATGGTCTTGCGTGTGCGTAGGAATTTTTTTGAAATTACTACGTTCCCCAACAGTGACGTCGCACCACTACCAAGCCTTTATTCAAATTGTTTTTACTGTTCCACCTCAGCGCGTTTAGCGAAGCGATTTCCTTGGCACGTCTTGTCGAGGCAGAGATCATGTTCCCCTTATTCCGGGATTCCCATCAGTTCGGACGTGGGTAACCCAACCGCGCCATTGATTGTGGCGCTTGGGAGATAAGCGAGTTTTACCAGGCCGGTGGGGACACATGTTTTTGTCCACCCATATAAGGGGATAAGGATCCACCCTTTTACCTACGCCTTCTTCCTCCTTTGCTCATCCATTGCCATGCACTCGAGCTCTAGCGCCCAAGTCCGCACTTTCCTCCTCAACCTTCTCCAACCATGTCAGGAGCGGGAGGCAGATGGATGGCCTCCTCCGTCACGGAGGGGCACATCACAAGACTGCGGGAGGCCGGATACTTGTCCTGGCGATATCGCGCCTGACAGCCTGCCTGACGCTGGGCAGCTTATTCAAACCCCAGTCCCCATGAGAGGGTGGTATTTCTTCCCACTTCCTCCATGGACTAGGTTTTCCACTTCACCCATTTGTCCGGGGCTCATGTTCTACTATGGCACGACTTCCATGACCTGGCCCCGAATTTCATCCTGAACGTCTCGGCGTTTATCGTCGTGTGCGAGGCCTTCCTCTGCATCCAACCCCACTTCGGCTTGTGGCTCAAGACCTTCAGTGTCCAGCCAAAGGGTGTGAAGGGCAGCCAAGCGGAGTCTTGAGGCGCCATGGTCGGCAAGATGGCCAAAGTCCTATGGCTCGAGGGCTCCTTTGTGGAGACAATAAAGGGGTGGCAATCGGGGTGGTTCTACATCACCGAGCCACTCGACCCTGAATGGGTGGCGGCCCCCGAATTCAGATCTGGATTCCCCACGGCTCTCGTCATGGAAAGAGACGGGCCTGAAGAGGGGGGATTCGGACGAGCTATCCGGACTCCAAACACGCGTCCGGAACCTAGTGGACAAGAATCGCAGGCTCGTCAACGTAATCCAGGTGATGCTCATCCGCCGGATTCTCCCATGCCAACAACGGGACTTCAATTTGTGGGAGTTCGATCCGCACAAAGACCGAACCTTGAGCCGCTCTTCGATACCACGTGCGAAGATGCACGGAAGGTGCTGTTCAAAGGGTGCGAAGCCCCGCATCCGCTAACAAAGATCGCGGATACAGCTCGCGGTGTCAAGCCAGCGAGGTAAGTTATTGTACCCTTTACGGGGCTCCTTTTCCATAGATTGACTCTACGTGGGTTCTGAAAACTCCCTATTCTTCGACGAACTGGTGAAGACGTCCGGACAGATTAACTGTCCGGCTCCTTTGCCGTAAGATCTAGCGGACGCTTGATTAGCGGGGCTTGGCTCGGCACCCCATGTGGTGCCGGAGAAGAAGGCCAAGAAGGAGGCTACGGAACTCGAAGGAGCACCCGACGTCGAGTCTTTGTCGGATTCAAGCGTAATCTTCTCCCGAAGATGAGGAGGAGGAAGAAGAAGCTTCTCCCCAATGGGGAGGAGAGGAAAAGGAAGGCCGCCCCAACTGGGGAGGCCGGAGGGTCCAAGAAGGGAAGAACCCTTCCTCCGGACTTCTCCACCAACGTCGACGACGACGAGGGGGATCGGCCTACGAGGGCCAAGCCCTTGGAAAGATCATAAGTATCCGGACTCCCGAATAACCTCAAGGTTTTTGTTTTCGCCACATAACGTCTTTCTAATGCCGCATACAACCCTGCAGTCCGCCCAAGGATGATCTTCCCGTTTCGTCGAGCGGGTCCTTGGGTGCGTCGGATATGGATTCCCTTCCGACTGCCTCCACCCCCCGTGCCGCGGACGACGCCGAGGTGGGATCCCAGAAAAGGACCCACGAGGAGCGGGAGGCCCCGGAGGTGTCGCAGGACACCCTCCCAGATCTGCACGGACTCAGCCCCGGAGGCCGCAGCGGCTCCGAGTCCGTGGGAACCCCTTCATAAGAAGGGCAAGATCGAGACGCCGGCTGCCTCCGTCCAACCGGAGGTGCCGGATAATTCTTGGACGCGCTCAATGGCGCCTCCATCGAAGAGGAACACCGTCTTTATTATGAGTGCGGTGATTCGTAGGTTCGGCTCGCCAAGAGCGGGCTGACCGAAGCCTGCAATAGCCTTCTAACAGGCTTTGAGGTAAGAATTTCAACATATGTAAAATGGTACCGCATAGACAGTAGCCCCTGATGCTCGGTTCGGTGTTCAGAAAGAAAAGCCGGACTGAGGATCTATAGAAAGATAAACGCATGAGTCATAAAAATATGTCAATATGGGATTGCAGGCTGTGCTACTGACCTCCGCCACACTGACTGCGGAGGTCAATACTTTGAAGAAATACCTCGAGCGGTCCAAGAACGAGCTCGGCCATGCCAGGAAGCAGCTCGAGGAAAAAGAAGGTGAGTAATACCTTATAAAAATTGTACCTTATAGAAAAGGATTTGGTTGCAAGAAAAATGACAAGGATAACGTGGGTATTGTAGGGGCCGCTAACGAGGTGGCGACCCTGAAGGAAGCGGTGGCCGCGGCCGAGCGTAATGCGGGCGCAGAATGCACCGAGCGAGAGAAGCAGGAGGCGCGGGTGGCGGAGGTACAGCAAGAGCTCCAGGATCTCGTGAAAAAACATGAGAACTTGGAGCGTGACTCGAAGACTCGAGAGTCTGAGCTTGCAACGGCTCTTGAGAGTGCCAAAACCGCTAAGGTCGAAGCCTACAAGGCCCTCCAGGAGATTGAAGCGGTGAAGAAAATAGCAGCAGGTAAGGCATTTGTCATGCAGAATAAGCATGTGAGTGTTAATTACCTATTGCTTACCCGAATTCGGAGCTCTCCAGGGGTGTTCACAGAGCTTCCTCGCAGCGTGTCCGATGCTGCCGCATTCTACCGGGCCGAGGAGGGGAGTTCAACGGAGAAGGTCTTCTGGTCTCAGTATGCTGAGGCCGGACATCCGGTGCCCCTTAGCGACCAGCTGAAGCAGCTGGTCGAGCTTCACAAGGCGGTCGAACAGGCCATGAAAGGCCTTATAGTTTGGCTGTGGCCTAAGGAGGCCATGCCTGGGAGCTACTTCGGCCTGGTGCGGCGGCTGGTGGATGTGTGCCCGTGGGTTGAAGTTATCAAGCATTCCGCTTGTATCGAGGGTGCCCGTCAGGCCCTTGCCCGCATAAGCGTGCCTTTGGGCAGGATGGATGCCCAGAAGCTCGTGATGGACCCGCCACCAGAGGGCAAGGAGCATCGCACGCCCGAGATGTATTATAAGAGTGTGTTGAAGGGCGCCCGCACTATTGCGGGTGAGTGCTCCAAAGAAGTAATATTTGAGTAGACTCGCATTTTGTTATCCTGTGCGCTGAAAACTTAGTTCATATGCGCTAAGCAACGCTTGTTAATTTAAAACATTACCTTCATGCGGCTGTTTATCAAATCGAGAGATGGCAAGTCGTCGGCTTCAACCCCATGCCACGAGTCTTTGGGGTGTTCGATAAACTTGAGCGCTCTTGTTCCCATTTTTGGGTCCATCTAGGGAGGCGCTCAACACAACGAACAAGGCAACCGGACTTATAATGCTTGAACACTCTCACTTAGCCACGAAATTCTATAATTTTAAATTTCGGCGAAGCCCTAGTCTTCGGAAGGCGAATTTGGGGCGCTATCCACGCCTTGGCGGACAAGATCCGGCTCCTCGCTCTAAGCGGCATAAGTCTTTAAGGACTCGTAGAAAACCTCTCGATAGCGACCGGTCTCTCGCCTCATCATGACGGTCAGTTTTAGCTTTCTCCGCTGAGGCGTTAACCCAGCCGAACTGGAGCAGAATCGCAGTGGTTCTCCCGGTGCTACCTTAGCCGATATAACGGAACGTAAGGTACCAAAACACGGGAGCCGGGCAAACCCAACTATTGACCCAAGACATGATTTGGAGCCGATGCATATAGTGCTATATGTTCGGGGTGCCGCACTTGTGAAAGTGTTCGGACTCATCACACCATAACGCGGGAAACATAAGCTCCTGGTGTATATTAGCCGTACCAAAGTGTATGGATGCAACATGTCGTGAATGAACATATGTATGAAAAAGAAATGCAATTATAAGCAAAAAGGTGCTGCATTGTTTTATTCAATAAGTGCTACTACGAATGCAGAACGATACAAATAGTGCGATAAGAAAGGTAGGAGACTATTTAAACATGTCCCCCTCCAGGGGTAGGCTGCAGATTGGTGTATGAAAATGCTCGTAATGGAGACCACCTGTATATTTGTTGTAGCCTTTATCCTTCCCTGCCTGTTGCATCGTGAGTTCGGCAGGACTGCTGCCGGACAGGCTTCGACAAACGGAGTCCTGTGTTTAAAAAGTAAAAGGTAAAAGAAAAGAAAAAGGAACGACACACTTGAGAGCCCCTTGTGTGGTTGACCCACATGCAGGTGTATTGTGGTCGTGCCCCCTCCCCATCGCATGGTATCTTCAGAGCGTAATGGTGTACGCCAAGGACCTGCTTTGACGCTTCGTAGGAGCTGGGGTTGGGGCCGCCTTTCTGGCGATGCTCGGGACGTGCCAGGTGGTCTTGTTGTAAGTTACTCCGGGCGCGCTTGGCTGTGTCCGGCCGCTTAACGACCGGATTCGATAATTGCCTTAAGAGGCTGGATTGCACTTCTGCCAGGAGAGCCACTGTATGTTCCTCCGTGCGGAGGGAACGTTCAGTGTTTCCGTTGACCGTAATGACTCCTCGAGGGCCTGGCATCTTGAGCTTGAGGTATGCGTAGTGCGGCACCGCGTTGAACTTTGCAACGCTGTGCGTCCGAGCAAGGCATGATAGCCGCTGCGAACGGGACTATGTCAAAGATTAACTCCTCGCTTGGAAGTTATCCGGGATCCGAAGACCACTTCGATGTAATTCAGCCTGTACAATTGGCTTCTACACAGTATGACGCCTTTAAAGGTCGTTTTGGTAGGTTTAATCCTTGAGGGGTCTATGCCCATTTTGCGCGACCGTATCCCGGGTAAAGCAGGTTCAGGCTGCTGCCGCCGTCCATCAGGACTCTGGTTAGGTGAAATCCATCGACGATTGGGTCTAGGACCAGTGCGGCGAATCCGCCGTGGCGGATGCTGGCGGGATGGTCCTTCGGTCAAAAGTGATCGGGGAGGAGGACCATGGATTGAACTTCGGGGCAACTGGCTCCATCGCGTAGACATCCCTGAGTGCACGCTTCCGCTCCCTTTTGGGTATGTGGGTTGCGTATATCATGTTCACCGTCCACACCTGTGGGGGGAAATCCTTCTGACCTCTATTGTTCGGCGGTTGGGTCTCGTCCTCGTCATCGCTATGCAGCCCCTTGTCACTGTTTTTGACAATTAACTTGCCTGCCTGCTTGAATACCCAACAGTCCCTGTTGGTGTGGTTAGCTGGCTTTTCCGGTGTCGTGTATCCGCACAAGCGGTCGAGTATTCGGTCCAAATTGGACGGACCCGAGTAGTTCGTTTGAATGGCTTTTTCCGCTGACCGGTTTAGAGCCTTTGAATCCGGCATTGACCGCCGTATCCTCAATATTGTCGCCGTTAGTGCGGCGCTTGTTTTTTTACGACGCGCCTGGCGTTTTGGTCCTTGAAGTCCGCATCGCTGTAATTTTTGCCGAGGTTGTTGCTGCGTGCTAGCTACCTGTCCTCACCCGCAGAAGCAGGTCATGAGTGATGTGAGGGCTGCCATGGATTTCGGCTTTTCCTGTCCTAGGTGCCGGGCAAGCCACTCGTCGCGGATGTTATGCTTGAAGGCCGCGAGGGCCTCCGCATCCGGACAGCCGACGATTTGGTTTTTCTTGGTTAAGAACCGTGTCCAGAATTGTCTGGCCGATTCGTCTGGCTACTGAATTAATTGGCTTAGGTCATCAGCGTATGGTGGTCACACATAAGTGCCCTGGAAGTTATCGAGGAATGCGGATTCCAGGTCCTCCCAGCTCCCAACTGACTCTGCTGGCAAGCTGTTGAGCCAATGCGGGCTGGTCCTTTAAGCTTGAGGGGGAGGTATTTGATGGCGTGAAGATCGTCACCGCGGGCCATGTGGATGTGAAGGAGATAGTCTTGATCCAAACCGCTGGGTCTGTTGTGCCATCATAGGATTCAATATTGACGGGTTTAAACCCTTCGGGATTTGATGATCCATTACTTAAATCTGTGAAGCATAGTGGGTGTCTTGGCGCCTCAGATCGGGCGATATCACGACGGAGCTCAAAAGAGCTTGGTCTGCATTTTGTTGGCCCGGCGGACTTATCAGGTCCGGCGTGACGGTTGTCGCCACGCACCATGGGCGCCCACGCCGATCCATAGATTGATCTTGATTGTCTTGCCTTGTCCTCCAATATATCTCGCAGGTCGGGCGTTCCCCTTTGGCCAAGTGCTTTTTGAGCGATGCCGGGTGCGGTTCTAGTGGAGGGCCTAGAGGCCTCTCTGTCATGACCACGGGGTGGTCGGTCAGCCGTATTGTCTCCCCTGGTGATGCGGGTTGGTAAGCCTCCTCCTCTAATCGGGGAGCACCTTGCGTTTAGGGTAGCTTTTGGAGGCGTTCGAGCTCATGCTCTTCGGCCGCGAGGACTTCGGTCCATCTGTCGGCTAGCAGATCCTGATCAGCTCTAAGTTGTTGCTGCTTTTTCTTTAGGCTGTTTGTCGTGGCCATAAGCCTGCGTCCAAAACGCTCTTGTTCGACGGGATTCTCAGGCACGACGAATTCATTGTCGTCAAGGCTTGCTTCGTCTTCGGAGGGAGGCATATAATCCTCTACCTCTTCTTCTGCCGCTCTCTCTTGAGGGCTGGCGTCTTCATCCTCCTGCGATGGATCTTGCTGGAGTGGGTTGTCTTCGGCGTTGTCCGGTGTATTGTTATCTCCGGTGCCGGAATCTTCATTCATGCTGTGGCGGGATTTAGAGCGGCGCCGCTGACGCCGGCGCTTGGGCTGCTTCTTGAGGGGTCATCCTCCGTTGTTCCATCGTCGTTCCCATCTTTCGGGATGTCCACCATGTATATGTCGTACAACGAGGTGGCCTTCCAGTGCCCTGTAGGCGCTGGGTCTTGGTCGTCTCCGGCATCGTCGTCCATACCGTCGATGTCTTCGGAGTCGTAGTCTAGCATGTCGGTTAGGTCGTCGACAGCGGCTACTAAGTGGGTGGTGGGTGGGCGCCAAATTTCTTCGCTCATCAGATCCCAACCTTCCTGGCCGTAGTCCGCCAGGCTCTCCGGATAAAGAGAGAGACTTTAGTGAATTCAGGATGTCGCCAAAAGGCGAGTGCTGAAAGATGTCCGCGGCCGTGAACTCCATAACGGGCGCCCAATCGGATTCTATCGGCAAGGGCGCGGAGGGTTCGGAGTCCAGATAGGAGTCCGGCACCCTGGAGTCGAGGTCTTCGCAGCGACGGGGATGGAGTTCGCTCGATCGCCGTAGAGATTAAAACCCCGAGGCGGTGTCCAACCACTCGTCCTCGATCGGGGAATCCGGCTCTGGATTAAGGGTCGGAGCGGATTCGTGCGGCCTCGAGGCAATCGCTCGCTGCGAGCTAGATCATGCCCATCGAGACAGTCTTGGCGGCGCTTGGCTGGGGCTCGAATCCTTCAAGATCAAGTCTCCGCGGATATCGGCCGTATAGTTTAGGCTTTCCAAATCTGACTGACGGCCGGGCGTAGCTTCGATCTGCTCCGGATGGCTGCGAATTGGCCCGCAGCAGTAAAGCCGCCGAACACGAAGATCTGTCCGGGAGAAAAGTCTCACCACTGGACCGTGTCGTTGTTGATGATCAAAGGAGCCATCAGCCTATCGGCGACGACACGTAGGAACTCTCAATGAACGCACCAATGTCGGTGTCTAAACCGGCGGATCGCGGGTAGGGGGTCCCGATCTGTGCGTCTAGGCGGATGGTAACATGAGACAAGGGACACGATGTTTTACCTAGGTTCGGGCCCTCTCGATGGAGGTAAAACCCTACGTCCTGCTAGATTAACATTGATGATGTGTGTTACAAGAGTAGATCTACCACGAGATCAAAGAGGCTAAACCCTAGAAGCTAGCCTATGGTATGATTGTTGTTCGTCCTACGGACTAAAACCCTCCGGTTTATATAGACACGGATAGGGTTAGGGTTACACAGTCGGTTACAATGGTAGGAGATCTACATATCCAGACGCCAAGCTTGCCTTCCACGCCAAGGAAAGTCCCATCCGGACACGGGACGAAGTCTTCAATCTTGTATCTTCATAGTCTTGGAGTCCGGCCGATGATGATAGTTCGGCTATCCGGACACCCCCTAGTCCGGAACTCCCTCAGTCAAGATGACCATGGCCAAAGTTATTGGGAAGCCTTCCATGATGGAAGAGGAAGAGCCTGCTGCACCAGCACCAAAGGCACCAAAGCTAATGCGTGATGCTATTAGATCAGGGGTTGCCACATCTAAGCCTAAGGAAGCACCCAAAGTTGCCCCCAAGGCCAAGTCTGCACCAAAGAGGAATACCAGGAGTATTCCAGCTGCTGAGAAGAACAAGGCCCCAGTGCCTGAGGTTGATGAGGAAGATGAAGAAGGACAAGTTCTGAGGAAGCTCAAGCCAAAGATACCAGACCACAATGATGCCCATCCTGTTGCTGAGAACATGAGAATCAGGAAGGATTCAGGGCTAAGGAAATGGAGAATGGAAGATCCATATGCTTCAAGGAGAAGAACTGCTGTTGATTACACGTTCCATTCCAAGGAACAACAGGACTTCTATGAGACAATCTTGTTGGACAAGAAGCCCATTGTGTGTGATATGAGGTGGGTCGACTGGACCTACATGAAGGAGAATGAAGAGCACTATCCTGGAGTGCAAGACAGCTTTGTGAGTTGTGGAGTTGCAGATTTTGTCGGGCAAAAGCTCACAAATTGGAATGATGAGCTTATCATGCGCTTCTACTCCACAAGACATTTTTACCCAGATGGGAGAATTGTTTGGATGTCTGAAGGTACAAGGTACCAGTCAACTGTTGAGGAGTGGGCAAAGCTAATAAATGCCCCAGAGGAGAATGAGGATGACCTAGACATTTATGCCAAGAAGAAAAAGGATCACAATTCCATGGCTCACATGTACAAGGAAATTCCAAACAAGGCATTGGCAACTCACAAGTTTGGATCAGTTCACTTTCTGTTGTCAGGGTTGCCAACTATAAATTGGATTCTGAGGCACACCTTGTTGCCCAAGTCAGGTGACCATAACATGATCAGAGGGCATGCCATCAACATGTTGCATGTGTTTGATGTGCCACAAAAGTTTAAAGTCATGAGCCTGATCATTGAAACTATCAAGAGGACTGCAGCAGATCGTAAGAGGAGCTGTGGATATGCACCTCAGATTCAAGAATTGATAAACTCAAAGATGGGCACAGGAAAATATCAGTTGGATAAGGAACACTTTCCACTTTATCCAGACTTTGAGGACAATGAGGTTGTCATGAATGAAGATGATCCACAATCTGTTCAAGCTCGGGAGAAGAAGGAGAAGGCAAAGAGGGAGAAGGCTGCCAAGATGCCAACTCAAGAGGAGGCATGTGAGTATTTCTTGAAGAACAAGCAGGAGCAGCTTGGTTACTTGATAGCATCAACTCTGAGGATTGAGAAGGGATTGGCCACCCTAACTCAAAACCAGGAGAGCCTGGAGAGAATTATAGAACAAAAGTTCTATAACTTAGATGTGAATGTAACTGAGATTCAGACTGCAGTGGAGGAGCTACAAGATGACATGCAGGAGAGGAAGGGCAAGACTACAACCAATGTGTTTGCCAGAGTGCCCAGAGCCCAGAGGTCATCAGTTGTGCCAGTTTCTGACACAAGAGCAACTTCGTCTGCACCAGATATAGCCTCAGTGCCACCAGCTCCAGCACCTTCATCAGCTCCAGCTCCATCTACATCAACTGAAGTCTTCGTCCAAGGAGCCATCTCTACACCACCACCAGAAGATCAAGCCTGAGAGTCGATCTAGCACTATGCATTTTCTATGAACTTTTGGTAACTTGTTGCCAAAGGGGGAGAAAAATGTATAGATCATAGGCTTCGAGAGAGAGAGAGAGTGTTGCTTTTGTTCTCTCTTGCTTTATTTGGTGTTTTTCATACTTTGTTTGCTTTTGGTTGAGATACTATGCTTGTGAGACATTGATGATCATGTGTTTGATCATAAGCTACACTTATGCATGCTTGATATTATCCTATCTATCTTATGTGATCACTCACTTTGCTTGGTGATGAGTGCATATATTCATTGTTTATTATTTTGAGCGCTCCACCAAGATGTATGTGACATGGAAGAGTAACCCATGAGCCTAATACATTGTGCATTTGCAGTCCAAAGCAAATCTAAAACTATGCACAAATTTAGGGGGAGCGCTTGCTTATCACATACTTCTCAAAGCGATGATGTTATTTAAATCTTATTATCATTTGTCGAAGCTTTGATCTATATGTTGTCATCAATTACCAAAAAGGGGAGATTGAAAGTGCAACTATCCCTAGGTGGTTTTGGTAATTCATAACAACATATAGCTCATTGAGCTAATGCTATTCCAAGACTATTATTTCAGGAAAGCTCAATGAATGGCATGGCATGGATGATGAAAGTGGATCCCTCAAAATACTAAGGACAAAGGATTGGCTCAAGCTCAAAAGCTCAAGACTCTTCATTTTACATTTTAGTGATCCAAGATCACATTGAGTCTATAGGAAAAGCCAATACTATCAAGAAGGGATGAGGTGTTGCTTAATGAGCCTTTTTCTTCATGTGCTTAGTGATATGCTCCAAAACCCTCAACTACTTTCCCACATCCACAAATGACCTAAACCCAGAGCCAAAATCGGTCACACCGATTCTTTCTATCCGGCGCCACCGATTCCAAAAGTCATAGCCACTGCCACAAACCCTAAGCAAATCGGTCTTACCGATAGGGATCTCGGTCTCACCGAGATGGGGTTGCAATCCCTCTGTTTCCCTTCATAATGTTTCGGTCCAACCGAAGTGAGCGATCGGTCCCACCGAGATTGCAATGTAAACTCTCTGTTTCCTTTTTGTAACATTTCGGCCTCACCGAAAAGAGCAAATCGGTCCCACTGAGTTTACCTGACCAACTCTCTGGTTAGCTAATTACCAAAACCGGTCTCACCGAGTTTGTGTAATCGGTCTTACCGAGATTACGTTATGCCCTAACCCTAACCATATCGGCCTCACCGAGATGCATGTCAGTCCCACCGAAAATCACTAACTGTCACATCCCTAGCCTTGCAATGCACTAGTGCTAGCTTGGTTGTTGCATCATGTCTAAATTTATTGAAAGTTGAAATGGGGATTGCTCAAACCCTAGCACCAAACCAAATCAACTAGGTTCAAATAAAAATATTCTCAATGAACCCAAAATGCCCCACATAAATGTTCACCATCTTTGGTCCTGGCTAAACCCTGTGCCAAAAATGGTTTCATATTTTTGGAGGCTATTCTGGATTTTTGAATTAATTCATAAGTATTTGAATTTGGACATTTAAATTTTATAATATTTTTTTAAATGTCCAAATAATCCTGAAAGTACTTGGGGGCTATTGGAAATAATTCAAATAGTGCCCACAATTTTTGTCAGGATTTTATAAAATGAGTTAGTATTTTTACTAATTCAAAACATACAAAAAAATAGAAAACAGAACAAAAGTAGAAATTAGAGAGAGTACCTGGGCCACTTACATGGCCTTACCTGTAGCCGGCCCATTAGGCAGCCCAGCCCACCAGGCAGCCGTGCCATCTCAACCTCTGCCAGTAGGCAGAGGCGATGACGCACGCGCTCGCTGGGAGGCCTCCACCTTCTGCTTCCACCGAGGCGTTCCCGAGCCTCCCCCCTCACGCCACCGCGATGCCACGAACCCCCCCTAGTGGCTCATCTCTCCTCTCCCTCTCGCTGCTCGCTCTCCCCCTCCTCTGCTCTCTCCCTGCACGCGCCCGAGAGGAGCTCGTCGCCGCCGACGCCGTTTGCCACAACCACCGTGCTCCCCTCGCCTCGCCGACGCGCCACGACGCTCTGCCTCGACCCCCTCTTCCTCCCCACCGAGACACGCCCTGCCGGAAGCCCTACAACGCCGTCCTCGACGCCATCTTCGTCCTCTGCACCGACGGCCACCGTTGCTCGATTCACCGGCCACAGAGCGTCGCCGGCCTCGCCCTCGCGCTCGTTGGACTCGCGGTGAGCCGCTAAACCGTTCCCCTCTTCTTCCCATGCCGTTTGGCCGCTCTAGACATTGTTTCCGCCGGACCCAAGAGCTCACCGCCGCCCAGTCATGTCGCCGCCGTGGCCACCGTCACCTATAGCCGCAACCGAGCGCTTCACCGCACTCACCGTGTTCCCAGGAGCCCGCAGCACCCCTCCGCACTTCCTACCGTGCCTCCTAGCGACGACCCCGAGTTCGTCCGAGCTCCGGCAGCCGCCAACATCATCGCCGGCCACTTTTTCGGCCACCCCAGCACCTACGACCGCCACCACTAGATGCGCGCCACTGCGCGCGTTCGAACGCAACAAACCACGGCCGAAACGATGCCATGTGGCTCGTTTCCGAGCCCTCCGCTGTCTCGACTCACCGGCAGCTAAACGCCGGCCATCACGACTGGCTGACCGCGTGGTTGACCCCACCGCCCGGTTTGACTTTTCCCCGACTCATCGGCTGTGTGGGCCCGCCTGCTAATTAGTTAGGATTAGTACTAATTGTTTTAGCTAATCTAATTACATCGACACGCTGGGCCCACAAATTTGACCTGGACCGCCTCTGTTGACTTGTCGACGTCATGTCGACGCAGCTTAATGATTTTCTGGAATTTAAATAATTCAGGAAATTCCAGAAATTAGTATAAACTTCTAAAAATCATAGTAATTCAACCGTAACCCCAAATGAGATAAATTATATATGAAAAATGATCAGAAAAATCCAATCTATCCATCTGTACCATTTTCATGCATGTTAGAACAACTTATAGCTGCTGTTTAGGACAAATAAAATGAATGGAATTTAAATAACCATATGTGGAGTTTGAATTTGAACCTTGGGTTCAAACCAACTTCATTTAACCTTGATGCTAGTTGCATTAGCCCAAACAACAGCATATTGCCATGTCACATTCATTAATCATATTGTTGCATTGCATTGATTGTGTTCTTCCTTGTTTGCCGGTGATTGTCCCCTCTCAGTAGACGACGTTCGACGATGAGATCGATGACACCGATGAAGAACTATATTATCTTCAGAAGTTCCAGGCAAGCAAAACCCCCTTGTTCATTCCGATATAATCCCACTATCTCGCTCCTGCTCTATTTTATTGCATTAGGACAACAACGACTCATGTGTTACCTGCTGCGGTAGCTGAACCCCTTTATCCTCTGCATGACCTGTCATTGCCACAGTAAATAGATGAAACCCACTAGCATGAGTAGGAGTTGTTTGAGCCTTGATGTGCCTACTGATTCATGCTTGTTTGTCATGCCTGCTACTGCTTAGAGTTGAGCCGGGTCTGATTCATCGGGAATGAATTGGAATTGTTATGAACATGTCCTATTGTGTGTGAGCTAAGTGTGTGAACACGATTTGGTAAAGGTAGCGGTGAGAGGCCATGTAGGAGTACATGGTGGGTTGTCTCATTGCAGCCGTCCTCGTGAACTGAGTTCTATGTTTGTGATCCATGAAACAAGCATTACCACGCATTGGGCCCGAAACCAATGGACCCTCTCGGCTTCTTAACCACCCTTGTTCTCTGTCCGTGAGTTGCAACTAGTTTCTCGTGTTTGTAGGATATGTGTTGGAGGCCGTGCGTGGCGCCGACCCTAGGGGTGGGCTATGATGCAAGAGATACACCGTGGCCCGGTGTACCGAATGCCCGCTTGGTATCTCGGGAACCCTGCACACATCGTTCGGGGCCGTCGGTGGAAACCTCGGCGGACTCCTGCGGATGGAACCCGAATAGGCGATAAACCTGGACTAGGGACTTGAGTGTTTAGGTAGGCTGTGGCCGACACCCACGTTGGGCTTCCGCTTGAAGGTTGCCGAGTACATGTCGTGTAAACGGCGGTAAGTGGTGAGAGCGTGTGAAGAAGTACACCCCTGCAGGTTAATATGACCTATTCGAATAGCCGTGTCCGCGGTAAAGGACTTCTGGTTGCCTATAACAGTTCATAGACAGGTGAAAGTGGATAATCTAAAATGAGCACGATAATCGTGAGTGCTATGGATGGCGTTCGTAGGGAGACGGAGCGGGTCCATAGTGGTGTATTGATATGGTGAATATGTGGACTCGTGTGCGCCACCTCAAAAGAGTTACTTGCAATGTAGTTCGTGACAGCCACTGAGTCAAAGCTGGCTTGCTGCAGTCAAACTCCACCACCCCCTTTGTTGATAATGATGCATATGTAGATAGTTCTGATGTAAGTCTTGCTGAGTATGTTTGTACTCACGTTTGCTTATTTTATGTTTTGCAGAGAGACGCCAGTCTCGCTAGTAGTTCCGCTTGTACTTCGACATTTAGCTTGTTACCTCAGCTATGATCTTGTTTCCTCGGCAAGATCTGGTAGATAGTCAGGCTTCTCAGCCTTTTCCATTTGTAGATGTCTGTACTCAGACATGTTAAGCTTCCGCTTGTGCTTGTTGTTTGAATGCTCTAAATGTTGGGTCATGAGACCCATGTTTGTAATATCTCGCTCCTCGGAGCCTAATGAATAAATATTTGAGTCGTAGAGTTATGTTGTGATGCCATGTTGTATTTACACATATTGAGCATATTGTGTGTATGTTTGAAATGCTTGGTATGTGTGGGATCCGACAATCTAGTTGTTTATCCTTGGCAACCTCTCATATGGGGAAATGTAGTCTAGTGCTTCTTGAGCGATAGTAGTCCGCTTCTAAGACGGTTCACCGAGTCCTGCTAGCCCAAAGACTACCGCTTGGACACTTGACTGGCGGCATGTGTTTCACTTCGCCTTATGTCTGTCCCTTCGGAAATGTCACGCGGTGATATTCGGAGTCCTGCCTAGCCTGCTACAGCCCGGGATACCGGAGTCCTGTTAGCCCAGTGCTACAGCCCGAATTCATACGTTGATGACCGACATGCTCGATGTGATTCATGTATGCCTGTCCCCATGGGTTAAGCGCCGCTTTGGGTTCACGACTAGCCATGTCGGCCCGGTTCTCATCATATGGATGCTAGCGACACTATCATATACGTGAGCCAAAAGGCGCAAAACGGTCCCGGGCCATGGTAAGGCGACACCCGTGGGAATACCGTGCGTGAGGCCGCAAAGTGATATGAGGTGTTACCGGCTAGGTCGATGTGACTTAAATCGGGGTCCTGACACTAACGGTCACTAGGTTTACTAAATCGGTTCGACCGAGTTTTATGATTCGGTCCCACCGAGTTTGGTAAATTGTGTGTAACGGTTAGATTTTGTGTGGAGGCTATATATATATCCCTCCACCTCCTCTTCATTCGTGGAAAGAGCCATCAGACTGAACCTACACTTCCAACTTACCATTTCTGAGAGAGAACCACCTACTCATGTGTTGAGGCCAAGATATTCCATTCCTACCATATGAATCTTGATCTCTAGCCTTCCTCAAGTTGCTTTCCACTCAAATCATCTTTCCACCAGATCCAAATCCTATGAGAGAGAGTTGAGTGTTGGGCGGAACTATCATTTGAAGCACAAGAGCAAGGAGTTCATCATCAACACACCATTTGTTACTTCTTGGAGAGTGGTGTCTCCTAGATTGGCTAGGTGTCACTTGGGAGCCTCCGTCAAGATTGTGGAGTTGAACCAAGGAGTTTGTAAGGGCAAGGAGATCACCTACTTCGTGAAGATCTACCGCTAGTGAGGCAAGTCCTTCGTGGGCGACGGCCATGGTGGGATAGACAAGGTTGCTTCTTCGTGGACCCTTCGTGGGTGGAGCCCTCCGTGGACTCAAGCAAGAACTGCTACCCTTCGTGGGTTGAAGTCTCCATCAACGTGGAGGTACGATAGCACCACCTATTGGAACCACGCCAAAAACATCCGTGTCTCCAATTGCGTTTGAATCCTCTAAACCCTTCCCTTACTTTCTTGCAAGTTGCATGCTTTAATTTCCGCTGCCAATATACTCTTTGCATGCTTGCTTGAATTGTGTGATGATTGCTTGACTTGTCCTAAAATAGCTAAAATCTGCCAAACTATAAAATTGGGAAAAGGTTAAGTTTTTATTGGTCAAGTAGTCTAATCACCCCCCCCCTCTAGACATACTTCAAGGTCCTACAGTGTGTGTGTGTGTGTGTGTGTCTGTGTGTGTGTGTGTGTGTGTGTGTGTCTTTGTCTCTGTGTGTGTGAGTGTGTGTATCTCCAACCCTTTCTCCCCTAAACACAACAAATTTATGCTTTTTTGCGGGCAACAACAAATTTATGTTACTTGGTAAATGTGTCTCTCAAGCAAGAAAATTGTTTTGTTGTAGTTCCAAGCAAGAGAAAAAACATTCCTCAAAGAAAGAAAGGAGGTATGAAAGACTGGCAAGAGAAAAAACTGGCCTCGAAAAAGAGGGCCATCATATATGCAATGAATTGCAAAAGGAAAATGAGTAAAGATAAGAACTGTGGAAGAAGCCTCTCTGGATGAATTCCCTAATTCAATTGTTACAAGAGAAAATGCAGCGCAAGAAAGTGCATGTTGTTGGACAAGCTGAAGAGATGCATCGAACAAATGGGAATGGTGTATTCGGCTCTAGTAGCATTGTTGCCTTAACATAGTTCACCTTCACGGTGATAAAAGACGTGACAAACAACTTTCATGACTCTAGAAAGATTGGGGATTGATGGTGGGTGCGGAACCGTCTAAAGGGGACTTATCTATCACAATACTGTTGCCACAAAAAAACTCAACCATGAAGGTTCAATGATGAGGTAGTTTTTGTTATTCTTGCAAACATACTGTCATGGCATTGTATTAGCAGTAAGACATGTTTTCAGATTAGACAAACTAGAATGGTGCATCTAAATGTATATGTGAATTTCCTAAATATTACAGGTAGAAACACTTTGAAAGATGAGACATCTGACCTTGTCACTCTAATAGGAGTGTGTAGGGAGGCCCATTAGACTTTGAATTCTTGTAGCATGGAAGCCTATAGGACTGTCTGCGGTGCAAGCACCAAACGAAGCCCCTCTTTGGAGGATGTGTATTAGAATGCTTGCTAACATATACACGGGGCTTATCATCCTCCCTCCAACAAACAAAAGGATCATCCATGGAGACCTAAAGCCTAAAAATTGCATCCTCGACACTAGCTTTGTATGCAAACTTGCAGGCTTTGGGATCTCCCGTACATTGGCGTCACAAACACTACTGTCTCCCCTTACAAAAAAATTGTTGGAAATATGCCCTAGAGGCAATAATGTTGTATTATTTATTTCCACGTTTATAATTAAGAGTTTATATTCTATGTTGTAACTGCTATAATTCTGGGATATGTGATTCGGAGGAAAACTCATAAGCACGTGTGAAATGTTAAACGGTAAAACCTGATTCCTAGTCTTGCCTCTAGGACTAGCTCAAGTGTTGTATGTTGATCATGTTTTCCTGATCTTGGGATTTTGTTAGGTGTAAAGATAGTCCCAAAAACAACATTGAGGGTATGATGTTAGAAGAATGATCATATTGAATTGACCCAACTTGTTTGTTATACTTTGAGATGTAATCATCACAAGTTTATTGATATTACATGGAGAGTTAATGTATGCTTTAGTTGCTTAGACCATGAGAGTATCGTAGTCGTTTCATATCGGACGATGGTCTTTGGGGTTGCTCAAATGTTATATGTAACATGGTGATCATAACGACAACTTTCAAAGTTGATCGGAAAGTATATATGGCAAGGGCTGGATAGCTCAAGAGCAGAATTTGCTCCTTCAAGATGAAGAGATATTCTTAGGGCCCTCTTTGTGTGACGGCATCCATCATCGTATGGCCAGACACAGGTGACTAGGCCAGAGGGATGCCGGAACATGTCAACAAGAAAGAAGAACAAAACCGGTAACGAGGAGACCGGTATAGTGAGCATGAGAATGACTCAAGTGGTTACCGATATATCTCACCTCGGGTTTTGTAAAGTATCGTGAACCAAATATAATAGCATATGATAACCAAAGGTTCGCTCGAATATAATTCGTCTATTCATAGGGATCAATATGGATGTCCAGGGTTCCGCTATTAGTCATTGAACGAAAGGGAGTTTCGTTCATGTCTATGTTTTATCGAACCTACAGGCTCACACGCTTAAGGGAATCATGATCTGTTGAGTGTCAGTGGAGTAAGAGTTATGAGAAAATATTCACGAAATAGTTTCAGGAATTTTAGAAATAGTTTCGAGAGAAACTATAAGTGTTTCGCGGTAACCGTTAGAGTTTTGGGGTTTACTGGGTAATATGGGGAATTGATATATAGGTGGAAAAAGAGTTTATAAGAATGTCTTTAGTTCAATGATGGTTTGATCTTTAGAGCCACATGTACTAGTGTAATTTGGTAATTTCAGTGCATGATTTCCTTCAAGAGAAGTACATACATTTAAAAAATAGGGAGTTGAATAAGTTGGTTATCTATAAGGGCATGAGCCCCCTTCCCCTCTGGCAGCTTGCAGAGTGATTCTCCAAGCACTAACCCTAGAATCGTCTTCCACCACGTGTGTCGCCTCCCTCACCATTGTTCCCGGTAGTGGTCGCATAACTTGTCCTCCTCCCTTCCTCCTTGTGGTGTGAGGTTTGTATTACTCTTTGTAGCAGAGGCATAAAGGTTGTGCAAAAGGCTAGTTGGGCGAGCCATGTTGACACTCTATGGACTAGGTGGCGGTAATGATGCCCTTGGTGCTTCACTCGCCAACTCCACCCTGTATGCAAGGTAATTTAGTAGACGCCCTCCTGATCCTCATCTGTGACGACGTGGTGCTCTCTTCCCGACCACGGGAGCACCTCTGGTGAACTTGCCCATATCCAACATGCCTCCCTCATATTCCTCTCTAGGATGGACAAGGAGTTGGAGGTTATGGGGACAATGACAACTATGGGTATCATTACCTCCTTGGAGGCATCGGCGCGACATGTCGTCATGGCCTTAACCGTTGTAGGATCGAAAGTATGTCTAGAGTGGGGGTGATTAGACTACTTGACCAAATAAAAATCTATCATTTTCCCAATTTTAGTTGTGGGCAGATTTTAGCAATTAGCACAAGTCAAGCAATCAACCTACACATGCAATTCTAAGAGTATAGCAGCGGAAAGTAAAACATTGCATATGAAGGTAAAGGGAAGGGTTTGGAGAAGGCAAACGCAATGCAGACACGGAGATTTTTGGCGTGGTTTCGATAGGTGGTGCTATCGTAAGTCGATGTTAATGGAGACTTCAACCCACAAAGGGTAACGGCTGCGCGAGCCCACGAAGGGACCCACCCACGAAGGGTCCACTAAGAAGCAACCTTGTCTATACCACCATGGCCATCGCCCATGAAGGACTTGCCTCACTCGGGTAGATCTTCACGAAGTAGGCGATCTCCTGCCCTTACAAACTTCTTGGTTCAACTCCACATCACAACGGAGGCTCCCAAGCGACACCTAACCAATCTAGGAGACACCACTCTCCAAAAGGTAATAGATGGTGTGTAGATGATGAACTCCTTGCTCTTGTGCTTCAAATGATAGACTCCCCAACACTCAACTCTCTCACACAGATTTGGCTATGGTGGAAGAGGCATTTTAGTGGAAAACAACTTGGGGAAGGCTAGAAATCAAGGTTCAAAAGGTTGGAATGGAATCTCTTGATCTCAACACATGAGTAGGTGGCTCTCTCTCATAAAATGGATGGTGAAAGTGTAGGCACGTTCTGATGGCTCTATCACAAATGGAGAAGGGGGTGGAGAGGTATATATAGCCTCCACACAAAATCCAACCGTTACACACTTTTGACCCATCTCGGTGGCACCGATCAGAAAACTCGATGGGACCGATCTATTCAAAGATATGAACGTTAGGAATCGTGGTGGGACCGGCTGGAAAAACTTGGTGGTACCGATGTGCTAGGGCTTAGGGCAAACATCATCTCGGTGGTGTCGATTGCATCAACTCGGTGGGACCGAAGTGAAGCAATAAGCAACAGAGAATCTGTCAAGCCAACTAGGTGAGACCGATTGCATAAACTCGGTGAGACAGAAGCAAATGCAATAGATCGCAGAGCGCTGGCAAGGCCATCTCGGTGGGACCGAGATCCATATCGGTGTGCCAGAATCGTTAGGGTTTCTGGTAGTGGCTATGTCAAGTAAACTCGGTGGCTACGGGTAGAAAGAATCGGCGGCCGAGTTTGGAATTTAGGTTTGGACATATTTGGATGGAGAAAGTGGTTGAGGGTTTTGGAGCAATATCACTAACCATTTGAGCAAGTAGGCCATTAAGCAACACCTCATCCCCTTCTAATAGTATTGGCTTTCCTATGGACTCAATGTGATCTTGGATCACTAAAATAAAATGAAGAGTCTTGAGCTTTTATCAATCTTTGTCCTTATCATTTTGAGGGGTCCACATCTCTAGTCCATGCCATGCCAATCATTGAACATCCTGAAATATTTATCTTGAATGGATATTAGTTCAATGAGCTATATGTTGTTATGAATTACCAAAACCACCTGGGGATTAGTTGCACTTTCAACCGTGTCCACCGGCCCCATCCTCTGGCTCTGATACATCCTAAATGTATATATCCCTTTTGAAGTTTAATTGGGATTTTTACTGTGTTTGTATTGTGTGTTCAATAATTTAAGGCCTAGGCAACATGATCTAAAGACCTACATGGTTAAGCACGCGTTATATAGCGATTTCTCGGGCTTTCATGTGATAGGTGGTTGTATTAACGAGGAGCGATCGCGATATGAGGAGCATGAGAAGCGACATCACTTAAGGTGTTGTTTCAACTATTGATTTTAGACACCGAACCGACCATTGCTAATGACAATGAAGGGGGCAATAGTACTCCCTTCATTTCAAAATAATTGAACTTATAGGATTATCCTGAATCAAACTTTTAAAAGTTATAAAAATCTCCAAAGATCTACACAATATAGAATACGTATATAAATATAAATATATATATATAGGACAAATGTTTCCTAACAGTGGTAGTTACCATCACTTGTGTTTTATATGTTGTATGTAGTATCTATCGAAACCGAGAGTATGTATGTGTAGTATGTAGTATATAACAATGAGTAGGTAGTATATATACTAATTTTTGGTAGTATGTACCATGTTTTGAGTATGCTCTTTTTTACGTACAAATATGTACGTATTTCACAAACATAACAAAAACTATGGGCTCATATGTAATTTTTTCATGTAACTTGATTTGAAATATCTTAGATATAGTATATGAACATATTTGAAATAATAAAATAGTATATATAGTACCACATGGTAGTATATGAGATATGTGGGATAACTACCATCGGGTGGTAGGATGGATTTTCCCTATATATATATATATATATATATATATATATATATATATCTATATATATATCTATATATATATATATACTTACATAAACACTATTCTGATCACGGGATCAGAATAATATTCTGATCACAACCTCACCTGCCCCGCTAGTAGTACGTTGAACTTCCATGTGAACTCGGTTGAACTTCCGCCAACATTGTCCAAACGGGGCTTGCGATATACCGTTGGAAAGCTATGGACACCAATATCATGACCCAACTTAAAAAATTTGGCAAAATATAAGCGGTTTAAGAGCAGTTTTGAAAACCGTTTTTTTCTTCGCACAAAAAACGTGAATCGTATTTTCAATCGCATTTCTAAACCGTTTACGGAATGAGGTAAATAATATGGCGTTGGAAAGCTGCTGCAAAACCGCTCCTTCCACATCTTGAAAGTTTTTTCTAATTCCCTATGGCTAAAGAGTAATTTGAAAAAATGTAAAATTTCGTAAACCGAACAGCTGAGTTCGTTTTTTCGATGTCATTTGTAAACGGTCAATCCAATGGAGGCATATGATATGGCGTTGAAAAGCTTATGAAAATGCGCTACTTTTTCATCTAGAATTTTTTTTCTAATTTTGAATGGTTTAAGAGTAATTTAGAAAATGGTCCAAGTCCTACCGAGTTTGTATTTTCGAGCTAATTTTTTAATCGTGCGTCCGAATGCATCAAATGCTATGGCGTTGGAAAGCTTGAACAAATGCGAAACTTTTTGGTATGTATTGTTTCTCCCAATTCTTTACGGTTTTAAGTCAGTTTTGAAAATGGCGAAAAACGTAGTTTCACCGTAATTTCTACAAACTTTATCGGAATTGGGAAAATAATATACCGTTGAAAAGCTACGAAAATGCGAAACATTTTCATGATGATGGTTTTCTCGATTCCTAGCCGCTTTTCAAGTAATTCAAACGGCGGGATCATTCGCTCGCCTCTATCGCGAAATGCAGATTCTTCGAAAATGCACCGCGTGAAGAACCTGAACTTCTCGGTGCGTGTACACGAACTTCACTGCTTTTTCACGTGATTTTTTTGCTCGTAGATCTTCATCCATCGCTCAGAGCTCTCCATTCCACTCACGGAATTGAGCGGGTGATATCTCGACGGAAAGTCACGTAAACATGCAACTTTCCCGTGTTGATCATTTTTTCATACTCGCGACGATTTTGAAAGTTTTTCATCTGAAATTCATTCAGTGTAGTAGGTGAACTTCCTGCTATTTTCATGTTGAACTTTTGTGACGTATTTTCGTTTGTAATTTTCTCATCCCATTTCGTCAGTGTTATACAAATGATATTCTTTTTGTACAAACCTCTCTCACAATATTTTTTTTTACTTTCTCCGGCCGAGGACTTGAATTAACACAAATAATATTCCTGTCGTTTTGAGGTAAATTAGAAAATGGCGAGATCGTGATTTCTGCGTTCATCGCGAACGGAAATGCACTGCGTAAAGTAGTAGAACTTCTGGGGCATGTCTGTTTGAACTTCACTTTGTCTTCGACGTGCTGTTTTTTGCACTGCATGGAGTAGTTGAACTTCTGGGGCATGTCTGTTTGAACTTCACTCTGTTTCACTTTATTGTATTTTTCTTATATGAAACACACACCATGTAGTACGTGAACTTCCGGTTGTTATCACGTTGAACTTCTCTCTGCTTTGAGAGACTTATTTTAAAACACAAAAAACAACATTTTTTATGTATTTTGGACATCTAAATACACGGTGAACCTCTCTCACAAGAATTTTTCGAAGTTTTCCTCGTCGAGCACTTGAACTTCTAGCAACCACTTTTTCGTTTATGAGGTTGTTTTTAAAAGTGCAAAAAATGGCGTTGTGTTTTTTATTTTTTGAACGGTTAAATCCTAGGTTTTAATAAACTACGAACTTCTTTGTTATTTCAATTTGAACTTCAACTTTTTATATTTTTGAGTAAAGAATTGTATGTGATTTTTATACGAAAAAAACGAACGTGGAAATACAAGATGAACCTCTTTCGTAAGAATTTTTGAACTTCCCCGGACAAAGCACTTGAACTTCTTTCAACAAACCTTTTAAGCTTTTAATTTTCTATACTTTTATTCTCATTTCAAATGCATTCCTTGCAGTAGTTGAACTTCCCGTTGTTTTCACCTTGAACTTCTGTCATGTTTTTTTGTTTGACCTCTCTCACAAGAAATTTTGAACTTTTTCGGGCCGAGCACTTGAGTTTCTAGCAGCAAAACTTTTAGCCTTTGTTTTTTTATTCTTTTTTAATACAAAAACGCACACCGTGTAGTACGTGAACTTCTGGCAGTTATCAATCGAACTTCTCTCAGTTACGTGAAAATATCTGAGTTTTTAAATATTTATCTGAATTTCTTAATCTTTTTTTATGAATTTCGAAGCACTCTATTTTTAAAAGTTGAACTTCTTGTTATTTTATTTTTGAACTTCTTGTTTACACTTTAATAACGAGGAAAATCTGAGTTTTCTATAATCATCGTTCTTCTCCATCTTTTTAATATGGACTTCCTTGTTTTTTTTCTTAATATTTTTTTATGAAATTTTGAAGCGCTCTATTTTTAAAAGTTGAACTTCTTGTTTTTTATTTTTGAACTTCTTGTTTCCATTCTTTAATAACGAGGACAATTTGAGTTTTCTATAATCATCGAACTTCTCGATCTTCTTAATATGGACTTCCTGGTTTTTTCTTAATTGAATTTATGAAATTTTGAAGCACTCTATTTTTTAAATGTCGAGCTACTCTATTTTTTGTATTTTGGACTTCTTGGATTATTTCTTTTAGATAAAGGAAAAATTCTAGTTTTCTAATATATATTGAATCGGTCTCTTATTTAAATTTGAACTTCTAGACTTTTTAATTTACAAACAGTGAAAATCCTTTTTTTTATAAATTTTAATTTGCTCTATTTTTTGTTTGAACTTCTCACTTTTCGTTATTTTGTAATGAAAAAAAATCTAAGACGTTTTAAACGTCAAACTACTCCATTAATTTAATTTGAACTTCTCAACATTTTTATTTTGAACTTCTATGTATTTATTTTATAAATGTGGAAAATAAAACCGATGTGTTTGTCGCTATAAGGAATTTCACGAGTTTATTTTTAAGTTGAACACTTCAGTTTTTATTTCTTTTTCAAGCATATCCAGGTCTTTTCATATAAGTTTGTGTGTGAAATTCCTTAGTTTTTTTGTTTTAAGAGAGAGGTTCTATATTTTTATATCGCGAGAAAAGAGGTGGGAGGCGAGTACTAGAAAATTTTGGATTTATTTTAACAATGTTGAGCTTCCATATTTGAACAATTTGAACTTCTCATAATTTTTCCTACGAAAACCATTGAGTTTGTCTCTTTTTGTTTCTGTTTTTGTGAACACAATTTGTTTTCTGAGACACACGCCACACTCACTGCACAAAAGTTCAACATCCCATGACCCTCGGTCAGCTGCATTTTTTTTTGCGCTCCCCTAAGTGCACACAACAATCATCAGCTACCATATACATGAACTTCAATGGTTGACAAACATGAACTTGTTACTTGTTTGTCGCTGTAAATATTAACGACAGAAGTGTGAGCTTTTCCTTTCTTCTTTTTCTTTTTTGATCCTCCTGAACTTCCATTTTTATAGATGTTTTTCACTCTGTTTCTCAATGCACTGCTACAATCAGTTGGAGCTTCTCAATAATACAGTATAAACTAACATACTTGAACTTCTCGGACACAACATTTTGACCTTCACAAAAACAAATAAAAATCAGAAAAATTACACAGTTGTACAAGCACAACAATAGAGCAATTTTCTCATTCACTAAATTTTATAACAAGCCATCACCTGTCCCAACACCGATCTCCATGGCAGTAACATCATTTTTTTGTAGGTTGTTTCACCCTGCATATCCTTGTGCAGGCAATTTACAGCCCCAGCGCATCAAAACACTGCACAAAACTAGTCTAATTGCACAAGGGAAAATCAAAACGAACACCAAAAACAGAGCCGCACCCATTCACAGCAACACTGGCCGGCCGGCACTGTCCAACCAGCTTGCCGCCACATCCTTTTCGGCAACACAAGCACATTCACCTCGAAGCTAAGCTCACACAAAAACACGCAATCAAGAACAGACCAACGACTCTGTACAAATCTTCTTATAAAAAGCTAACCTCAGGAAGAGCACTCATACATTTTCTTTTTTCAGAACAAATATTTAAGCAGGCAGCAACAAGTGGCACCTAATTAGCAAAACGATTTTCTTATCGCAGCACCAACTATACAGCAACATCAATCCGTAATTACTTTTTCCATACTTCATGACGGCCCATCAAAAAATTGATTAGCACCAACCATATCAGGTATCCAGTCAAGTTCAGGCGGTACCTCTTAATCCAAGTATCCAACCCGGGGCCTTGGGATCTCACTTCACCGCTAACTTCTTCGTCGAGGTCGCCGCCCCCAGTCTCGCTTCTCTCGTCTTGACCTGCCCGCCACCGCCAGGTGCACCTCGCTCATCACCTACTCCTCCGCGTGCGGCGGGAGGTGCCCGGGATGAGTGCGGCTCCGGTGGCCGGCTAAAGGGAGCCCGGTATCAGGGGGCGCCGTTGCTGGGGGTGGTTGGGCTGTGCATCACCGGGAAGTGGAGGAGCGGCACGTCGGAGGGAGCTGGAGGGGGCGGCGCGTCGGTGGGAGGTGCAGGAGGCGGTGCGCCGGCGGGAGGCAGGGGGCTGCGCGTCGCCAAGAGGTGCAGGGGTGGCCCGTCTCTGGGAGGTGAGGGGAGGTAGGGGCAAGTCGCCGGCCCACTCCGGTCGGGATCCGGCCGGATCCATGCGCGCCAGCGCCTCTCGTGGGGTGGTGGTTGTGGCATCGGTGCGTTGGATGGTGGCGGCGAAGAAGACGTGGGGGTGGCGGTGAAGGAGGCGCGCTGGGTGGCGGAGACGGCGGCGCGCGGGGTCCCTGCGGGGTCCGGTGCGGCCGGCGCGCTGGGGTGGCTGGCCGGCTGGATTCAGGTTGGGGCGCGGGGCGGGGGTTGCGGGAGAAGATGGGGGCAGCGCGTGGGAGAGGAATTTTTTTCTTTGGGAAGTTCGGGAGGGTTCAAATAGTTATTTTGATCCTAGAATTAGAATAGTATATATAATTTGATCATAATGAATAGTTATTTTGATCATAATGAATACAATGAAGCAAATTTGGCATTGTAGATGTTGATATATTTTAAAATAGACTTAATGAAGTTTGACTTTTTCAAACCTAGAACTTCAATTATTTGCAAAGGGGGGAAGCGTTGAACAAACACGAAAAGAAGGGGGTTCAATTATTCATGGGTGGCTTGTCTGCCGAGCATCTAAGACAAAGATCAACAACATACTATCAGTTGAATGCATTTGCATTGCTTACTATAAATTGTTACACATAGTGATCTCATTGCAGGAAAATAGAGTTTCATCACCATTATTTACTTTCCACACAAAGTTTATTACTTGAATTTAATCCTCTATTCAACAACCATCACTAATCTAAAGTCTGATAGGTACTCTTGATTAGTCGACACATTTGAGATAAATGACATATTAAGCATTGTTGAAACAACAATAGCAACACTCTTCTTATAACTTGAGGAATCGATATTAAATTGGGAAACGACACTTCCTGATTCAAGCTTCAACTAGCCTTGTGCACAGGCAGAACATTAGATATCATGTGCTTCTAATCGATTGTTTTTGCATCAGGTCAATTGCATATAGAGTCGGACTAGTTTGGTGGAGGTTCACGTGATCAAGTCATGTTCTTGGCACTTCTCTTGTCTCACCCTAGTGATGATCTTCCTTAAAAAAAATCTATGCATGACTATGAGGCTACTCTACTCTCTAGTGTTGGATCCGTTGCTCTTCTTCTGTTAGCCTCTTCTACTTCCGATTTTGGAGGCCTCTCTGGGGTACTTGGCTTGGGTGGAAAGATGGGGATCGTAGTGCCATTGAGTCGTTGTCTCATCGTTTGTTGTCTTCCAAGGATTGTTCGTACTTGGTCCGAGTTTGCCAAGACGATACTTTATTCACCATGTGCATTCTTGGCGGCTCCGTTACTTCTTTCGGCAACGTATCCCGCCCTTTGGTGACGGATTGGCCACATGCCGCCGAATGCATTTCTTGTAAACAAATATATATTTCATGCAGGCTGTATCTGCAAATGGACCTGTGTGCCTGCCCTGTACTAATGTGGTTCAACGTGGAGTTTTTCTTTTTTGTGGTTCAACGTGTAGTTGTTTGCAGGAAAAAAAAGCTCCCAAGGTCCAAACCGCCATCAAGGTTTTCCAAATAAATAGCCGTGAAAGCTTCTCCCCTTTTCCATCCGGCACCCTCCACAAGTTTCTTCTCCACGCCCCCCGCGAGTTAGCGGAATTGCCACGCGACTCCTCCCGCCGCGACCGCGATGGAGCCACCCGGTTCGGGTACAGGAGCAGCAGAACCGGTCGAGGACGACCACAACCAAGAACCGGCCTCCAACTCCAACGCCTCCTCCCCAACCGCTGCTGCGCCGCCACCTCCCTCCACCTCGAGCAGGCCGGAGGCGGCGCCGATGGGTCGAGCCCCGCGACGGTGTTCGACCCGCGGAAGGGCAAGGATCCGGTGTCCCTGCTGCCGCCCTGGGTCATTCCTCCTCCCCCGAGCCCCGCCACGGTGTTCGACCCCCGGAAGGGCAAGGATCCGGTGCCCCCGCTGCCGCCCTGGGTCATTCCTCCTCCTCCTCCGAGCCCCGCGGGCAGCAGCAGCTCCTCCGACTCCTCCATCGACTACGGCGCGGCATTCAGGGCCGGGGCCTTCGGAGACGGTGTCACGGAGTCGAGCGCCGCCGCCGAACTCAGAGCCCGCGGCGGCAGGGCGCGGGCTACGTGGAGCGACCCCTTGGTGGCGGACACGAGGGAGGAGCCCAACGCGGCAGCGCATCCGTCGTTCGACCACGGGATGATCGATCGGCTGGTGCGAGAGCAGGCGACCATCGACGGGGCGATCGGGCTACGGGAAGAGGCCGACGAGGCGGCGCCGTCGGCCGACCCCAAGCTGGTTGCGCAGTCGTTGCTCGAGCGGCTGGCGAGAGTGCAGGCGGCCGTCGACGAGGACAACAGGCGACGGGAACAGCAGGTGACGGCCTCTGCGACGTGCTCTTGTTGTTTCTTGGAGTTCTTGGAGTCTCTGTCTCTGTAGTGCGTTCTTGAGCGTTTCTTGGTTTCCTCTTGGGCAGTACGACTCGTTGCGCGCGGAAGAGGCGATGTATAGGAAGGAACAGGTATGGCATCAGTCTGGTCTTCTTGCTTGCTCGGAATTTCTTGCCGTAGTCTGTTAAAATGTTGGGGGCATTTCCTGATTATTACTCGAGTTCTTCTTGCTGTGCGTTATGAAATTTAGAGGTAGGCAAGGATCTTGTTGTGATTATTCGCAACTGTTCAAGATTTAGGCGTCCAGGCTTGTGCTAATTGATTCTTCTATTTGGTTTGGTATGATAGCATGTTTTGCACTTTTGCTGCAAGTGAAAAATGTGGGGAGATATGAGGATCATGTCTTGGCAGTGGTTGCTGCCAAAATGTATCAGTTTCCAGTGTACATGAATGGTGTTAATGTTATAGGGGAAGTTAATCTGAATGCTTGCTCGGGATTACATTGCTCTATGCTTTTGCCTTTTGTCATCTGTTGCCTAAAAGGCTGAAACTGGCTCCGAAGCCTCAAAACTCGATTCATAGGAATAACTCAAATATTTCAATCTTGTTAGCCTTTCGCCCTTGCTAATCCGGAATATGTGATCTTGATGCTAATTCTGTGGACCAGGAGAAACTATCACAAGTAAAGGTTGTGGTAAAGGTGAAACCCAAGCAAGGCAAACTAGGTATAAACTGGACTCAGATCAAGAACAAGGTATGGCCTGAATCTTGTCCACTCTTCTCACTTGTGATTCTCGGGTGGTATGAACTGGGATTTTCTGTGCATAGAAAATAGAACTGGGATTTTTTGGTTTTCTTTGGTTTCTGTTTGTTCATGTTAAATTCTTGGACCTGTTAGTGTAATCAAGGCATGAAATCTTGGTTAGAGCGTCATGTGGCATCGTAGAATATAGGAGTAATCTTGGGCAAATGTTAGCAGAAGTACACACGTCCTTGGTTCTCGTGGGTCTTTCCACAATCTGGCATTGTATTTTGAAGCAAATGGCTATCTTGTCGAAACTGTTGTCTGTAAAATGTGGGGAAATCATGAGGTCATGTCCTACTGCAATATTTTGGCAACAGGGCCTGAAGTCCAATGTATGAGCTTCCTTTGCAAACAGATGCTGTTATCAGGAACTTTAATCTAGACATTAGTTCAAGACTGCATAATTGGACATAATTCCTGTAAATCGTTTGCCATTCACATGCAAAATCGGCGACCACTTTAGGATTTGCTCGAGAAGTTTCGCCATTATGCCGATTGGTACCTGGAACTGGTTCAGAAGCCCCAGAATATAATTCATGTAAATAGTTGCCAAAAATAAAGAAGCTTTGGATGCACATGTTTTGTGGTCTTGCTATACAGTATTATTTTTCCTTTTGACAGGGAAAAGGAAAAAAAATTGACTGCTTGTTTGTTAATTCCATTATTTTTCATTCCCTTATTTCTTTGTTTTTAAATACTCGATCTTGTTGATTCTGTACAATTGTAAGACTGGCAGGATGTATGGTCTTTAACTTCGTTTTCTTCATTTCCTGTCAAATAGATTTTTTGTAGAGAAGGAAGGGAAATATGTTCGGAACATGTGAACCACCAGGTTTGTCTCCATTTTTCCTGATGTAATGTTCAAAATGGAAGTGCAAGAAAAATCAGGATCAAAGCCCTGTATCAGAAGATACTGTGATTAGTGGTTCAGAAGGATTATGTTCTCTTTATAAATACTAAATTGTGTATTAAGTCTTGGTTGTGATAATCTGATGGGACCTGAATCGTACTTGTACTGTTCTTGAGTTTATCATGTGTTAATAGACATCTTCTTGTTTTCTTACTCAACAACAACCAATCAGTATCAATGATGGGATTATATACTAGCGGTTTCTAACATTTCCAGAGAACATGGAAACCTGAAGATTTGAATGAAAACAAAATTTCCATCACATTTTTAGATATGTTGTTTCCATGTTCAACTCAGCGTAATTTGAATTCTCATATTTGTGCGTTCGTTGCAGACACATCCCATCACTGAAGTCAGAAGGCATCATAGGCTTGCTTCTGACGAGGCAAACCATCTTGATGCCTATTCAGAATATAGATCGGTGATTGGAGATGGGGAGTGTTTCTACAGGAGCTTCATATTTTCGTACCTTGTAATCGTCCTCCCCTCTTTTCATTATCATAGGATGTAGGTTTAGTTATTTATTAACTTTCTCTGTTTTCGTGAATGTACAACAGGAGCAAGTTATTGATAGGCAGGACACACATGAGGAACATCGTCTCCTTCGTGTTGTTGAAAGAATGTCCATGCAACATGCAAATCTTCGATGGAACTCTGACTTTCGCAGGAGCAGCAAAGTAAGTTCTCGCCTTCTCCATACTTGTTCTTTCCTTCTCTTTTTTTGAGGGTAATGTTCTTTCTTGGATAAACATGCTTGCAAGGGATGATGATTCCATTCAGGTTACAGTACAACACTTTGTTTGTCATTTGCAGGAGATTCACAATTGCTTAACAGTAGTGGTCATCACAGTTTTATGCACTGTTGGCAGAAACTCAAATTTGAAGTTTATTGTAAAGTTAACGACCCGATTGTAGCAACGGCCTTAAGAAAATTTACTTGCAAAGGAACGTCAATATAATAAGGAAGTAACATAATTTTATGCTTGTTTGAGCACTGCAACAATGCTCACCTACTGGTTATTATTGTATAGCCACCTCACTGTTCTATTACTAGCTATAGTATATGCTTAACGACTAAAGCTTCTCAGGCGAGTTTTCTTAGGTGTGTTCTTTTATATCTTGCCATTGATCAGTATTCTGTATGTATCATTTTAACCTATGATATATGATTATCAACTGCGAATTATTGAGTCGCTGGTTCTTTCAGGCATTTAAGAATCTGATCAAGAAAATAATGAGACGGAAACATGGCAGAGAATCAACTAGCAGGTTTTTGACTTGCTTGGTTTTCTGCAATTCCATCATAGTATTGTGGCCGAATGCATTCCATCTCACTGACATAATATGTGCCATTTTTAGCCACCGTAAAGAGAAACTTCTCAAGTTCTTCAGCAAGGATGATACGACACTAGACAGTGAGAGAAACACCCTTGAAGTCATATTTCCTTTTGTCCGTCACAATTCATGTTTCTGACACATTTTCTTGGTTAGTTTTCATTTTCCTCAGACTAGTAGTAGCTATCCAGATGTGCTCGCACAGGGAGGTGTATGAACCGCTTATACCAGGGCTCAGAGGAAATTACAATCTGGAAGATGTCAGTGATGCATATTCTCCCTTACATTACCGTTGTGCTGATTTCCGATGCATCCATTGTTGGATACATGACACTCAATTTACCCAACCTGTTATTGTTGTTGTATGTACAGTGGTGCTTTTGGCGTGTCACTCCAGCTCGTCGGTTCACGGATCATGTTATGATGTTGGCCTTGGCAACAGCGCTTGAGGTACCCCTCAGAGTGGAGCGAGTCCGAGGAGGATATGATCCAGATATCTACACTGGTCCTGGAGTTCCCCGTCCGAGAGTGACCCTGCTGTACTCGGCAAATCACTACGAAATCATCTACCCACGTGCTCCTTCTGCTGAGAGTTCAAGTCATCAGGCTTCCCAGATAGAACATGCTGCTGATCAGGGTTCAAATCAACAGACTTCCCAGAGAAAACATCCTGCTGATCAGAGTTCAAGTCATCAGGCTTCCCAGAGAGATGATCCTGCTGATCAGAGTTGAAGTGAATAGATTCCACTGGATTAAAGTTGACTAGGGCTGCTGCCTATGAATGAGATTAGTGGTAGGCATATCATCCTCCAGTTATCTACATGCAGTGATGAAGTTGGGGTAGGCATAGCATATACACTTGTGTGCTCTTGTTTGATAGGGAGAAAAACTTGTGGTGTTGTTTGAATTGTTGGCTGGTATACTTGTGCATTCTTTGAAAGAATTTCTTCCTAATGTTGGCAAAGATACATACTGCTGATGCCACTGGATTGATTGATCAGTTTGGTGCTAAGGATGAAACTGTTTTCAAACAATTTACTCATATTGCCCTGCCACTGGATTGATTGATCAGTTGGGGTAGGCATAGCATATACACTTGTGTGCTCTTGTTTGTGAAGCTGTTCGAATCACAACAACCTGGCTGATATTACTTTGTAATGTACTACCAAACTGCCCAAACGTGGTTAAGGCAACTTGTTGTACCTATTGATTCAGGCACGAGGCACATTTCTACATCAGTGGAAGTTGTAGAAACTGCAACCTTTGCACATGTGGTGTCATCCAGGGTTGGCTCCAGCTCTGAAATAAGGTTCAACAATATATTTTGTAAAAAATGATCTTATATTTTGGGATGGAGGGAGTTCTTTTAGCAATAAAAAAGTTTGTGACATTAAAAAAATATTCACACATTTTTAAAATATGTTCGTGACATTCTTATAAAATTTTATACAGTGTAAAAAAATGTACGCATAATTATCTGAAAAATATTTGCATGAAGAAAATGTTCACACGTTTTGAAAATATGTTAGAGACTTCTTAAAAATATGTTTAAACAATTTTTAAAAGTTCGTCGTATATCAAACAAATGTGCAACATTTGTACGAAGAATTTAAAATATGTATTAAAAAATCAACATGTATTAGAAAAAAGAACAGGTCAAAAATCAAAAGAAAAAGAAAAATCAATGAAAACCGTAAAGAAAAACACAAAAAGAAAGAAAAATCACATGGAACCTTCCTAAATCCAATGAAAGGTTCCATGAACAAATCCTCAGAACCTTCACGAAAATCACTTCACTAGGTCGGCCCACTAAGGCGACGCATCTGCTAACGCCAATGCCGAGGCGGAGCTACGTCTCACAATAAGAAAAACACAACAAGAAAAAAAAATCAATGAAAACCGTAAAGAAAAACACAAAATATGATAGATTGATCGAGTTTGCTGATACACAATTAAGAAACAGTAAGACGTAGCGAGCTATGCCTCTTGATGGCGATTAGGCACTCCCGCTCATCCAATTCGGACATGCATGACCTGGATCACCTCTGTCATCCACTCCTACCCCATTTTACCATGAGACATCTACCAAACATAAACTGGGCCACTACTTCGCAAGACAACTTCGACGATTTCCTATGAACTGAGCCAACATATTGTCGACTAGGGTAATTACGTGCGGACATGTCACACCCCAAATGGGTCTTAGCCGTGACAATCGACACATGCTTATAAATCTCAAATTTATAAGTCGGATCCTCTAACATAGGACACCCTGACGTTGAGCCATTGGCGTGTGGGCCTGGGGCCACATGTCATTGAACACCACGGCACGTTAGAGGAGTCGCGTCCTCGTATGTGGTGATGGTTACTATAGCATGGTCCTGCTCCTCTATTGGAGCTGGACAGGTGTAACTCAGAAATATCTACAGTCATAGTGTCCCTAGATTTTATGGGTGCTTGTACTTTGCCATCTAAAACCGTACACGTGCATAGCTGAGCCAACATGTAATTCAATGCTACATATCAGTGCAAGCTTGAACTGCAAAATATCTTGTACTATAGCACACCTGGCCACCTACCTGAAGGCTCTACACGCACGTTCTTGTAATGCACATCCTTCCACACAAAGGCTAACCATAGTGAGAGTAACTTCAACAATAACATAAGTCCAACTGAGCAAATTTGCTTATGTGACAATGAGTTAATGAGAAGAGAGGTAAATTTGAGTAACTTAGTTACTTACCGTAACATCACATATTTCAATACAATATGAATCTATAACCTAATAAATAAAGCTTTGCATGACATCATACTGATGTTATTACCCACTATGAAGGTAATAACATAGCCTAGGGACATGTGTATGTTACTAGTGTAACTTACTCTCCACTATGACTAGGCTAAGGAACTAACTTGACTACTCTGCTTAGTACTAAACAATAACCGCCAATTATTGATTTTATTTAATTAGGCTGATACTTACTACTCCATTGTGTGCTAATTTTTCTTTTAGTTTTCCAATTACAACACCATTTTATTCTAAATAACACGGGTATTTACAAGATACCCAGCCCAGCGTCATGACCTCCGACCCCCTTCTTGTTTTCCCCATTGACGACGTTCCTTTCCCCTAGCGGTCGCCATGATGGAAGCCTCCTTCCCCAGCCCTCGCCAATGATGATGCTTAGGTTTCCGTGTGCAACTTGCTGCAACATGGGAGGTCACGCGCGACGGTGTTACTGTTGACGGTGGAGAGTAGATCATCAATATGGGAGGTGACTGGAATATCTAGTATGAAAGTGATTGAGTTGAAGGTAGGCATTCTTTCCCCGCTTCTCAACTCCATCAAAACCCTCCCAGATCTCGCAACCACAACTCTCTCTCTCTCTCTCTCTCTCCCTCTCTCTCTCTCTCTCTCATCTTGCTTTATTTGTGATTGCTTAAGAGTTAAGATTCCCCTAATTTTGTTTGCTTTTGTTTTCTATACGTGTTAGGTTATGAGGTTTACACTAGGTACAAATCTCAACAGGGGCTTATCTTCTTGGAATGCAAAGAATGGAGCTAGATTGGTCTTTCCTAATTAATTAAACAATAGGAATGGAGGGTTAGAATAGATTGAGACCATCGAGTTATGGTGGAGTTGGTGTGTACTTTATGTAGGTCTCTCAGGGAGATGGTCAGTCAATCTACAATTTTTTTTGTATTTGGGAGATGGTGGCAGTTGTGAGTGCTGAAGTGTATATGTTGATTGCCTAGCCCTTTCTAATAGTTCAGACTTTTGATTGCGTTGGCTAATGCATAAAGCTTAACATGATATTAGAACCCAGGTTTTGGTCTCCCCCAGATGCTGCAACTCGTCCTTTCTCCCGATCGCTTTTTTTGGTCTATCACGATCCGCACGTCCCTTGTGCTCGCTTTGTGACTTCTCATTGATCTATTCCGATGGATTTCCTCTGCTTCCAGCAACCTCCAGGATGCGGGCCGACGATTCCCCGACTCCATCTTACAACTGTAGAACTTGTTGGAGACTTCATATCTCTCGACCCGGGCATGAGCTTGGAAAACCATTTTCAGCTCTTGGAACATCTCATATGCTCCGTGTTGCTCAAAACGCTTTTGGAGCCTCGGTTCTAAGCTGTAAAGCATGCCGTACTGAACCAGGGAGTAATCATCACTACGCGACTGCCAGGCGTTAATAACGTCTTGAGTTGCTGGGAAAACAGGTGCTTCACCTAGCAGTGCATCTAGGACATATGCTTTCTAGGCAGCTATGAGGATGATCCTCAAGTTCCGGACCCAGTCCGTATAGTTGCTACCATCGTCTTTCAGCTTGGTTTTCTCTAGGAACGCGTTGAAGTTGAGGGCAACATTAGCGTGGGTCATTTGATCTACAAGACATATTGCAAAGATTTTAGACTAAGTTCATGATAATTAAGTTCATCTAATCAAATTAATTAATGAACTCCCACTCAGATAGACATCCCTCTAGTCATTTAAGTGATACATGATCCGAGTCAACTAGTCGTGTCTGATCATCACGTGAGACAGACTTGTCATCATCGGTGAACATCTTCATGTTGATCGTATCTGCTATACGACTCATGTTCGACCTTTCGGTCTCTTGTGTTCCGAGGCCATGTCTGTACATGCTAGGCTCGTCAAGTCAACCTAAGTGTTTTACATGTGTAAATCTGGCTTACACCCGTTGTATGCGAACGTCAGAATCTATCACACCCGATCATCACGTGGTGCTTCGAAACAACGAACCTTCGCAATGGTGCACAGTTAGGGGGAACACTTTCTTGAAATTTTATGAGGGATCATCTTATTTATGCTACCGTCGTTCTAAGCAAATAAGATGTAAAACATGATAAACATCACATGCAATCAAATACTGACATGATATGGCCAATATCATTTTGCTCCTTTTGATCTCCATCTTCGCGGCGCCATGATCATCATCGTCACCGGCATGACACCATGATCTCCATCATCATCATCTCCATCATCATGTCCTCATGGAGTTGTCTCGCCAACTATTGCTTCTACTACTATGGCTAACGGTTTAGCAATAAAGTAAAGTAATTACATGGCGTTATTCATTGACACGCAGGTCATACAATAAATTAAGACAACTCCTATGGCTCCTGCCGGTTGTCATAATCATCGACATGCAAGTCGTGATTCCTATTACAAGAACATGATCAATCTCATACATCACATATATTTCATTCATCACATCCTTTGGCCATATCACATCACACGGCATATGCTGCAAGAACAAGTTAGACGTCCTCTAATTGTTGTTGCAATTTTTTACGTGGCTGCTATAGGTTTCTAGCAAGAACGTTTCTTACCTAAGCCAAAACCACAACGTGATATGCCAATTGCTATTTACCCTTCATAAGGACCCTTTTCATCGAATCCGACCCGATTAAAGTGGGAGAGACCAACACCTGGTAGCCACCTTATGCAACTAGTGCATGTCAGTCGGTGGAACCTGTCTCACGTAAGCGTACGTGTAAGGTCGGTCCGGACCGCTTCATCCCACGATGCCGCCAAATCAAGATAAGACTAGTAGTGGCAAGTAAATTGAAAAAATCGACGCCCACAACAACTTGTGTTCTACTCGTGCATAGAAACTACGCATAGACCTAGCTCATGATGACACTGTTGGGGATCGTTGCAGAAATTAAACAATTTCTGTGCATCACCAAGATCAATGTATGGAGTGACTAGCAACGAGAGAGAGAGAGAGAGAGAGAGAGAGAGAGAGAGAGAGGAGTGCATCTTCATACCCTTGAAGATCACGAAACGGAAGCGTTGCAATAATGCGGATGAAGGAGTCGTACTCGTAGTGATTCAGATCGCGGTGGATTCCGATCTAAGAGCCGAACAACGGCACCTCCGCATTCAACACACGTGCAGCCCGGTGACGTCTCCTGCGCCTTGATCCAGCAAGGAGGAGGGAGAGGTTGAGGAAGAAGGCTCCAGAAGCAGCACGACGGCGTGGTGGTGGTGGAGCAGTGGTTCTCCGGCAGGGCTTCGCCAAGCTCAAACGGAGGAGGAGAGGTGTTGGAGAGGGGGAGGGTTGCGCCTTGGATGTGGTGCCGCTGCCCTCCCTCCTCCCCTCAATTTATAGGGTGAAGGGGGAAGGGGGCCGGCCCCTCTAGATGAGATCTAGAGGGGGGCAGCCAAGGGAGGGGCTTGCCCCAAGCCAAGGCGGCGCCCCCTTTTGGGTTCCCCCCCCCCCCCCCAACCCTAGAAGCATGGGCATGATACGTCTCCAACGTATCTATAATTTTTGATTGTTCCATGCTATTATATTAATCGTTTTGGATGTTTATGGGCTTTACTTTACACATTTATATCATTTTTGGGACTAACCTACTAACCGGAGGCCCAGCCCGAATTGCTGTTTTTTTGCCTATTTCAGTGTTTCAAAGAAAAGAAATATCAAATGGAGTCCAAACGGAATGAAACCTTCGGGAGCGTGATTTTTGGAACAAACGTGATCCAGATGACTTGGAGTGGAAGTCAGGAAACAAATGAGGCAACCACGAGGGTGGAGGGCGCCCCCTACTGGGCGCGCCCCACTATCTTGTAGGCCCCTCGGGTGTCCACCGACCTACTTATTCCTCCTATATATACCCATGTACCCCAAAAACATCAGAAGCGACCACGAAAAACTATTTCCACCACCGTAACCTTCTGTATCCACGAGATCCCATCTTGGAGCCTTCGCCGGCGCTCCACCGGATGGGGAATCGATCACGGAGGGCCTCTACATCATCTCCAAGGCCTCTCCGATGAGTTGTGAGTAGTTTACCACAGACCTTCGGGTCCATAGTTATTATCTAGATGGCTTCTTCTCTCTCTTTGGATCTCAATACCATGTTCTGCTCGATCTTCTTGGAGATCTATGCGATGTAACTCTTTTTGTGGTGTGTTTATCGAGATCCGATGAATTTTGTGTTTATGATCAAGTTTATCTATGAGAAATATTTTAATCTCCTCTGAATTCTTTTATGTGTGATTAAGTTATCTTTGCAAGTCTCTTCGAATTATCAGTTTGGTTTGGCCTACTAGATTGATCTTTCCTGCAATGAGAGAAGTGCTTAGCTTTGGGTTCAATCTTGCGGTGTCCTTTCCTAGTGACAGCAGGGGCAGCAAGGCACGTATTGTATTGTTGCCATCGAGGATAAAAAGATGGGGTTTATATCATATTGCACGAGTTTATCCCTCTACATCATGTCATCTTTCTTAATTCGTTACTCTGTTCTTTATGAACTTAATACTCTAGATGCATGTTGGATAGTGGTCGATGTGTGGAGTAATAGTAGTAGATGCAGGCGGGAGTCGGTCTACTTTTCACGGACGTGTTGCCTATATACATGATCATGCCTAGATAATCTCACAATTATTCGCTTTTCTATCAATTGCTCGATAGTAATTTGTTCACCCACCGTAGTACTTATGCTATCTTGAGAGAAGCCACTAGTAAAACCTATGGCCCCCGGGTCTATCTCTTATCATATAAGCTTTTCAATATACTTTTATTTGCATCTTTACTTTTCCAATCTATATTATAAAATACCAAAAATATATTTATCTTATCATATTATCTCTATCAGATCTCACTTTCGCAAGTGGCTGTGAAGGGATTGACAACCCCTTTATTGCGTTGGTTGCGAGTTCTTGTTTGTTTGTGTAGGTGCGTGGGACTTCTGAGGAGCCTCCTCTTTGGATTGATACCTTGGTTCTCAAAAACTGAGGGAAATACTTACACTACTATTGCTGCATCACCCTTTCCTCTTCAAGGAAAACCAACGCAAGCTCAAGACATAGCAAGAAGGATTTCTGGCGCCCGTTCTTGGGAGGTCTTCGCTCAAGTCAAGACATACCAAGTACCCATCACAAACTCATCTCCCTCGCACTTACATTATTTGCCATTTGCCTCTCGTTTTCCTCTCCCCCACTCCACCCTTGCCGTTTTATTTGCCCTCTCTTTCCCAATCTCCTCTCTTTTCCGCTTGCCCTCTTTTTCCTCCTCGCTTTTGTTTGCCGTTATGTCTGAAATTGGGGAGATTATCGTCGATATGGACAATAATGATAACATGGAAAATTCTGATGCTCCTGCTGAAGAACCCCCTATCTTGCATACTAAAAAGTTTTGAATCAGTAGTGGTAATATTATTGGAAAAGGGGTTATTCAAGATTTCTTTACTTGTGTCGGTGCTTTACCCTCTATGGGTGGTTCTATTCTTCATAGAACTAGTAGTCTTGCGGATACTATCGCTATGCTTGTAGTTGAGCTTGAAAGACAATTTATGCATATGCATCCTTGCATACAAAGAATTTTTCTGGAATTTTCTAATATTGAGCATTCTTCTGTTAAGCGCGCCGTTACTATCTTTTTGGCTCATGAGTTTAGATTTATAATAAGAGAGTCCAAAGAAATATTTTCACACTATAGGGTGGACGCCAGCCGTCCTCCCATAGAAGCGATCCTCTTTGATCAAGAGGAAATTAGGCGTTTTCAATCTTTGGACTATGTTGCTTTTAATGAAAACCTTAGAAAAAAGGTTCCTACCAATGTCCTAGTCGATAGAATTTCTGAACTTAATAATTATTTTGCTCTTCGAAACAATGAGCTAGGATACTCTCTTGAGTATAGGCTCACGAAGTTCTGCCAAAAGAATGCTTATAATGATGAATTAGTTGTGCAATATGAAGGGCCAAAGAAGGAACCCATACCTCCTGAGATTGATCCTGGGGACTTTTGTCCCATTAAATTTAGCCCTTTTGATATTTTGCTTGCCTCAAAGAAAACTTGATGCTGAACGTAGAGAATATGAGATGAGTTTTCATGATCTATCTTATTATTATGGCACTATTTAGATCTATCCTCGCTTTTATGCCTAGTTAGGGGCATTAAACGATAGCGCTAGTTGGGAGGCAACCCAATTTTATTTGTGTTTTTTTTGTTTTTGCTTCTGTTTAGTAATAAATTTATCATCTACCTTCTGTTTGGATGTGTTTTTATGTTTTAATTAGTGTTTGTGCCAAGTAGAACCTATAGGATAACCTATGGTAATAGTTAATTTGATTCTGCTGAAAAATAGAAACTTTGCACGCACGAAAATAATTTTAGTCACAGGAACGTTCTTTTGCGTTGATTCTTTTTGCTGTAGATCAATAGACAAATTTCCCAGGACTTCCTATTTTGGTAGGATTTTTAGAGTTCCATAAGTATTCGAGAGTTACAGATTGCTACAGACTGTTCTGTTTTTCGTGTGTTGTTTGCTTATATTGATGCATCTATGGCTAGTATGTAAGGGTATGAACCATAGAGAACTTGGAATACAGTAGGTTTAACACCAATATAAATAAAGAATGAGTTCATTACAGTACATTATGTGGTGGTTTTGCTTTCTTGCACTAACGTAGCTTATTAGATTTCCTGTTGAGTTTTGTGTTGTGAAGTTTTCAAGTTTTGGGTAAAGATTTGATGGACTATGGAATAAGGAGTGGAAAGAGCCTAAGCTTGGGGATGCCCATTGCACCCCAAGATATCCAAGAATAGCCAAAAGCCTAAGCTTGGGGGGCATCCCCTCTTTCGTCTTCGTTCATCGGTAACTTTACTTGGAGCTATATTTTGATTCACCACATGATATGTGTTTTGCTTGGAGCGTCTTGTATGATATTAGTCTTTGCTTTTTAGTTTACCACAATCATCCTTGCTGTACACACCTTTTGGTAGAAAGCCATTTGGTTGGAATTTATTAGAATACTCTATGTGCTTCACTTATACCTTTTGAGCTAGATAGTTTTTGCTCTAGTGCTTCACTTATATCTTTTAGAGCACGGTGGTGACTTAATTTTGTAGAAATTGTTAGTCTCTCATGCTTCACTTATATTATTTTGAGAGTCTCTTAGAACAGCATGGTATTTACTATGGTTATAAAATTGGTCCTAGAATGGTAGGCATCCAAGTTGGGTATAATAAAAACTATCATAGGAAGTGAACTGGATGCTATGATCAATTTGATACTTGATAATTGTTTTGAGATATGGAGGTAGTGATATTAGAGTCATGCTAGTTGGGTGATTATGAATTTAAAGAAAACTTGTGTTGAAGTTTGTGATTCCCGTAGCATGCACGTATGGTGAACCGCTTTGTGATGAAGTTGGAGCACAATTTTATTTTTTTGTTGTCTTCCTTATGAGTGGCGGTGGGGGACGAGCGATGGTCATTTCCTACCAATCTATCCCCCTAGGAGCATGCGCATAGTACTTTGTTCTTGATGACTTGTAGATTAATGCAATAAGTATATGAGTTCTTTATGACTAATGTTGAGTCCATGGATTATACGCACTCTCACCTTCCACCATTGCTAGCCTCTCTTGTGTCGTGCAACTTTCGCCGGTACCATACACCCACCATATACCTTCCTCAAAACAGCCACCATACCTACCTATTATGGCATTTCCATAGCCATTCCGAGATATATTGCCATGCAACTTTCCACCCTTCCGTTTATTATGACACGCATCATCATTGTCACATTGCTCTTTGCATGATCATATAGTTGACATCGTATTTGTGGCAAGGCCACCTTCATAATTTTCATACATGTCACTCTTGATTCATTGCATATCCTGGTACACCGCCGGAGGCATTCATATAGAGTCATATCTTGTCTAAGTATTGAGTTGTAATCTTGAGTTGTAAGTAAATAAAAGTGTGATGATCTTCATTATTAGAGCATTGTCCCAGTGAGGAAAGGATGATGGAGACTATGATTCCCCCACAAGTCGGGATGAGACTTCGGACTTTATAAAAAAAAGAAAAAAAGAGAGAAAGACCAAAAAAAGAAGAGGCCTAAAAGAAAGAAAAAAAGGGAAAATGAAAAAAAAAGAAAAAAATGAGAGAAAAAGAGAGAAGGGACAATGCTACTATCCTTTTTACCAACTTGTGCTTCAAAGTAGCACCATGACCTTCATGATAGAGAGTCTCCTATATTGTCACTTTCATATACTAGTGGGAATTTTTCATTATAGAACTTGGCTTGTATATTCCAATGATGGGCTTCCTCAAAATGCCCTAGGTCTTCGTGAGCAAGCGAGTTGGATGCACACCCGCTTAGTTTCTTTTGTTGAGCTTTCATACATTTATAGCTCTAGTGTATCCGTTGCATGGCAATCCCTACTCACTCACATTGATATCTATTAATGGGCATCTCCATAGCCCGTTGATACGCCTAGTTGATGTGAGACTATCTTATCCTTTTTTCTCTTCTCCACAACCACCATTCTATTCCACATATAGTGCTATGTCCATGGCTCACGCTCATGTATTGCATGAAAGTTGAAAAAGTTTGAGATTACTAAAGTATGAAACAATTGCTTGGCTTGTCATCGGGGTTGGGCATGATTAAATACTTTGAGTGATGAAGATAGAGCAACAGCCAGACTATATGATTTTGTAGGGATAACTTTCTTTAGCCATGTTATTTTGAGAAGACATGATTGCTTTGATTAGTATGCTTGAAGTATTACTATTTCTTATGTCAATATGAACTTTTATTTTGAATCATTTTGGATCTGAACATTCATGCCACAATAAAGAAAATTATATTGAGAATAATGCTAGGTAGCATTCCACATAAAAAATTCTGTTTTTATCATTTACCTACTCGAGGACGAGCAGGAATTAAGCTTGGGGATGCTTGATACGTCTCCAACGTATCTATAATTTTTTTATTGTTCCATGCTATTATATTACCCATTTTGGATGTTTATGGGCTTTACTTTACACATTTATATCATTTTTGGGACTAACCTACTAACCGGAGGCCCAGCCCGAATTGCAGTTTTTTTGTGCCTATTTCAGTGTTTCGAAGAAAAGGAATATCAAACGGAGTCCAAATGGAATGAAACCTTTGGGAGCGTGATTTTTGGAACAAACGTGATCCAGAGGACTTGGAGTGGAAGTCAAGAAACAAACGAGGCAGCCATGAGGTTGGAGGGCGCGCCCCCTACTGGGCGCACCCCCTATCCCGTGGGCCCCTCGGGAGTCCACCGACCAACTTCTTCCTCCTATATATACCCATGTACACCGAAAACATCAGAAGCGACCACGGAAAACTATTTTGGAGCCTTCGCCGGCGCTCCGCCGGAGGGGGAATCGATCACAGTGGGCCTCTACATCATCTCCAAGGCCTCTCCGATGAGTTGTGAGTAGTTTACCATAGACCTTCGGGTCCATAGTTATTATCTAGATGGCTTCTTCTCTCTCTTTGGATCTCAATAACATGTTCTCGCTTCGATCTTCTTGGAGATCTATGCGATGTAACTCTTTTTGCGGTGTGTTTGTCGAGATCCGATGAATTTTGTGTTTATGATCAAGTTTATCTATGAGAAATATTTTAATCTCCTCTGAATTCTTTTATGTGTGGTTAAGTTATCTCTGCAAGTCTCTTCGAATTATCAGTATGGTTTGGCCTGCTAGATTGATCTTTCTTGCAATGAGAGAAGTGCTTAGCTTTGAGTTCAATCTTGCGGTGTCCTTTCCCAAAGGATGTTAGGGCAGCAAAGGCACGTATTGTATTGTTGCCATCGAGGATAAAAAGATGGGGTTTATATCATATTGCATGAGTTTATCCCTCTACATCATGTCATCTTTCTTAATGCGTTACTCTATTCTTTATGAACTTAATACTCTAGATGCATGCTGGATAGCGGTCGATGTGTGGAGTAATAGTAGTAGATGCAGGCAGGAGTCGGTCTACTTGTCATGGACGTGATGCCTATATACATGATCATGCCTAGATAATCTGATAATTATTCGCTTTTCTATCAATTGCTCGACAGTAATTTGTTCACCCACCGTAATACTTATGCTATCTTGAGAGAAGCCTACGATGGAATTACTCACGCACGGCGGTGAGCATCATGAAATTGGTGATGGAGGATGGTTGATGATGACAACGGCGACGAATCCCCTCTCCGGGCCCGAACGGACTCCAGATCAGCCCTCCCGAGAGAGATTAGGGCTTGGCGGCGGCTTCGTATCGTAAAACGCGATGAAACTTTCTCTCTGATTTTTTTCTCCGCAAAAGCAAATATATAGAGTTGGAGTTGAGGTCGGTGGACATCCAGGGGCCACGAGGAAGGGGGGCGCCCTGGGGGAGGGGGCGCGCCCCCCACCCTCGTGGACAGGGTGTGGGCCCCTGGCCTTGATTCTTTCGCCAGTATTTTTCATATTTTACAAAAATAATCTTCGTGGATTTTTAGGTCATTCCGATAACTTTTGTTTCTGCACAAAAATAACACCATGGTAGTTCTGCTGAAAACAGCGTCAGTCCGGGTTAGTTTCATTCAAATCATGCAAGTTAGAGTCCAAAACAAGGGCAAAAGTGTTTGTAAAAGTAGATACGACGGAGACGTATCAACTCCCCCAAGCTTAAACATTTGCTTGTCATCAAGCAATTCAGTTGACAAACTAAAAGTGATAAAGAAAAACTTTTACAAACTCTGTTTGCTCTTGTTGTTATAAATATGTAAAGCCAGCATTCAAGTTTTCAGCAAAGGTTATGAACTAACCATATTCACAATAACACTTAGGTCTCATGTTTACTCATATCAATGGCATAATCAACTAGCGAGCAATAATAATAAAACTCGGATGACAACACTTTCTCAAAACAATCATAATACGATATAACAAGATGGTATCTCGCTAGCCCTTTCTGAGATCGCAAAACATAAATGTAGAGCACCTTTAAAGATCAAGGACTGACTAAACATTGTAATTCATGGTAAAAGAGATCCAGTCAAGTCATACCCAATATAAACTAATAGTAATGCATGCAAATGACGGTGTGCTCTCCGGTAGTGCTTTTTAATAAGAGGGTGATGACTCAACATAAAAGTAAATAGATAGGCCCTTCGCAGAGCGAAGCAGGGATTTGTAGAGGTGCCAGAGCTCAATTTTAAAATAGAGATGAATAACATTTTGAGTTGTATACTATCACTGTCAACGCAACAACTATGAGATCTCGATATCTTCCATGCTACATACATTATAGGCGGTTCCCAAACAGTATGGTAAAGTTTATACTCCCCCACCACCAACAAGCATCAATCCATGGCTTGCTCGAAACAACGAGTGCCTCCAACTAGCAACAACCCTGGGGGAGTTTTGTTTAATTATTTTGATTTGCTTTGATCTTTTTGATCATGAGACTGGGCATCCCGGTTACCAGCCATTTTCTCGTGAATGAGGAGCGGAGTCCACTCCTCTTGAGAATAACCCACTTAACATGGAAGATACAGACATCCCTAGTTGAAACATGAGCTGCTCGAGCATACAAAACAGAATTTCATTTGAAGGTTTGGAGTTTGGCACATACAAATTTACTTGGAACGGAAGGTAAATACCGCATATAGGAAGGTATGGTGGTCTCATATGGAATAAATTCGGGGTTTATGGAGTTTGGATGCACAAGCAGTATTCCCGCTTAGTACAGGTGAAGGCTAGCAAAAGACTGGGAAGCGACCAACTGAGAGAGCGACAACAGACATGAACATGCATTAAAATTAATCAACACTGAGTGCAAGCATGAGTAGGATATAATCCACCATGAACATAAATATCGTGAACATGTGCCAAGTCAAGTCACTCGAATCATTCAAAGGAGGATACCACCCTATCATACCACATCACAACCATTTTAATAGCATGTTGGCACACAAGGTAAACCATTATAAGCTCCTAGCTAATTAAGCATGGCATAAGCAACTATGATCTCTAACTATCATTGCAAACATGTTTATTCATAATAGGCTGAATCAGGAACGATGAACTCATCATATTTACAAAAATAAGAGAGGTCGAGTTCATACTAGCTTCTCTCATCTCAATCAGTCCATCATATATCGTCATTATTGCCTTTCACTTGCACGACCGAACGGTGTGTATAATAATAATAGTGCACGTGCATTGGACTAAGCTAGAATCTGCAAGCATTCAATTCAAGGGAGAAGACAAAGTAATATGGGCTCAGGGTTAGATCAACAATCATGCATATTAGAGCCACTAAACATTTTCATTTAGGTCTTCTCCTCTCGACCCCCAAAGGAAAGAAAAGAAAAGAAAAGTATTTACACGGGAAAGCTCCCAACAAGCAAAATAAGAACGAGAAATCTTTTTGGGTTTTCTTTTAATTACTACTACAAGCATGGAAATTAAACTAACTAATTTTTTTTGGTTTTTCTTAAGGTTTATCAAACACACAAGAAGAAAGCTAGAAAAAGAAATTAAACTAGCATGGATAGTACAATGAGAAAGTATGAGCACTAACAACTAGAATAAGTGTGTGAACATGAATGTAATGTCGGTGAGAAATACGTACTCCCCCAAGCTTAGTCTTTTGGCCTAAGTTGGTGTATTGCCAAGGATAGCCTCGCTGATATCCGAAGTTGTAACTGGGGTCGTACTGAGATGCAGCAGCCATTGCCTCCTGAGCTGCGGCATGGTGGCGAGCTGCCTCCGCTCTCCTCTCGTGTTCGGTTGCCTCCTCCCTGGTTACAACATATCTTCCTTTTGCCTGATAATCAAAAAGGGCAGGAGCAGGGAGAGTAACATGGACAGAGCGACGTCTATCAAAGATTAGTCAATAATGGAGGAATTGTTCATTCCTCACAAGAAAATGATGACTGACCATAGATTATAATCTAAATAAGCGGGAAGCAACTCCCTATCACCCTCACGTGGAGGTATACCAAGATAATTAGCAACACGGGTCGCATAAATCCCTCCAAACAAATCTCTAGATAAACCATTATTATGCAACCTACGTGCAACAATTGCCCCCTAGTTGTAATCTTTATTACCTAATACAGCACTCTTGAGGACACAAAGATCAGGGACACACATGTGACATGCTTCATCTTTACCATTTATGCATCTACCAATGAAGAGAGCAAAACAATGTATAGCAGGAAAATGAATGCTCCCTATGGTAGCTTGCGCTATATCTCTAGATTCTCCCACAGTGATACTAGCTAGAAAGTCTTTATATTCAGATTTACGGGGTTCATTAACATTGCCCCACTGCGGGAGTTTGCAAGTAGTAGTAAAATCTTCTAGGTCCATGGTATATGATTGATCATAAATATCAAATAGGACACTCTGAGAATTATGCGAAGATGTAAATTTAAACCTTCTCACGAATGAATCAGTCAAATAGTAGTACTAAGGACACTTATCTTGCATGAAGTCCTCAAGATCGGCTTTACGCACATATGCATCAAATTCATCCTTGATGCCTGCCTTGACCATAAACTCTTCTGACGGTCATTCACAAGGCCGCACATCAGCTTCCCTTGGTGGTTCATCATCTTGCTCACGCATAGCACGCCTGGGTCCTTTCTTTGTTGAAGAACCACCTTGGTACATTTTCCTAGACATATTTCTTCCTCTGAAAAATTTCTGAAATTTTTAGTAACTCAAAATAAAAAGTGAATCAAACTCAATAAAGCTGATAGCAACTACTCCCACAAGTGCCTAGAGCCTATATCATGCATTAGAATTACTTGGGACCTCATAAATTTGACATGCAAGCTCAAGAACAGGGTCACCTAGGCAGCAAACATTTGCAATGAATAAAGCACTAGAACAAAAACTAATTGGACCATTGGAGGAGTCACATACCAAGGAACAATCTCCCAAAGCAGTTTTGTGAATGGAGCTTTGACCAAGGAGATCGAAAATTGCAGCAAAATGAGCTAGAACTCGTGCTTGAGCTGGATGGGGATTTTTTTGGGAGGAAGATGGAGTGTGTGGGTGCAGGAATAAGTGGAGAGGGCCACCGTGGGACCACGAGGCAGGGGGCGCGCCCAGTAAGGGTGGGCGCGCCCTGGACCCTCGTGGCCAGGTGCTTGCCCCCCCTGCTGTGTTCTCATTGCCTAAAATCCCCAAATATTCCATAAAAGAATCATACTAAATTTGCAGGGCATTTGGAGAACTTTTATTTTCGGGTATTTTTTATTGCATGGATAATTCAGAAAACAGACAGATAATACTATTTTTGCTTTATTTATTCTAAATAACAAAAAGTAAAAAGAGGGTACAGAAGGTTGTGCCTTCTAGTTTCGTCCATCTCATGATCATCAAAAGGAATCCACTAACAAGGTTGATCAAGTCTTGTTAACAAACTCATTCCGAATAACATGGAACCGGAGAAACTTAGAATAACACTAGGTCACCTCAACAGGGATATGAACATCCCCAATAATAAGAATATCATATTTTTTTCTTGACAGTAGGAAGAGGAAATTCAAAACCTCCAATAATGATAGTTGGAATTTTTCCAATAGAATTGATTTTATGAACTTGAGGTTGTTTCCTCGGAAAGTGTACCGTATGCTCATTACCATTAACATGAAAAGTGACATTGCCTTTGTTCCAATCAATAACAGCCCCTGCAGTATTCAAAAAGGGTCTACCAAGGATAATCAACATACTATCGTCCTCGGGAATATCAAGAATAACAAAGTCCGTTAAGATAGTTACATTTGCAACCACAACAGGCACATCCTCACAAATACCGGCGGTATAGCAGTTGATTTATCAGCCATTTGCAAAGATATTTCAGTAGGTGTCAACTTATTCAATTCAAGTCTACGATATAAACAGAGAGGCATAACACTAACACCGGCTCCAAGATCACATAAAGCAGTTTTAACATAGTTTCTTTTAATGGAGCATGGTATAGTTGGTACTCCTGGATCTGCTAGTTTCTTAGGTATTCCACCTTTAAAAGTGTAATTAGCAAGCATGGTGGAAATTTCAGCTTCCGGTATCTTTCTCTTATTTGTAATAATATCTTTCATATATTTAGCATAAGGATTTACTTTAAGCATATCAGCTAAGCGCATACGTAAGAAGATAGGTCTAATCATTTCAGCAAAACGCTCAAAATCCTCATCATCCTTTTTCTTGGATGGATTAGGAGGAAAAGGCATGGGTTTCTGAACCCATGGTTCTCTTTCTTTACAGTGCTTCCTAGCAACAAAATCTCTTTTATCATAACGTTGATTCTTTGATTGTGGGTTATCAAGATCAACAACAGGTTCAATCTCTACATCATTATTATTGCTAGGTTGAGCATCAACATGAACATTATCATTAACATTATCACTAGGTTCATGTTCATCACCAGATTGTGTTTCAGCATCAGAAATAGAAATGGCATTGGGATTCTCAGGTGTGTCTACAACATGTTCACTAGAAGCATGCAAAGTCCTATCATTTTTCTTTTTCTTCTTTTTAGAAGGACTAGGTGCATCTAAATTATGTCTCTGAGAATCTTGCTCAATTCTCTTAGGGTGGCCTTCAGGATACAAAGGTTCCTGAGTCATTCTACCAGTTCTAGTAGCCACTCTAACAACAAAATCATGTTAATTATTTAATTCATCGAGAAAATTACTTTGAGCTTTAAGTACTTGTTCTGCTTGAGTGGTAACTATAGAAGCATATTTCATAATGAGTTTAAGTTCACCTTTAACTCTATCCATATAATCACTCAAGTGTCCAATCATGTAAGCATTACTCTTTAATTCTCTACCAACATAAGCGTTAAAACTCTCTTGTCTAGCCATAAAGTCATCAAATTCATCTAAACATTTGCTAGGAAATTTAGTAGACGGGATTTCAACCTTATCATATCTATAGGGAGAATTTACCTTTACTACCTATGTCGGGTTATCAAGACCATGTGTTTCTTCAATAGGTGGTAGATTAAGACCATGTATTTCTTCAATAGGAGGTAAATTCTTAACATCTTCAACTTTAATACCTTTTTCTTTCATAGATTTATTTGCCTCTTGCATATCTTCAGGACTGAGAAATAGAACTCCCCTTTTCTTCGGAGTTGGTTTTGGAATAGGCTCAGGAGTTGGCTCAATTGGATCAGGAATTGGCTCAGGAAGAGTCCAATTATTTTCATTAATCAACATATTATTCAATAGCAATTCAGCTTGGTCGATTGTTCTTTCCCTGAAAACACAACCAGCACAACTATCCGAGTGGTCCTTGGTAGCATCAGTTAGTCCATTATAAAAGATATCAAGTATTTCATTTTTGTTAATAGGATGATCAGGCAAAGCATTAAGTAATTGGAGGAGCCGCCCCCAAGCTCGTGGGAGACTCTCTTCTTCAATTTGCACAAAATTATATATTTCCCGCAAGGCAGCTTGTTTCTTATGTGCAGGGAAATATTTAGCAGAGAAGTAATAAATCATATCCTGGGGACTACGCACACAACCAGGATCAAGAGAATTAAACCAAGTTTTAGCATCACCCTTCAATGAGAACGGAAATATCTTAAGGATATAATAGTAGCGAGATTTCTCATCATTAGTGAACAGGGTGGCTATATCATTTAACTTAGTAAGTTGTGCCACAATAGTTTCAGATTCATAGCCATAAAAAGGATCAGATTCAACCAAAGTAATTATCTCAGGATCAACAGAGAATTCGTAATCCTTATCAATAACAAAAATAGGTGAAATAGCAAAAGCAGGGTCATATTTCATTCTAGCATTCAGAGATTGCTGCTTAAGTTTAGCTAATAACTTCTTAAGATCAGATCTATCATTGCAAGCAAGAAGATCTCTAGCAGTTTCTTCATCCATAACATAAACCTCTGGAACAACAGGCAATTCATACTTAGGGGGAGAACCTTCATCATCACTATCTTCAATAATTTCATCATCAATAATTTCATTCTCTCTAACCCTAGCAAGTTGTTCATCAAGATATTGACCTAATGGCACAGTAGTATCAAGCATAGAAGCAGTTTCATCATAAGTATCATGCATAGCAGAAGTAGCATCATCAATAACATGCGACATATTAGAATTCATAGCAGTAGCAGGTTTAGGTGTCGCAAGCTTACTCAAACCAGAAGGTGAATCTAGTGCAGAGCTAGATGGCAGTTCCTTACCTCCCCTCATAGTTGAGGGAAAAATCTTAGTTCTTTCGTCTTTCAAGTTCCTCATATTGATCAGCAGATATAAATCCCAAGTGACTCAAAGAATAGAGCTATGCTCCCGGGCAACGGCGCCAGAAAATAGTCTTGATAACCCACAAGTACATGGGATCGCAAAAGTTTTCGAGGGTAGAGTATTCAACCCAAATTTATTGATTCGACATAAGGGGAGCCAAAGAATATTCTCAAGTATTAGCAGTTGAGTTGTCAATTCAACCACACCTAGATAACTTCGTATCTGCAGCAAAGTATTTAGTAGCAAAGTAGTATGATAGTAACAATAACAGTGGCAAAAGTAACGATAGCAGTTTTGTAGTAGTTGTAACAGTAGCAACGGTAAAGTAAATAAGCAAAGCACAATATGTGAAAGCTGATAGGCATTGGATCAGTGATGGATAATTATGTCAGATGCGATTCCTCATGTAATAGTTATAACATAGGGTGAAACAGAACTAGCTCCAGTTCATCAATGTAATGTAGGCATGTATTCCGAATATAGTCATACGTTCTTATGGAAAAGAACTTGCATGACATCTTTTGTCCTACCCTCCCGTGGCAGCGGGGTCCTAGTGGAAACTAAGGGATATTAAGGCCTCTTTTTAATAGAGTACCGGACCAAAGCATTAACACATAGTGAATACATGAACTCCTCAAACTAAGGTCATCACCGAGAAGTATCCCGATTATTGTCACTTCGGGGTTGTCGGATCATAACACATAATAGGTGACTATAGACTTGCAAGATAGGATCAAGAACTCACATATATTCATGAAAACATAATAGGTTCAGATCTGAAATCATGGCTGTCGGTGTCAAACCGGCGGATCTCGGGTAGGGGGTCCCGAACTGTGCGTCTAGGCGGATGGTAACAGGAGACAAGGGACACGATGTTTTTACCCGTGTTCGACCTCTCGATTGAGGTAAAACCATACTCCTGCTTGATTAATATTGATGATATGGGTAGTACAAGAGTAGATCTACCACGAGATCAGAGAGGCTAAACCCTAGAAGCTAGCCTATGGTATGATTGTTGTTCGTCCTACGGACTAAAACCTCCGGTATATATAGGCACCAAACAGTGTTAGGGTTACACAGAGTCGATTACATTAATGGTAGGAGATCTACATATCCGTATCGCCAAGCTTGCCTTCCACGCCAAGGAAAGTCCCACACGGACACGGGACGAAGTCTTGAATCTTGTATCTTCATAGTCCAGGAGTCCGGCCAAAGGTCATAGTACGGCCATCCGGACACCCCCTAATCCAGGACTCCCTCAGTAGCCCCCGAACCAGGCTTAAATGACGATGAGTCCGGCGCGTAGATTGTGTTCGGCATTGCAAGGCGGGTTCTTCTCCAAATCCTGTGTACCTGTTGAAAAGTGTCCGGCTTCTCATAAATATCGCGCTCCTTGGCTTCCACGCCCAATAATGACCGTCTTCCACGTGTTGAACGAATCTGAAAAGCCAGGGTGTTTTTACATTTACCCCCCTAGCTGAGCAAATGAGCTGCCCATATAAGAGATCAGGATCTAGATCCGAATCACACCGTCTTCCCTTCGCGAGCTTTCATCGGAGCTCGTCTGACAGAAATCCATTCCATCATGGACAATTGACGCGATTCCCCCCACTAATCCCTTGTGGATCTTGTTACTCTTGGGTATTTGAGCAACCTAGAGGGTTGAGGTCACCGCGGAGCCATAGTCCATTTTGGTGAAGCTTCGTGGTGTCGTTGGGAGCCTCCAATTAAGTTGTGGAGATTGCCCCAACTTTGTTTGTAAAGGTTGATGCGCCGCCTCCAAGGGCACCAATAGTGGAATCACGGCATCTCGCATTGTGTGAGGGCGTGAGGAGAATACGGTGGCCCTAGTGGCATCTTGGGGAGCTTTGTGCCTCCACACTGCTCCAACGGAGATGTACTTCCCCTCAAAGGGAAGGAACTTTGGTAACACATCCTCGTCTTCATCGGTTCCACTTTTGGTTATCTCTTACCTTTACTTGTGCAAGATATATTGTGTTCTATCCTTTGCTTGCGTGTGTGCTTTTGTTGTTTCATCATATAGTTTGCTCACCTAGTTGCATATCTAGACAACCTACCTTGATGCAAAGTTTAATTTGGTAACGAAAAATTAAAAATTGTTAGTTGCCTATTCACCCCCCTCTAGTCAACTATATCGATCCTTTCAATTGGTATCAGAGCCTCATCTCTTTATTAAGGACTTTGTCATCCGAAGAGTATGGTTGACACCGTAGACGGCGGGGAGGAGCACTCCGGTGTGAATCCGATCTCGTCTACGGCCGATGGGGGAACAACGGTCTCTCATGAGGAATTGAATGTGGATTTGGACACATTGAAAACCTCCATGACAACTGAGGTTGAAAGCATGTTTAATAAATTCTTAGAAGGGCTTAAACTATCTACCGCGCCGATGAAAGTGGGTGATCCCACTAACAAGGTGACAGATGCTAACTCCGACAAGGGGGAAGCTACTAGTGAAAATGCTCCTTCTTCTAGTGGTAAAAAATGGCAACGACATCTTTGCCCATGTCGAACCTCCACTTACTTATGGTGGACCGATTCCTTCCACTCATTTGAATCATGTCGGTCCTCCCCCTAAGATTGTAAAAAATGAGGACTTTGATTCTTGGGTTTATCGCTTTAAGCGTCATTTGAACCATGTTAATACTAACCTTTGGAGAATCATTGAAGAAGGTTTTTATCCGCAAGACCAAAGCAACTTCACCCCTAGAGAAGCCGCGGATAATCAATTCAATGAGAATGCTCTCTTCATCATCCAAGATGCAATTCCACCCAAAGATTTTGCTCATCTCCGACCCTTCACCGTGGCCAAGGATGCATGGCGGCATGTTGTTTCTCTCTACAGGGGAAGCGCAAGCATTCAATGCTCCAACTATGAAGTTGTGCAAGATGAAGCCGATGAGTTTGCAATGAAAGAAGATGAAGAACCTCGTGAGCTCTGTCGCAGATTAAATACTCTCGCAGTTTCACTCCGGGATCATGGGAGCAAGGATACGGATGACAATTGGATCGAGCGCAAATTTCTCAAGGCCATGATGCCTTACCACAAGGCCATGTCCTCCGTCATTCGTCAAAGGCCGGACTTTCGCACCTTGTCCTCAAGTGAAGTGTTGGATGAGTTTGTGGCTATGAGTATCTTGGACAAGACCGCCGACAATGCGGTATTACGTTCTCAAAGAGCAAAGAAGCCCAACCTTGCCTTGAAGGCCAAGGTTTGTGTGGAAGAAGAGGATGATGAGGAAGAAGATGAGAGCAACCCCGAAGATACTAAGTATGATTATCATGAACACATGGCTCTTGCTTCAAGGCAATTTTGGAGCAAGAATAACACAAGGCCAAACTTCAACAAGAACAACTCAAGTAGCTTCAAGGGCAAGCAATGTGTGTTACAATTGTGGCAATGTGAGCCATTTTGTTGCGGAGTGCCCTTACGAAAAAAGGGAAGTCAATGGTGGCAAGCTCATCCGAAAAGACAAAGCCAAGTCTTTTCCCAACAAGAACAACTTCACCAAGAAGACTCCAACTAGAGGGTTGGTGGTTCAAGAAGAATACCATGAGGATGATGAAGATGATAAAGATAGTGAAGCCATGGCCATGGCCTCCGGTTCCATTGCCACAACTCCACGGGTGTCCCTCTTTGACTCACCCAACGAGAACTTCACCGCCAACTGCCTCATGGCTAAAGCCACCAACAAGGTAACCCCCGACATCAAAACCACCACCATTATGAATCCCTCCTTGGAAGATTGCATTGATGAAAGTGAGGGGTCTAGGAAGTTAATGAATTTGGGTCTTTTATGAGTAAGCTCAAGGGCAAATCCAAGAAGCACTTCGTTGCTCTCTTGAAACAACTTGGTGAAGCCAATGACATGATCGAGGCTCATGAAGAAACCATCTCTAAGATGGAAGGTCATAGTCGTGACTATGCCGATGAGATATCGGATCTCTCTAATGCCCTTGAGGAAGAGCGTGGGCATCATTTGGCTCTTGAGGAGTCACACAACAATGACCATGCTAAATTACAGAAAGATCTTGATCATGCTATTGTTGTGTCTCGTGTGCTAAAATCTGAGAAGGCTAAACTTGGGGTTGACCATGCTAGACTCAAGGAGGAGTTTGATATACTCGACAAGGCCCACAAGGTCTTGAAGGGTGCTCATGTTAACCTCAAGGAGTCTCATGATCAGCTCCAAGTGAAGCTAACCAAGGAGAAAGCCACCTTTCCTCATATGGTTTTAATTGGTAATGCAAATGCTACTAACCCATGTTGTGAGCATGTGCATCTTGTGGAGGAAAATGCCAAGAAAGAACAACTTGAGAGAGGCCTTGTGACATGCATACAAGGTGAGAAGAACCTCAATGACCTTTTGAGCAATCAAAAGGAAGTTGTGGCCAAGGAGGGAGTTGGGTTCACACCCAAGTCCAAGAACAAGAAGAAGAACGACAATACCAAACGACCTCCCCCTCTCAAGCAAACTTTTGTGAAGGAGGGAGAGGGTGCTCCAAAGGAGAAGAATAACGATGTGAAGGGTGGTGGTGTCAAAAAGGGCAAGGCCACCCCTTCCAACAAAGCCAGCGACTTTAACCCTTCTTATGTATTGTGTCGTGCTAGTGATGGGCATGTATATGCTAAATTTGTTGGTTCTCCTTATGAGTACATTGAATGGTCTATTTGGGTTCCTAAGACCCTTGTTACTAACATCAAAGGACCCATTACTAAATGGGTACCTAAAACCAAGCATTGATCTCTTGTAGGTGTTTGCTTCCGGTGGAGGATCATGGTTGCTCGATAGTGGAGCCACAAATCATATGACCGGAAGCAAGGACTTGGTGGTGGACGTGCACAAGATCCCATCTATGCCCACCAACATCGAGTGGGGTGATGCCCCGTCTTCTAAGGTATTGGGTCCTGGAAAGGTTGTCATTTCTCATGATCTCACGATCGAGAAAGTCATGCTTGTTGAGTCCCTTGCATACAATCTACTTTCCGTTCGTCAACTTGCACTCATGGGCTTTGCCACATTCTTTGATATTGATACCGTGGCCCTCTTGTGGAGCAAGACTCTTAAAGTAGCCTTTGTTGGGCATGTCAAGAACGGTCTTTATGTGATTAACTTTTCGGAGTGACCCACTAAGACCGCGACATGCCTAATGGCTAAAGTTGATGTGGGGTGGCTTTGGCATTGCCGTTTAGCCCATGTCAATATGAGATCTTTGCAAAGTCTTCTCAAGGGGGACCATGTCCGTGGACTAACAAATGTTAGTTTTGCCAAAGATCGTGCTTGCAGTGCTTGTATCGAAGGAAAGCTACATGAGAAGGCTCACCCTCCCACGACTATCATCTACTCGAAGAGACCCTTGGAGCTCCTTCACATGGATCTCTTTGGTCCTCCATCCTTTGATAGTCTTGGGGGTAGAAAGTATTGCTTGTTGATTGTGGATGATTATTCAAGATATATTTGGGTATATTTATTCAAGAGTAAGAGCAAGACCCAACAAACCTTCATCGACTTTGCAAATGAAGCTCAACGTCAACACGATGCAAAGATCTTGACAATAAGAAGTGACAACGGCACCGAGTTCAAGAACTACACCTTGGATGAGTTTCTTAGTGACGAGGGGATCAAGCATCAATACTATGCACCTTACACCCCTCAACAGAATGGTGTCGCGGAGAGGAAGAATCGGACGTTGATGGATGCGGCAAGGACCATGATGGCGGAGTTCAAGTCTCCTTACAACTTTTGGGCCGAAGCCATCAACACCACATGTCATGCATCCAATCGGCTCTATCTCCGCAAAGTCCTGAACAAGACTCCCTATGAAATACTCACCGGGAACAAGCCAATCTCAAGTACTTCCGGGTGTTCGGGTGTAAGTGTTTCATTCTAAAGAAAGGTGTTCGCTTGTCTAAATTTGAGGCTAGAGCTCATGAGGGCATAGTTGTTGGTTATGCTACAAACTCTCATGCCTACCGCGTCCTCAACAAGTCCACCGGACTCATTTAGGAGACGTGTAACGTGGAGTTTGACGAGAATAACGGCTCCCAAGTGGAGAAAAGTGGTACTTGTGTTGTAGGTGATGAATTCCTCCCCAAGCCATAAGAAGAATGGGTGTTGGTCATATCCTACCCATTGAGGAACCCCTTGTGGCCGAAGGAGAAGGAGAATTCTCCACTCAAGTGGAGCCATCACCAACCCAAGACCCACACGCTTCCAAAGAACAAAGTGAAGGCCCTCAACCTTGTGAACAAGATCAAGGGCAAGATCAACCTCAAGATGGTGGTGAAGCACCAAGTGATGCCCAAGGTCAAGTTCTCTCTTTCGAGCAAGTTCAAGATCAAAAGCAAGCTCAAGATCAAGAACAAGCTCATGACGGCGCTCAAGATGATCAAGTTACCCCTCCTCTTTTTACATCCGAGGAGAAATTAGAGCGTCGTGCCGCGAAGATCGCTTCCAAGCTCACTACCAAAGGTCATCTCATGGAGAATGGAGTTGGAAGCCTAAGAAAGGGGGTAAGCACTGCAGAGACAATTAGCAAACTAGAGTGAACATCACGCGTTTGTTTCTTGTGTCGAACCCCAAAAGGTCTATGAGGCGCTCGAGGATCCGGATTGGCTCAATGCCATGCATGAAATTAGTGCCAAGGCCAACCGGGAATCATGATGTCATTGGAACCATGTGGATATTCAAGAACAAGCAAGAAGCTCATGGGATCATTGTTCACAACAAGGCTCGTTTGATGGCACAAGGCTACTCCCAAGTCGAGGGTATCGACTACGGTGAAACCTTTGCTCCCGTTGCTCGCCTTGAATCTATTCGTTTGTTGATTGCTTATGCTTCTCATCATAACTTCAAGTTGCAACAAATGGATGTGAAGAGTGCTTTTCTTAATGGTCCCATTAATGAGTTGGTGTATGTCAAACAACCCCCGGGGTTCGAGGATCCCTATTTCCCTGATCATGTGTACCAACTCAACAAGGCGCTCTATGGCCTTAAACAAGCCCCACGTGCGTGGTATGAGCATCTTACTGAGTTGTTACAAGATCGTGGGATCGAAATTGGGAAAATCGACCCCACTCTTTTTACTAAGAAGGTCAAAGGGGATTTGTTTGTGTGCCAACTATATGTTGATGATATTATCTTTGGTTCCCCTAACAAAGTTTTCAATGAAGAATTTGCCGCTCTCATGACCTCAAAGTTAAGGATATCTATGATGGGAGAGTTGAAGTTCTTTCTCGGATTCGAAATCAAGCAAAGAAGAGAAGGAACCTTCATCAACCAAGCCAAATACACTCAAGACATGCTCAAGAGATTCAAGCTAAGTGATGTCAGGCCGTCCTCCACTCCAATGCCTGTCAAATGCCAACTTGACATTGATCCCAAAGGTAAAGCGGTGGATCAAAAGGTATATGCTCCATGATTGGATCCTTTCTTTACCTTTGTGCATCTAGACCGGATATCATGTTGAGTGTGAGAATTTGTGCACGGTTTCAAGTCAAGACCTAAGGAAAGCCACTTTGTGGCGGTCAAGCGAATCTTTCGATATTTGGATCATACCCCAAACTTTGGCTTATGGTACCCAAGAGGAGCCAACTTTGATCTTTTGGGCTATACAGACTCAGACTAGGTGGGAGACAAAGTGGATAGGAAGTCCACCTCTGGATGGTGCCAATTGCTTGGTTACTCTTTAGTGAGTTGGTCTTCTAAGAAGCAAAGTTGTGTATCTCTCTCGTCCACCGAAGCGGAGTATGTGGCTGCCGGTAGTTTTTGTGCTCAACCTCTATGGATGAGGCAAACTTTGAAGGATTACGGTGTCACGACCGGTTTTTCAATAAAATACTTATTGAGAAATCGATCTCTTGATGCCAGTATAGGGAGAATTATCCTTACTGGTGGACAATTACTTGATACAGAAGGCCAGTAGCATTAAATATATTACAGGGTTGAGCTGAGGCTGCTCAACAATTATTACAAACACGCCAATATTGTACATAAGGGCGGTTATGATACAAGGGTGTGGTGGCATACTCTTGACTCGAGATAAAAGTGGTGGTGGATATATCACAAAGGAGTGGATAACATGACTCCTAAACTGGCAGCTCATCGAAAGGCCGAGGTGAGGCTCGATGAATTTATTTGGGTAGCGGAAGCGGATATAATACAATGACCAAATCCAGGTTCGCACGGGACTGACTGGGACTCCTCTAGGCGTCGGACTCGCTATCGAACTCTTCATCCATGAGATCGCCTTTGTCAACATCTGGCCAAATCAACAAGCCAGGTGAGTACTTTGAAAGTACTCGCAAGACAGTTCGGACATAAGATATAACAAATGCATGCATGAATGCGTCATGAGCAAATAACAATGCACATTCAAATAATAAATATTTGCACGACATGATAAGTAAAGGAAGTCGGGCGGTAGTCCTCAGAAATCCCAACAAAATAATCGAAAACCGATCGGGTGTCCGGAGCGGCGCCTCAAGGGTAAACAATTAAATTATCATGCCGCAGTCGGGCGTCTAAGCGACACCACATAAAGGGCTTATATTGAAAAGTAAATAACAAGAGTGACACAGTCGGACGTCTGAGCGACATCACATAAAGGGCTTATATAGAAAGTAAATAACAAGCGTGCCACAATCGGACGTCGAAGCGACATCGCATAAAGGGCTTATATTGAAAGTAAATAACATGCGTGCCACAGTCAGACGTCTGAGCGACATCGCAGAAAGGGCTTATATTGAAAGTAAATAACAGTCGTGCCACAGTCGGACGTCTGAGCAACATCGCAGAAAGGGCTTATAGTGAAAGTAAATAACAAGCGTGCCACAGTCGGACGTCTGAGCGATATCGCAGAAAGGGCTAAAATTTCATTGTTTATATCAGATAACTTCACATAGATATAACACTCACAGGGAATATACAACACATAATAATAAACGGGTTAGTCCATCCACAGCAATAAACATTTAGCCGGACCTAACACTCATGTGGTTCACTGGAGTTTTTGTCACCGAGATTGACACTGACAAGATAAGTTGAACACAGTACCTGGACATGGATAAGATGAATCAAAGGATTTTTGACTCTGCAGAGTTTGTACTAATTATCCATAGCCAACGGACTTCCGTAGTCACGAAGGACTAGCTCCATTTACGGTATTTCGGTAGAAACACATCTAACCAGTACACACCCATCCCACCTCATGATGCCAGGAATCACCCTAGACAACGTTCAAGAAAAACTTTGAGACGGGGAGATCACAACCTCGAATAGCATGGGATCAAATTTATATCTGGCTACGCTCTAAGGGGTGCCCCCTCTCGGTCCCAACCGGAAACACCCATGCCCCCTGACCGGATGACTGGCTTTAATCCAGGGCTATGGAACCCTCATCACTGCCTCTCTATTTGGTGTGTACCAGGAAAGAGGTTTGCAACTTACTAAGCCATATCCCTTGCGGAAAACATGTGGTAATACAGGAAGGGAAAACAGATGGAAACGTGACTTGATTCACTTTGACACTGAGTCAAATAGTTCCGGCATAAGACCGGCATGCTACAACACTGCCATCTTACCCATTCTCATGCCATCACATGGCCATGCAAACTCATATTCAACAACATATGGAATTTGAAACTCACTTGTTTCAACTTTGCATGTAATATAACATTTATCGAAATGCTCATAAACATGCCATGAAACTACTTAATGCAAACATGCAACGAACACTCATCATATCAAAAGTTCAAACATGCTTGCCTGGTTCAGAGTAGTCGGAGTCTAGCTTGGCGAAGTTCGTGGTTCCGTCACCTCCTCCGGTATCTATGGTATAAGAAAATACGTACTAACGTAAATACCGTGAGTGCACAGAAAAGTGTTCCAAATATTTTTCCAATAAATATGACAAAAAACTAGACAGAAAAATAAAGATGACACAAAAAGAATCAATCAAAAATCTGTTTTTTTAAAGTTATAAAGGTTTTAATCCAGAGACTCATCTGTAATGAGACAGAAAGTTTCCAGGGGCCAACTTATAATAACAGAAAATGCTTTGACTAAAAATCCGTCAACTGCAAAGGGAAATGTATTCTGCCCGAAGGCGTTTTCAGAAAACGATTCAAAAAAAAGAAAAGACTGACGAGGGGTCCCACCCGTCAGGTTTGGAATTTCAAACGGGGAGAAGCAGAGCTCGTCGGCGCCCGAGAGCTGCGGTGGTCGCCGGCGGCGATCCACGGCGAGTTAGGAGGATCGGAGGCTACCTACGTGCTCAGCGTGTCCTTCCGCGTCAGTGGGTGGTGGTGGTGGCCGCCGGCGAGCACAACGTCGACGGCGGTCCTTGCTCCGACGGACGGCGGCTCGGGTGAAGATGGATCTCGTCGGGGAGGGCTGTGGAGGTCAAATTGCAGGTTGGGTTTGGTCACTGGGTGCACGAGAAGACGACTGACGAGGTTTGGGAGGCGGGGATGGCCTCACCGGAATGAATCGAGCTGGTGGCCGAGGCGGATCGGGGCGACCGGAGTTGAGGGAGGAGACCTCCTCGAGGTCCTCCTAGTGGCTTGGCGTGGTTCTGGCGAGGAGTAGTGGTGGTGTGTGCTCGAGAACAAGCTCGGGACTCCATTTTATAGGCGATCCGAGGCGGTGGCCGTGAACGGGGATCTCCGGCGATGGTTACGGCGGTGCAGTGCTTGGTCGGGGAGTTTAGGGGGTTGGGCATCAACGTGGAGGTTCACGGTTTCCATTTAGGAGCTAACCCAGGTTGGATTAGGCGCGCATGGGTGGTTTCGACAGAACGGGGCGGCGCGGGCCCGTCGGCAGCAGAGGGCGCGCCCTGTGTTTTCCGGGCCACGGCGATGGTGCTGTGGTGTGCGCTGGCATGCATGAGGCCACGTGGAGGGCCAGGGAGCGTTGGGCGGCGCCGAACGGCGTAGCGAGTAGGCGCTGGCTCGCTATTACCACGGGTGGCTCGCCATCGCAGAGCTGCCGGCGTCGACGAGGCTCGCCGCCACCGACACCTGCGCCCGTCCAAGGGAGCGTGCGGTGCTCAGGTTAAGAAGGAAAGGCCGTGCGCAACGCGCCAGGGTGCACTGGTGATCGATGACAAGGCACTGACGAAAAACGACACTGACAAAAATTCTGAAACTCTGAATTTACTGAAAATGTACAGGAACAGTGCCGGACAAGTGTTTGATGAAATGATTCAAGCATGAGAAAAATTTATCTGGGGCTGATCTTTGGTGTGGTGGCCTCTCAAAGCACCTGGGGGCTGCCTGAATTTTGGTGAAATTTTTGGAGAAAGGAAAATATGAATTTCACCAAAAATGATGAATCAGGTCCAAACTTGCAGAGTTTGAACCTAGAAAATTTTGAAAAGAGGAAGAGTGGATCTTGATGGATCTAGGTGGGGGTGCTAAGGACTATCCAGAGGAGTTGGTTTGAGATCAAAACTCAAAGGAAATCATGTACTTCCTTTGTAAATCATCTATGCTTAGATTAATGGACAGAATTGTTTTTGGGGAAAAAATAAATGAAATAAAATCCAAAAATGGGTTGAACCTGTTGGAACAGAATGTTTGGGTTGCTCCAAAGTGGAGGGATGGGTTTTGGGAGAATTTACCACATGAGGCATGGTAAAACAATGGATGGTTTCATTACAAAAGAGTAGCTCCAAAACCCATAGGGTTTCTTTTTAAAAGAAAATAAATTCCAAAAATATATTTGAGATGGGAAACTCAGAAGAAAGGTTTTTAATAACCAAACACCAGGGTTGAAGAAGATACAAAAATAAAATCCTTGCCATGGGGAAAAGTTTTGAGAGAGAGGTTTTGGAAGGATTTAAATGGCCTCCTTCAAAACAAACAAAGTTTTTGTTGAAAACAAAAATTAAAATTTTGGAGTGTCACAACACCTACCCCCTTAGGAAAAATCTCGTCCCCGAGATTTCAGCTGATCCTCAAATAAGTGTGGGTGCTCTGTCCAAAGAAAATCCTCTCTTTCCCAAGTCGCTTCATTCTCGGTGTGATTGCTCCACTGAACTCTCAAAAACTTGATGGTTTTCTGTCGGGTCCTCCTTTCAGACTCCTCTAATATTTTTATTGGACATTCCCGGTAGGTGAGGTCTGGTTGTACGTCAATGTCTTCATGGGATAATTGCTTCTCTGGGTTGCTCACGCACTTCCTCAATTGCGAGACGTGGAACACGTCGTGGACATCGGATAATTCTTCGGGTAAGTCTAGCTGGTAGGCTGCCGTGCCTCTTCGTGCCACTATACAGAAGGGTCCGATGAATCTTGGTGCTAGCTTTCCCTTAACCTTGAATCGTTGCAGGCCCCTCATAGGAGATACTCGGAGGTACACAAACTCACGGGGTTCAAAACTGACTCCCCGATGTTTTTGATCGTAATAACTCTTCTGTCGACTTTGAGCTGTCTTGAGTCGATCCCTAATTATCTTAACTTTATCTTCAGCCTCCTTGAGCATGTCTGGGCCGAAGATATGGCTGTCTCCAGTTTCTGACCAATTTAGCGGGGTACGACATCTTCGCCCGTACAGAGCTTCAAATGGTGCCATTTGCAGGCTGGCTTGGTAACTGTTGTTGTATGCGAACTCTGCGTATGGCAAGCTTTCTTCCCAACTGGTTCCATAGGTGAGGACACATGCTCTCAGCATGTCTTCTAGAATTTAGTTTCTGGCGTTCAATTTGTCCATCGATGCCGGGGTGGTATGCGGTACTAAACGCCAGTTGAGTTCCCAGAGCTTGTTGTAATTGATCCCAAAATCGGGATACGATTTGAGTGCCTCTGTCTGATATTATAGTCTTTGGGACTCCATGCAAGCAGACGATACAGGAAAGATAAAGCCTGGCAAGCTTCTGGGTGGTGTGGGTTGTGTTTACGGGGATGAAGTGTGCCACCTTAGTCAGTCTATCTGTGATGACCCATATGGCATCATTCCCGTGTCGTGACTGAGGTAGTCCAACAATGAAATCCATTCCAATCTCGTCCCATTTCCACTCGGGTATCTTATTTGGTTGTAATAGTCCGGCCGGTTTCTGGTGCTCGACCTTGATGCGTTGACAAGAGTCACAACATGCAATGAACGTGGCTATGTCCCTTTTTATACCATGCCACCAAAATTTTTCCTAAAGATCCTTGTACATTTTTGTTCCTCCGGGATGGATTGAATACTGAGCGGTGTGGCCTTCAGCTAGAATTTTCTGTTTAAGGTCCTCGATATTTGGTACGCAAAGCCTATCTCCGTACCACAATATTCCCTGCTCGTCTATGATGAATTCTGAGGCCTTGCCCAAACTCACTTTCCGTTTTATGCCTTCAATGCTGGGGTGCCACATCCGAGAAGGTTTCCATCGGGTACCCTTTCTTCGCGCTTTTCTTCCACTGCGGGCTCTGCCCGCCCATTTCCGAATTCTTTTGCGATGTCATGAACACATATGGCCTCCGCCTCCTTGATTTCACCCCCAACGCCGTCCTCACCATGGCAGTTTTCGCAAACCTCTGCGAGAACTTTGTCGGAGTCCACCCAAATGTAGCACTTTTCCGCCACTACTTCATGCCCCATGTTGAGAGAGGAGAGCCGCTTGCCGGAGGGATTGCATGGATCTCCAGGATCGGCAAGAAGGAAGCATATCTTGACGGAGAGCTGCGCAGCAAGTGGGAGGAGTGGAGAGCCGATTGGTGTTGGATCTTAGAGGAGAACCCGCAGCCTTTCATTGCCCTGCGCCAAACTCCCATAGTGCGCGGCAATGATTGGAGCAACTTGGCGTCGGAGGATGCCAAGTTGAAGATTGCCGTGACCCGGATCTTGCGTCTCAGGCACGCCGGGCTTACCGTAGGAACTGTTGGCGCGGATTTCCTTCGCCGCCGCATTGCGCCCTTGCAGGAGAGGGGGAGGCCTGCTTGGGAGTTCCAAAACGCGGCGGACATCATGAGGTTGCGTCCGGGCCTCAACTGGAACTTCACTGTCTTGGAGCTGGATGCCATGTTGCGGGAGCTGTTCAAGCTTGATGCAGATCACCCCGAGTGGTTCATGTTGCCGAGGGGAGTCGTGCCTTTGTGAAACAACTCGTCGCTTGACCGCATCCGCGCGATGATGCCGTTGTGCGATTCCCATGGAATCGTTCCAACTTGGCAGGAGCCCGTCGACGACATCGTGCAGCAATTCTTCGACAACTTGGAAGAACTGCCGATTCGTGCCGACGAGCAGAAGCGGCTCACCCGCGACACCACCAAGCAAGAGATGGCGCGCATCGCCACAAGGTTGGAGGAGGCGGCAGAAGCTGCCGCCGCTGGCGTGTTTGGGTTCACCGTCGAGGAGGCAGAGGCAGCCGAGGCGGCAAGCCTTGCCGACCGAGGGGAGCTCGCCGGTGAGGAGGAGCAGGCCGAGCCCGACACTGAGCCCAACGAGCCTGCCGGGGGCGCCTCTCCTCCGCCGTCAAGTAGCTTGGCGCGGGTGGAGCCCGCGGCCCCGCCAAGAAGACGCCTCCGCAAGACCGGAGAAGTGGCGGGGCGGCCGACGGGCCAACAGCCGCCTCGCCGCCCGGCAGCGCTGCACGCTGCAAGCATCGCTGTGAGCGCCTCATGCCGCCACAGCAACGGGAGCGGGGCCTTCTGGAGCTACGGCCCCCGCACCCGCCAAGCGTCCGAGGGATCATACTCCTCCAGCTCGCCGCACCGGAGCGGAATTTGACTTCTCCGCTCTCAGCTTCGAGCAGGAAGAAGAAGAAGTGTAAGATCTTGTCGCTGCTACTTGTAATTCTTCAATTTGCTGCTTTGTCTTGTATCTAACTTGCTTCATTCTGAGCTCTTTCTTTTTCAGGACGCTGGCTCAGAGGGCGTCGAAGAGAGCCAAGACTCCGGTGGTGGTCATCGAAGACGAATCTCCCGTGGCGACAGGAGGCACGTCTAAGACTCCCTTGCCGGATCCGGCGACCCTTCAACAGAGCAGCCCCCAGCACAGCCCCCAGCGTAAGTATTTGGTTTATTTCTTACGGTTAGGTGTGCTTCGGTGCTTCTTCTTTACTGATATCTGACTTGTTGATTTTGTGTAGGAGCAGAGAAGCCTCATCAGGAGGCCCCGGAAGTCACCCCCGAAGTTCTGCTTGCTTCAACTACGCCGCCAAGGGAGGACTCTCCGCCAAGGGAGCGCTCTCCGGCAAGGGAGGCCTCTCCGACAAGGGGAGCTTCTCCGACAAGGGGCAGCGCCGACGACCCTCCAGTGGTGGAGACCGCGGCAACAGATCCCATTGCAGGTAATCTTTTTACTTGAAAATCTCCCTTGGGTTCTCTTTCTTCTGTTCTTCTTTTTGAACATTTGCTTGACTGTTCTTTCTTTCTCTGATCGTCAGATCCATCTGCCGGAGAGCCGATGGAGACTGAGGTTGCCGGCGAGGAGGACGCCATGCAACAATGACGACGCCGCCAACATGGAGGAGGAGGCCGGCGCCGGCGGGTCCGCTGGCGAGAGGCCGCCAAGGCTGCCGGGCGCAGAGGCTGGGAGGGGTCCAGTGATCGTCTTGGCAGCCCCGAGGCCGCAGGAGCGCCAGGCGCTGCACCGACCGCCGATCCCCCCGCCACCGATGCCGCACCAGACTCCGAAGAGCCCCAGCCCGGCGCCTATCTGAAGGCCGGCGACGGTGTCTTCATCAAGCTTCCATGGGCGTCGAGCTCCAGGGCCCCGGTCAAGGGAGAGACCTTCGACGTGGAGCTACTCGCCTCTGCTGGGCTGTCACTGGTGAACGCGCCAAGCAGCAGTAGTGGCGAGTCTGAGGAGGAGCAGCTGTTGAAGAAGCTGCTGTCGCTCTACCGCGCCCGACAAGCTAAGCTGGAGTCGCGGGAAGCACTTGTCGCGAGGGCGGAGCTGACATGGAGAAGCGCCAGAAGAGCTCCGCGCGCCAACAAAGAAACTCTCCGGACGTAGCAGAGGCGCGGGAGCAGCTTGCTGAGGAGCGCACGGCCTTCATCCTGGAGAAGGCCGAGGTCGAGGAGCAGCAAAGGCTTGCCGGCGAGAAGCTCTCTGCGCAAGAAGGTGAGCTGGCGCAGCGGAAGATCAATCTCGACAGCTACGAGGAAGATCTTGCCGCGCGCGAGCAATAAATTAACGGAGCACTCAAGGAGGCAAAGGACACCGCCGCAGCTGCCGAGGCCGCCAAGAAGGAATTGGAGACGAGGGTGGCACAGCTGGAGGCCACCCTCCAGAAGAGCGAGGAGGAGGTCGCCGGGCTGAAGCGCGAGCGCGAGAAGGACGCCTACACTCTTGGCGAGCTGCAGGGTCGTTTCGCTGAGAAGATCAAAGAGCTCGACGCCGCCAAGGACTCCAAGGCGGATGTGGAGCTGAAACTGACCACCCTGACGGAGAAGCTGGACGGCGCCACGGAGCGAGAAGCGGGCCTGTTGGAGAAGATCAAAGCCAACGAGGAGCTTTTGGCGAATGCCGCGACTGCCCAGGATACCCTCAGGGAGAGCATAATGCACTGGACAGAAAGTCTTGTGGACACTGCCGCCGCCATCCACAATGAGCTGATGGAGCTGGGGATGGTGGATCTTGGGTACTCCACCGACGAGAACCTCCAACCCAGCGCCAAGCTCAGCCTGTTCTTCAAGGGCGTGTTGACGGGTCTCCAGCGGCTCCGGGAGGAGATCCCAAAGCAGCTGGCCGACGAGTCGCGCCAAGTCTGCGCCGGGCCTCCGAAGGTGTTGATGAAGGTGGCCTTCCGCAATCCAGCGTCAACTTCGCCAACGTCCTCAAGTCCTCGCCACGACTGGCGACGTCAAGCACTCAAGGCCCTTGTCGCACCCATCGTGGACAGGGTGAGCGGAGTCAAGAGGCTCGATGGCGACCGCGTGGACTAGGCCGCCAAGTTTATCTTTCCCTTGTCGCTGCAGATCATGTTTAGGAGAACAATCTATTAGATCTGCGACAAATTATTTTGTAATATACTCTATCTTAGGCAACAATTGCGATGTTATTCCCTTTACTTGATTCCTTCCCTTGTATGTTTGTGCCTTACGCTTTTAGGGAAACTTTTCGGCACGGGCACCTTTGCCGCGAGCGCTGAGTGCGGAACATCAGTAGCCTGCTGGCTATGCCGCCTCCGACAAGAAACCTTGTCGCAACTAGTTGCAGCGCACTTAAGTTGTTGAGTGGACTCGAAACAAAATAAGGGTGCGACTAGCTACGAGTTGGTTCCTCCGCGCAGAGGTTTTCCATACAAAGTACTATTGTTCGAGGAAGATAACTTTAAAAATTTAAAAATTGATTGCTTAAACTTAGCAACTTAGCTTTTCTGTCGTTTGCTTCCCGGCAAGGCGATACTTCCTCGAGCGACACTTGGTGGCCCACACCATTATCTTCTCCTCCCCCCCCCCCCGGCTAACTTGTGGGTGGATGAACCTTCCTCTTTTTTTTGAGAAGAAAGAAGAGAAAATAAAGTTATGGAGCCTAGTGGCTCGTTATCGCTTACTGGGTGTGGATGCTGCACAAAATGTCAGATAACACATGCATAATAATGATGAAAGTATGAAATTGACAAGTTGTGTGCAACACATGAGCTTTACTGATGCACGGGGTCTGCGCCCGGCTTTGTACAAAGGATTACTTGCAACATCGGCAAGACTTGTACAAAAGGGTGGTTGCCGGAACGGGTTCCGGCAACCGCGCCCTATGGGTAAAACTTACGAAGATGCTCTATGTTCCAGGAGTTGCTCACCGGAACGCCATCTTCGGTCTCTAGGCGGATAGCGCCGGGCCTAGTGACTCGTTTCACCCGATAAGGGCCTTCCCACTTCGGCGTCAACTTGTTGGAATTCTTGGCGGACTGAACGCGCCGAAGAACAAGGTCACCTTCCTCGAAGCTTCTGGCATTAACTTTGGCGGTTATGGTAGCGGGCGCAAAGCTTGTTGGTAACGAGCAGCTCGTCTGACAGCTCAAGACGATCCTCCCGGAGGAGCGGTAGCGTCATCTTGTCGCAGCTGCTCTTGCTCAAGCTCATCATAAGCGAGTACTCGAGGTGACCCGTGATCTGAAGTTCCGTGGGGAGAACTGCCTCTGCACCATAGACTAGAGCAAAGGGTGTCTGGCCAGTGGCTCGATTTGGCGTCGTCCTGATCGACCAAAGAACCACCGGCAGCTCCTCAATCCAGTTTCTTCCGCACTTGTGCAGCCTGTCGAAAGTTCTGGTCTTGAGTCCTCGCAGCACTTCAGCATTTGCCCTCTCTGCTTGACCGTTGCTTCTCGGGTGAGCAACGAGCAAAGCGCACCTTGGCGCCAAGATCTTGGACGCATCGCATGAAGGTGCGACTTCGTGAATTGGGTGCCGTTGTCGGTGATGATCCGGTTAGGTATCCCAAAACGGCAAACAATTGACCTGAAGTACTTGATCGCCGATCGTGGCCGTCACCTTCCTCATCGCTTCCACTTCCGCCACTTTGTGAACTTGTCGATTGCAACGTACAAGTACTCAAAGCCCCCGACAGCTCGGGGGAAGGGGCCGAGGATGTCGAGCCCCCAGACCGAAAATGGCCAGGATAAAGGGATTGTCTGGAGAGCTTGAGCTGGTTGGTGTATCTGCTTTGAATGGAACTGGCACGCTTCACACTTGGTTACTTGTGCAGTTGCATCCTGGAGGGCTTCTGGCCAGAAGAAACCTTGCCGGAAAGCTTTGCCGGCAAGTGCTCTTGCGCCAATGTGGTGACCACATATGCCTCCGTGTATCTCTGCCAATAGCTTCTGTCCATCTTCCCGGCAAATACACTTCAATTTCACACCGTTGAGTCTTCTTCTGTACAGGATGTTGTCAACAAACTGGTACATACTTGACTGCCGGGCTACTCTTTCCGCTTCTTCTTGCTCTTCGGAAGTTCTCCTGTCTCAAGGAAATGGACGATCTCTTGTGCCCGTCTTTGGAGCCTGCGGCTCGACAACAAGGACTAAAGGCACATCTGCCGCTGCGGGAACATCAGCTTCTACGGCAAGAACTTGCGGCTCAGCCGGAGCTTGATGATCCCCGACAAGCTTGTCGGAGCAAAACTTGTCGGGAGCGTTTGCTTCAACGAAACAAACCCTAGGGCTTGTCGGAGCAGACTGCTCATTAGCGATATCTGCCTTGATTTTGGGGACTTTTTTGGCGGCGGCTTCAGGGAGCTCTGCCGAAAAGTAATCACCAGAAACCAACTTTCTCTTCTTGCTCTGTCCGGTTGATGGTGTTACAGTTGGTTGAGTCAGCTTGAGCACAAAAATTCCTGGTTCCACAGGTAACTTGAGTGCGGCGCACTTTGACAGGCCATCAGCAATATCATTCTGAGCTCTTGGAACATGTTCCATTTGCAGGCCTTCAAAGTGCTCTTTTAGCTTTCTCACTTCATCAACGTAGGCTTCCTTCAACGGACTCTGATAATCTTTGTTTACTTGGCGGACGATAAGCTGCGAGTCACCCCTGACAATAAGCTTTTTGATCCCAAGGTCCACTGCAATCCTGAGACCGGCAAGCAAACCTTCATACTCTGCAGTATTATTTGTTGCTTGCTCCTTGGGAAAGTGCATTTGTACTATGTACTTGAGGTGCTCTCCGGTGGGTGTGATAAGCAGCACGCCGGCACCGGCGCCTTGCAGTGAGAAGGCACCGTCAAAATACATCAGCCACTCCTTACTTGCTTCCTTGACGGGGATGCTCGTCTCTGGAATATCTTCATCTTGCATTGGCGTCCATTCTGCTATGAATTCTGCCAATGCTCTGGTTTGGATAGTTGAAGTGCTTTCAAACTTGAGGCCAAAGCTTGACAGTTCCAGTGCCCACTCGACAATCCTGCCTGTTGCTTCTGGATTTTGCAATATCCTTTTCAGCGGAAAGCGAGTGACAACTGTTATCTCATGTGCTTGGAAGTAATGGCGCAGCTTTCTCGAGGCCATGAGGAGGCCGAAAAGCAGTTTCTGCACACCAGAATACCTTGACCTAGCCCCCTGCAGAAGGGAACTGACAAAGTAGACTGGGCGCTGCACCATCCTTTTCTGCATCTTCTCGCAATCCTGCGCAGATTCGTCCTTGTCGGGACCAGAGCTTGACGGCGAAGCCCCCTGCTTGTCGCTGGATGCATCTGCCTCGGTTGCCGGCTCCTCATCTTCTTCCCTTTCCGCTACTAACGCAGCACTAACCACTTGATTGGTTGCCGCTATGTATAGCAGCAACTTCTCTTGTGGCCTAGGTGCGACAAGTATTGGAGTGGAAGATAGGTACCTCTTTAAGTCCTGCAGCGCAGCCTCCGCTTCGGGAGTCCATTTCATTGGACCTGCCTTTTTCAAAATCTTGAAAAATGGCAGGGCGCGCTCAGCTGACCTAGAGATAAACCTGCTGAGAGCAGCCACGCAACCGGCAAGCCTTCTTACATCCTTGACGCACTTTGGTGCTTCAATCTGCTCAATGTCCTTGATCTTGTCGGGATTGGCTTCAATTCCCATTTGAGACACGAAGAACCCGAGAAGCTTGCCGGAAGGGACTCCAAACACGCACTTCTCGGGGTTGAGCTTGAGGTTGATCTTGCGCAGATTTGCAAAGGTCTCATCTAAATCTTGAACCAGAGTTGTTTTGTCCTTGCTCTTGACCACTATGTCATCCATGTAGGCTTCTACATTTCTGTGCATTTGCGGCTCAAAAGCATCATGGACTACTCTTGCAAACGTTGAACCAGCATTCTTCAAACCGAAAGGCATCCGTATGAAACAGTATGTGCCACATGGTGTAATGAATCAAGAAATGGAAGCAAATCACATCCAGCTGTGGAGTCAACAATCTGGCTATACGCGTCAAGGGAAACGGGTCTTTGGGACAAGCTTTATTAACATCCGTGAAGTCAATACAAAGTCTCCATTTCCCATTTGCTTTGCGTACAACTACCGGATTGGCCAACCACGTGGGATGGAGCACTCCTCTGACAAGGCCTGCTGCTTCCAACTTCTTGATCTCTTCTGCAATGAACTCTTGGCGCTCCACTGCCTGTTTCCTGACTTTTTGCTTGACGGGCCGCGCATGAGGACAGACAGCTAGGTGGTGCTCAATCACTTTCCTAGGAACACCGGGGATGTCAGACGGTTGCCATGCAAACACATCGACATTCGCCCGCAGGAAAGCAACGAGCGCGCCTTCCTATTTAGGGTCAAGCGTGGCACTGATGGTGAAGGTACCACCAGTGCCGTCCTCCTTGGCGGGTACCTTCTTGTTCTTCGGCGGAGCTGCCATCATCTTCTTGCACTTGCCGATGGAGCTCGATGGTGTGTCCTCGACGGTAGCGCAGCACTCCGAAGAGGTGCGCTTGCCGGAGTGGGCATCAGAGCTCTTGCCGGACAAGGTGGTCTTCTTCTTCCCCCCGGGAGCTTCAGTGGCAAGTGGTTTGCTATCCGTGGCGGCTGCTGCATCCCGGTAAATCTTGTCGGCGCAGATAAGCGCATCCTTCTTGTCGCCATGGACAGAAATGACGTTTATCGGGCCGGGCATCTTGAGTAGGTTGTATGCATAATGAGAGGCTGCCATGAACTTGGCGAGTGCTGGACGGCCAAGTATCCCATTGTAGGGCAATGGGAAGTCAGCAACGTCGAATGTGACCCTCTCAGTCCTGAAATTCAGCTCGCTGCCAAATGTTACCGGCAACGTAATCTTCCCTTTCGGCTTGCTCCTTCCTGGGTTGATTCCTTGGAAAGTGCCAGTTTCTTCGAGCTCGCTGTCAGGGATTTGAAGCTTCTGGAGCACTGCAGAGGAGATCAGATTCAAGCCGGCCCCGCCGTCAACCAACACCTTAGTGACCTTGAGGTTGCGGATAGTTGGTGAGACCAACATCGGCAAGCACCCGACCGCAGTTATGCGATCAGGGTGGTCCTCAATATCGAAGATGATGGGCGTGTTGGACCACTTCAGAGGCCTGCGTGACTCTACGGATGGTTCTGCTGCATTAACCTCACGCATCCATTGCTTGAGTTGGCGGTGCGAGGTATGCAGAGAAGCACCACCGTCAACGCAGAGGACCTCCGTTGCTTTCAAACTCCCCGCTCATCGCCTTCATCGCCTTCCATGTCTTCGTCGTCATCATCGTCTTCATCCTTGTCGCGGCGCGGGGAGGTCTGTCTCCTTGCGGCCATTGGCCTTGCCGCGCGTCCTCCCCCGGCCGGTCTCTTCTTACTAGCTGCACCAAGCACCTTCCTGGGCCTTCTCCTTGTCTACGCCGCCGTACTCAGCCTTCTGCAGTTCAACAAGCTGCTCGACTTTCTTGCAGCTCTGGAGGTCGTGGCCCTTGGTGCGGTGAATCTTGCAGTACTGCTTGTTGGAGCTGTCCTGCTTGTCGGCGGCCGCCACGGCTTGGCGGTCGGCGTCAGCGGCAACCTCCTTGCCGGAGCCGCCAACCTTAGCCTTCTTGGCGTCACCTCCGTTGTCGGACTGCTCGACAACTAGTACCTCTTTGCTTTTCTTCTTCCTATTGTTCCGCCGCCGGCTCTTCTTTGCCGGGGCGGTCTCATCACTGTCAGATTCTGCTCCTACATTCTCTCCTGGGAGTCTTCTCCCTTCCTCAGCACGTGCACACTTGTCGGCCAAGGCATACAGCTCACTGACGTCCTCGACTTTGCACATCGCCATCTCCTCCCTCATCCTGCGGTTCCGCATGTTCTGATGAAACGCGCTGATCACCGCGGCAGGGTGGACATCTGGGATGTTGTAGTGCACATGACTGAATCTCTGGATAAACTTGCGCAGGGACTCCCCTTCCTTCTGGGCAAGCAGGTGAAGGTCACTCTCTTGGCCATGAGGTTTGTGGCCGCCTGTGAAGGCGCCGACAAAATGATGGCACAAATCTGCCCAAGAAGATATGGAGCCGTCCGGCAAGTGCATGAGCCAAGACCTGACGTTTGGCTTGAGCACCAGAGGGAAGTAGTTGGCGAGGATCTTGTCGTCTCGTCCCCCCGCGTCCTGCACCGCGATGGTGTAGATGCTGAGGAACTCTGATGGATGCGTCCTCCCATCATACTTCTCTGGCACATCTGGCTTGAAGTTTTTCTTGTCGGGCCACTGGACTTGCCGCAGCTCACGAGTGAACGCAGGGCAACCTACCGCGTACGGCAAGTCGCCTGGTTCCCCTGGCGCATGCATGTCAACAGCGGGCCCGGCGCGCTGGTCGGACTGACGCCGCGCTTCTCTTCGGCGCTCGATGCGAGTTCGAGCGTCTTCTTGTTGCCGTTCTTGAAGAGCTTGGCGTTGATCACGGCGAGCTCGTGGATCCGACGACGCGGTGGAGTCGCTGTCGAGGTGGATCCGAGGAGCTGGTGATCTTGGCCTTCTGGCTGGGGAGTGCATGGTGGTCGCACCCCCATAGGTCTCGTCACCACCGGCTCGTGCCTTGTCGTCCCGCCGCGGCAAGGACGCTGTTGGTTGCCGCGGAACGTCTCCGTTGGCAAAGCCGATGAGACTCTGGATTGTGGCCCTCCAACGGCCGACCGCGCCAAAGATGTCGGGGAAGCTGATCGTGTCCCACGAACACCTATGGGACCTAGTCCCTTGTGGTTCAGAGGGGGCGGAGAATGCACAAAGAGCGGATCGAGGCGATGCACACGAGAAGATTTACCCAGCTTCGGAGCTCTCCGGAGATATAATACTCCTACTGCTGCTTGGTTGATTGTATTGTGTTCTTGCTAGGGAGCAATGAGAGCTACAAAACCTAGCCTGAGTGAGTGTGGTCTCGAATGAGTCGAATGAACCGAACGAGCTGAACCGAACCCTTTCTACGTTGCACATGGGCCTCCTTTTATAGGCTCAAGGGGTCACCATAGGTGGCAACGCAGATGAGGGCAAAAATGGGAAAACAGTAGTTGGTACACCAACTTGTACAAAGGTCTGATGCTTTATACCTAACTCTGTCGGCAAGGGACAAGAGTAATAAATGCCCGTCCCTGTCGCCTAAACAGTGCAACAGGGACTGTGAAGTGCGCCTTCGTTTGCCACGATGGTAGCTTGTCAGCGCCGCTTATCGCTGCTCCCCGCTGGCTGCACAGCCCTTCGACACGCGTGCCTGGAATAGCCCCATGGCGACACGTTGGCGGATGAGCTGGAGCGGAGATGAAGAGAGGTTTCCTGCCGCGGCAAGCATCTTGCCGCGGCTGAATCCCTGTCGCAGTTGGGAGCTTATCGCTCAGCAAGCCTTCCCGGCAAGCTCCTCTTGCCGGGGTCTTGTTTCCTTCGTGCCTTGAGTGGCCTTCCCGGCAAGCTCCTCTTGCCGGGGCCTTGATTACTTTGTTCTTGAATGGCTCCGAAGGAGCCACGGAGGATTTTGACGGTCACCAGGCCAGCCCTGCCACGGGGTGCTGCAACTGCCCGTGCACGAGTTCGGGGTACTAGGGTACCCCTACTCTAGTACACCGACACTCTGTGTAACCCTAACCCTATTCGGTGTCTATATAAACCGAAGGGTTTTAGTCCGTAGGATGAACAACAATCATACCATAGGCTAGCTTCTAGGGTTTAGCCTCTCTGATCTCGTGGTAGATCTACTCTTGTACTACTCATATCATCAATATTAATCAAGGAGGAGTAGGGTATTACCTCCATCGTGAGGGCCCGAACCTGGGTAAAAACATCATGTCCCTTGTCTCCTGTTACCATCCGCCTAGACGCACAGTTCGGGACCCCCTACCCGAGATCCGCCGGTTTTGACACTGACAGACACCTCCCTCTGTCGCATAGGAAGGCGCGCCCGACGCCCTCTTCGAACAAGGCTCGGGGGCTCTCTCCTGGAGGGCCACCGACTTTGCTAAGATCACGAGGGAGGCGCTCGGGCACCACTTGGAGGCGTGTTTCAAAGAACGTTTCCCTCAGGAAGGAGCAAGGCAAGGAGGGCCAAACCCTCAGGAGTTCGTCAACAAGATCATTCAGGAGCTGCAGGAGTCAAGAGTCATGAGTGGCAGCCGCCGCTTACCCGCCGTAGCTCCGCATCCAGGCGAGGATGGTAGGCTGCGCGTCTGCATCGACATACCAGGGTTCAACCGGGCCGCCTCTCACGAGCGCCTCTGTCCCTCACGCGTGGGGCGCTATGAAGGTCCACCCCACAGCTATGTTCGCATGCCTTACGGCTTGCCGAATGCGGCTGCCGCGCGCCAGCGACTCATGAGGAGCATCCTGGAGGCTCAAGTCACTAGTAGAAAAAGGGCCTATAGTCCCGGTTGGTGAGGGCCTTTAGTCCCGGTTCATGAACCGGGACTAAAGGGTCGGTACTAATGCCTCGATTTTTAGTCCCGGTTCAATCGAGCAGGGACAGATGGGCCTCCACGTGGCACATCCGGCTGAGCCCGAGCGGGAGGGCCTTTGGTCCCGGTTGGTGGCACCAACCGGGACCAATAGGCATCCACGCGTCAGCATTTCTATGGTTGTGGTTTTTGTTTTTTTTAAAAGGGGGGGGGGGGTTGGGGGGTTTTGGGGTGTTTCATATATTGTGCTATAGCTAGCTAATTAATAGAGAAAAGTGTCCTCTCTTTTGTCCGTGCTTGGTCAACGCTACGTACTATACATACGTATAGAGAGGACTAGCTAGTCACGCTAGCTAGCTAGTAATTAAGCAAACAGAAGATCGTCATGAACATATATGCATACAGAGAAGTGATATCGACCACCTCTCCTTCTCCAGAGAGATTGGCCGAACAACAAGTTCTCGTATATCTATCCGACACTACGGCTACATATATACAATAATTATCTTTTACAAATATATAATCTCCTAACATACGGACGCGTGGTCCACATAGTATTCTCCGTCTTCAGCGATCACGTGGTCAAGAAAGAATGCCGCCAATTCCTCTTGAATTGCTCGCATGCGATCTGGTGCTAGGAGTTCATCCCGCATTCGAAACATCTAATTTTAAGAAAGGGGTCAATACATACATACATACATACATATATATATATATATATATATATATATATATATGAATGAATGAAACTCAACACAAATGATGGTAATAAAATAAAATTGTGAATATTTTTATTTACGCACTTCATATTGTTTGTCGGAGTAGCCCGCTCACACAGGTCGTGGTTATGTGGACTCGCATAAACATAGTATCCACAGAAATCATTCCCTTGTTCCTGCCACAACCACTTTACAAGAAATAGAGGTCAATCAAACTGATAATTAGCAAGCATGCTAAATGGTATTGATGAAACTAGCGCTTGAATCACTAGGACATGCGTGGAATATGCTACTATATAGTACTTACTTTCGGGTGTCTAAATTGCAGCTTCTTCGGTAGTCCCGGAGCTTTTTTGGTGAATTTTCTCCAAGCCCTGCCATACAAAGAAAACAATTAATTGATATCGAAATGAACAAAGTTGCTGATATGGTGGAGAATGATCGATTTAACTTACTTCTTGAGCATTTCAGTCATGTCCGATACTCCTTGGGATCTTTTCGCTTGGAGTCTAAGACAGTTACTAGTCCCTTCTCAAGCTTAATCTCTAGGAGAATATAGTGGTAGCTGCGCACACATGCATAACTCATCAATATTACATTAATATAACCTGGACTAATAAGGAAGCCGAATATGCCACAAGACAGTAACACTCACTTGAAGTTGTAAGGAAAGAGTATTATATCTTTGTGTTCATTTATTACCAACGATTGTAGCAAGTTGGCCTCGGTATTTTCTTTACGAAATTCAACCTCAGATTTATCTATGAGATATGTGTTAATGAACCCAATATCACCCACTTGTCTTTTCTTCAATTCGGCGATCTTCAATATGCATAATATAGTGAGGATAATTATATATACATGCAATGAAAGGGCTGAGTTATATAGAGAGACTTAATGATGAAGTAGTACTACTTACGAGATAGTAGCGGTGACCGTTGCTTTATCGAGGCCAATTGATTGAAAACTGATAGAACTCCTCAAATGGAATAGGCAACAGTTCAATTCCGTGGAGGTCATGCTCCTTTTAACTCTCACATACAAAGTACTCCTCCCCTCGGACTCTTTGCAGGTTTTCATGTACCAATCATGCAATCTTCGCATCATCGTTGATAGAGAACTTTCATCTTTGACGAGAGGCTTCCCGTACTCGTATCTTTGTATCTGCACCTCCAAGAAATCATAATGTACATCGTCGGGCTGCTAATCTGTAGGATTGCCATAACCGGGCACCATCCTCGGATCGACGATGTCTCTAGCAGGCACCTTGAGCGAGGGGCACGATTGCTTCGCTTGTTTGCCGAGCTGGGAAATTTGTTTCCCAGCTCGTCATTCTTTCATCCTTTGATCACTGACAGTACTTCCCGACCTCTCCGCTTCGGCAAATTCCTTTCCAATAATGCGCTCATAGTTGCCTTTCGCGGAGACTTGGGTGGTTTTGTCGGGGCAGCAGTGTGCTTCGCTTTCACGGATCTACCTTCTCCTCCGGAGGTGGATGTCTCTTTGATTTCAACCCTTGAAACCAGTCATCCACTTCGTGCATGCGATCTTCGCGTTTTCCTCCTCGCTCCTCTCAGACGGTAACTTCTGCAGAGTCTTGAGAGAAGGACCGAATCTGTATCTCCTCCCGCCTTTGGCTGTCTTGCTAGACGCCCGGAAGCGAGCGGGCGGATGTCTTCTTTCCTTGCTTACGAGGCGGAGGAGAAGGACTACGACGTGCGGAGCAGCCGGAGCGGTGGCGGGTCTCTTCCGCCCTTGCCGACGAGGCGGAGAAGGAGGAGGCTGGCTGCTCGGGCGCCTGGTGCAGGCGGAGAAGGAGGCGAGTGCCGCCACGCCGCCGGAGAAGGAGCCGCCGAGTGCCCTGATCGTCACTCGCCGGAGGAGGAGGCGGTGGAGGAGGCGGAGTGCCCTGACTCGCCGGAGGAGGAGGAGGAGGTGGAGGCGTCGATTCGGAAGGTTGATGAGATCCTTCCGCCATAGGCATGGAGTCTTGAGCGAGAACCCAGCCGATACTCCCCTTCGCGGTAGGGTGGTCAAGCCGGAGGTTCTCAAATCCCTCCGTTATTTCATCAACCATCACCTTAGCATATCCTTCTGGAATCGGCCGGCAGTGAAAAGTTGAGTCGGGTTTAGTAGGATAAACAGAGCCAATAGCCGCCTTGACCTTCAAATTGCTCCGTTGCGCCATAAGGTGGCAATTTTCAGCATCCATGATAGCATCCACGGGATAGCTGGCAGGAGCCGTCAAGGCATGCTGCTCAGCTGAAGCAGCTCGGTGGAAGCCACGCTGCTTCTCCGGCTGAGATGGCGGGTAACCGGGGAAGCTTGGCAGGTCGCTTGCTGCGATCTGCTGCTTCTCATTCCTCTTCTCGTTCCTCTAGCCCCATTACCCTTTCGTGCAGCGCCTGCATTTGGCTCTGCTCCAGTTTCTTCCTCCTCTCATGGGTTTTGTAACCCCCTGCGTCCGAAAATCCAGCCTTCCACGAAACGGAGCCTGGCGTGCCTCGTGTCCGTCCAGGGTGCTCAGGATTCTCGAGGGCCATTGTGAGCTCGTCCTTCTCCCTATCTGGAACGAACTTCCATTGCTGCGTTGCTTCGATATATTGCTGAAGCCTCTTGACTGGTATGTCCAATTGTTCGTCCGTCCAAATGCACTTCCCTGTTATAGGGTCCAAGGATCCGCCGGCCCCGAAGAACCAAGTCCGGCAACGGTCTGGCCAGTTCATTGTCTCGTTCGACCCCTTTATCAAGCGAGATCATTCTCAGCCTTGGCCCACTTAGGCAGGCTCACGAGGTAGCCACCTGACCCCGTGCTATGGTGAAGCTTCTTCTTCGCAGGATTTCTCTTGTTTGTCGCTGACATCTTTTTACTCTTTTCCGATGTCTTGTAGGCCACAAATGAGGGCCACTCATCTCTGATCTTCTCATATTTGCCCTTGAATTCTGGTGTCTCATTTTTTTCTACATACGTATTGAGTTCTTTCTTCCAATTCCTGAATAGTTCTGCCATCTTCTTAAGAGCAAAAGACTTGATTAATGGCTCTATTACTGGCTTCTCCGGATCATCCTCTAGCGGTAGGGTAAAATTTGACTTCAGCTCAGTCCAAAGATCATTTTTCTGCATATCATTGACATAAGACGCCTCATGGTCTTCGTTCTTAGGCTTATACCATTGGTGGATGCTGATCGGGATCTTGTCCCTAACGAGAACCCCGCACCGAGCAACAAATGCCTTCTTTGTCCGGTAGGGTTCAATCGGTTGGCCGTCATGCGCGATTTGTATGATCTCAAACTTTTCATCCGAGCTCAACTTTTTCTTGGGCCTCGTCTCTTTACGAAGTTGTGCTCGATCCGGAGGGCTAGAAAAAGAACAAAGACGAGAGTTAATTAATATGTGTACATACCAAAACAAAGGCGAGAGCTAGTCGGCCACAGGCTTAACTAATATATATACCTGGCGGACTCGGTTTGGTGATCACCGGAGCCGTCCTCACGGTCTACTTCTTCACCCTCTCCTTCTTGCACCGGCATTGGGTCATCGGAGCCATGTAAATCATAGCCAGCTGCTTCTTCACCCTCTCCTTCCAGACCATCGGTGTCGTTGAGAAACAACAACGAAAGCGTATCGCATCACTTCCTTGTGCGATTATGTCCCTCAACAACGCTTCTTGTGCTTCGTCTCGGGGTGTCCATAGTTTCTACAAATATTTACAACATGGCAATTATTATTCAAACATGACAGATATGGATATATTAGTGGCAAACGTAGAACTAGCTAGCTAATCACAATAAGGAATCATATTAGTGGCCTCGACGCTGCTTCTCTAGGGTTTGGGGTGGCCTCGACAACTTTTCAAGGTTTAGGGGGTGGCCTCGAGAACGCTTCAAGGAGGGGGTAGTATCGACCCCCCCCCCCACGTGTTGAAGCTATCGAGAGGGGGTCGGTGTTGAACACTACATCTATGTCCCACAAGTGACGTGGGCATCGACGCCCGCGGTAGGGTAGAGGGTCGTGGATCGCCGAGCGGTCGAGGTCAAGGGTCGAGGATCGCCGAGGTCGGGAGGTTGCCTAGTGTCAAAGCGATTCAACAAAACAATGTCTTCATCATTAGGTGAAATGTAGGTGCATCTTTGATGCAAGCTCTCAAAGTTATTTTGGAGCGGAGTCCCAGATAGGATAATTCACTTTTTGGTAGAAAGTTCAGCAAGAACCTTCCGAATATCGTTATTTGAAAGGCCTTTGCTGAGATTCGCATAAAAGGCAAATTATCCTATCCGGACTCCATTCCGTATCAACTTTGGGGACTTCGCACCATCATGCCATGGTTACTTCCGGCTAATGATGAAGCCATGGATTTCTTCAATACATTGACACTATAGGAACCCTCGACCACTGAAACCTTCGACCCTTGACCCCTTAACGACCCTCGACCCTCTACCCTAGTTCCCGACCCTCGACCCCTCGGCGATCCTCGACACCCTCGTTATATCGACAACGACGCAACATACATATACATGGGAAAATAATGTTATCGTGGAGGGGGTATCGGTACCCCCCCCCCTCGTGTCAAAGTTTCTTCGTTCTCCTCTAGTCCTGTCTTTCTTCTTCTCCTCTTCTTTTTCTTCTGATCCCTCGAGAAAGGAAAATAAGGAAAAGGAAGAAAAGAGGAAGAAGGAAGAAGGAAGAAGAAGAAGAAAAGAAGAAGAAAAAAGGAGAAGAAAGAAAGAATAGAGAAGAAGAAAAATAGAATTTTTTTCTATTTTTCTTCTTCTCCTCTATTCCTTTCTTCTTCTCCTCTTCTTCTTCTTTCTTCTTCTTCTTATATATTTCTCCTCTTCTTCCTCTCCCTCTTCTTCTCCTTTCTTCCTCTTATTATTTCCTTTTCCTCTCATTCTTTTCTTCTTCTTCCTTCTTAAAAATACATGAAGTAGTATTGCCTAATTCATTGTTCATATGAATATACAAACATTTGCATATTTACAATAATTAATATCACCAGAAAATCTATGAACAGAAAAAAAATCCTAATTTTTCTAAAAAACTATCTTTTGCATTGTTCACATACACATATACATTATAGCCACATACACATATACATCACGTATGAACAAAAAAAATAAAACATAAAAAAATAGAGCATAAAAATAAAAAAGAGCTTAAACATTATATATATATATATATGAAAAAATTAAAGAAATAAAAAGAGCCGGGCGGCGGCTCACAACACAAGGCGAGGCGGCTAGGGCGGACGGGAGGGGCGGCCAGCGACGGGCGACGAGGAGCGGGCGGCGACCGAGCCCAGAAAGGGGAGCTTGAGGCGACGGCGGGCGGCGAGGGCGCCGGCGCTGGGGCGGACGGGCAAGGGCAGGGCGACGGGCGAAAGCACGGGCAGGCGCTGGGCGACGGCGACGAGCACGCGCAGGGCGGGGCGACGGGCGACGGGCGAAAGGTGGGGCAGCCTGACGCATCGCCGGGCGAAGTTCGGGCAGCCGGGCGGCGCTGTCGGGCGGGAATCGCGGCGATGAAATCTGAAAACGCCAAAGGTTTGGTCCCGGCACGAACCGGACTAATGCCTTTAGTCCCTGGTGCCACCAACCGGGACCAAAGGCCAATTTTCAAGAGCCCAAAGGGCGGAAGCGGCGTTTGGTCCCGCAGGCACCAACCGGGACTAAAGGGGGGCATTAGTCCCGGGTCGTGGCACCAACCGGGACCAATTCCCCCCTTTAGTCCCGGTTGGTGCCACCAACCGGGACCAAAGGCCTTGTGCTGCCCCGCGCCCAAAAGTTTAGTCCCACCTCGCTAGTTGAGAGGGCTCGAGAGTGGTTTATAAGCGCTGCGCCCACCCTCTCGAGCTCCTCTCAACTGCAGGCTTTCGGGCCTAATCTGTCACTAGCTATGTGCCTGTGGGCCTACTTAGCCTCCTGCGGGCCTGAATCCTGGCTAATATAGGGTTTCTAGTCGAATTCAGGCCGTTGGGGCCCAGTAGGCGGCACTATTTTTTTCCAGTTTTTTTGTTTTGTTTTCTGCATTATTATTTATTTTTTGTTGTTTTTTGCTTTATTTTTTTAATTCTTTTTGCTTTTAGTTTTAGAAAAATTATAAACTTTACGCTAGTGCCATTAGTTTTCAAATTTGAAAACTCTTTTTTTGTTTTCTTTGTTGCTTTATTTATTTTATTTTGTTTCTTTGTTGCTATTTTTATTTTTTTTTTAGTTTTTTGTTCTGTTTTCTGCATTATTTAGTTTTTGTTGTTTTTTGCTTTATTTTCTAATTCTTTTTTCTTTTAGTTTTAGAAAAATTATAAACTTTCTGTTAGTGCCATTAGTTTTCAAATTTGAAAACTCTTTTTTGTTTTATTTGTTGCTTTATTTATTTTATTTTCTTTCTACTTACAATACTTATTGTTGCTATTTTTATTTTTTCAGTTTTTTGTTCTGTTTTCTACATTATTTATTTTTTGTTGTTTTTTCTTTATTTTTTTAATTCTTTTTGCTTTTAGTTTTATAAAAATTATAAACTTTCTGTTAGTGCCATTAGTTTTCAAATTTGAATTTTTTTTTGTTTTCTTTGTTGCTTTATTTATTTTATTTTGTTTACGCTTACAACAAAAGCGGTGTGTAGAGGGCGGGCTTATAAACTTGTGTGAGCGCCCTTGATTTGGCGAGGTTTTCAAATTCATAGTTTTCAAATGAACTCTGAAAAAGATGGCATAGCATGTGCATGTACAAAGCGGACAATGGTATCATACTAAATGCATTACAAAGTTGGCATGGTATCATCATAATAGTTGCGGGAGAAAGTCTTCACTTTTTCTTCGCTTGTGTCGCTTTGCTTATTGCGCCAGTAACCATGGATAATCTTCATCGCTTATCGGGATGCTTGGGTCAGCCTTGACTTTGAAGGAATTTCATGAAACTTTTCATACTCTTGAGACATGTCATCTTGCCCTCCACTCCCGGGATATCCCTTTTTCCCGAAAGAACTATGTGGCGCTTTGGCTCATTGTATGATGTATTTGCTTCCTTATCTTTTCTTTTCCTCGGCCCGGTAGACATGTCCTTCACATAGATAACCTGTGCCACAAGATTGGCTAGGACGAGCGGTTCGTCGGTGTACCCAAGATTTTTCAGATCCACTGTTGTCATTCCGTCTTGTGGGTCTACACATACCCGCCTCTGACAGATTAACCCACTTGCACTTAAACAAAGGGACCTTAAAATCTACTCCGTAGTCCCATATGTCTACTATGTAACCATAATATGTGTCATTTCCCTTGTCGGTTGCTGCATCAACGCGGACACCGCTGTTTGGGTTGGTGCTCTTTTCATCTTGGTCAATCGTGTAAAATGTATTCCCATTTATCTCGTATCCTTTCCAAATCATTACAGTCGAAGATGGTCCCCTGGACAACAAGTACAGCTCATCACAAATAGTGTTGTCACCTCTGAGACGTGTTTCCAACCAACTGCTGAAAGTCCTGATGTGTTCACATGTAATCCAATCGTCGCACTGCTCCGGGTGTTTGGAGCGCAGACTGTTCTTGTGTTCATCGACATACGGGGTCACCAAGGTAGAGTTCTGTAGAACTGTGTAGTGTGCTTGAGACCAAGAATATCCGTCCCTGCATATTATTGAGTCCCTTCCAAGCGTGCCTTTTCCAGTCAGTCTCCCCTCATACCGTGATTTAGGGAGACCTATCTTCTTAAGGCCAGGAATGAAGTCAACACAAAACCCGATGACATCCTCTGTTTGATGGCCCATGGAGATGCTTCCTTCGCCTAAGCGATTCTGAACATATTTCTTTAGGACTCCCATGAACCTCTCAAAGGGGTACATATTGTGTAGAAATCTGGGCCCCAGAATGACAATCTCGTCGACTAGATGAACTAGGACGCAAGGCGTCATGATATTGAAGAAGGATGGTGGGAACACCAGCTCGAAACCGACAAGACATTGCGCCACATCACTCTTTAGCGTTAGTACGATTTCTGGATCGATCACCTTCCGAGATATTGCATTGAGGAATGCACATAGCTTCACAATGGCTAATCGGACATTTTCGGTAGAAGCCCCTCAATGCAACCGGAAGCGATTGCGTCATAATCACGTGGCGATCATGAGACTTTAGGTTCTGGAACTTTTTCTCCGCATATTTATTATTCCCTTTATATTCGACGAGAAGCCGGTCGGGACCTTCATCTTGAGCAGGCATTGAAAGAATATTTCTTTCTCTTCTTTCGTAAGAGCGTGGTGGAAGGACCTTCATACAGCTTCGGAGGCATGCCCTCTTTTTCGTGCAAGCGTTGCAGGTCCTCTCGTGCCTCAGGTGTATCTTTTGTCTTCCCATACACGCCCAAGAAGCCTAGCAGGTTCACGCAAAGGTTCTTCGTCACGTGCATCACGTCGATCGAAGAGCGGACCTCTATGTCTTTCCATTAGGGTAGGTCCCAAAATATAGATTTCTTCTTCCACATGGGTGTGTGATTCTCAGCGTCATTCGGAACAGCTAGTCCGCCGGGACCCTTTAAAAAGATTACGTGGAAATCATTGACCATAGCAAATGCGCGATCACCGATGCGCATGGCGGGCTTCTTCGGTGATCTGCCTCGCCTTTGAAATGCTTGCCTTTCTTTCGACATTGATTGTTGGTCGGAAGAAATCGACGATGGCCCTGTGTACACATTCTTCCCGCAGCTTCCCGGTATATACTATCGGTGTCAAGTCAACAGTCGTGCATGCGTGGTATCCCTTGTTTGTCTGTCTCCGAAAGGTTCTTGAGAGCGGGCCAATCGTTGATGGTCACGAACAGCAACGCCTTTTAGGTCAAATTCCTCCTTTTGTGCTCTTCCCACGTCGTACACCGCTTTCATTCCACAGCTGTAAAAGTTCTTCAACTAATGGCCTTAGGTACACATCAATGTCGTTGCCGGGTTGCTTAGGGCCTTGGATGAGAAGCGGCATCATAATGAACTTCCGCTTCATGCACATCCAAGGAGGAAGGTTATACATACATAGAGTCACGGGCAGGTGCTGTGATTGCTGCTCTGCTCCCGAAAGGATTAATGACATCCGCGCTTAAAGCAAACCATATGTTCCTTGGGTCCTTTGCAAACTCATCCCGATACTTTCTCTCGATTTTTTCTCCACTGCGACCCGTCGTGGTGCTCTCAACTTCCCGTTTTCTTACGGTCCTCACTGTGCCATCGCATCAACTTGGCATGCTCTCTGCTTTTGAACAGACGTTTCAACCGTGGGATTATCTGAGCATACCACATCACCTTCAAGGAACCCTCTTCCTGGAGGCTCGCTATCAACATCACCGGGGTCATCTCGTCTGATCTTATACAGCAATGCACCGCATACCGGGCATGCGTTCAGATCCTTGTAGGCACCACGGTAGAGGATGCAGTCATTAGGGCATGCATGTATCTTCTCCACCTCCAATCCTAGAGGGCATACGACCTCTTTGCTGCGTATGTCTTGTCGGGCAATTCGTTATCCTTTGGAAGCTTCTTCTTCATTATTTTTAGTAGCTTCTCAAATCCTTTATCGTGCACAACATTCTCTACCTTCCACCGCAGCAATTCGAGTATGGTACCGAGCTTTGTGTTGCCATCTTACGCAATTGGGGTACAGCCCTTTTGTGATCCTCTAACATGTGATCGAACTTCAGCTTCTCCTTTTGACTTTCGCATTGTGTCCTTGCATCGACAATGACCGGCGGAGATCATCATCATCGGGCACATCGTCTGGTTCCTCTTGATCTTCAAGAGCTTAGCCGTTGCAGCACCATCGTGCACATCGTCAGTGCATCTTGATGTTCAAGAGCATCACCGTATTCAGGGGCACATAGTTGTCATCGTACTCTTCTTCCTCGCCGTCTTCCATCATAACCCCTATTTCTCCGTGCCTCGTCCAAACATTATAGTGTGGCATGAAACCCTTGTAAAGCAGGTGGGTGTGAAGGATTTTCCGGTCGAGTAAGACTTCGTATTCCCACATATAGGGCATGGACAACACATAAAACCATTCTGCTTGTTTGCCTCAGCCACTTCGAGAAAATCATGCACACCCTTAATGTACTCGGAGGTGTGTCTGTCACCATACATCCATTGCCGGTTCATCTGCGTGCATTATATATAATTAAGTGTGTCAAAAATCATTACAGAACATCATGAGTAGATAATTAAGTGACCAAATTAATAGAAGTTCATCATCACATAAAAACCAAAGTACATACATAGTTCTCATCTAACAACATAAAGCTCTGCCGAGCATCTAAATTAATTGAACCATACATTGAAACTATGTAAAACATTTCAATGCGAAAACAAATGCGATCATAATCGCAACCAAGGTAACAACTGATCCAACGGCATAATGATACTAAACCTCGGTATGAATGGCATATTTTCTAATCTTTCTCATCTTCAAGCGCATTGCATCCATCTTGATCTTGTGATCATCGGTTTACATCCGCAACATGCAACTCCAATACCATCTTCTCCTCCTCAAGTTTTTTTTTATTTTTCCTTCAAGAAATTGTTTTCTTCTTCAACTAAATTTAACCTCTCGACAATAGGGTCGGTTGGAATTTCGGTTCAACAACCTCCTAGATAAATAAAATCTATGTCACGTTGGTGGCATAATTTTCATAAACAATAAATGAACCAATAGTTATGAAAAGATAATATATACCACATCCGAATCATAGGCAGGGGCCGAGGGCCGGCCAGGCGGATACCAAAACCATCACACTATATAAGATGCAATAATAAAAGTAAGAAAACAATACAAGTATCTATCTAAACAAACAAGTAATAATATTTTTCCTTTCGTAAAGAAGATAAGAACAAGAGGCTCACTGCACGGTGGTGCCGGCGATGAGATCGGCGGGTGATCGGCATTTACGATGAAGGCAGGGGGCCAGGCGTGACGGACCGCTAAACCTAGATAAATATTGAGGAAAATGGAGCTTGGCGGTCGAGCTTGGAGAGGAGAAACCTTAAGTAGTGTGGCTCGGGCATTCCATCGAACACCTTGTGTGCATAGGAGGTGAGCTAGAGCACCACCAAGCCCTCTCCCCTCGGCCGGAAAAAAGCAGGCGGTGTGCTCTGCTCTTGCACGAGGGGCTATATATAGGCAGCACCATTAGCCTCGGTTGGTGGGATGAACCGGGACAAAAGGGTAGCCGTTGGTCCCGGGTCATGCCACCAACCGGGACCCATAGTGGTGGGCCCGGAGCAGGACCATTGGTCACGGTTCGTCCCACCAACGGGACCAAAAGGTCCTGGACGAACCGGGACCAATGGCCCACGTGGCCCGGCCCGGCCCCAGGCTCACGAACCGGGGCAAATAGCTCCATTGGTCCTGGTTCTGGATTGAACCGGGACTAATGGGCTGAACTGGCCTGGACGAAAGCCCTGTTTTCTACTAGTGAGTGGCCAGGCGTTCCGCAGTCCTGGCGGAGATGGAGATGGTCCGCGAGGAGCCACCAGCGCCTCCGGAGCCTCCCGAGGCTCCTGGGCCCGGGGGCTCGTGAAGATTGGCTTCCATGGCGCCTGACGTCCGCTACTTCAGCATCCCTTCATCTCCAACATCACCAGGTGACGTCCTTCGAGTTTCATTTTCAGCTGGGAGCGCCCCCCAGGGCTGCATCATTCCCAGGCCGCGTGGGTCCTTCTCTACGGCATGCATCCCTTTTGATTCATGTTTCTAGCTTACTTTATTGGGGGCGCCCCTCGGGCTGCGTCATCCCCAAGTCGCTCGGGCCCGACCTAGCAATGTTCGCCTTATCTGCGCCTATCTAAATGGATTTGCTCCTTCGTGATTAACGTGTTTGACCTAATCGCCCGCTCGATTGACACCAACTGATGGAGCTGCTCCCTAACGGAACGACGCTTGCGCATGGGTCCGTCCCTGCAACATCGACAAACCTGAATGGCTGAGCTCTGGCCGAGGCAGCCCCGCAAGGCGCCAACTCGTCAAGCCTTCAGTGCCTCGTCACCCCTCCAGAGCAACCAACGGCTTACTGTCGATTGTCATTGCGAACTCTCGTTCTTCTTGTGATGAGCCTGCAGGATCTCTTCAGGGAGCAGCGTCAGGCGAGGCCTTCACGATGCCTCCTTCACTCTCGTCCGCGCGAACCGCATGCACGTTAAAGGGGGGGTACCTGAGCATCGCGACTCATGGCCTCCTACTGGCTCTCCAGCCCTCACCTCCTGGCCTTGTCCACGGTATCGCGACCTGGCATACCAGCGATGGCTGAGCGCGCTAGAGGGCCGGGACCCGAGGACGTAGAGCAGAAAGGGGAGTAAAGGCGAGCGGGAAGAGGCACGCGGGGACCTCGCTAGGCAACTCCTCAGCTCCCGATGCGCGGACCTAACGCCGCACCAAGAGGCGGTTCCTGACTCCCAAGATAAGTCATCCTCCAGAAATACTAGCTATCGCAGCACCGACCTCGCACCTAATGCAACCCCGTGTTAGCAACGTCACGCTCCTTTCTCACCGAACGATGGCTGCTTGAGCGCTAAAGGGACCTCCTGAGCATCGCGACTCAGGGGCTCTTACTGGACCCCGGGCCGCTCATCTCCTGGCCTTGACCACGGCATCGCGACCTGGCATACCAGCGACGGCTGAAGCCTGCGTTGGGACCGGGACCCGTCGGCGCAGAGCGTCAAGCCCTCGCGAGGTTCGAAAGGTGGAACCAAGCTAAGATGGGATGAGCATCTCGCACCACTTCACGACAAGGATCATATTAACAAACGGAACCGCAGGCATCTTACAAGCCCCCACGGGGTGTGTTCTTCGATTCCTCGTAGGAGAGCGCTAACTACCCGCGCCTCCGCAAGGAGACACCATCATCAACAGTGGGCCGCCAGGCACGGGCGCCAACCCCATCCAGATCACCGGCGCTGGAAGCCTGACGCGCCTGCCCGGCTCCGAGCGCGGTGCAAGCTCGGAGGCTCGTAGCTGTCATCGCTCGTCTCCGAAGTCGCGAAGAGCTCGGTGGAGTCGCTGGATCCTCCGACACCTCCGCTGACTGAGGAGCTGCTGGGGGAGCGGTCGGCGAGCCTAGTCCTCGCCAAGGCGGGGCCCCGGCCGCCTCTCTCAGGGAAGCACTCCAGCCGGCGTCCTTCCGCGTCGAAGACCTTGAAGAACATCAAGGAAGCGCCATCGTACTCCAGGTGGATCACGAGGGCGCCCCTCGTCTAGCAGACCCGGGCAATCTCGCCCCAGCCTCGGGTCATTAAGACCTTGCCCGGAGCGACGACCGCAACCTCCGCTCCGGTCGCAGGGGCGCAGCAGCCGGCATGCTGCAACCAGAGCTCCAGAGAGCCCCTCTGCGGAATCACGAAGGCGAAGGAGGGAGGAAGGCGAATCCAAGACTGAGGAGGCATGGCGGTGTGGAGCACAAGCTCTCGGGAGGAGCCCTCGGCATGGACTCCGGGAGGAACAACGCGCACCGCCGTGACCCGCCGACACCGACGGCGGCGTCGTCCGTGGCGCTCGGCGTCAACTTCTTCAGGGCCCTCAATTCGGGCGTACAAGGGCAGCGGGAACCCTGGCGGTGGCCACTCGTACCAGGGCCTCGACACCTCCTGCCGGGCGCCCTCATCTCGGCGGCAGAGGGCTAGCCGTTTCTTCGGCGGAAGCGGATCGGGACCCTCTCGGGGGGCCTTTCCTTTCTCTTCTGCAGAGAACCGGCGGATCGGAGCCATTGTCGCAATGTGGAGCAAGGGCAAGGATGGAGAAGAAGGTGAAGCAAGAAGAGATGGACTGGAAGGCTCGCGCCGTTCCGTACATATATCCGGGGGAGGTCAACCGTCAACCTCCACGATCACAGGTAATCATGACCCACTAAGCATGCAGGGACTTGTCAATTCGTGCAGTTGCCGAGGCGTCATGGGGAAGCAGGGACGCCCATGTCCAACCAACCGCCACGCGGCGCCCAAGGTCAAGAGCTGTTGGGGCCGCGCGCTCGCACTTGCCTCTTCGCTTCTCTGCTAAGCCAAGCCCAAGCGCGCCTTGGGCCCGGGGGCTACTGTCGGCGTTATGGGAACGGGGGTACCCAGACTTGCCTGCCTGCGGCGTGGCTCAAGGAGTGGCCCAGTACGGCCCATCTACATCAACACATGTTCAAGACCCTCGCGAGGGGCCAAGCCTCGCGGGGAGGACGACAGGAAGCTTCCTCAGGCACGGCCTCGTCAGGCTGGCTCGCGAGGAGGCGGAGAGACCAAGATGGGGTACCTCACGAGGTGCCCATGACGCAAGCCATGACGACCGAGGGCGCGAGGCGGGCACCAGCCCACGCAGTGTCCTCATTTACCCTTTGGTGCAAAGGAGGCAAGCGCAGGCCAAGGCATCAGGCAAAGGCAACCATTTCGGTGCAACAAGACCTAGACCAGCAGGAAGGCAGAACGGAGGTCATCGTGGAGCCCAAGCCGGCGTCACCGTCAGAGTCTTTGGCAGGTGAGGACCGACTTTAGTCAGGATAAGTGTACTAGATGTTCCCCTTCAAAATGGCCAATTGTTGGTTCCCTTCCCGCTCAATATTTGGGGTGAGGCCCAGGGCCTCTGCCTATAAATAGGACTAGCCACCCACATGGTAGGGGGGATCATGGAGCAGAGAGAGAGAGAGGCGATCGATCTCACCCAAGCAGTTCATCGCACCAGCCAAGAACAGACCCTCACGAGGCTGTTCTTCCCTTGTACTGTTCATCATCAGCCCCAGAGGCAATCCACCACACCACACACTGGAGTAGGGTATTACACCACAATGGTGGTCCGAACCAGTATAAACCTCGTGTCCTCTGTGTTGTTCTTCATGTAGTTTAGATCCTTGCGAGGCAACGAGACGCAGGTAGGTTGGAGGTGCGATCTCTGCGTGCACCCCAGAGTTCGAACCTAGAGGGTCTGCCGGAACCCGAAATCCGACACTTCTCGTTCCCTGCCATTCTGTGTTTCTTCCTCTTTCTCTGTGCCATGTTAAGTCAAGCCGACAAGAAAAACGAATAACAATTTAGTTTTTCAGAACAAATTGATGCGTGATGCAGATGAACTGAACTTTGATGTTAGACAACCACATGATAGGAGGATGTAATATGTATGAAAAACAGGACGGAAGAGATAACCATAACTATGATGTGTAAACTAAGAAGAAGACATTTCACCAAATTAGAAGCAATGCAATGGAAGGTAGACACCATATGAAAGATGCTACAAATATCGCTTCTCCGCCAAGTTAATAAAGTGTCTCAAAGATAAATGGCATTTAAACAAATGTGAAGCAAGATAAGAAATAAATCATATGCAAGATGCAAGCAACATCACACTACCATGTTAGAGGTCGCTCGTCATTAGTGCCATTGCATATTCACAGCATTGCATATTCACAGCTATGATGTGTAAACGAAGCAGAAGGCGTTTCAACAAATTAGAAGCAATGAAAGCTAGACACCATATGAAAGATGCAATGAATATCACTCTACCAAGTTAAAACTGTCTTGTCATAAGTGCCATTTCAACAAATTAGTAGTACAAGCTAGAAAATAATGTGAGATGTAACCTATATCACACTCCGAAGTCAAACGTGTCTTATGATAAGTGATTGTTGCAGGTTACACAACAAAGCAGTAATTTGATGTAAGAACATGGTGTGATAGATGATATTGTATGTTCTAGAAACAGGAACACGTGTCTTATTCAAGTATAATGTGTAAAGTAAGTAGATGGAATTCAACAAAATTAGAAGCAATACAAGCTAGACATCACACATAACATGCAACCACATATAATGATTGCCAAGTTAGAGGGAGCACCAGTGATGCTGCACTAGGGGAGACGTGCTCATCATAAACACAGCTTTGTTGAGTGTCTATGCATGTGTTGTCTTGGAATTCATCTTGGGGGTGTGGAAGAGTAGAAACTGTAGAGGCCCTCCGTTTGGAAGGAGCACCTTTATCCGCTGCCTTGCTAACTTCCTTCCGCTTTATTGATTTTGAATTGTCAAGTAAAACCGGCAAGAAAAAGCAATAAAATTCTCTCTTCAGAACTCATTCATGCATGATACTAACAATCACTACTTTGATGTAAGGCAAACACATGATACCAGGATGGAATATGTACGAAAAGTGGGACGGCATGGCATGTTCACAACTGTTTGTGTAAACTAAGAAGAAACCATTCCAGCAAATACGAAGCAATGCAAGCTAGACACCACATGAAAGATGCAACCAATATGACTCTGCCAAGTTAAAAGAGTCCCATCATAAATGGAATTTCAACAAATTAGACGCAGCGCATTCTATAAATCATATGAAAGATGCAACTAATATCGCACTGCATATACTAAAGGTGTCTCGTCATATTGATTGATGCGGGATAAAAAAAACAATAGTTTTATGTAAGGACATGCTTAATAGACAGATGTACTATGTACTAAATACAGGCAGGCATGTCACATTAACAGGTATAATGTCACATTTACATGAGTATAAGCTAAGCAGACTAGCACATGCCGTTTAACCAGATTGGAAGAATTACAATCTAGACACCATATGCAACATGCAACCACATATCACGCTCCCAAGTTAGAGCAAGCACCTGCGATGCTAGTGTAGGGGAAATGTTGTAATCAACTACAGAGCTACGTTCACTATCTTCATCTAGCATTTCTGTTTCTTGAGAATCATGTCGGGAGGCTAACGCTGCATTCTTTAAATGAGGAGTAGTCCCCTTGCCTGCATGCCTTGTCATAAGTGATTGATGAGGGATACACAAGAACATTAGTTTGATATAAGAAAATGGTTAATACACAGATGTACTAGTATGTACCAAAAACAGAAAGGCATGTCATATTCAAAGGTATAATGTGTAAGCTAAGCAGATGCAATTTAACCAAATTGGAAGCAATACAAGCTAGACATCCGGCTGGAGTGGTGAACATGATCATCTAGGACCTGAGAGCCTGGTGGGAGGCGGGCTGCTTCGCCACCATCACGGCTTTTTAGTTGGCTTCCAGGTGATGCCAGATTTGCTGGGCTTGTCACCTTCGGCCAAAGGCCCTCGACTAGCTATTTGTCTTCTGGTGCTCAACCGGATGGTGGTTCATGTAAAAATATCTTTCCTTATCTTAATAAAGACCAACTTCGCCTTTCGAATACAAGCTAGACATCATATGGAACATGCAACCACATATGACACCGCTGAAGTTAAAGCAAGCACACAGGATGGTGGTTCATTGCGAAGCGAGGTCATCAACTCGAAGCAACGTTTACCGTCTCCATCTGCTGACACTGCACCCTTTAAAGCGCTGTAACGTGTCGCGCCTAGCCGCGTAGAAAGCTGGCAGGACTTGTCTCTTTTCTTTTTTGCTTCCCTTTCGGCAGACTCTGAAATAGCCTTGCCTAAAAACACAATAGTGAGAGCATGGATGAAGTGTGTGCAGAACTAGTGCACTGTAAAAGTAGCAGAGAGCAGGTGGCTGAAAAATAAATGACAGGAGACATATGATAGCTCTACAACATTGCATGGCAAACAAAATTAGATTATACTCCGTATGATTTTGTAATATATGAGGACAGGAAATGCAGGTACTCCTCCAGCACACCACCACATATGGTCATATCTAAGATAACAGTCGACTGAAAATAAATAGGTCAGTTGATTTTTTTAATGAACCGTCCGATCTATAAGGAACGGGCGGATGGCCTTCGTCTACCTCCCGCTAGTCACTGTTGACGATCTTTCTCGAATCGCCAGCGACCAATAGCCCAGACCCGTGCCTCCGCCCCCGCCCTCCCATCGGCCTCACGCCCCTAAGATAAACACGAAGGCGCTGCTTCCCCGGCATAATAGTCGTACTAGTGCCTGTTACGCGGGAATGCTTCCGTTAATTGGGAATCAAGCGGCGAAATTGAAATTCGAGGCGGCGGACCTCTAGCTAAGGTGAAATAGTATATGAGGAGAAACCTTGTGCATCGCGAGTTACTAGGAACATCTAGTATCAAGAAGAAGCGGTCAACTAGTGTCTTCGTGGGATGAATACCGTGCAAGCAGAGACGTAAGATTTGCACGAATAAGGGAAGAGGAGTACCTTCTTCTTGCCGGTGTGGTCACCTCCACATGTCGCGCGATCTTCTTCTTTTACAGGGGAAACCGATGTTCTGGAGGGTGCAGGCTTGGACGAACCCATGGCCAAATTGTTGACTGTGTTGCCGTGGCCGTATGTCGGCGGAGGGGAAGCAGATCCGAGGCGGCAAAGGACGGCGTAGCAGGAACAGCTCCGGTGCGGTGGAGGGTGGCGAAGTTGGAGCGGCAGCGGTGAGGCGCAGGACGGCGTGGTTGAACTGGCTCGGGTATGGACGGCTCGGCCTCGGCTTCAACTACTAGCCGTGGAGGGCGTTGCAGTTGAGGATTCTGATTGGGCGGCGGCGTCGGGGTATCGGCTCCGGTGTGATGGAGGAGGGCGGCGGTTGATGGGTGGGATGGGGTGTCGAACGGAGGACGCCGGGGTTTCGCGGCTGGTGGAGAGGTAGTTTTGGCGCCCACGGAGTACGAATGGGTAATCAGACGGGTGGGGGGAACCATGTTTCGGTCTGGGACGCGCTTGTTTTTGGCTTTTTTGAACAGAAGATGGGATGCGCTTGTTTGAAATTTGGGGAAAGTACAAACTTTGCCCCCCTCTTAAATCCCAAGTGTCCCAAATAGTGGGCGAGAGCGATTTCGGCCGCGTGCATGTCTGCTTAGGCGGCGGCGTCTAGATGAAGCTAGAAACCTACCCCGGTTTAGACCTTTGGACGTCGGGCCGGTAGGTTTCACAGGTCGGAGTTATTAGAAAAGTAATTTCCTTGTACTACCAAAGATTGGTCTCACGCAGCGGTTTCAAGTAGTAGAGGCTCTTTTGGCGCTTCGTTCGAAATTTTGAAACACAAGCATTCACGTTTAGAGTACTCTTGAACTATGAGGATTGGCCTAAACAGACAACGTTATATTTGACCTTGTATTTTTGAAAACCTCATTATATTATCCGCTTCCTTTTGAAACTTTGACACTTGAAAATCCTATAACTACGATTATTTTGGAATGGAGGAGCTAAATTTGAATCTATTTTGTACACGACTACATATGCTATTATGTATAAAATCAGAGCAAAGATTGGTACCCCCATAGATATGGTTTACAAATGCCATGATATCAAATTCAAATAATTGAATGGACTTCATGTTGAATTCGATTTTTTAAACCACCTTAGGTTGAATTCAAATGTATGCTAGTTCACAGGTAGCTATTTATAAATGTCCATTATGTAACTTTCGTATGTATAATGTGCTTTACACACAACATGAACTATACTCATGTTTATATTCGATTGCTAAAGCCATGCATTGTATGGAGTTCAAAATACTAACTATGTGGATCAATTGTGTCAAATAATAACATAGACATGCTCAAATTCGATAGAATCTAAATGTCTGATGGATCAATGACCGCTCCTTACGCGAATGGCAAATATCATGATCCCATCCTAATATTTGGATACAATGTATATCTTTAATCAATGTGTAGAGCAGTCTTTTACGTGTAGTTTCACTCTCCATCGGTGGTCTCTCACACATGCTCACACACTCTCTCCCGAGGTGTCTTTCTCGCACACATGCTCTAGATATAACCCTCCCTCCCTCTCGTAACCATTTACAACTGTTTTCACTAACCTTTATCACAAGCACTCTTCCTCTACTTAAACATACACACGCACAATCCTCATCGACCGTTTCTATATACATGGACCTGCCTACGTGTCTCATGTACGCACATTATCTTTACGCCTGTCTCTCACGCATTATCTCACACCTCTCTTCCTAATCGATTTAGTATGATTCTAGCAGAGCATTTTGTAGGATGCCCCTTAAAGTTAGGTTGGATGAATAGTAATATCAGAGATAAAGGGGTTACTTTAGTTCAAGAACCTAGGGTTACAAATCCTAGACGGCTTTGTCAGTCACTAGTAGTAAAAGGACCTAATATGAGACACATTAGTGCCGGTTTGATTTTGAGCCGGCACTAATGTGTCCAATAGTGCCGGTTCCAACGGCTAGCCGACCGTTCTCATTAGTACCGGTTCGTGGCGAACCTTTAGCACCGGTTCGTGCCACGAACCGGTACTAAATAGAGTGGTGGCAGGGTGTTGTCAGTCTGGGCCCCTCCAGCACCTTTAGTACCGGTTCGTGGCACGAACCGGTACTAAAGGTCGACCTACATAAACCATTCGTCCACCCGAGCCACTCTGTTCTTCCCCTTTCCCCTCACTTCCTCTGTTCTTCCCCTCTCTTCCTCGAGCTCCTCAATTATTTTGCCAAAAATTTGTCAAGATTTGAAGGCCCCCATCCATTCAAATTATCACAAAGGTTAGCAACTTTGTCCTTTCAACTCTCATTGCTAGATTAGCTCTTGCAATGCTTTGTATAGTGATTAATTTGGGAGGAATTATATTTGCTAGTATTTGATTTATATGCAATTTGAGGTAAAAATAACACTTAGTTTGCATATGTAGGTGTGGTTTACTTAGTGCCTTCTAAATCTCCGTCGTAACCATCGTCGATCGCTCAAGTCTTGTCACGCCCGGCACCACCTTGTGGTGAGGCTCTCGTTCATGAATGTTTTACATTACCAAATTAATGTTTGTGTGATTTGGATATATAGTTACTCGTATAATTATCTTACCCGTATGTTGTTTGTTATACATAGTGCCATGGTTTTGATATCCGTCCCCGTCGGCCCTCGTCCTTGTTATGATTCGGATGTGGTATATTCTCTTTTAAAACTAGTTGTTGCATTTCGTGTTTATGACAAATTATGCCCATCAAGTTGACATAGATATTTTTATCTAGGAGGTATGTGAACCGGAAATTCCAACCGACCCTATTGTCGAGAGGCTAAATTTAGTTGAAAGAGAAAACGAGTATTTGAAAGAAAATTTGAAAAGAATTGCGGGGGAGAAGATGGAATTGGAGTTGCATCTTGCCGATGTAAATCGATGATCACAAGATCAAGATGGAGAAAATGAGGTTGAAGATTAGAAAGATTAGAAAATATGCCATTGATAGTGTGGCTTGGTATCATTATGCTGTTGGATCAATTGTTACCTTAGTTGTGATCTTCATCGCATTTGTTGTTGCATTTAAATTCTTTAGCTAGAGAGTTATTTGTATGTTGCATTTAATTAAGTGTTGTATATGAACTTTATGTATGAACTTGTATTAATTCAGTCTATTCGTGTTGTGTAATGAAGATGAGCCGACAATGGATGTATGATAATGAGATGCTCTCCCGAGTTCATTAATGGCGTGCATACTTTTACGCTTGCCGCTGAGGCAAACAAGCGGGCGGATGGTTTTATGCCTTGTCCATGTGCTGGCTGTAAGAATGGTCCACGATTACTCTCGTCAAGAACCATTCACGTCCACCTATTTGAGTCCGGTTTCATGCCCCACTATAATGTTTGGACCAAGCACGGAGAAATAGGGGTTATGATGGAAGACAATGAAGAAGAAGAGGACAACGACGGCTATCCTGGCAATGGGGGAAGAAGTTGAGCCGGCAATGCAGGAAGAAGCTGAAGAAGAGGCATCAGATGAGCCCACTGATGATCTAGGTCGGGCCATTGCTGATGCAAAGAGAAACTGCGCAAGTGATCTGGAGAGGACGAAGTTGCAGCGCATGTTAGAGGATCACAAGAAATTGTTGTACCCAATTCATGAAGGTGACAAAAAAAGTTGGGCACCACACTTGAATTGCTACAATGGAAGGCGTAGAATGGTGTATCCGACAAGGGATTTGGAAAGTTGCTGGTAATAATAAAGAATATGCTTCCAAAGGACAACGAATTGCCCGAGAGTACGTATGAAGCAAAGAAGGCTGTCTGCCCTCTAGGGTTAGAGGTGCAAAAGATACATGCATGCCTTAATGACTGCATCCTCTACCGCGGTGAGTACGAGGATTTGAACGCTTGCCCGGTATGCGGTGCATTGCGTTATAAGATCGATCCACGATGACCCTGGTGATGTCGAGGGTGAGCGCCCAGAAGAAGATTCCTGCCAAGGTGATGTGGTATGCTCCGATAATACCACGGTTGAAACGTTTGTTCCAAAACAAAGAGCATGCGAAGGCGATGCGGTGGCACGCAGAAGACCGTAAGAAAGACGGAAAGTTGAGAGTACCCGCTGACGGTTCGAAGTGGAGAAAAATCAAAAGAAAGTACTGGGAGGAGTTTGCAGGTGACCCAAGGAACGTATGGTTGGGTCTAAGCGCAGATGGCATTAATCCTTTTGGGGAGCAGAGCAGCAACCATAGCACGTGGCCTATGACTCTATGTTTGTATAACCTTCCTCCTTGGTTGTGCATGAAGCGGAAGTTCATTATGATGCCAGTGCTCATCCAAGGCCCTAAGCAACCCGGCAACGACATTGATGTGTACCTAAGGCCATTAGTTGAAGAACCCTTACAACTGTGGAATGGAACAGGTGTACGTGCGTGGGATGAGCACATGGGGGAAGAATTTGACCTAAAGGCGTTGCTGTTCGTGACCATCAATGATTGGCCTGCTCTCAGTAACCTTTCAGGACAGACAAACAATGGATACCGCAGATGCACGCACTGTTTGGATGATACCGATAGTATATATTTGAATAGTTGCAAGAAGAATGTGTACCTGGGACATCGTCGATTTCTTCCGAGCAGGCATCCCGTAAGAAAGAAAGGCAAGCATTTCAAAGGTGAGGCGAATCTGAAGGAAATATGCCCTAGAGGCAATAATAAAGTTATTATTTATTTCCTTATATCATGATAAATGTTTATTATTCATGCTAGAATTGTATTAACCGTAAACATAATACATGTGTGAATATATAGACAAACAGTATGTCACTAGTATGCCTCTACTTGACTAGCTTGTTAATCAAAGATGGTTATGTTTCCTAACCATAAACAAGGAGTTGTTATTTGATTAACAAGGTCACATCATTAGTTGAATGATCTGATTGACATGACCCATTCCGTTAGCTTAACACTTGATCGTTTAGTATGTTAATGCTTTCTTCATGACCCATACATGTTCCTGTAACTATGAGATTATGCAACTCCGTTTACCGGAGGAACACTTTGGTGCTACCAAACGTCACAACGTAATCGGGTGATTATAAAGGAGTACTACAGGTGTCTCCAAAGGTACTTGTTGGGTTGGCGTATTTCGAGATTAGGTTTTGTCACTCCGATTGTCGGAGAGGTATCTCTAGGCCTTCTCGGTAATACACATCACTTAAGCCTTGCAAGCATTACAACTAATGAGTTAGTTGTGAGATGATGTATTACGGAACGAGTAAAGAGACTTACCGGTAACGAGATTGAACTAGGTATTGGATACCAACGATCGAATCTCGGGTAAGTAACATACCGATGACAAAGGGAACAACGTATGTCGTTATGCGGTTTGACCGATAAAGATCTTCGTAGAATATGTAGGAACCAATATGGGCATCCAGGTTCCGCTTATTGGTTATTGACCGAGAATGGTTCTAGGTCATGTCTACATAGTTCTCGAACCCGTAGGGTCCGCACGCTTAACGTTTCGATGACAGTTCATTATGAGTTTATAAGTATTGATGCACGAAGGTTGTTCGAGTCCCGGATGTGATCACGGACATGACGAGGAGTCTCGAAATGGTCGAGACATAAAGATTGATATATTGGAAGCCTACATTTGGACATCGGAAGTGTTCCGTGAAATCGGGATTTTACCGAGTACCGGAGGTTACGGAACCCCCGGGAGGTCCATGGGCCTAATGGGCCATAGGAGAGAAGAGGAAGGGCCAGCCAAGGTGGGCTGCGCGCCTCCCCCTCTAGTCCGAATAGGACAAGGAAGGGGGCGCCTTCCCTCTTCCCTCCTCCAATCCTAGTCCAACTAGGAGAGGGGAGTCCTACTCCCGGTGGGAGTAGGACTCCTCCTTAGTGCGCCTCCCCTAGGGCCGGCCACCTCCCCTTGCCTCCTTTATATATGGGGCAGGGGCACCCAAGACACACAAGTTGATCTACGGATCTTTCCTTAGCCGTGTGCGGTGCCCCTTCCACCATATTCCACTTCGGTCATATCGTCGCGGAGCTTAGGCGAAGCCCTGCGCCGGAGAAGTCATATCGTCATGAGCTTAGGCGAAGCCCTGCGTCGGTGGAGCATCAACATCGCCACCACGCCGTCGTCGATTGTGAAACTCATCCCGACACTTTGCTTTGGATCGAGTCCGGGGATCGTCATCGAGCTGAGCGTGTGCGTAACTCGGAGGTGCCGTCGTTCGGTGCTTGGATCGGTCGGATCGTGAAGACGTGCGACTACATCAACCGCGTTGTTATAACGCTTCCGCTTTCGGTCTACGAGGGTACGTGGACGGACACTCTTCCCTCTCGTTGCTATGCCATCACCATGGTCTTGCGTGATCGTAGGAATTTTTTTTGAAATTACTACGTTACCCAATAGTGGTATCAGAGCCTGGTTTTATGCGTTGATGTCATATGCACGAGTAGAACACAAGTGAGTTGTGGACGATACAAGTCATACTGCCTACCAGCATGTCATACTTTGGTTCAGCGGTATTGTGAGATGAAGCGGCCCGGACCGACATTACGCGTACGCTTACGCGAGACTGGTTTCACCGCTTCGAGCACTCGTTGCTTAAAGGTGACCGGCGGGTGTCTGTCTCTCTCACTTTAGTTGAACTGAGTGTGGCTACGCCCCGTCCTTGAGAAGGTTAAAACGGAGTCTATTTGACGAAGTATCGTTGTGGTTTTGATGCGTAGGTAAGAACGGTTCTTGCTCAGCCCGTAGCAGCCACGTAAAACTTGCAACAACAAAGTAGAAGTCGTCTAACTTGTTTTTGCAGGGCATGTTGTGATGTGATATGGTCAAGACGTGATGCTATATTTTATTGTATGAGATGATCATGTTTTGTAACCGAGTTATCGGCAACTGGCAGGAGCCATATGGTTGTCGCTTTATTGTATGAAATGCAAACGCCATGTAATTGCTTTACTTTATCACTAAGGAGTAACGATAGTCGTAGAAGCAATAGTTGGCGAGACGACAACGATGCTACGATGGAGATCAAGGTGTCGCGCCGGTGACGATGGTGATCATGACGGTGCTTGACAATGGAGATCACAAGCACAAGATGATGATGACCATATCATATCACTTATATTGATTGCATGTGATGTTTATCCTTTATGCATCTTATCTTGCTTTGATTGACGGTAGCATTATAAGATGATCTCTCACTAAAAATTATCAAGAAGTGTTCTCCCGAGTATGCACCGCTATGAAAGTTCTTCGTGCTTTGAGACACCACGTGATGATCGGGTGTGATAGGCTCTACGTTCAAATACAACGGGTGCAAAACAGTTGCGCACGCGGAATACTCAGGTTAAACTTGACGAGCCTAGCATATAACAGATATGGCCTCGGAACACGGAGACCGACAGGTCGACCGTGAATCATATAGTAGATATGATCAACATAGTGATGTTCACCATTGAAACTACTCCGTCTCACGTGATGATCGGACACGGTTTAGTTGATATGGATCACGTGATCACTTAGATGACTAGAGAGATGTCTGTCTAAGTGGGAGTTTTTAATATGATTAATTGAACTTAAATTTATCATGAACTTAGTACCTGATAGTATTTTGCTTGTCTATGTTTACCGTAGATAGATGGCTCGTGCTGTTGTTCCGTTGAATTTTAATGCGTTCCTTGAGAAAGCAAAGTTGAAAGATGATGGTAGCAATTACACGGACTGGGTCCGTAACTTGAGGATTATCCTCATTGCTGCACAGAAAAATTACGTCTGGAAGCACCGGTAGCGAACTGCTGCGAGATGCTGAGCCGTGAAGTTGTGAGCGTCACGGCAAAGCAAAGCTGATGACTACTCTATAGTTCAGTGTGCCATGCTTTACGGCTTAGAACCGGGTCTTCAACGACGTTTTTAACGTCATGGAGCATATGAGATGTTCCAGGAGTTGAAGTTAATATTTCAAGCAAATGCCCGGATTGAGAGATATGAAGTCTCCAATAAGTTCTATAGCTGCAAGATGGAGGAGAATAGTTCTGTCAGTGAGCACATACTCAAAATGTTTGGGTATAACAATCACTTAATTCAGCTGGGAGTTAATCTTCCGGATGATAGTGTCATTGACAGAATTCTCCAATCACTGCCACCAAGCTACAAGAGCTTCGTGATGAACTATAATATGCAAGGGATGACTAAGACAATTCATGAGCTCTTCGCGATGCTAAAAGCTGCGGAGGTAGAAATCAAGAAAGAGCATCAAGTGTTGATGATCAACAAGACCACTAGTTTCAAGAAAAGGGCAAAGGGAAGAAGAAGGAAACTTCAAAAAGAACAACAAGAAAGTTGCTGATCAAGAGAAGAAACCCAAGTCTGGACCTAAGCCTGAAACCGAGTGTTTTTACCGCAAGCGCACGGACCTTTGGAAGCGGAACTGCCCCAAATATTTGGCGGATAAAAAGGATGGCAAGGTGAACAAAGGTATATGTGATATACATGTTATTGATGTGTACCTTACTAATACTCGCAGTAGTACCGGTATTTGATACCGGTTACATTGCTAATATTTACAACTCGAAACAGGAACTACGGATTAAGCGAAGATTGGCTAAGGACGAGGTGACGATGCGCGTTGGAAATAGTTCCAAAGTCGATGTGATCGCAGTCGGCACGCTACCTCTACATCTACCTTCGGGATTAGTTTTAGACCTAAATAATTGTTATTTGGTGCCAGCGTTGAGCATGAACATTATATCTGGATCTTGTTTAATGCGAGACGGTTATTCATTTAAATCAGAGAATAATGGTTGTTCTATTTATATGAGTAATACCTTTTATGGTCATGCACCCTTGAAGAATGGTCTATTCTTGTTGAATCTCGACAGTAGTGATACACATATTCATAATGTTGAAGCCAAAAGATGCAGAGTTGATAATGATAGTGCAACTTATTTGTGGCACTGCCGTTTAGGTCATATCGGTGTAAAACGCATGAAGAAACTCCATACTGATGGGATTCTGGAATCACTTGATTATGAATCACTTGGTACTTGCGAACCGTGCCTCATGGGCAAGATGACCAAAACGCCGTTCTCCGGAACTATGGAGCGAGCAACTGATTTGTTGGAAATCATACATACTGATGTTTGTGGTCCAATGAATGTTGAGGCACGCCTTGGCGGGTATCGTTATTTTCTCACCTTCACAGATGATTTGAGCAGATATGGGTATATCTACTTAATGAAACACAAATCTGAAACATTTGAAAAGTTCAAAGAATTTCAGAGTGAAGTGGAAAATCATCGTAACAAGAAAATAAAATTTCTACGATCTGATCGTGGAGGAGAATATTTGAGTTACGAGTTTGGTTTACATTTGAAACAATGTGGAATAGTTTCACAACTCACGCCACCCGGAACACCACGGAGAAATGGTGTGTCCGAACGTCAGAATCGTACTTTACTAGATATGGTGCGATCTATGATGTCTATTTCCGATTTACCGCTATCGCTTTTGGGGTTATGCTTTAGAGACGGCGCATTCACGTTGAATAGGACACCGTCAAAATCCGTTGAGACGACGCCTTATGAACTGTGGTTTGGCAAGAAACCAAAGTTGTCGCTTTCTTAAAGTTTGGGGCTGCGATGCTTATGTAAAGAAACTTCAACCAGATAAGCTCGAACCCAAATCGGAAAAATGTGTCTTCATAGGATACCCAAAGGAGACTGTTGGGTACACCTTCTATCACAGATCTGAAGGCAAGATTTTCGTTGTTAAATTCGGATCCTTTCTAGAGAAGGAGTTCCTCTCGAAAGAAGTGAGTGGGAGGAAAGTTGAACTTGATGAGATAATCAGATCTGCTCCCTTATTGGAAAGTAGTTCATCACAAGAAATGGTTCCTGTGACAACTACACCAATTAGTGAGGAAACTAATGATGATGATCATGAAGCTTCAGATCAAGTTACTGAACCTCGTAGGTCAACCAGAGTAAAATACGCACCAGAGTGGTACGGTAATCCTATTCTGAAAGTCATGTTACTTGACCATGGCGAACCTACAAACTATGAAGAAGCGATGGTGAGCCCAGATTCCGCAAAATGGCTGGAAGCCATGAAATCTGAGATGGGATCCATGTATGAGAACAAAGTATGGACTTTGGTTGACTTGCCCGATGATCGGCAAGCCATTGAAAATAAATGGATCTTTAAGAAGAAGACCACGCGATGGTAATATAACTGTCTACAAAGCTCGACTTGTTGCGAAAGGTTTTCGACAAGTTCAAGGGGTTGACTACGATGAGACTTTCTCACCCGTGGCGATGCTTAAGTCTGTCCGAATCATGTTAGCAATTGCCGCATTTTATGATTATGAAATTTGGCAAATGGATGTAAAAACTGCATTCTTGAATGGATTTCTAGAAGAAGAGTTGTATATGATGCAACCAGAAGGTTTTGTCGATCCAAAGGGTGCTAACAAAGTGTGCAAGCTCCAACGATCAATTTATGGTCTGGTGCAAGCCTCTCGGAGTTGGAATAAACGCTTTGATAGTGTGATCAAAGCATATGGGTTTGTGCAGACTTTTGGAGAAGCCTGTATTTACAAGAAAGTGAGTGGGAGCTCTGTAGCATTTCTGATATTATATGTGGACGACATATTATTGATTGGAAATAATATAGAATTTCTGGATAGCATAAAAGGATACTTGAATAAAAGTTTTTCAATGAAAGACCTCGGTGAAGCTGCTTACATATTGGGCATCAAGATCTATAGAGATAGATCAAGACGCTTAATTGGACTTTCACAAAGCACATACCTTGATAAAGTTTTGAAAAGGTTCAAAATGGATCAGGCAAAGAAAGGTTTTTTACCTGTGTTGCAAGGTGTGAGATTGAGTCAGACTCAATGCCCGACCACAGCAGAAGATAGAGAGAAAATGAAAGATGTTCCCTATGCTTCAGCCATAGGCTCTATCATGTATGCAATGCTGTGTACCAGACCTGACGTATGCTTAGCTGTAAGCTTGGCAGGAAGGTACCAAAGTAATCCAGGAATGGATCATCGGACAGCGGTCAAGAACATCCTGAAATACCGAAAAGGACTAAGGATATGTTTCTCGTATATGGAGGTGACAAAGAGCTAGTCGTAAATGGTTACGTCGATGCAAGCTTTGACACCGATCCGGACGATTCTAAATCGCAAACCCGGATACGTGTTTTTATTAAACGGTGGAGCTGGGTTGGTGCAGTTCTAAACAAAGCGTCGTGGCGGGATCGACATGTGAAGCGGAGTACATAGCTGCCGGAAGCAGCAAATGAAGGAGTCTGGATGAAAGAGTTCATTTCCGATCTAGGTGTCATACCTAGTGCATCGGGACCTATGAAGATCTTCTGTGACAATACTGGTGCAATTGCCTTGGCAAAGGAATCCAGATTTCACAAGAGGACCAAGCATATCAAGAGACGCTTCAATTCCATTCGGGACCAAGTCCAAGTGGGAGACATAGAGATTTGCAAAATACATACGGATCTGAATGTTGCAGACCCGTTGACTAAGCCTCTTCCACGAGCAAAACATGATCAGCACCAAGACTCCATGGGTGTGAGAATCATTACTATGTAATCTAGATTATTGACTCTAGTGCAAGTGGGAGACTGAAGGAAATATGCCCTAGAGGCAATAATAAAGTTATTATTTATTTCCTTATATCATGATAAATGTTTATTATTCATGCTAGAATTGTATTAACCGGAAACATAATACATGTGTGAATATATAGACAAACAAGATGTCACTAGTATGCCTCTACTTGACTAGCTTGTTAATCAAAGATGGTTATGTTTCCTAACCATAAACAAGGAGTTGTTATTTGATTAACAAGGTCACATCATTAGTTGAATGATCTGATTGACATGACCCATTCCGTTAGCTTAACACTTGATCGTTTAGTATGTTAATGCTTTCTTCATGACCCATACATGTTCCTGTAACTATGAGATTATGCAACTCCCATTTAACGGAGGAACACTTTGGGTGCTACCAAACGTCACAACGTAACTGGGTGATTATAAAGGAGTACTACAGGTGTCTCCAAAGGTACTTGTTGGGTTGGCGTATTTCGAGATTAGGTTTTGTCACTCCGATTGTCGGAGAGGTATCTCTAGGCCTTCTCGGTAATACACATCACTTAAGCCTTGCAAGCATTACAACTAATGAGTTAGTTGTGAGATGATGTATTACGGAACGAGTAAAGAGACTTACCGATGCGAGATTGAACTAGGTATTGGATACCAACGATCGAATCTCGGGTAAGTAACATACCGATGACAAAGGGAACAACGTATGTCGTTATGCGGTTTGACCGATAAAGATCTTAAGAGAATATGTAGGAACCAATATGGGCATCCAGGTTCCGCTATTGGTTATTGACCGAGAATGGTTCTAGGTCATGTCTACATAGTTCTCGAACCCGTAGGGTCCGCACGCTTAACGTTTCGATGACAGTTCATTATGAGTTTATAAGTATTGATGCACCGAAGGTTGTTCGGAGTCCCGGATATGATCACGGACATGACGAGGAGTCTCGAAATGGTCGAGACATAAAGATTGATATATTGGAAGCCTACATTTGGACATCGGAAGTGTTCCGGGTGAAATCGGGATTTTACCGAGTACCGGAGGTTACCGGAACCCCCGGAGGTCCATGGGCCTAATGGGCCATAGGAGAGAAGAGGAAGGGCCAGCCAAGGTGGGCTGCGCGCCCTCCCCTCTAGTCCGAATAGGACAAGGAAGGGGCGGCGCCTTCCCTCTCCCTCCTCCAATCCTAGTCCAACTAGGAGAGGGGGAGTCCTACTCGGTGGGAGTAGGACTCCTCCTGGTGCGCCCTCCCCTAGGGCCGCCACCTCCCCTTGCCTCCTTTATATCTGAGGCAGGGGGCACCCCAAGACACACAAGTTGATCTACGGATCTTTCCTTAGCCGTGTGCGGTGCCCCTTCCACCATATTCCACTTCGGTCATATCGCCATGAGCTTAAGCGAAGCCCTCGCCGGAGAAGTCATATCGTCATGAGCTTAGGCGAAGCCCTCGTCGGTGGAGCATCAACATCGTCCACCACGCCGTCGTCTTGACGGAACTCATCCCCGACACTTTGCTGGATCGGAGTCCGGGATCGTCATCGAGCTGAGCGTGTGCAGAACTTCCGGAGGTGCCGTGACGTTCGGTGCTTGGATCGGTCGGATCGTGAAGACGACGACTACATCAACCGCGTTGTTATAACGCTTGGCTTTCGGTCTCACGAGGGTGCGTGGGACGGACACTCTTCCCTCTCGTTGCTATGCCATCACCATGGTCTTGCGTGATCGTAGGAATTTTTTTTGAAATTACTACGTTACCCAACAGAATCATCGGACGAAGCCTCGCCACCGTACTGGTGCTGATGTACATGATATGGTCAAGGATTTGAAGGTAATATTTGGAAAGGGTCTTGGCGGACAACCTGTTCCGAAGGACGCTGACGGACGCGCACCCATGTGGAAGAAGAAATCTATATTTTGGGACCTGCCATATTGGAAAGACCTAGAGGTCCGCTCCGCAATCGACGTGATGCACGTGACAAAGAATCTTTGCGTGACCCTGCTTGGCTTTTTGGGCGTGTATGGGAAGACAAAAGATACACCATAGGCACGGGAGGACCAGCAACGTATGCACGGAAAAGACGGCATACATCAGGGTCAGGCCAGCTACGCTCTTACCAAAGAAGAGAAGGAAATCTTCTTCGAATGCACCTTTCAGCATGAAGGTACCGTCGGCTTCTCGTCGAATATAAAGGGAATAATAATATGGCAGAGAAAAAGTTCCAGAACCTAAAGTCTCATGACTGCCACATGATTATGACGCAACTCCTTCCGGTTGCATTGAGGGGGCTTCTACCGGAAAACTTTCGATTAGGCATTGTGAAGCTATGTGCATTCCTCAATGCAATCTATCAGAAGGTAATCGATCCAGAAATCATACCAAGGTTACAGAATGATTTGGTGCAATGTCTTGTCAGTTTCGAGTTGGTGTTCCCATCATCCTTAAACAGTGCAACAGGGACTGTCAAGTGCGCCTCCGTTTGCCATGATGGTAGCTTGTCAGCGCCGCTTATCGCTGCTCCCCGCTGGCTACACAGCCCTTCGACACGCGTGCCTGGAATAGCCCCATGGCGACACGTTGGTGGATGAGCTAGAGCGGAGATGAAGAGAGGTTGCCTGCCGTGGCAAGCATCTTGCCGCGGCTGAATCCTTGTCGCACTTGGGAGCTTATCGCTCACCAAGCCTTCCCGGCAAGCTCCTCTTGCCGGGGTCTTGTTTCCTTCGTGCCTTGAGTGGCCTTCCCAGCAAGCTCCTCTTGCCGGGGCCTTGATTACTTTGTTTTTGAATGGCTCCAAAGGAGCCGCGGAGGTACGATTGTGGCCATGTTAAGTGCTCGATAGTCTATACACAATCTCAGTGTCCCATCTTTTTTCTTGGCAAATAAAATTGGTGAACCCCAAGGTGAGGAGCTGGCTCGTATATATCCTTTGTCCAATAATTCTTTTATTTGCTTCTTCAATTCTACCAACTCGGATGGTGCCATTCTGTATGGTTTCTTGTAAATGGGGGCGGTTCCTGGTGCTAGCTCAATGCTGAATTCTATCTCTCGATGCAGTGGCATGCACAGTAGTTCTTCGGGAAATACGTCTGGAAATTCACACACTACTGGAACTTTGCTTAACTCAGAAATGCCCACCTTGTTCAATCTCGGTTGCCAAGATATTTGTCTCTCTTTGGCTGAAACTTTTATTGTCTTCCCTTGATGGTGGGTGAGAATTACGGTACGGTTGAAGTAGTCAATAAAACCTTTGTTGGTGGTTAACCAATCCATCCCTAGGATGACATCCAGTCCTTTATTTTACAAAATAATAAGGTTGGCATGAAACTTCAATCCTTCAAACTTAATAATCACACCTTGGCAGTAACTCTGAGTCAGTTGCTTAATCCCAGGGGACTTGATGATCATGGATTTTTTCAAGGGAAGCATCGAAAAATTATTTTGCAAAGCAAATATCTTCGAAATGAATGAGTGAGAAGCTCTAGAATAAAAAAAAACCGTGGCAGGTATTGTGTTGACAGGGAACGTACCGAGTACGATATCCGGGGCATTTTGTGCTTCTTCTCTGGTCACGTGGTTCAGATGACCCTTCCTGTGGTTGTTATTGGGGTTGAAATTGTTTCGCTTGGGCGCTGAATTATTGCCACCATTGTTCGGCTTTGGGGTTGAGTTCCTTGGCTTGGGGCACTGCTTGGCATAGTGCCCTTCTTCTCCACAAGCGTAGCAAGTAAGGGCTGGGCGATATGTGAACTCCTTGTCCCTTGCATGGAAATTCTTGATTGGGTGTGAAACATTTGTCGTGGGTTTGTGTGTCCCACCTTTCTGAAAATCCGTCTTGCTCCGGTGGTTGTGAGCAAGAGTGGTCTGGTCCCTCTTACGCTTGCGGAAATCCTCCAAGCTGCGTCGCTCATTTTCCAAGGTAATAGCCTTATCCACCAGTGTTTTGAAGTCTGGGAAGGTGTGCACGACCAGCTGGCATTTAAGCGCGGGTGCCAGACCGTCCAGGAATTTTTCCATCTTCTTGCTTTCAGTCATACGCTCTTCGTTGGCGTAGCGAGACAACAGAGTAAACTGACTATTGTATTCCGACACCTTCATGGTCCTTTGTTTGAGGTCATCAAACTCTCTCTTCTTGATTTTCATCACACTTTTAGGAATGTGCGCCCCACGAAAACCTTCTTTGAACTCCTCCCAGGTTATATCATTTTCGTTGGGGTGCATGTGTCGGAAATTTTCCCACCATGATGCAGCTGCTCCAGTGAGATAGTGCGGTGCATATAGCACTTTCTCACGGTCTGAACACTGTGAAATAATTAATTTTCTTTCCATGTCTCGAAGACAGTCGTCGGCCTCAAGAGGTTTGTCAGTATGAGAAAATGTTGGGGGACGCGTCTTCTGTAGCTCAGACAATTTGGATTGCTGCTGATACTGTCCATGGTGATTTCCCATATTGATGACTTGGTTCATCATTTCCTGATGTTGTTGCTGACTCTGTTCATAAAGGCGGCATACTTGGGAAAATGCTGTTTCACTGCCCTGTTGACTTGACTGCCCCTGTGTGAAATTGTTGCTTGTTTGTGTGCCATAATTTTCCTCTGACGGATTTGGCATGGAGAGCATCCAAGGACGAGACTTTTTTCACTCTGGGGATATATTTTGTAAAACTCATAAGAAAAGAAAATGAGTTGCAAAAATCAATAAATTTATAAAGACGGGAAATTTTTAAATGCTCCAAGATTTTTCAAGAGAATAATCGATTGCGCATGGAGAAGGACTGCTCAGTACATATCTTACACGCAAGCACTAATTATACAATACACCACTCAAAATATGAATTAACTCTATTATGCGAATAACCGATTAGCGATCACACCTAGTGGCTTCCTACAATCAGCCTGGCTCTGGTACCAAGTTTGTCACGACCGGTTTTTCAATAAAATACTTATTGAGAAATCGATCTCTTGATGTTAGTATAGGGAGAATTATCCTTACTGGTGGACAATTACTTGATACAGAAGGCCAGTAGCATTAAATATATTACAGGGTTGAGCTGAGGCTGCTCAACAATTATTACAAACACGCCAATATTGTACATAAGGGCGGTTATGATACAGGGGTGTGGTGGCATGCTACTGACTCGAGATAAAAGCGGTGGTGGATATATCACAGTGGAGTGGATAACATGACTCCTCAACTGGCAGTTCATCGAAGGCCGAGGTGAGGCTCGATGAATTTATTTGGGTAGCGGAAGCGGATATAATACAAATGACCAAATCCAGGATCGCACGCAGGATTGGTAGGACTCCTCTAGGCGTCGGACTCGCTATCGAAATCTTCATCCTTGAGATCGCCTTCACAACATCTGGCCAAATCAACAAGCCGGTGAGTACTTTGAAAGTACTCGCAAGACAGTTCGGACATAAGATATAACAAATGCATGCATGAATGCGTCATGTGCAAATAACAATGCACATTCAAATAATAAATATTTGCACAACATGATAAGTAAAAGGGAAGTCGGGCGGTAGTCCTCCCGAAATCCCAACAAAATAGCTGAAAACCGATCGGGTGTCTGGAGCGACGCCTCAAAGGGTAAACAATTAAATTATCATGCCGCAGTCGGGCATCTAAGCGACACCACATAAAGGGATTATATTGAAAAGTAAATAACAAGAGTGACACAGTCGGACGACTGAGCGACATCACATAAAGGGCTTATATAGAAAGTAAATAACAAGCGTGCCACAATCGGACGTCGGAGCGACATCGCAGAAAGGGATTATATTGAAAGTAAATAACATGCGTGCCACAGTCGGACGTCTGAGCGACATCGCAGAAAGGGCTTATATTGAAAGTAAATAACAGGCGTGCCACAGTCGGACGTCTGAGCGACATCGCAGAAAGGGCTTATAGTGAAAGTGAATAACAAGCGTGCCACAGATGGACGTCTGAGCGACATCGCAGAAAGGGCTTAAATTTCATTGTTTATATCAGATAACTTCACGTAGATATAACACTCACAGAGAATATACAACACATAATAATAAATGGGTTAGTCCATCCACAGGAATAAACATTTAGCCGGACCTAACACTCATGTGGTTCACTGGAGTTTTTGTCACCGAGATTGACACTGACAAGATAAGTTGAACATTGTACCTGGACATGGATAAGATGAATCAAAGGATTTTTGACTCTGCAGAGTTTGTACTAATTATACACAGCCAACAGATTTCCGTAGTCACGAAGGACTAGTTCCGTTTACGGTATTTTGGTAGAAACACATCTATCCAGTACACACCCATGCCACCTCACGATGCCAGGAATCGCCCTAGACAACGTTCAAGAAAAACTTTGAGACGGGGAGATCACAACCTAAAATAGCATGGGATCAAATTTATATACGCGCGCTCTAAGGGGTGCCCCCCTCTCGGTCCCAACCGGAAACACCCATGCCCCCTGACCGGATGACTGGCTTTAATCCAGGGCCATGGAACCCTCATCACGGCCTCTCTAGTTGGTGTGTGCCAGGAAAGAGGTTTGCAACTTACTAAGCCATATCCCTTGCGGAAAACATGTGGTAGTACAGGAAGGGAAAACGGATGGAAACGTGACTTGATTCACTTTGACACTGGAGTCAAATAGTCTGGCATAAGACTGGCAAGCTACAACACTGCCATCTTACCCATTCTCATGCCATCATATGGCCATGCAAACTCATATTCAATAACATATGGAATTTCGAAACTCACTTGCCTCAACTTTGCATGTAATATAACATTTATCGAAATGCTCATAAACATGCCATGAAACTACTTAATGCAAATATGCAACGAACACTCATCATATCAAAAGTTCAAACATGCTTGCCTGGTTCGGAGTAGTCAGAGTCTAGCTTGGCGAAGTTCGCGGTTCCATCACCTCCTCCGGTATCTACGGTATAAGAAAATACGTACTAACGTAAATACAGTGAGTGCATAGAAAAGTGTTCCAAATATTTTTCAAATAAATATGAAAAAAACTAGACAGAAAAATAAAGATGACAGGAAAAGAATCAATCAAAAATCAGTTTCTGTTTAAAAGTTATAGAGGTTTAAATCCAGGGACTCATCTGTAATGAAACAGAAAGTTTCCAGGGGCCAACTTATAAAAATAGAAAACGCTTCGACTAAAAAGCCGTCAACTGCAAAGGGAAACATATTCTGCCCAAAGGCGTTTTCAGAAAACGATTCAAAAAAAAGAAAAGACTGACGAGGGGTCCCACCCGTCAGGTTTGAAATTTCAAACGGGGAGAAGCAGAGCTCGTCGGCGCCCGAGAGCTGCGGTGGTCGCCGGCGGTGATCCACGGCGAGTTAGGGGGATTGGAGGGTACCTGCATGCACAACGTGTCCTTCTACGTCTGTGGGTGGTGGTGGTGGTCGCCGGCGAGCACCACGTCTAAGGCGGTCCTTGCTCCGGTGGACGGCGGCTCGGGTGAAGATGGATCTCGCCGGGGAGGGCTGCGGATGTTAAATTGCAGCTTGGGTTAGGTCACTGGGTGCACGAGAAGACGACTGACGAGGTTTGGGAGGCGGGGATGGCCTCACCGGAGTGAATCGAGCTAGTGGCCCAGGCGGATCGGGGCTGCCGGAGTTGAGGGAGGAGACCTCTTCGAGGTCCTCCTAGTGGCTTGGCGCGGTTCTGGCAAGGAGTAGTGGTGGTGTGTGCTCGAGAATGAGCTCGGGACTCCATTTTATAGGCGATCCGAGGCGGTGGCCGTGAATGGGGATCTCCGGCGATGGTTATGGCGGTGCAGTGCTTGGTCGGGGAGTTTAGGGGGTTGGGCATCAACGTGGAGGTTCACGGTTTCCATTTAGGAGCGCATGGGTGGTTTCGACAGAACGGGGTAGCGCGGGCCCGTCGGCGGCAGAGGGCGCGCCCTGTGCTTGCCGGGCCACGCCACGGTGCTGCGGTGTGCGCTGGCATGCATGAGGCCACGCGGAGGGCCAGGGAGCGTTGGGCGGCTCCGAACAGCGTAGCGAGCTGGCGCTGGCTCCTGTTGGCCGCCACGGGTGGCTCTGCCACTGCAGAGGCTGCCGGCGTCGGCGAGGCTCGCCGCCACCGACACCTGCGCCCGTCCAAGGGAGCGTGCGGTGCTCAGGTTAAGAAGGAGAGGCCGTGCGCAACGCGCCAGGGTGCACTGGTGATCGATGACAAGGCACTGACGAAAAACGACACTGACAAAAATTCTGAAACTCTGAATTTACTAAAAAGTGGACAGGAACAGTGCCGGCCAAGTGTTTTATGAAATGATTCAAGCATGAGAAAAATTTATCTAGGGCTGATCTTTGGTGTGGTGGCCTCTCAAAGCACCTGGGGGCTGCCTGAATTTTGGTGAAATTTTTGGAGAAAGGAAAATATGAATTTCACCAAAAATGATGAATCAGGTCCAAACTTGCAGAGGTTGAAACTTGAAAATTTTGAAAAGAGGAAGAGTGGATCTTGATGGATCTAGGTTGGGGGTGCTAAGGACTATCCAGAGGAGTTGGTTTGAGATCAAAACTCAAAGGAAATCAGGTACTTCCTTTGTAAATCATCTATGCTTAGATTAATGGACAGAATTGTTTTTGGGGAAAAAATAAATGAAATAAAATCCAAAAATGGGTTGAACCTGCTGGAACAGAATGTTTGGGTTGCCCCAAAGTGGAGGGAGGGGTTTTGAGAGAATTTACCACATGAGGCATGGTAAAACAATGGATGGTTTCAAAACAAAAGAGTAGCTCCAAAACCCATAGGGTTTCTTTTTAAAAGAAAATAAATTCCAAAAATATATTTGAGATGGGAAACTCAGAAGAAAGGTTTTTAATAAACAAACACCAGGGTTGAAGAAGATACAAAAATAAAATCCTTCCCATGGGGAAAAGTTTTGAGAGAGAGAGAGGTTTTTGGAAGGATTTAAATGGCCTCCTTCAAAACAAACAAAGTTTTTGTTGAAAACAAAAATTAAAATTTTGGAGTGTCACAACACCTACCCCCTTAGGAAAAATCTCGTCCCCGAGATTTCAGCTGATCCTCAAATAAGTGTGGGTGCTCTGTCCGAAGAAAATCCTCTCTTTCCCAAGTAGCTTCATTCTCGGTGTGATTGCTCCACTGAACTCTGAAGAACTTGATGGTTTTCTATCGGGTCCTCCTTTCAGACTCCTCTAATATTTTTATTGGATGTTCCCGGTAGGTGAGGTCTGGTTGTACGTCAATGTCTTCATGGGATAATTGCTTCTCTGGGTTGCTCACGCACTTCCTCAATTGCGAGATGTGGAACACGTCGTGGACATTGGATAATTCTTCGGGTAAGTCTAGCTGGTAGGCTACCGTGCCTCTTCGTGCCACTATACAGAAGGGTCCGATGAATCTTGGTGCTAGCTTTCCCTTAACCTTGAATCGTTCTGAGGCCCCTCATAGGAGATACTCGTAGGTACACACACTCACCGGGTTCAAAACTGACTCCCCGATGTTTTTGATCGTAATAACTCTTCTGTCGACTTTGAGCTGTCTTGAGTTGATCCCTAATTATCTTAACTTTATCTTCAGCCTCCTTGAGCATGTCTGGGCCGAAGATATGTCTGTCTCCGGTTTCTGACCAATTAGCGGGGTACGACATCTTCGCCCGTACAGAGCTTCAAATGGTGCCATTTGCAGGCTGGCTTGGTAACTGTTGTTGTATGCGAACTCTGCGTATGGCAAGCTTTCTTCCCAACTGGTTCCATATGTGAGGACACATGCTCTCAGCATGTCTTCTAGAATTTGGTTTACGCGTTCAGTTTGTCCATCAGTATGGGGGTGGTATGCGGTACTAAACGCCAGTTGAGTTCCCAGAGCTTGTTGTAATTGATCCCAAAATCGGGAAACGAATTGAGTGCCTTTGTCTGATATTTTAGTCTTTGGGACTCCATGCAAGAAGACAATACGGGAAAGATAAAGCCTGACAAGCTTCTGGGTGGTGTGGGTTATCTTTACGGGGATGAAGTGTGCCACCTTAGTCAGTCTATCTGTGATGACCCATATGGCATCATTCCCGGGTCGTGACCGAGGTAGTCCAACAATAAAATCCATTCCAATCTCGTCCCATTTCCACTCGGGTATCTTATTTGGTTGTAATAGTCCGGCCGGTTTCTGGTGCTCGGCCTTGATGCGTTGACAAGATTCACAACATGCAATGAACGTGGCTATGTCCCTTTTTATACCGTGCCACAAATTTTTTTCCTGAAGATCCTTGTACATTTTTGTTCCTCCAGGATGGATTGAATACGGAGAGGTGTGGCCTTCAGCTAGAATTTGCTGTTTAAGGTCCTCGATATTTGGTACGCAAAGCCTATCTCCGTATCACAATATTCCCTGCTCGTCTATGATGAATTCTGAGGCCTTGCCCAAACTCACTTTCCGTTTTATGCCTTCAATGCTGGGGTGCCCATGCTGAGCCTCCTTAATCTTTTCTATCAGGGTTGGCCGTATTTCCAAATTCGACACACTGCCTTCGGTGAGCACCATTAAGTTGAGTTTAGCAAACTCCTGCCGAAATTCAGGTCTCAGGTTTGGTAGGTTGTCGTTGTCCGAGCTAGGGTTCCGATTAAGAGCATCCGCCACTACATTTGCTTTTCCTGGATGATAGTGGATTCCAACATCATAATCCTTCACTAATTCCAACCAGCGTCGTTGCCATAAACTGAGTTCCGGTTGTGTGAAAATATACTTGAGGCTCTTATGGTCTGTGTATATTTCACAACGATTTCCAAGTAGGAAGTGTCTCCACTCTTTGAGTGCATGGATGACTGCTGCCAACTCCAAGTCATGAGTAGGATAATTTTCTTCATGCTTGCGAAGTTGTCTGGAGACATACGCGACCACCTTGCCTTCTTGCATCAATACGCATCCGAGGCCCTTCCGGGATGCGTCTGTACACCTCAAAATTCTTGTGTATGTCTCGCACAATTAATACCGGTGCTGTCGTCAATTTCCTTTTTAGCTCTTGGAAACTTTTTCTCGCAAGCTTCAGTCCATTCAAACTTCTTGTCCTTCTTGAGTAACTGCGTCATTGGCTTTGCTATGGTGGAGAATCCTTCAATAAATCTTCGGTAGTATCCTGCCATTCCCAAGAAACTTCGTACGTCCGTTACGCTGGCGGGTGGTTTCCAACCAAGTACGGCCTTGAACTTTTCCGGGTTTACGGCAATACCTTCTTGGGTCAGTACGTGGCCCAGAAAACCTACCTGTCTTAGCCAAAATTCACACTTGCTGAACTTGGCGTACAATTGATGTTTCCTTAGTTCTCCTAGTACGATTCGGAGATGTTCAGCGTGCTCTTCTGGTGTCTTGGAGTATATCAGAATATCGTCGATGAATACGACAACAAACTTGTCCATAAACTTCATAAATACTTTGTTCATGAGGTGAACAAAATATGCGGGGGCGTTTGTTAGTCCAAACGGCATTATTGTGAACTCATACAGTCCGTATCTGGAGGTGAAGGCTGTCTTGGGGATATCTTCTGTTCGCACTTTTAATTGATGGTATCCCAACCTTAAGTAAATTTTTGAGAAGACCTTGGCCTGAGCGAGCTGATCAAATAAATCATTTATCCGTGGCATTGGGTATTTGTTCTTGATTGTGACCATGTTAAGTGCTCGATAGTCTATACACAATCTCAGTGTCCCATCTTTTTTCTTGGCAAATAAAATTGGTGAACCCCAAGGTGAGGAGCTGGCTCGTATATATCCTTTGTCCAATAATTCTTTTATTTGCTTCTTCAATTCTACCAACTCGGATGGTGCCATTCTGTATGGTTTCTTGTAAATGGGGGCGGTTCCGGGTGCTAGCTCAATGCTGAATTCTATCTCTCGGTCTGGTGGCATGCCTGGTAGTTCTTCGGGAAATACGTCTGGAAATTCACACACTCATCGAACTTTGCTTAACTCGAACGCCCACCTTGTTCAATCTCGGTTGCCGAGATATTTGTCTCTCTTTGGCTGAAACTTTTATTGTCTTCCCGTGATGGTGGGTGAGAATTACGGTCCGGTTGAAGCAGTTAATAAAACCTTTGTTGGTGGTTAACCAATCCATCCCTAGGATGACATCCAGTCCTTTATTTTCCAAAATAATAAGGTTGGCGTGAAACTTCAATCCTTCAAACTCAATAATCACACCTTGGCGAGAACTTCTGAGTCACTTGCTTAATCCTGTGGGACTTGATGATCATGGATTTTTCCAAGGGAAGCATCGAAAAATTATTTTGCAAAGCAAATCTCTTCGAAATGAACGAGTGAGAAGCTCCTGAATCAAACAAAACCGTGGCAGGTATTGTGTTGATAGGGAATGTACCGAGTATGATATCCGTGGCATTTTGTGCTTCTTCTCTGGTCATGTGGTTCAGATGACCCTTCCCGTGGTTGTTATTGGGGTTGAAATTGTTTCGCTTGGGCGCTGAATTATTGCCACCGTTATTCGGCTTTGGGGTTGAGTTCCTTGGCTTGGGCACTGCTTGGCATAGTGCCCTTCTTCTCCACAAGCGTAGCAAGTAACGCCTGGGCGATATGTGAACTCCTTGTCCCTTGCATGGAAATTCTTGATTGGGTATGAAACATTTGTCATGGGTTTGTGTGTCCCACCTTTCTGAAAATCCGTCTTGCTCCGGTGGTTGCGAGCAAGAGTAGTGTGGTCCCTCTTACGCTTGCGGAAATCCTCCAAGCTGCGTTGCTCATTTTCCAAGGTAATAGCCTTATCCACCAGTATTTTGAAGTCTGGGAAGGTGTGCACGACCAGCTGGCATTTAAGAGTGGGTGCCAGACCGTCCAGGAATTTTTCCATCTTCTTGCTTTCAGTCATACGCTCTTCGTTGGCATAGCGAGACAACAGAGTAAACTGACTGTTGTATTCCGACACCGTCATGGTCCTTTGTTTGAGGTCATCAAACTCTCTCTTCTTCATGTTCATAACACTTTTAGGAATGTGCGCCCCACGAAAACCATCTTTGAACTCCTCCCAGGTTATATCATTTTCGTTGGGGTGCAAGTGTAGGAAATTTTCCCACCATGATGCAGCTGCTCCAGTGAGATAGTGCGGTGCATATAGCACTTTCTCATGGTCTAAACACTGTGAAATAATTAATTTTCTTTCCATGTCTCAAAGCCGATTAAATCGGCCTCAAGAGGTTTGTCAAGATGAGAAAATGTTGGGGACGCGTCTTCTATAGCTCAGACAATTTGGATTGCTGCTGATACTGTCCACGGTGATTTCCCATATTGATGACTTGGTTCATCATTTCCTGATGTTGTTGCTGACTCTGTTCATAAAGGCGGCATACTTGGGAAAATGCTGTTTCACTGCCCTGTTGACTTGACTGCCCCTGTGTGAAATTGTTGCTTGTTTGTGTGCCATAATTTTCCTCTGGCGGATTTGGCATGGAGCGCGTCCAAGGACGAGACATTTTTCACTCTGGGGATATATTTTGTAAAACTCATAAGAAAAGAAAATGAGTTGCAAAAATCAATAAATTTATAGAGACGGGAAATTTTTAAATGCTCCAAGATTTTTCAAGAGAATAATCGATTGCGCATGGAGAAGGACTGCTCAGTACATATCTTACACGCAAGCAGTAATTATACAATACATCACTCAGGATATGCGTACATAATCCTGACATGTTATTTAGGCTAGTGCACTTGTCCCAGTTCCTACATGATGCGCAAACAAGCTACTTCTCACAACCTATGTACATATAAACATATCGTACAATCCGGTACATCGCATGGCAGCTAAGCGTACTCAGTCGGAGATGGTAAGGATCTCCCTTGGCCTGCCGAGGGTGAGGCGCAGTGAGGCTGGGGACTCAACCTCCTCGCTAATAGGCTCCAGACGTGAAGTGTTGCGCTGAGTCGATGGAGCGGGCGGCATAGGTGGAGCAACACGAACAGGAGTGGGCGCAATGGGTGGTGCAGTGCGGACTGAAGTGGGCGCAATGACTTGATTGAACTCCTCAGTGGAAGGCAGGCGACGAGCATTCGCGAGAATGGTAGGTGAATAAGATGCCGAGGACGAGACGAATGTTAGTGGTGGTGCGGTGTGCAGGAGCTCCCTCCTGTTGGCGGCACAACCATGGACTGAGTCCATGCGGGCAGCCACAAGGTCGTCCACCAGGTTGTCGAAGGCTGCCTCCAGAGCCCTCGACAAGCATCTCAATAGCCTCGTCTCGCTCTCCTCTGGGGCAAGCGAATGCGTAGTGACAGGTGTATGGCACGTGGCATGGAAGGTAGCAGTAACGACGAGTCTTCATCGAAGGAAGAACATCCCGGAGACGAGCTATCGCCTCACGGGCAGCCATCTGCATAGCATGCTTCTCCGTAGGCATGGCTCTCCCCAAGAACCGGAAGCGGCGTAACTCAACACGCCCTCCCTAGAACTGCACCGCGGCCTGGTGCATGGTCAGACTGTCGTTGATCTTGTGCTGGTAGAGTGTGAAGACTGGGCGCACTGATGGCCCCATCGCGACCTGGACGATGAAGGAGAGGAGCTTGACGAACCCCTCAGGCACGTTGGCAAACACCTGTGACTCACAGTTGTTGCCAGCCATCTACAAAAGAAGGCAAAAATTCTGAATGGTCAGATCATAAATTTTATGCTGACTGTCAGAAAATGACTACATTTGCAAAAATATGAATTAACTCTATTATGCGAATAACCGATTAGCGATCGCACCTAGTGGCTTCCTACAGTCAGCCTGGCTCTGGTACCAAGTTTGTCACGACCGTTTTTTCAATAAAATACTTATTGAGAAATCGATCTCTTGATGCCAGCATAGGGAGAATTATCCTTACTGGTGGTCAATTACTTGATACAGAAGGCCAGTAGCATTAAATATATTACAGGGTTGAGCTGAGGCTGCTCAACAATTATTACAAACACGCCAATATTGTACATAAGGGCGGTTATGATACAAGGGTGTGGTGGCATACTACTGACTCGAGATAAAAGTGGTGGTGGATATATCACAGTGGAGTGGATAACATGACTCCTAAACTGGTAGCTCATCGAGCGTCGAGGTGAGGCTCGATGAATTTATTTGGGTAGCGGAAGCGGATATAATACAGTGACCAAATCCAGGATCGCACGGGACTGACTAGGAATCCTCTAGGCGTCGGACTCACTATCGAACTCTTCATCCATGAGATCGCTTCGTCAACATCTGGCCAAATCAACAAGCCAGGTGAGTACTTTGAAAGTACTTGCAAGACAGTTCGGACATAAGATATAACAAATGCATGCATGAATGCGTCATGAGCAAATAACAATGCACATTCAAATAATAAATATTTGCACAACATGATAAGTAAAAAGGAAGTCGGGCGGTAGTCCTCCCGAAATCCCAACAAAATAACTGAAAACCGATCGTGTGTCTGGAGCGACACCTCGAAGGGTAAACAATTAAATTATCATGCCGCAGTCGGGCGTCTAAGCGACACCACATAAAGGGCTTATATTGAAAAGTAAATAACAAGAGTGACACAGTCGGACGTCTGAGCGACATCACATAAAGGGCTTATATAGAAAGTAAATAACAAGCGTGCCACAATCGGACGTCAGAGCGACATCGCAGAAAGGGCTTATATTGAAAGTAAATAACATGTGTGCCACAGTCGGACGTCTGAGTGACATCGTAGAAAGGGCTTATACTGAAAGTAAATAACAGGCGTGCCACAGTCGGACGTCTGAGCGACATCGCAGAAAGGGCTTATAGTGAAAGTAAATAACAAGCGTGCCACAGTCGGGCGTCTGAGCGACATCGCAGAAAGGGATTAAACTTCATTGTCTATATCAGATAACTTCACATAGATATAACACTCACAGGGAATATACAACACATAATAATAAACGAGTTAGTCCATCCACAGGAATAAACATTTAGCTGGACCTAACACTCATGTGGTTCACCGGAGTTTTTGTCACCGAGATTGAGACTGACAAGATAAGTTGAACACATCTATCCAGTACACACCCATGCCACCTCACGATGCCAGGAATCGCCCTAGACAACGTTCAAGAAAAACTTTGAGACGGGGAGATCACAACCTAAAATAGCATGGGATCAAATTTATATCTGTGGCGCTCTAAGGGTGCCCCCCTCTCGGTCCCAACCGGAAACACCCATGCCCCCTGACCGGATGACTGGCTTTAATCCAGGGCCATGGAACCCTCATCACGGCCTCTCTAGTTGGTGTGTGCCAGGAAAGAGGTTTGCAACTTACTAAGCCATATCCCTTGCGGAAAACATGTGGTAGTACAGAAGGAAAAGCGGATGGAAAGCGTGACTTGATTCACTTTGACACTGGAGTCAAATAGTCTGGCATAAGACTGGCAAGCTACAACACTGCCATCTTACCCATTCTCATGCCATCATATGGCCATGCAAACTCATATTCAATAACATATGGAATTTCGAAACTCACTTGCCTCAACTTTGCATGTAATATAACATTTATCGAAATGCTCATAAACATGCCATGAAACTACTTAATGCAAATATGCAACGAACACTCATCATATCAAAAGTTCAAACATGCTTGCCTGGTTCGGAGTAGTCAGAGTCTAGCTTGGCGAAGTTCGCGGTTCCATCACCTCCTCCGGTATCTACGGTATAAGAAAATACGTACTAACGTAAATACAAAGTGAGTGCATAGAAAAGTGTTCCAAATATTTTTCAAATAAATATGAAAAAACTAGACAGAAAAATAAAGATGACAGGAAAAGAATCAATCAAAATCAGTTTCGCTTAAAAGTTATAGAGGTTTAAATCCAGGACTCATCTGTAATGAAACGAGAAAGTTTCGAGGCCAACTTATAAAAATAGAAAACGCTTGACTAAAAAGCCGTCAAGCGCAAAGGGAAACATATTCTGCCTGAAGGCGTTTTCAGAAAACGATTCAAAAAAAAAGAAAAGATTGACGAGGGGTCCCACCCGTCAGGTTTGAAATTTCAAACGGGGGAGAAGCAGAGCTCGTCGGCGCCCGAGAGCTGCGGTGGTCGCCAAGGTGATCCACGGCGAGTTAGGGGGATTGGAGGGTACCTGCATGCACAACGTGTCCTTCTACGTCTGTGGGTGGTGGTGGTGGTCGCCGGCGAGCACCACGTCTAAGGCGGTCCTTGCTCCGGCGGACGGCGGCTCGGGTGAAGATGGATCTCGTCGGGGAGTGCTGCGGAGGTCAAATTGCAGCTTGGGTTAGGTCACTGGGTGCACGAGAAGACGACTGACGAGGTTTGGGAGGCGGGGATGGCCTCACCGGAGTGCATCGAGCTGGTGGCCGAGGCGGATCGGGGCGGCCGGAGTTGAGGGAGGAGACCTCCTCGAGGTCCTCCTAGTGGCTTGGCGGGGTTCTGGCGAGGAGTAGTGGTGGTGTGTGCTCGAGAACGAGCTCGGGAATCCATTTTATAGACGATCCGAGGTGGTGGCCGTGAACGGGGATCTCCGGCGATGGTTACGGCGGTGCAGTGCTTGGTTGGGGAGTTTAGGGGGTTGGGCATCAACGTGGAGGTTCACGGTTTCCATTTAGGAGCTAACCCAGGTTGGATTAGGCGCGCATGGGTGGTTTCGACAGAACAGGGCGGTGCGGGCCCGTCGGCGGCAGAGGGCGCGCCCTGTGCTTGCCGGGCCACGGCGACGGTGCTGCGGCTGGCATGCATGAGGCCATGCGGAGGGCCAGGGAAAGTTGGGCGGCGCCGAACGGCGCAGCGAGCTGGCGCTGGCTCCTGTTGGCCGCCACGGGTGGCTCTGCCACCGCAGAGGCTGCCAGCGTCGACGAGGCTCGCCGCTACCGACACCTGCGCCCGTCCAAGGGAGCGTGCGGTGCTCAGGTTAAGAAGGAAAGGCCGTGCGCAACGCGCCAGGGTGCACTGGTGATCGATGACAAGGCACTGACGAAAAACGACACTGACAAAAATTCTGTGTCGGTGTACTAGAGTAGGGGTACCCTAGTACCACGAACTCGTGCACGGACAGTTGCAGCGCCCCATGGCAGGGTTGGCCTGATGGCCGCCAAGGTCCACCGCGGCTCCTTTGGAGCCATTCAAAAACAAAGTAGTCAAGACCCCGGCAAGAGGAGCTTGCTGGGAAGGCCACTCAGGGCGCAAAGAAAACAAGGCCCCGGCAAGAGGAGCTTGCCGGGAAGGCTTGGCGGGCGCTGAACCCCCAAGCGCGACAAGGTCCCTGCCGCGGCGAGGCGCTTGCCAGGGCGGGCGACCTCTCTTCATCTCCGCTCCAGCTCACCTGCCAACGTGTCACCACGGGGCTCTCCCAAGTACGCGTGTCGACGGGCTGTGCAGCCAGCGGGGAGTAGCGACAGATGGCGCTGACAAGCTACCATCGTGGCGAACGGAGGCACACTTGACGGTCCCTGTTACACTGTTCGGGCGACTGAGACGGGCATTGATGACCCTTGTCCCTTGCCGTCAGAGTTAGGTATAGGTTACTGTACACTGTACAAAGCAGTGTACCAACCCATGTTTTTACTATCATACCCTTGTCTACTTGCCACATGTGGTGACCCCTTGTGCCTATAAAAGGAGGCCCAAGGGCAACGTAGAAAAGGTTCGGCTCGATACGAAACCACATTCGGTCTAGGTCTTGTAGCTCCCGTTGCTCCCTAGCAAGAACACAAGATAATCCACAAAGCAGCAGTAGGAGTATTATCTCCCCGGAGAGCTCCGAAGCTGGGTAAATCCGCTCGTGTGCATCGCCTCGATCCGCTCTTTGCGCAATCTCCGCCCCCCTCCGAACCACAAGGGGCCCAGGTCCCGTAGGTGCTCGTGGGGCACGACCAGTCCTCCCCCGACATCTTTGGCGCGCCAGGTAGGGGGCGTCGAGGCTGTGTGAACCCGATCCGGCGGTCGCACGAGCAACTTCATCGACATCTTCGTCAACATGGCACCAAAGAAGAAGTCTTGGGCAGCAGCTGAGCCGTCCGCATCGAACCCACCACCACCGGAGCCGTCAGGCGGTGGGGGAAACGCTGGCGGAGGAACCGGCATCGTCGAGAGAGCCCACGATGCCGCCAGGTCCAAGGACAAGGCAACGCAGGCGTCGGTGTCCGAATCTGCACCACGTCCTTCGCAGGAGGCACGGGACCAACAGCGTCATGATACTCGCGGCATCATACGCTCGTTGGATCAAGGCCAAGCTGGAGGATCCCGAGGCCCTCGAGACCCGCATGCACCTCAAAGATGCCGATGCGAGTGGTGCAGTCGCTTGGGCGGGATGCTGCTCCCCCTAACTTGGTTAGGAGTCCGAGCACATCCCGTTCTTCGCTCCGTACACCGTTGCCGCCGACCACACCAGTGGAAGCCTTGGCAAGAGCTCAGTTACTTCTAGATTACCCTCCGACGACCGATAAGGTCGACGAATGGAGGGCCACCATTCAGATTCTCATCGGCTTCGCCAACAGCGACGTCCCGCGGCAACCGAGTGCTTCGCAGCCGCGGCGAGGTGACAAGGCGCGAGCCGATGGCGACGAGACCTGCGGGGGTGCACCCACCGTACACTCCCCTTCCCGAAGGCCAAGGTCGCCGACTCGCCGGATCCACCTCGACAGCGACTCCACAGTGTCGTCGGATCCGCGAGCTCGTCGCGACCAATGCCAAGTTCTTCGGGAACGGCAAGAAGAAGACGCTCGAACCCGTATCGAGCACCGAAGAGAAGCGCGTCGTCAATCTGACCAACGCGTCGGGCCCACTGTCGATATGCATGCGCCAGGGGAACCAGGCGACTTGTCGTACGCGGTGGGTTGCCCTGCGTTCACTCGTGAGCTGCGGCAAGTCCGGTGGCCCGACAAGAAAAACTTCAAACCAGATGTGCCGGAGAAGTATGACGGCAGGACACACCCATCGGAGTTCCTCAGCATTTACACCATCGCGGTGCAAGCTGCGGGGGGACGAGACGACAAGATCCTCGCCAACTACTTTCCCTTGGTGCTCAAGCCAAACGTCAGATCTTGGCTCATGCACTTGCCGGATGGCTCTATTTCTTCTTGGGCAGATTTGTGCCACCAGTTTGTTGGCGCCTTCATAGGCGGCCACAAGCCTCATGGCCAGGAGAGTGATCTCCATCTGCTTGCCCAGAAGGAGGGGGAGTCTCTGCGCCAAATTCATCCGTAGATTCAACGAGTGCACTACAACATCCTGCACGTCCACCCTGCTGCAGTGATCAGTGCATTCCATCAGAATGTACGCAATCGCAGGATGAGGGAGGAGATGGCGATGTGCAAAGTAAAAGACGTCAGCGAGCTCTACGCCCTGGCCGACAAGTGTGCACGCGCTGAAGAAGGAAGAAGACTCCCAGGAGAGAATGTGGGAGCAGAGTCTGACAGTTAGGGGATCGCCCCGGCAAGGAATAACCGGCGGCGGAGCAACAGGAGGAAGGAAAATCAAGAAGTACTAGTTGTCGAGCAGTCCAGCAAGGATGGTGCCGCTAAAAAAGCCAAGGCCGGTGGCTCCGGCAAGGAGGTCGCCGTTGACGCCGACTGCCAAGCTGTGGCGGCCGCCGACAAGCCTGACGGCTCCAACAAGCAGTACTGTAAAATCCACCGCACCAAAGGCCACGATCTCCAGAGTTGCAAGAAAGTCGAGCAGCTCGTTGAGCTACAGAGAGCTGAATACGAGCGGCAAGACAAGGAGAAGGCCCAAGAAGGTGCAGGTGCAGCAAGTAAGAAGAGACCCAGTCGGGGAGGACGCCGCGGCAAGGCCAAGCAACGGCAAGGAGACCGACCTCCCCGTGGCCGCGACAAGGAAGAAGACGAATATGAAGATGACGAGGACGATGAGGACGACGAAGCTGATGAGCATGAGTTTCAAAAGGCAACAGAGGTCCTCTGCGTCGACGGTGGTGCGTCTCTGCATACCTCGCACCGCCAACTCAAGCAATGGATGCGTGGGGTCAATGCAGCAGAACCATCCATAGAGTCACGCAAACCTCTGAAGTGGTCCAGCACGCCCATCATCTTTGACATTGAGGATCACCCCGATCGCATCATCACTGCGGTCGGGTGTTTGCCGATGTTGGTCTCACCAACCATCCGCAACCTCAAGGTTACAAAGATGTTGGTTGACGGCGGGGCCGGCCTGAATTTGATCTCCTCTGCAGTGCTCCAGAAACTTCAAATCCCTGACAGTGAGCTCGAAGAAACTGGTACCTTCCAAGGAATCAACCCAGGAAGGAGCAAGCCCAAAGGGAAGATCACGTTGCCGGTAACATTCGGCAGCGAGCTCAATTTCAGAACTAAGAAGGTCACGTTCGACGTCGCCGATTTCCCATTGCCCTACAATGGCATACTTGGCCGTCCAGCACTCGCCAAGTTCATGGCCGCCTCTCATTATGCTTACAACCTACTCAAGATGCCCGGCCCGACAAGCGTCATTTCTGTCCATGGCGACAAGAAAGATGCACTTATCTGCGCCGACAGAATTTACCGGGATGCAGCAGCAGCGACAAATAGCAAACTACTTACCGCTGAAGCTCCGGGGAAGAAGACCACTAGGTCCGCAAGAGCTCATTGCCCACTCCGGCAAGCGCACCTCTTCGGAGTGCTGCGCTACCGTCGAGGACGCACCATCGAGCTCCACCGGCAAGTGCAACAAGATGATGGCAGCTCCGCCAAAGACCAAGAAGGTGCCCGCCAAGGAGGACGGTACTGGTGGTACCTTCACCATCAGTGCCACGCTTAATCCTAAATAGGAAAGCGAGCTCGTTGCTTTCCTGCGGGCGAATGTCGATGTGTTTGCATGGCAACCATCTGACATCCCCGGTGTTCCTGTGAGTAATTGAGCACCACCTAGCTGTTCGTCCTCACGCCGCCCGTCAAGCAAAGAGTTAGGAAAGCAGCGTTGGGCGCCAAGAGTTCATAGCGTAAGAAATCAAGAAATTGGAAGCAGCAGGGCTTGTCAGAGGAGTCCTCCACCCCACGTGGCTGGCCAATCCGGTGGTTGTGCGCAAGGCTAATGGGAAATGGAGGCTTTGTATTGACTTCACTGATGTTAATAAAGCTTGTCCCAAGGACCCATTTCCCTTGCCGCGTATCGACCAGATTGTTGACTCCACGGCTGGATGTGATCTACTTTCGTTTCTTGATGCATATTCAGGATATCATCAGATCTTCATGGCAGAAGAAGATGAAGAGAAAACCGCATTCATTACACCATGTGGCACGTACTGCTTTATACGGATGCCTTTCGGTTTGAAGAATGCTGGTTCAACCTTTGCAAGGGTAGTCCATAATGCCTTTGGACCTCAGATACACCGAAATGTAGAAGCTTACATGGATGACATAGTGGTCAAGAGCAAAGACAGAGCAACTCTGGTTCAGGATTTGGATGAGACATTTGCAAACCTGCGCAAGATCAACCTCAAGCTCAACCCCGAGAAGTGCTTGTTTGGAGTCTCTTCCGGCAAGCTTCTCGGGTTCTTTGTATCTCAACGAGGAATTGAAGCCAATCCCGACAAGATCAAGGCCATTGAGCAGATCGAAGCACCAAAGTGCGTCAAGGATGTCAGGAGGCTTGCCGGTTGCGTGGCTGCTCTCAGCAGGTTCATCTCTAAGTCTGCTAAACGCGCCCTGCCGTTTTTCAAGATTTTGAAGAAGGCAGGTCCTATGAAATGGACTCCCGAAGCGGAGGCTGCGCTGCAGGACTTGAAGAGATACTTGTCCTCCGCTCCAATACTTGTCGCACCTAAGCCACAAGAGAAGTTGCTGCTGTATATAGCGGCGACCAATCAAGTGGTTAGTGCTGCGTTAGTAGTGGAGAGGGAGGCAGATGATGAGCCGGCAACCGAGGCAGGCGCATCCAGCGACAAGCAAAGGGCTTCGCCGTCAAGCTCTGGTCCCGACAAGGACGGATCAACGCAGGGTTGCGACGAGATACAGAAGAAGATGGTGCAGCGCCCAGTATACTTTGTCAGTTCCCTTCTGCAGGGGGCTAGATCAAGGTACTCTGGTGTGCAGAAGCTGCTTTTCGGCCTCCTCATGGCCTCGAGAAAGCTGTGCCATTACTTCCAAGCACATGAGATAACAGTTGTCACTCGCTTTCCGCTGAAGAGAATTTTGCAAAATCCAGAAGCAACGGGCAGGATTGTCGAGTGGGCACTGGAACTGTCAAGCTTTGGTCTCAAGTTCGAAAGCACTTCAACTATCCAGAGCAGGGCATTGGCAGAATTCATAGCAGAGTGGATGCCAACGCAAGATGAAGTAATTCCAGAGACGAGCATCCCCGTCAAGGAGGCAAATAAAGAGTGGCTGATGTACTTTGATGGTGCCTTCTCGCTGCAAGGCGCCGGTGCCGGCGTGCTGCTTATCACACCCACCGGAGAGAACCTCAAGTACATAGTCCAGATGCACTTTCCCAAGGAGCAAGCAACAAACAATACTGCAGAATATGAAGGTTTGCTTGCCGGTCTCGAGATTGCGGTAGACCTTGGGATCAAGAAGCTCATTGTCAGGGGGGACTCGCAACTTGTCGTCCGCCAAGTAAATAAAGATTATCAGAGTCCGTTGATGGAAGCCTACGTCGATGAAGTGAGGAAGCTAGAAGAGCACTTTGAGGGCCTGCAAATGGAACATGTTCCAAGAGCTCAGAATGACATAGCTGATGGCCTCTCCAAATGTGCCATGATTAAGTTACACAATGGAACCAGGAATTTTTGTGCTCAAGCTGACTCAGCCAACCGTAACACCATCAACAGGACAGAGCAAGAAGAGAAAATTGGTTTCCGGCGACTACTTTCCGGCAGAGCTCTCTGAAGCCGCCGCCAAGAAGGTCCCTAAAACCAACGCAAATATCACTGAGGAGCAGTCTGCTCCGACAAACCATGCAGTTTGTATCGTTGAAGCAAACGCTCCCGACAAGTTTAGCTCCGGCAAGCTTGCCGGGGATCATCGAGCTCCGGCGGACCCACAGGTCCTTGCCGTAGAAGCTGATGTTCCCGCAGTGATAGATGAGCCTTTAGTCCTTGTTGTCGAGCCACAGGCTCCAACATGGGCACAGCAGATCGTCCATTTCCTTCAGACAGGAGAACTTCCCGAAGAGCAAGAAGAAGCGGAAAAAGTAGCCCGGCAGTCAAGTATGTACCAGTTTGTTGACAACATCCTGTACAGAAGAAGACTCAACGGAGTGAAATTGAAGTGTATTTGCCGGGAAGATGGACAGAAGCTGTTGGCGGAGATACACAGAGGCATATGTGGTCACCACATTGGCGCAAGAGCACTTGCCGACAAAGCTTTCCGTCAAGGTTTCTTCGCCGAAGCCCTCCAGATGCAACTGCACAAGTAACCAAGTGTGAAGCGTGCGATTCCATTCAAGACAGATACACCAACCAGCTCAAGCTCTCGGGCGATCCCTTTATCCCTGGCCCTTCTCGGTGCTGGGGCTCGACATCCTCGGCCCCTTCCCCGAGCTGTCGGGGCTTTGAATACTTGTACGTCGTGAATCGACAAGTTCACAAAGTGGCGGAAGTGGAACCGATGAGGAAGGTGACAAGACGGTCGACCGTCAAGTTCTTTCAGTCAATTGTTTGCCGCTTTGGGATTCCTAACCGGATCATCACCGACAACGGCACACAGTTCACGAAGTCGCACCTTCATGCAAGACGCCCAAGATCTTGGCGCCAAGATCTGCTTTGCTTCCGTTGCTCATCCGAGAAGCAACGGTCAAGCGAAGAGAGCAAGCGCTGAAGTGCTGCGAGGACTCAAGACCAGAACTTTCGGCTGAGCTGCGCAAGTGCGGAAGGAACTGGATCGAGGAGCTGCCGGTGGTTCTTTTGGTCGATCGAGCGACGCCAAATCGAGCCACCGCCGTACACCCTTTGCTCTAGTCTACGGAGCAGAGGCAACTCTCCCCACGGAATTCGTATACGGGTCACCTCGAGTGCTCGCTTATGATGAGCTTGAGCAAGAGCAGCTGCGACAAGATGACGCGCCGCTCCTCGAGGAAGATCGTCTTCAGGCTGCTGTATGAGCTGCTCGTTACCAGCATGCTTTGCGTCGCTACCATAGCCGCACAGTTCATGCCGGAGGCTTCGAGGAAGGCGACCTTTTTCTTGCGCGTTCAATCCGCCAAGAATTCCAACAAGTTGGCCTTGAAGTGGGAAGGCCCTTATCGGGTGAAAGCGAGTCACTAGGCCCGGCTGTCCGCCTTGAGACCGAAGATGGCTTTCCGGTGAGCAATTCATGGAACATAGAGCATCTTCGCAAGTTTTACCCATGAGGCGCAGTTGCCGGAACCCGTTCCGGCAACCACCCTTTTGTACAAGTCTTGCCACTGTTGCATGTAATCCTTTGTACAAAGCCGGGCGCAGACCCCGTGCATCAGTAAAGCCTATGGTTGCGCACATTTTGTCAATACATGATTTCATAATCATATATGCATGTGTTTACTAACATCTTGTGCAGCACCCGCACCCGGTAAGCGATAATGAGCCATTAGGCTCCATAACTTTATTTTTCTCTTCTTTCTTCTCAAACAAGAAGAAGGTTCATCCACCCACAAGTTAACCGGGGGGGGGGGGGGTGGAGGAGGAGATAATGATGTGGGCCGACGAGCGTCGCTCGAGGAACTGTCGCCTTGCCGGAAAATGGGCAACAGAAAAGCTAAGTTGCTAAGTTTAAACGACCAGTTTTAAATTTCTTTAAGTTATCTTCCTCGAACGATAGTACTTTGTATGGAAAACCTGTGCGCGGAGGAACCGAATCGTGACTGGTCGCGCCCTTACTTTGTTTCGAGTCCTCTCCACAACTTAAGTGAGCTGCGGCTAGTCCGCGACAAGGTTGCTTGTCGGTAGCGACCCCGCCAGCAGGCTGCTGAAGTTCCGCACTCAGCGCTCGCGGCAAGGGTGCCTACACCGACAAGTTCCCCTGGAAGCGTAGGGCAGTAACATACAAGGGAAGAAATCGAGTAAAGGAAATAACAGTGCATTCGATCACCTAAGATAGTGTATATTACAGAATAACTTGTCGCAGATCTAATAGATTTTTCGCCTAAACATGATCTACAGCAACAAAAGGAAGATAGACTTGGCGGCCTAGTCCACGCGGTCGCCCTCGAGCCTTTTAACTCCACTCACCCTGTCCACGATGGGTGCGACAAGGGTCTTGAGCGCTTCAACGTCGGCGGATGGAGGCAGGGACTTGAGGGCCTTGGAGAAGTCGACGCCTGGGTTGCGGAAGGCCACCTTCATCAACACCTTCTGGAGAGCCTCGGCACAGACTTGGCGTGATTCCTCTGCCAGTTGCTTTGGAACCTCATCCCGGAGCCGCTGGATACCCGCCAACACGCCTTTGAAGAATAGGCTGAGCTTGACACTGGGTTGGAGGTTCTCGTCGGTGGAGTATCCAAGATCTGTCATCCCCAACTCCATCAGCTCATTATGGATGCCGGCGGCGGTGTCCACAAGACCTTCTATCCAATGCATTATGCTGTCCCGAAGATTATTCTGGGCAGTCACAGCATTCGATAGCAACTCCTCGGTGGCCTTGATCTTTTCCAGCAGGCCCGTTTCCCGCTCTTTGGCGCCGTTCAACGTCTCCATCAAGGTGGTCAATTTCAGCTCCAGATCCGCCCTGGAGTCCTTGGCGGCATCGAGCTCTTTGATCTTCTCCGCAAAACGTCCTTGTAATTCGCCGAGGGTGTAAGCGTCCTTCTCACGCTCGCGCTTCAACCCGGCGACCTCCTCGGCACTCTTCTGGAGGGTGGACTCCAGCTGAGCCACCCTCGTCTCCAATTCCCTCTTGGCGCCCTCGGCAGCCGCAGCAAGATCTTTGCCTCCTGAAGTGGCCCGCCAACCGTGCCTTTCATGCGAGATCCTCCTCGTGCTGTCGAGGTTGATCTTCCACGCGCCAGCTCACCTTCTCGCGCGGAGAGCTTCTCGCCGGCAAGCCTCTGCTGCTCTTCAACCTCACCCTTCTCTAAGATGAAGGCCGTGCGCTCCTCAGCAAGCTGCTCACGCGCCTCCGCTATATCCCGGAGGGTTTCCTTATTGGCGCGCTGGAGCTCTTCCGCGCGTTTCTCCAAGTCAGCTCCCGCCCTCGCGACAAGCGTCTCCCTGGACTCCAGTTTGGCTTGGTGGGCGCGGTAGAGCGACAGCAACTTCCTTAGCTGTTGCTCCTCCTCGGGCTCAGCGCTGCTGCTGCTCGGTGTATCAACCAGCGACAGCCCGGCGGAGGCAAGCAGTTCCGCGTTGAAAGTCTCCCCCTCGACCGGCGCCCTGGAGCTTGATGCCCATGGGAGCTTGATGAAGACACCTCGCCCGACCTTGGTGGTGGCGCCCGGGCTGAGGCTCCTCGGAGTCCAGTGCGGCATCGGTGGTGGGGGATCGGCGGTCGGTGCAGCACTGGCGCTCCTGCGGCCTCCGGCCGTCGGTCACGATCGCCAGTCCCTCCCAGCCTCTGCGCCCGGTGCCTCGGCAGCCTCCTCGCCCGGCGGGCTGTCGGCCAGCCTCCTCCTCCTCCATGTTGGCGGCGTCGACATTGTCGCCGCGGGCGTCTTCCTCGCCGGCGGCCTCGGTTTCCATCGGATCTCCGGCAGATGAATCTGATGGTCAGAAGAAGAAAGCACGAATCAAGCAGATATTCGAAAGAGAAAAGAACCCAAGGGAAACTATTAAGACAAGAAGATTACCTGCAGTGGGGTCTGTGGCCGCGGTCTCCACCACCGGAGGGTCGTCGGCGCCAACCCTTGTCGGGGAAGCTCCCCTTGTCGGAGAAGCCTCCCTTGCCGGAGAGCGCTCCCTTGGCGGAGAATTCTCCCTTGGTGGCGTAGTTGAAGCAAGCAGAATTTTGGGAGTGACCTCCGGGGCCTCCTGATGAGGCTGGACCTCAGGGGTAGCCTCCGGCGCTCCATGATGAGGCTGCTCTGCTCCTACAAAAATCCAACAAACCAGATATCAGTAACGGAAAAGCACCCAAGCGCGCCTAGCCACGAAAAGCATACCAGACACTTACGCTGGGGGCTGTACTGGGGGCTGCTCTGCTGAAGGGTTGCCGGATCCGGCAAGGGAGTCCCGGACGTGCCCCCTGTTGCTACAGGGGAGTCGTCTGAGACGACAACCACCGGCGTCTTGGCCCTCTTCGACGCCCTCTGGGCTGACGCCCTGAAGAATAAAGTTCAGAGTGGAACCAGTCAGATATAAGATAAAGCAATAAATTGGAAGATTACAAATAGCAGCGGCAAGATCTTACCCTTCCTCTTCTTCCTCGGAGCTGAGGGCGGAGAGATCAAACTCTGCTCCAGCGCGATGGATTGGGGGAGAAGACTCCCTCTGGCGCTTGGCGGGTGCAGGGGCCACGACTCCAGAAGGCCCTGAGCCCGTCGCCGTGGCGAAATGAGGCGCTCCCGCGGCAACAGTACTTGCCGCGGTGGAGCGCGTCGGGCGGCGAGGCGGCTGTTGGACCATATGCTCCCCCACCCCTTCTCCGGTCTTCCGGAGACGTCTCCTTGGCGGGGCGGCGAGCTCCTCCTGCGGCAAGCTACTTGACGGCGGAGGAGAGGCGCCCCCAGCAGGCTCACTTGGGTCGTTGTCGGGCTCGGACTGCTCCTCCTCACCGACGAACTCTTCTTGGTCGGCAAGGCTTGCCGCCTCGGCCCTCTCTGCCTCCTCGACAGTGAACCCAAACGCGCCGGCGGCAGCGGCCTCCGCAGCCTCCTCCAACCTTGTGGCGATGCGCGCCATCTCCTGAGCAGTGGTGTCGCGGGTGAGCCGCCTCTTCTCGTCGGCGCGGATCGGCACTTCAGACAAGTTGTCGAAGAACTGCTGCACTATGTCATCGGCGGGCTCCTGCCAAGTTGGAACGATCCCATGGGAATCGCACAACGGCATTATCGCGCGGATGCTATCAAGCGACGAGTTGTTGCACAAGGGCACAACTCCCCTCGGCAACATGCACCATCCAGGGTTGTCCGCTTCAGGCTTGAACAGCTCCCGCAGCATGCCGTCAAGCTCCAGGGTAGTGAAGTTCCAATTCAGACCTGGTCGCAGCCTCATGATATCCGCCGCGTTCTGGAATTCCCAAGCAGGCCTCCCTTTCTCCTGCAAGGGCGCAATGCGGCGGCGAAGGAAGTCTGCGCTAACTGCTCCTACGGTAAGCCCTGCTTGCCGGAGGCGCAAAATCCTAGTCGTGGCAATCTTCAACTTGTCGTCCTCCGGCGCCAAGTTGCTCCAATCGTTGTCGCGAACTATGGGGGTCTTGCGCAGGGCAGTAAAAGGCTGTGGCTCCTCCTCTAAGATCCAATACCAGTCAGCCCTCCACTCCTCCCACTTGCTGTGCAACTCTCCGTCAAGATACGCTTCCTTCTTGCCGATCCTAGAGGTCCATGCAATTCCTCCGGCAAGCGGCTCTCCTCTCTCTACACGGGGTGAGAAGTAGTGGCGGAAGAGTGCGACCTTTGGGTGGACCCCGACAAAGTTCTCGCAGAGATGTGCGAAAACGGCCATGGTAAGGATGGCGTTGGGGGTGAAGTCAAGGAGGCGGAGGCCATAGGTGTTCATGACATCGCAGAATAATTCAGAAAAGGGCGGGCAGAGCCCGCACCAGAAGAAAATCGCGAAGAAGGGGTACCCGATGGAGACCTTGGCAGATGTGGCGGCGGAGATGACCCTCGTGCGCGGATGCGCCCGGGTCACCGTCGACCAGAAGAGGTAATACAGCTCCCGCAGCTCCTTCCTGTTGAGCAGGGGATCAAAGAGGGCCCGCCCCTTCCGCAGCGTCGCGAGCCGCTGCGCCTCGGCAGATTTCACGCCTTTTCCCTTATCGGCCTTCGGAGCCATATGGAGTCGTGGTGGAGGAAGCCGATGGCGTTGGTGGCACCGGTGGTAATGGAGGGGGGCGGAGCGTCGCTCTCTTTGGGCTCGAGAAGGAAAGGGGAAAGCGACGGGGGTTTCCGATGTGACAGCAAGGGCAAGTGGGCGTCCTCCCGCGGCTCCCCCGCTTATAAAGAGGAGAGGGGACGGGCGTTCCGATTTTTCCCATTAAAGGAAGCCCCACGATCTCCCCCACGACGCCACGTCCGGTGCGTGCCGTTCATGGGAGACGTGGTGGGTCCAAGGAAAATAACGGCGTAATCAAGACCACGCGTGCCCGTGCACTGTTTTGGGCCTGGCCCAACAGAGCTTGGCGCCATGTGTGGCCCAGGCCCGGGGGCTCCTGTCGGTGTACTAGAGTAGGGGTACCCTAGTACCACGAACTCGTGCACGGACAGTTGCAGCGCCCCACGGCAGGGTTGGCCTGATGGCCGCCAAGGTGCACCGCGGCTCCTATGGAGCGATTCAAAAACAAAGTAGTCAAGACCCTGGCAAGAGGAGCTTGCCGGGAAGGCCACTCAGGGCGCAAAGAAAACAAGGCCCCGGCAAGAGGAGCTTGCCGGGAAGGCTTGGCGGGCGCTGAACCCCCAAGCGCGACAAGGTCCCTGCCGCGGCGAGGCGCTTGCCGGGGCGGGCGACCTCTCTTCATCTCCGCTCCAGCTCACCCGCCAACGTGTCACCACGGGGCTCTCCCAAGTACGCGTGTCGACGGGCTGTGCAGCCAGCGGGGAGTAGCGACAGAGCAGCCGACAAGCTACCATCATGGCGAGCGGAGGCACACTTGACGGTCCCTGTTACCTTTGTTGAGGCGGTAGAGACGGGCATTGATGACCCTTGTCCCTTGCCGTCAGAGTTAGGTATAGGTTACTGTACACTGTACAAAGCGGTGTACCAACCCATGTTTTTACTATCATACCCTTGTCTACTTGCCACATGTGGTGACCCCTTGTGCCTATAAAAGGAGGCCCAAGGGCAACGTAGAAAAGGTTCGGCTCGATACGAAACCACATTCGGGCTAGGTCTTGTAGCTCCCGTTGCTCCCTAGCAAGAACACAAGATAATCCACAAAGCAGTGATGGGAGTATTATCTCCCGGAGAGCTCGAAGCTGGGTAAATCCGCTCGTGTGCATCGCCTCGATCCGCTCTTTGCGCAATCTCCGCCCCCCTCCGAACCACAAGGGGCCCAGGTCCCGTAGGTGCTCGTGGGGCACGACCAGTCCTCCCCCGACATTCTGAAACTCTTAATTTACTGAAAGTGTACAAGAACAGTGCCGGCCAAGTGTTTGATGAAATGATTCAAGCATGAGAAAAATTTATCTGGGGCTGATCTTTGGTGTGGTGGCCTCTCAAAGCACCTGGGGGCTGCCTGAATTTTGGTGAAATTTTTGGAGAAAGGAAAATATGAATTTCACCAAAAATGTTGAATCAGGTCCAAACTTGCAGAGGTTGAAACTTGAAAATTTTGAAAAGAGGAAGAGTGGATCTTGATGGATCTAGGTTGGGGGTGCTAAGGACTATCTAGAGGAGTTGGTTTGAGATCAAAACTCAAAGGAAATCAGGTACTTCCTTTGTAAATCATCTATGCTTAGATTAATGGACAAAATTGTTTTTGGGGAAAAAATAAATGAAATAAAATCCAAAAATGGGTTGAACCTGTTGGAACAGAATGTTTGGGTTGCCCCAAAGTGGAGGGAGGGGTTTTGGGAGAATTTACCACATGAGGCATGGTAAAACAATGGATGGTTTCAAAACAAAAGAGTAGCTCCAAAACCCATAGGGTTTCTTTTTAAAAGAAAATAAATTCCAAAAATATATTTGAGATGGGAAACTCAGAAGAAAGGTTTTTAATAACCAAACACCAGGGTTGAAGAAGATACAAAAATAAAATCCTTGCCATGGGGAAAAGTTTTGAGAGAGAGAGGTTTTTGGAAGGATTTAAATGGCCTCCTTCAAAACAGACAAAGTTTTTGTTGAAAAAAAAATTAAAATTTTGGAGTGTCACATACGGTGTCACTTGTGACGAAGTGCCTCTTTGGTGTGACAATGAAAGTGCCATCAAGATCTCTCTCAACCCGGTGCAACACTTCAAGACGAAGCACATTGAGATTCGGTATCACTTCATCCGGGATCACATTAGGCGAGGGGAGATCAAGCTCAAGTATGTCAACACTCATGATAACCTTGCAGATATTTTCACGAAGCCCTTGGATGAAGCAAGATTTCACGAGTTAAGGCATGAGCTAAATATCATTGATTCAAGGAATGTGGTTTGAACCCTTGCACACCACACCATACTCATCATGCTATCTTGTTTAGGTGTCGGCATGGACATAAGGGAAGTGTTGTTCTCTCAATGAACTTTCCCTCCCCCCATCACTACAAAAAATACACTTCCGTGATGATATGTGTTTGTCACAGTAGGTCACGTTTTTTGTCATGCATGTACATCCATGACAATTTTATGACAGAATCAAGATAGTCATACCTGTGTTGTCGTAGAAGTTTTCCATGACATTACCAAAATTATCATCATGGAAGTGGCCACTTCCATGACGATAAATCGCGCATCATAGAAGTGTTTTCGTCAAGGGTGATCGACACATGGCATCCACTGTAACGGAACGCCGTTAAGCTATTGGGTCCGGTTTTGGATCCGATAACCCGTTAATAGCCCCGACCAATGGGGATTTTCCACGTGTAAAATCATCATTGGCTGGAGGAAACACATGTCGGCTCACCGTCGGGACAGATATCATCCACTCATTGGACCGAAGGCGCCTATGATACGTCGACACGTGGCACGGCCCAACAGAGGCCCATTCCTGTGAAAAGGCCGGCCCGTTTGACTTGGTCAAAAGGTGGCGGGCCGGCCCACTGAAAGCCCGTTAATGGCATGTTCGCATATAGCCCATTTACAACCCGCTAACCGAGGGCCCGTTATGACCTATCTGAATTAGGCCCAGTAGCGTCATATGGGCCGTCCAATATGATTCCAGCCCGTTTTAACTTCTGGCCCATGTATGGCCCATGACGTCTTTCGGCCCATATGAGGCCCTTTGCAACTCTTGGCCCATTAACAACCCGTGGTGAAATTGGCCCGTAATGAACAGTGTATCACTTTAGACCCACTAACGGCTCATTATTTCAGTGGGCCGTTTCCAACCCATGTTATCTTTCGGCCTTCTCAGGCCCATTTATTCTTGGGCTCATTTCCAGCATTCGGTTACTTACGGCCCGTCACTGTCATTTTCTGCTTGTGGGCCAAATTCAGCCCGTTGTTACAGTCGGCCCGTTTGTGGCCCATTAATACGTTGGGTTGTTTTCATAGCGTCATTAGATACGGCCTATTAACGATGGCCCATTATGGTCGGCCCATGAACGGACGATTCCAACTCTAGCCCGTTTACGGCCATAATGCGGTCTGTTATTGGCCCATGTTTGGCCAATCGATCATACGGCCCATATAAGGCCCATTGATGATATGGCCCGTAGAAGGCCCATTGTGTCTATGGCCCGTCGAAGGCCCATTGTTTCTACGGCCTGTAGAAGGCCCATTGTTTCTATGGCCGGTAGGAGGCCCAGTGTCACTACAGTAAATATGTAGCCCATGCTTATTGTGGCCTAGTTTTAAAAAATAGGTTATTGCGGCCACTAGCAAACCGCGGAAAAAGAACTGCACTAACAACAAGCAAACAAATAAACAAGACAACAAGGAAATAAATAAGCAAGCAACTTACGCTAGGCTATCACGGCTATTACACATATTACGTCCACTGGGCATCAAAGTTCGCCACCAGTGCAAATATAGGGAACAAAGAAGCATATCATATACACTGGTTGACAAAGTTGACGACCAACGCAAATAAACGCCGCAGCAAAACAAGTCCAGAACTAAAACCACTTCAGAAGATCTCAAGAAACAATATCCTGGGTACCCATAATGCTGGCAAGATGCTTAGCAAGCTTATTAACTTTCTCTTGTTTGGCGCTTAAATCCTCCAAATATTGTCAATTGCACGGAAAGTATGCATCTAAATTCTGCAGGACTTCCTCGGTCCTTGACTTCTGTCGCAGCACATCTGATCGATGTCTTTCAACTTGAAGTTGAGACTCAAGAAGACGAACTGATTCAGGCAGGGAGTTCGAAGAGCTTGTGCCAGCAGTAGTGGCCAGTAACTCAAACACTACATCAAGACAAGACTTTTGGGTTCTCTCACTGTCGTCAAGATAGTTTTTATTAGCTTTCTTGGAGACCAACAGGGATGTCTCACTATCTTGAACCTTATCTGCATTACTTCCTTTACCATTGCATAACGGGGTACTCTTCTCCAATATTTTGTCCGCATTCTAAAAGAGAAACAAGCAGACACATCACAGGTTTACCATGTTGTATATGAAGCTCATTTTGGTAAATGAGTTTAGTAGTAAAGTGGACAGGATAACAGCATGAAACACACATATATCTATGTACCATGGTCACTTTATGGTCTATATCATTCTAGTTTTTGTTGCGGAATCAAGATAGAGACACGGTTCAAATAATATTTGTTTAAGACAAAGCAGAATAGACAAAATATAAGTGTGGGAAACTATAGAGCAATAACAACACTTGTAATGTGCATGACATGAGAACATAACTATTTATTCAATTGAAACTGAAATCAACATAGAGCAGGTTACAACAGCAAACCAGTTAAAGAAACAGGTTTAAAACATACCTGTTGCGCCATTGGATTTTCAGTTCCATCCTTCAAATTTCGTCCTCGTGCTTTGGGCACTGCAGTTCCTTTACTAACTGCTCGTGTTTGGGTGCTCTGTGGTGGAGACGGTGTTGTGTCAACTGGAACTGGGTTACTATCTGCCAGGGTTGGGGTTAGAAGGGGTGTAGCTGGTTCTCTGTCCAACTGGATAGGGGTACTATCTACGATAGTCTAGGTTATGTGTGGTGGAGCTGGTTCTTGGGCAAGTACAACCATGGTTCTATCTGCATCAACTGGTAGCACCATCTTTTCTGAAGACCGTGTTGTTACTCCCTTAGATACTGCCATCACCCTCTCCAATTCAAATGGCTGATAAACAAGAAAAGTAATTGAAAGTACAGACATTGTATGATAGACAGGTGCAATGGATAGTGGGGAATAAAAGAGGGCATGAAATAATTCACATTCATGTTGTCTTACCAAACAGGATAGCATGACACAATTTCACATATATGATGGCTAACTAAACAGGATAGCATGATACAATTTCGCATTATGATGGCTAACTAAAAAACATGGAAAGGCATAGTTCAAAATATGATGACTATGTAAACATGATGACATGATATAACTATATAATGTGTCTATTAAATAGGTTGGCATGCCATAATTCACATACATTCATGGATAGAATGCCATAATTCGAAATATTATGACTGTAAACACTAAATATGATGAGATGATATAACTATATGATGTCTTTATTAAATGGGTTGCCATGCCATAATTTAGATAGATGTTGTGTATGTACTATGTAAACATGACAACATGATATAATTCAAATATATGATTTATATAGTAAGCAAGTAAGCAGATGGCAATCCATATATGATGTAAAAACTAAGCAATGCAAGACAACATGCATGACATGGGTAATATAACCGTGCCAAGTTTGAGCATAGACCTCAGGGGGGGAATAGGACTGGTCATCAGTCTCTGAATCCTCCTCTGAGGAGCTCTCTGTAACCAGCAAGATGTCTGCTTCAGTAGGTAGCATTGTGTGACACCCCAAAAAAATTTGACCTTGTTTTGTTAATTAAATTTTTGCCAAGAAACTTAAACTTTTATTTTCTGGATTTTCTTTTGATTTCAAAACCATTCTTTTCTCTGTTATTATGGAGTTTTTACCCCAAGTGAAAACTCTCCAAATATTTTGTTGGACTTGTATACCCTCTCAAGAAAAGTTTTCTTTTTATCAGAGGAATTAATTATATAATTATTCTGCCTGATCTTTATTTCTCTAAAAATGGTCTCCCATGGTTTTAGGGTCCTATTTGAACAACAACCATTTGATAAATTTATTTAAAATTCCAACCAAAATTTGGAGATGTCATGTGATATTTTTAAATAACTTTTATGCAAAAATACCTTCTATTCATTGGAGATTTCGAGCTCTACACCAAATTTTCAAATCTGGCCCAGTTGGCCATTTTGCACTACAACCTATTTAATTTTCTTTAAAGCTTCCACCAAAATTATGGGATGATGGTAGTAGTATATTATTCAACTTTATGCAAAATCCAGTGATGTTCTTTGAAAAGTTTGAGTAAATCAACCTCATCTTCATTCTGGCCCAGCTTGGTGCTTTGTACTGCAACCACATTTTAACTTGCCCTTTTAGCCATAATTCTTTTTCCTACTTATAGGCCACCCTGCCAAACCCTTAAGTCCAGGAGAGTGGACCCATTGGAGGATTTTAAGTGCATGCAATAAGGCCTTTTTCTTTCTGTCCAGAACTGAAGATTTGCAAAACTTGCACTAGCAAGTTTCGGGCTTTGCCCAAATGACCTTGCCATCCTCACCTACATCTAAAGAGACCCCAAACTGGAGTTTTTGGCCACCCCAAGAGTTGCCTAGATGCCCTTGGAAATTTGTCAAGCACCTTGTGTGCATGGCCAGTTTTGGCATAATTTTTAGTTTGCACATTGAACCTGCTTGTTTTGCCAAACCAGGTTGTCTAGTAGCCTTATGACTGTCTCTGACCTAGGTCTGCTGATTTGCATTGGCATTCAAGCAAGTTTGGTCGCTCTGGCATTTAAATCGAGCGGTTGCCGTGCATGCCCGAGCCCGGCCAGCGGCGTTTTTTGCGTGCAGCGCCCGAGCCGCCCGCCCTGATGCATTCCCGAGCTTATCCTGACCCTCTGCCGCTCGCAGCGTAGGGCCAAGCCTCGACCTGTACCCCCTCACGAGCACCACAGCCCCTCGCCACGTCTCCGGCAAGCCAGAAGCTAGCCGCCATCGCCGCCTGCTGTGGTCGGTGCCGTACGGGCCACCTGGTGCGTCCCCGAGTACCCCCGCCCTCCGTGCTCATCCACAACCCCGTCGCCTACCTCTGCAAGCTCTGCCAGCCAGCCCCCACCTCCCCTGCTCTGCAATAGTGCCGCCGCCGTCGTGCTTATCCTCGGGCAGCCGACGAACCGACCTCTGGCGCCTATAAAACGAAACCCCCTCGCTCTTTCAGCCTCAGGTAGCACCGTGTCTTCCCCTTGGACCGATCCCGCGCATCAAATTGAACTGCAGAGGCCATCTCCTTCACCCCCGGCTGAGACGCTCACCGCCGCCCTCCTGTTCATTCCGACACCACCAGAGCCCCTCCCTCTGCCCCATCACCACCATTACCTCCATCATGACCCTGAGGACTCTTTCCATCATCTAATTTTGCCCGGGAGTCGAGGTGTGCAAAGCCCCATTCCCTCCCGAAGCTTCCCCTCCGCCATGGAGGAAGGTGCTCTCACCTGCAAGCTCCCCCGCGCTCCTAACCACTGCAGATGGATGCGGTGCCTTCCCCCGATCATCCCCATATCGCGAGCGTGTCGAATGATGGCTTGGGTCGCCGGGGATCGCCGTTGGAATCAGCCCCTGTCTCTGTCGAGGCGCGGGGGGGGGGGGGAGGGGAGAAGATGAACCCGACAGGTGGGGACCACCTGTCGGTGAGCCAGCCCAAGCCACTAGTCACGCAACCCGGCTAATGCGTTTTCCTCTGGTGGAAGCGAATTTCGGGTAATTACGTGACCAATCTCAGTAGACGTATTCCAGGCGAACCGTTTTCCTTTTTCTGTTTCTTTTAAAAACAGAACTTTGACTAAACTTTGACTGGGCTTATCTTTTTAAATACAAGTCCAAATGACTTGATTCTTTTTCTGTTGTTTCCCAAATATTGCTAGTTTATTTTCATATTTATTTGAAAATTTTCCAAACAACTTTTTTGTGCTGTTTTTAAACTATGTGTTAATTTCAAATTTTCTTAAATAGGATTTTTGGAGAAAGAAGAAAGACTTTCAAAAGTTTGGAATGCCCCCTGCCTCACCACCACTTGAAGACAAGCATTCTGTACCCTGCTATAATATTGTTGTGTGTTGTTTGATACGATCACAACACCACATTGACCCGAAGTTTCCGTTATTTCATGTGATAATATGATCATACTCATATGTGCATATTGATGATTCTGTGCTGTTAGCATTCGATATATTGTGATAGTAGACACCCTCGTGTACCTTTCATGCCTACCGGGAGTATGTCGGGAGAGCCTCTGTCTTGGGTAGACATGAGCTTGTCTCCGGTCATCGTTGAGACGGTTGTGTCCGGTACGGCAAAGTGAGGCATGACGAGTGGTGACTTTATATGTTGGTTGAAACATATTTGTTATGCTAACCATGTAGGAAATACTTAAACCTCCTGAGTCGACCATAGATCGAGCATTGTTCCGGTAACCCCCATACTTGTTTTGTACTACCACTTGTTCCTGCCACAGGTAGGGTACGGTTCAGTAAGTCGTCAATCCTATTCCTAGCACACACCGTACAGAGAGGCCATGGTGGAAGATACCGGAGACCTCCGGTAGGCATGCCACCTGGTCCGGGGGCATGGGTGTTTTCGGTTGTAGCCGAAGGGGTAGCTCCCCCTAGTTTGCGCACGGTATAAATTTTGTGATCCCATGCTAATCGAGGTTGTAGCCTCCCCACTTAGAGTTTTTCTTAACATGTGTCGTGGGTGATTCCTGACACCGGTAAGTTAGGCTGGTGTGTGTTGTCAGGTGTGTTTTCAATTAAAAGACCGTAGACGGAATTAGTCCCGATGGACTAAAGGAATCCGTTACTCGTGGGTAAAGAGTACAACCTCTGCAGAGTTTATATCTATTCGAATAGCCGTGTCCGTGGTTAAGGACTACAGTCTGGGATGGGTCAAGTGTCGGTCTTAGTGTCGGTCTTCGGAGGAGAAACTGTTAAACCAGAACTTGGATCATGACTTGTGACTTGTGATGATTATGTTTATTTTTATTATGGACTGACCCATTATATTATTTGAATTATCGAGTATCCCTGGGATGGTTCTACCTCCTGGATATTCACAGTGATTATTTTATAAGCCCTTTATGTGGTGTCGCTAAGACGCCCGATTGTGGCATGCTCATTATTTATTTACTTTATGAGCCCTTTATGTTGTGTCGCTGAGACGCCCGACTGTGGCATGCTTGTTATTTACTTACTTTATAAGCCCTTATGTGGTGTCGCTTAGACGCCCGACTGTGGCATGCTTGTTATTTATTTACCTTATAAGCCCTTTATGTGGTGTCGCTCAGACGCCTTGATCGAGGCATGCTCGTTATTTACTAACCTTACGGCGTCGCTCGCACACCGATTGGTGCATTTTATTACTACTCTGTTATTGCATATTCATGTATATAAATAACCTGCTTGCATGCATCAGAGATTTTATTTTATGACTGACATTGTGATCATAGAATATTTCAGAGCATGAGTATCGTTTGTTATATTATACCCGTGTTCAAAATGTTTGCGAGTACATTCAAAGTACTCACTGGCTTGTCCCTGGCTATTGTCTTGGCCAGATTTCTTGCATGGAGAGAAGCGATGCGATGACAGCCCCGGAACCTACGCAATGATGAAGCAGCCTCGCGAAGATAGGAATTATCCTGGTCAGTTGTTCCTGTGAGAAATGGAGTCCCATAGACGCTGATGAACCACAAACCGCTTCCGCCATCAACCACTAGAAACCTTTTGTTGTACCCATAGGCCAGGATGTTCTTGTACTACATAATTTGTATTTTGCTTGGAACTTCTGTATCAAGTTGGTGTCTCATCAGCTACCAGTAATCCTGGGGCTGGTGAGCACAAGGGCCATTTGCTGGGAAATTAATATCCCGAAAATTCGGTCCTGACAAACTTGGTATCAGAGCCAGGCTGACCATTGGCTAATCCTATCTTGGCCAGGTCAATAAACTTAGGTTAACCAACCCACAAGACCTTAACCACACCCCGGCCAAGCTTCTCGTGGAAGATAGCCACATAGTGACCCCGACACCTTTTGGCAGTCGGTGCCCAACCTATCAGCCTAGCCCGTCGATCACACGCCAGTGACCGACGCCCAAAAAGGTCTCATTTGCAAGCGTGCGAAGGCAGACTCCATCCCTTTTTCTATAAAAAGGGCACACTAGCCTCAACCCAGCACAGCACAACCTCTACCCCAAACCGAGCTACAATGCCTGGCCCCATTGTTCACAATGAGACCACAGCGACCAACCTTGGAGGTTTCGTGACCGTGCTAGCAAACCTCACCCGCCGTGCCTTTGCATTAGAAGAGCCTCCCGAGTATGTTGTGTACCAGGGGTCCATGAGCGGTGAAAGCCGTCAATTCTGGGCCACTATGCACGTTTATGGTAGGGGTCTATCGCCAGAGCGCCCCTACAGGTTCACCGGAAGGACAACTTCCTTTGATCCACAAGCCATCCAACTAGCTGCTCGGGAAGCTATAGTTCAACTTCGGCACCTGTCGCCCAGAGTTAACTGTCGCTCGTTCTACTACTACCCCAGCCGTGACGGGTATGGTAGGCCACCACAGGTTGCCAACAGAGATCACGAGACGGATCCTACATTGTTGCATCTGGTGCGCTATGTAAGTGCACTAGAGGGACTGTTCGATCAAATCACCCTTGATTTGATCGCAGCTCATGGAGAGCTGATACGCCGAGCCCCGACAAGAGGAGAAGATGAGCCCGACGCCGGCAATCCAGTCGTGGTGTTCGGACAACCGATCGAGTCCTTGAGGTCGGACCCAGTCATCGACCAAAATACTTTGATGTCCCAAGAAGTGCTTCGTCGCCTTTTGGGAACACGCTCCAACGGGATTGTGGCCAACAATCCCCTCGATGGTCATCATCGCTACACCGACCCTGCAGTTCCTCAACCCCCTCCGGCTAACCCTGATGGTGAAACCCGTGGAGAAGCCTCGACGTCCACAAGGCACGCCCACCTAGATATTAACGGAGTAGACTAGAGTCGCTCAAGTAGTATCAAGTCTTAGTATGGCCACGCTCCGTAATTATGTGATCCTGTATCACCATGATTAAATTTTGTCTGCTTGTGTGCCCCTATTTTAAATAGTAGCCATGCATAAATATGTTGGTGTGCGGTTGCATTTTTAATTCCGATGCGTGGTTGCCAGAAACCAACCCCGACGACTCAAGTTTGTGATATGAGTGAACATTTTGGTTTCAGCTAACAGCAATAATATTTTCATAACGACCCTTAGAAAATCTCGAGGACGAGATTTTTCTTAAGGGGGTTAGTGTTGTGACACCCCAAAAAAAATTGACCTTGTTTTTTTAATTAAAATTTTGCCAAGAAACTTAAACTTTTATTTTCTGGATTTTCTTTTGATTTCAGAACCATTCTTTTCTCTGTTATTATGGAGTTTTTACCCCAAGTGAAAACTTTCCAAATATTTTGTTGGACTTGCATACCCTCTCAAGAAAACTTTTATTTTTATCAGAGGAATTAATTATATAATTATTCTTCCTGATCTTTATTTCTCTAGAAATGGTTTCCCATGGTTTTAGGGTCCTATTTGAACTACAACCATTTGATAAATTTATTTAATATTCCAACAAAAAATTGGAGATGTCATGTGATATTTTTAAATCACTTTTATGCAAAAATATCTTCTATTCATTGGAGATTTTGAGCTCTACACCAAATTTTCAAATCTGGCCCAGTTGGCCATTTTGCACTACAACCTATTTAATTTTTTCTTTAAAGCTTCCACCAAAATTATGGGATGATGGTAGTAGTATATTATTCAACTTTATGCAAAAAACCAGTGATGTTCTTTGAAAAATTTGAGTAAATCAACCTCATCTTCATTCTGGTCCAGCTTGGTGCTTTGTACTGCAACCACATTTTAACTTGCCCTTTTAGCCATGATTCTTTTTCCTACTTATAGGCCACCCTGCCAAACCCTTAAGTCCAGGAGAGTGGACCCATTGGAGGATTTTAAGTGCATGCAATAAGGCCTTTTTCTTTCTGTCCGATCGAAGATTTGCAAAACTTGCACTAGCAAGTTTCGGGCTTTGCCCAAATGACCTTGCCATCCTCACCTACATCTAAAGAGACCCCAAACTGGAGTTTTTGGCCACCCCAAGAGTTGCCTAGATGCCCTTGGCAATTTGTAAAGCACCTTGTGTGCATGGCCAATTTTGGCATAATTTTTAGTTTGCACATTGAACCTGCTTGTTTTCCAAACGACATTGTCTAGTAGCCTTATAACTGTCTCTGACCTAGGTCTGTTGATTTGCATTGGCATTCAAGCAAGTTTGGTCGCTCTGGCATTTTGTCGAACGGTTGCCGTGCGTGCCCGGTGCGCGGCTAGAGCGCACGTTTTGCATGTGCCGCGCCCGAGCCGCCGCGCCCCTGGTCTGTTCCCCGAGCTTATCCTGACCCTCTGCCGCTCGTAGCGTAGGGCAAAGCCTCGACCTGTACCCCCTCACGAGCACCACAGCCCCTCGCCACGTCTCCCGCAAGCCAGAAGCTAGCTGCCATCGCCTCCTGCTGTGGTCGGTGCCGTACGGGCCACCTGGTGCGTCCCCGAGTACCCCCACCCTCCGTCCTCATCCACAACCCCGTCGCCTACCTCTGCAAGCTCTGCCAGCCCCCACCTCCCCTGCTCTGCAATAGTGCCGCCGCCGTCGTGCTTATCCTCGGGCAGCCGACGAACCGACCTCTGGCGCCTATAAAACGAAACCCCCTTGCTCTGTCAGCCTCAGGTAGCACTGTGTCTTCCGCTTGGACCGATCCAGCGCATCAAATTGAACCGCAGAGGCCATCTCCTTCACCTCAGGCCGAGACGCTCACCGCCGCCCTCCTGTTCATTCCGACACCACCAGAGCCCCTCCCTCTGCCCTATCACCACCATTACCTCCATCATGACACTGAGGACCCTTTCCAGCATCTAATTTTGCCCGGGAGTCGAGGTGTGCAAAGCCCCATTCCCTCCCGAAGCTTCCCCTCCGCCATGGAGGAAGGTGCTCTCACCCGCAAGCTCCCCCGCGCTCTTAGCCGCTGCAGATGGATGCGGTGCCTTCCCCCGATCATCCCCATATCGCGAGCATGTCGAGTGGTGGCTTGGGTCGCCGGGTATCGCCGTTGGAATCAGCCCCTGTCTCTGTCGAGGCGCTCGGGAGGGGGGGAAGGGAGAAGATGAACCCGACAGGTGGGGACCACCTGTCGGTGAGCCAGCCCAAGCCACTAGTGGCGCAACCCGGATAATGCGTTTTCCTCTGGTGGAAGCGTATTTCGGGTTACTACGCGACCAATCTCAGTAGACGTATTCCAGGCGAACCGTTTTCCTTTATCTGTTTCTTTTAAAAACAGAACTTTGACTAGGCTTATCTTTTTAAATATAAGTCCAAATGACTTGATTCTTTTTCTGTTGTTTCCCAAATATTGTCTAGTTTATTTTCATATTTATTTGAAAATTTTCCAAACAACTTTTTTGTGCTGTTTTTAAACTATGTGTTAATTTCAAATTTTCTTAAATAGGATTTTTGGAGAAAGAAGAAAGACTTTCAAAAGTTTGGAATGCCCCCTGCCTCACCACCACTTGAAGGCAAGCATTCTGAACCCTGGAATAATATTGTTGTGTGTTGTTTGATACGATCACAACAACACCTTGACCCGAAGTTTCCGTTATTTCATGTGATAATATGATCATACTCATATGTGCATATTGATACCTTTCATGCCTACCGGGAGGAAGTCGGGAGAGCCTCTGTCTTGGGTAGACACGAGCTTGTCTCCGGTCTTCCTTGAGACGGTTGTGTCCGGTACGCAAAGTGAGGCATGACGAGTGGTGACTTTGTATGTTGGTTGAAACATGTTTGTTATGCTAACCATGCAGGAAATACTTAAACCTCCTGAGTCGACCATAGATCGAGTCTTGTTCCGGTAACCCCCATACTTGTTTCGTACTACCACTTGTTCCTGCCAGAGGTAGGGTATGGTTCAGTAAGTCGTCAACCCCTTTCCTAGCACACACCGTACAGAGAGGCCATGGTGGAAGATACCGGAGGCCTCCGATAGGCATGCCACCTGGTCCGGGGGCGTGGGTGTTTTCGGTTGTAGCTGAAGGGGTAGGTCCACCTAGTTTGCGCACGGTATAAATTTTGTGATCCCATGCTAATCGAGGTTGTAGTCTCCCCACTTAGAGTTTTGCTTAACAGGTGTCGTGGGTGATTCCTGACACCGGTAAGTTAGGCTAGTGTGTGTGGTCAGGTGTGTTTTCAATTAAAAGACCGTAGAGGAAATTAGTCCCGATGGACTAAAGGAATCCGTTACTCGTGGGTAAAGAGTACACCCTCTGCAGAGTTTATATCTATTCGAATAGCCGTGTCCGTGGTTAAGGACTACAGTCTGGGATGGGTCAAGTGTCGGTCTTAGTGTCGATCTTCGGAGGAGAAACTGTTAAACCAGAACTTGGATCATGACTTGTGACTTGTGATGATTATGTTTCTTTTTATTATGGACTGACCCATTATATTATTTGAATTATCGAGTATCCCTGGGACGGTTCTACCTCCTGGATATTCACAGTGATTATTTTATAAGCCCTTTATGTGGTGTCGCTGAGACGCCCGATTGTGGCATGGTCGTTATTTATTTACTTTATGAGCCCTTTATGTTGTGTCGCTGAGACGCCCGACTGTGGCATGCTTGTTATTTATTTACTTTATAAGCCCTTTATGTGGTGTCTCTTAGACGCCCAACTGTGGCATGCTTGTTATTTATTTACCTTATAAGCCCATTATGTGGTGCCGCTCAGACGCCCGACTGAGGCATGCTCGTTATTTACTAACCTTTCGAGGCGCCGCCTGCATAATCTGATTGGTGCATTTTATTACTACTATGTTATTGCATATTCATGTATATAAATAACCTGCTTGCGTGCATCAGAGATTTTATTTTATGACTGACGTTGTGATCATAGAATATTTTCAGAGCATGATTATCGTTTGTGATATTATACCCGTGTTCAAAATGTTTGCGAGTATATTCAAAGTACTCACTGGCTTGTCCCTGGCTATTGTCTTGGCCAGATTCTTGCATGGAGAGAAGCAATGCGATGACAGACCCGGAACCTACGCAATGATGAAGCAGCCTCGCGAAGATAGGAATTATCCTGGTCAGCTGTTCCTGTGAGAAATGGAGTCCCATAGACGTTGATGAACCACAAACCGCTTCCGCCGTCAACCACTAGAAACCTTTTGTTGTACTCATAGGCCAGGATGGTCTTGTACTACATAATTTGTATTTTGCTTGGAACTTCTGTATCAAGTTGGTGTCTCATCGCCAACAAGTATCTTTGGGGCTTGTGAGCACAAGGGCCATTTTCTGGGAAATTAATATCCCGAAAATCCGGTTTTTGGGAAATTAATATCCCGAAAATCCGGTCCTGACACATTGTCTGCTCGGAATACCTTGTTTTCATCCAGATACTTCCATCGCCGCTTCAAATGACTGATGCACAGGAAGAGTAGTTGAATATACAAACGGTGTCGACAAATGGAACATGTAATACAAAAAAATGATAGCATGATATAGTTCACATACATGATGATTTGCTAAACAGCATGGCATTGCATAATTCACATATATAATGCCTTCACAACAATATAGCATTGCCTAATTCACATATATAATGTCTTGCAACAAGATGAAAATGCATAATTCACATATATGGTAATTAGACACTGAACAGGTGGTATTCACACAAAGCATGTCTAAACTAATCAAATGACATAGCAATGCAAGACACCATATGCATGATATGAGCAACATAACCCTGCCAAGTTAGAGCATACACGTCGGGGGGGATAGGACTGGTCATCTGTCTCTGAGTCCTCCTCTGAGGAGCTATCCATAACCAGCAAGATATGCGCTTCGTCAGATATCATAGTCTGCTCTGAAGACCTTGTTTTCACTACAAAATTTTCTTTCACCGTGTCAAATGGCTAATGCACACGAAGAGCAGTTGAATGTACTAACATTGTTGACAAATGTAATACATAATGAAAAAAAGGATGGTCTGATATAACTTACATATAAGATTACTGGCTAAGCAGGATGGCATTGCAAAATTCACATATATGATGCCTGGCTAAACAAGATGGCGTTGCATAATTCACATAAACGATGAATAAACTAAATAGATGGCATTCGCACGAAGGATGTCTAAACTAAGTAGATGACTTTGATGTATAAAGTAAGCAATGCAAGGCACCATATGCATGATATAACCTACATCAGCATGCCAAGTTAGAGCAAAGACCTCAGGGGGTAAATAGGAGTGGTCTTCTCCTTCTGAATCCCCCTCAGAACAGATATCTTCCTCTTGATTACAATCCGAAATGGGTGGAGGGGGGCTGCCTTTGCGCCTACAATTGAGTGACGTCTGCATGAAATTTTATTGCCACGCAAGGCTCTTCTCTTTTGCTCTACATGTTCAGTTCCATTGTTTACAATAACTATCATGTATAGGAATAAAACATAGTGAGATTATGTAAGGAGTGCATGCAGAAATCCAGAGTGATGGTAGCAACTTGTGGATAGACCCAAAACCAATAATAGCAGTGATAATGGCTTCAGTTAAAAAATATAGATAATGGCTTCTTTACTGTTTGTTTCCCACCCAACATGAAACTCATAGTAGACACCGGAGATTAACCAGATAGTAGATAGATACTATTGATTGCGGCCCCAATATGTACCACACAACCATTTAAAAACTCAAGTTTGGCCATTAGTTTGGAGCTGACTGAGAGTCTAATCGGTGAACAGGACGATAAAGTAGCATGTGATATTAAGCGATGCATAACGTAAGCAGACACGAAAGAGTGCGACCTCTCTTGCGGACCCGTGTAGTCCTCGAGGTCATCTGCTCGGTTGATGGTGGTAATGCAGTTTTCATGGCTGCCTGCGGCATGGAAGAAGATCTGAGGCGGCGAAAGACAGTCTGGAGGCCGGATCCCTACTGTGCTGGACCCTTCTGTCGTTGGAGCAGCTGAGCTGGGGTTGACGATGACGCAGCAGGAGCGGGCCAAACCACGCAAGGTTTTCTTTGACAACTATCTATAAGAGAAGTAATTCTGTAAGGGCTCGTTTGAATTAGAGGATTCCAACAATGCAGGGATAGGAAATAGACAGGAATAGGATAGGAATGCATGTGCAAAACAGAGAATTTAAAAATACAGAATTTCTGCCAATTTGGGTGTTTGATTCACAAGAATTGGAAGATCACAAGATGCAAAGAAGCATGGTGAGATTAAGTCAAACCACAAGAAAATGTACGGTTATAATGCTATTATGCTACTATCTCTTAGTCTTGTGCTTCATGAATAGGAATTTGAAAATGAGGACAAGTGAAAATTAAAATTCCTACGGTTTTTCTTTCAAGGAGACACTAAAGGAACAAATCCTACAGTTTTCCTTTGCTCCATTCATTTGAACCAAATTCATGAATAGTAGTACCATTGGAAACTTTCCGATTCCTATGTTTTTCATTCATTTTTCCTTTCAAGCACTGGTGATCCTAGTAGGCAGGCTTGAGCAAGGAAAAGCCTACACTAAAAAAATGTCTTTCTGCTACTTCTATTACTTTGGACCGAGGCCACTGCCCTACTAGCTCAACTCCCAGGGCCATCGATAAATGCACAGGTCAAACGCGCAGAGATAAATAATGATGGCGTTCGAGAGAGTCCATCACGGATAGCTAAGTTGCCTGGTACGTCACTGCTTGTCATATAGTAGGATAAAATAATCGTATTTCCCGTTACTCCGTGTGCTCAGTGGACAATATATATAACATGTAGAGTAAAAAAGAGATGCAACAAGTGTACAACCTCTTTGGCGAAGCCATGTCGATCTCAGCGTGATTGGGTTGGCCGGTGAGGATGCTCCGGCTCACTTGGCTGTCGGAGGATGGGAAGAAGATCTTAGGCATCTCGAGATGGAGCCCGAGGTACTGCTCCGCTGTGATGTAGGGTTTCATCGTCGGAGCAGCGCCGGTGAGTTCTACGACGCCGAGGCTGAAGCAGGACAAGAGAGACAATGTTAACCTGAGTGGAATTCTAATAGCATCCCCAATAGATGACATTAAAATACATAACCACAAAGTGCTAGATGTAAAATACATCAGCCGCTCATCTCTGAACTTAACTATCAAAACTGAATTTAATTGTCGAAACTGAACTTAACTGTTAAAACTGAATTTTGCTGTCGAAATTGAATTTTACTGTCGAAACTGAACGCACTAGAGGTGAGGTTACACGTCAGTCGACTGACTTTTTCATCTCTGGTCAGTCGATTTTGCAGCCTTTGGATACGAAATCAAGGGCCTGCAGTTCATGTTCAACCTCCACCCCCCCTGAGCCGCCAGCCCCCACCGGCCAAACAGCCGCCCCCCACCTCCTGTGGCCTGCGGTGCACCGCCCCGCCCGCCCTGAAAACACTCCCCACCGCCGGTCCGCCGCCGCCCAGGCCATCCCTCTAGGGCCCCCCGTGCCGAGCTTTTTCTTTGGAGATCCCCACGCCACCGCCCACCACCACCGGCGACCACCGCCCCCACCCTGAACCCTAAGATAGATAGTGGGGTACCTCTCCGGCGAGCCCCCCTCCCTGCTGTGGCTGGTTCCTCCTTAACTCCGGCGAGCCCCCCACCCCCTGAAAATCAACTGACCCAAAAGTCCATTCAGTCGACTTAAGTTTAGCTAAATTGGAGAAGCATCGCAAGCAAGAGAAAGAGCGAGAGCAGCAGCGCGAGCAAGAGCAATAGCAAGAGTAGACCAGGCAGGGGATCGAGAGCAAGAGCAGAGCAGCAGCTCCTACTGATGTGGACGTCGCCGCCGAGGGAGCTATGCCATGGAGGAAGTGGCCGGCGATGCCGCCGTGGATGGAGCCGCACCGTGTTGGCTCGGGACAGAGTGCCGGCAGCACCTTGAGATCGAATCAAGAAGAAAATGCGGCAATTAGTGTACAACCTCTTTGGTGGCGCCGATTAGGCTGCAGCTTCATCCGAGGAAACAGTGATGATGATGCTCTTCCGGTAGTGCAGGTGAAGACGGCGGTGCGGGAATGGAGGTGGTGCGAAAGACGAGGGGAACATCAGGGCAGCTCCTTGGAGGTGGAGGACGGGTGGCTGAACCGGCGGGACGACCAGATCGATGACGGATCCTCATCCAGTACGGTGGATGAGGGACGTCGAGGTGTTACTATGGACAACGTCGTCGGGGAAGAGGCTCCGGCTGGGAGGCGGACGGAGGAGGTTGTGGGGCTTCGCGGGTTTTGGTGGCCTCGATGTACGAATGGGTGGACGGATGGGACGGGAGTGGGGAACCATGGCCTAGGGACGCGCTTGTCCGAAATGTGGGGTAAGTTACAAAAGTACCCCCACCGATTTGAGGCGGTTCTTTCAGTTCAGGGGTACCACGGGAATTTCGCATGTCGGGATTTCACAGGAGGTGGGAGTTTTCGCGCGCGTTGTAATTTTGGAATAGCAAGGCGCGGGTTGAGATGGAGGGTGTTGTCGGAGCACAACGAGACAAAGATATATCTTAAATATTTCGGGCTAACGAGGCGCGGGTTGAAATTTCTGGACAAGGCTAACGTGTACTGTACCAAATCATTTCGGACTACAAATGTCATTCAAAACTGTGAATTCATGTTATGTTCAATTAAAATATTTCGCTATGTGTATAATGCATGCAACCTACTACTCAAATGAACGTTTTAGTGCATTCCAAACGTATATACTACCGCTTCAATATGAACTAAATTTGAATTCGTTTCTCTATCTGAATAAGATCTACAATAATGATTGTTGTGAAGTCAAAGCATTTGAATTCGTTTCTCTGTTTTAATAAGATCTTTAATCATCATTATTGCCAAGTTAAACCATCATTTTTGTATTATCTTCACCGCACACAACATGATTAGTCTCGAGTTACATATGAACTATGTGTACTATATGAACTCGAACTCGATTTTTTGAATCCACTTTATGTTGATTTCAAATCACAGTACATTTCAAGCTCTAGCTATATCTTCATAATCTAAACCATGTATCATATGTATAATGTGTTTATCACATTATGTATGGTGCCCCGCCCCCTGCGCCTACAAGTATTTAGATGTGAGTTGCAAACACCACATTACCAAAAATTCAAATAAAATGTGAGAATGTTCGATATATAGTATTGTTTAGATTGTTCGATATTTAGTTGTAAGCTGCAAATGCTACACATTATCACAAATTCAAATAAAAGTGAGATTGTTTGATGTATAGTATGGTTTAGATTGTTCGACATTTAGCTGTGAGTTGCAAACGCCATGCATTATCACATTATGGTATAACATGTGCAAAACCACAACACACGTATCACCACTATATTCATGCATGCATATGTTTAAAACACTATGATCTACTATTCAAATATATGAATCCACTTTCATATCAAATCATGATCTTTGTTAGTCTCTTACACCCACACAATCCTCTAACCTTTGTAGCTACCACTAACTTTCTCTTGTGCATGCACACGCCCTCCTCGCCCTCCCCCTCCCTCAACATTCTATCCATCGCACACATTCCTTTTTTTTTCTTTAGGTCATTCTCCCACAGTCTCCACAACTCGTTTCAGACACACACCGATCGATAAACCTCTCCAGCGATGTCTTCCTACAACATACACACACACCTTCAATATCCTCCTTTATGTTTCCTTGCCTCGTGTCTCTCATATGTTCCCACACATGTAAACTCTCGCCCCTCTTTTCATTGATCTCACAACCGCACACTCCTCCCCCTATAAAGCTAGTAGCTGGGCCTCTCGCACCACCTCCTAGCTCCATTATCTTTGTCTATCCATCTCTCTGGGCCTTATTTGCCTCTAACAAATGGACGTACACCGACCGATCTCCCGCTATACATATAGCTAGCTAGGTCCTTATAACTCGTTTTTTCGCACGCGTCAATCGATCTACCTCATTATTTATGTATCTTCCTTCCTCCGACAAACAACAATTGATCTACCAATCTAGTTAGGTTTGCTTACCAAACACATGGTTCCCCTTCATCATCCATGGACGCGTCCCGACAGATCTATCACGCACAAGCACACACAGAAACACATCCCCACTCTTATTGATAAATATTGCAGTTCCACCCTTAGTTTGTCTAGTAGGCCTCTCCCACCATCTTCGAGAAGCAACTCCATCACCCATCCAGCACTCTACCCCTCTCCCTCCCTCTCTCTCTCCTCTCTCTCTCTCTCTCTGTCCCATCCTATTTCCCGTCCTTCAGTTATGTATGGATGCCGAATGATCTCCCTCAAGACATAGCTGGGTCTCTCCTTCTCAACACATATATGAGTTGTTTTACCTCTATAGTTAGGACTCTGCCTACCCCTCCCCCCCACCCCCTCCCACACACACACCGATACATCGAGCGCTCTAGTCATGTCTCCCTGCCACACACAAACTTGGCATGTGCCCTCTGACGTTCCGGTAGGTCAGTCGCCCTATATCTATGACTTGCACACACACACAATTTCGATGGCTCTCTTCATTGATCTCGCACCCACCCACTTGATCCACTCTTCGACTCTATCGATATCCATGACCCCTCCCTCTCTTCTCGTGGATCGCCTGGCCCTCTATATATGATATGGATAGGCCTCCATTTCACACACATTGCATGCAAAATTTTGTTTGAGATGTCATCGACACATATTCCCACAAATACATTCAAGAAATCACTCATGAACGCACACGCCATCTGTCTAGGTTTGTATCTCTCACACACACCCACGTAGGTGGGGGACGTGCACGAAGAGAAGAGGTGCACGCACGGCGCACGTACTCCCATCTCTTTCCCAACCACACCCGCGTGGGTACACGGTGGAGCTCATTTCTGTACGAAAAGGCAGCCCACATGGTAATTTGACACGTGTACTGGTTGTCCACTTGATGGAGGGAGGATCGTCTACCACGGGTGAACAAACAAATTGCGAGTTGACATGTTATGTTAGAAAAAGAGGCAAACCATGTGGGGCCTACCTTAGAGGCAAGGCTCTATACACCGGAGTACTTTTGATGTGTCCCGTTAACTCGCAGAACGAGGAGAATCTTGCTTAGTACGCCGTCTCCCCCACCCACGGGCGCGGTGGCTGGCAGGATGAGCTGGAGCTTGCTTACTAGTAGTAGTACTATTGTACGCCTTACGCCCGCTCCCTCGCCCACACGCGCGATGGCTCGCAGGACGAGGAGAAAATTTTACTACTCCCTCCGTTTACTCCTCATCCCTACTAGTACCTTGGTTAGAGAGATTATCATATTGTTTGGAATATATATGTCCTTTGGTAGATTTCAATATGAACTACTAGTACATACTCCAAACACTGATGTATATAGAAGTATTTTAGAGTGTCGATTCACTCATTTTGCTCCATATGTAGTCCATATTGAGGCCCTGTTTGGTTCAAAAGTCCTAGGAATTTTTATAGTCCTAACTAAAAAGTCCCTACTCCTTAAAAAGTCCCTCCCTGTTTGTTTTCAGGGACTAAAAAGTCCCTAGTCCCTCCCTAGAGGTTATTGAATGACCATGTTACCCCTAGTATACAGAAAAATAACAACCAAACAACACCATGGGGCGGCGGGGCAATGGGTGCAGGGAGGGGAATTGTTGGAAAAGTCGCAAAAAAGACTCTCCTTGAGAGTCTTCTTCATTAAGTCCCAAAAAGCAAGTTCTAGTCCCTAGTAGTCCCTCTTGTTTGGTTAAAATGTCTCTAAGAGGGACTTTTTCTAGTCCCTACACTAAAAAGTCCCTGGAAACAAACACCCCCTGAAACGGACGTAATAGTACGCACTCTCCCTCGCCCACGTGGTGGACGTGCAACAATTCATTCGGTCTCATATAGCCAGAACGATATATACTGCAGTACCATTATTGCTCGACTTCCTGAAGAGATGAAGAGCCAATCACAAGGTTAATATTTTGGAGATGCCAAGCACAAGGTTTATAGGAGAACGAGTAGTAGGTGTCACGTTATTTATAAATAAAGTTTTTTTCTTCAGTTGCACGTACGCAATATGATAGGTTCATATGGAGAGAAAAGGAAACCGCTCCACTATATAACATAGTTAGGACGGGCCAGCCTACACGGTTGCTTGCTGGGGTTGCTCTCTTCACACTCTCTCGCACAAAACGACCGTGGTCACATCTCTAACATCCCGGCGGATCACGTCCGCCGGGGGAAGGGGTGGATGCTTAGTGTAGATATGCGGTTGCCGTCGCCGATGGCGAAAACCCACTGTCGGCACGTCCCGATTAGGGGTCCCCGCCGTTCTCTCTCACAAAGCCGGTGAGGTCGCCTTCGTGCCTTGCTCACTGTCGCGACATGGGCAGTTGCCGCCTCCCGCCGCCCTTCTCAAGGTTGAGCTACGTCCCGACATCCCTCAGGTACAACTCCCTTTACAGTCGGCTTGCACCACTGCTCCAGCTGCCCACATCACTCCATGTGGATATTTCTCTACTTCTTTGCCCCGCACATACCTCTACTGGCTTCTATGTGCTGCATGTATTTCTGATGAGTTTATGTCTCATCAACTAGTCTCAGTAATCTTATTGTAATCACGCTTCTTCAATTTCTTTGCCACAGGGATGCTCATCTCGGTTTTGGTGAAACTGCACAAAATGATCCGATCGTCAAAAGGTTGCAAACCTCATTTCTTAGGAAGCTCGAACGTTGCCAGCAAATTAAAGCATGGTTAGGGTTTACGGTTCAAGGGCTAGGGACTGTATGGATCATTTTTTTTCTTTAGCTGCCTCTGTTCCAAAATAAGTGTCAACTTTAGTAGTAGTACAACTTTGTACTAAAGTTTGCATAAAGTTGAGACACTTATTTTGGAACGGAGGGAGTACAAATTTGCTATGATCTTTCAATCATTGAGATGCAATAGCATGCATGTTAGTCTCCTTTCTATTTGATGAAATGTTGCAACAGGCAACCTTGGACGCAAGATACATGTAACAGAAGCTGGAAGCTCCATAGCATTGTACAAATTTATCTCGTTAATAAATTACAGTACGTAGTATACTAGTACTTCCTCCGTTCCTAACTATAAGTCTTTGTAGAGATTTCACCATGAACCACATACGGATGTATATAGATGCATTTTAAGTGTAGATTCATTCATTTTGTTCCGTATGAAGTACACCTAGTGGAATCTCTACAAAGACTTATATTTAGGAACGGGGGGAGTACTATGTAAAGAGTTAGGTGTCACACGGTGTCCAGAAAATATGGTGATAGTGTGAGGTGGGCCATGTAATCACTGAGCCTGCGTGTTTTCACTGCTCTTGCACTCCTCCGCTGTAAGAATGGAGAAAATTGTAATCTAGTAGTACCTCCTTTCGCCGAAAGCGTGGGACATCCAGCAGTCCTACCACCTCAGTAATAATGACCAATGAGCCGTCAAATCACATAGACCCAGCAGTAAGTTGGACGGATGAAGCAACCATCACTCTTGAATCCGCTTCTCCCTTCAACGCAGGCGCCAGTGAGAGGTCGCGTCCGCTCTGCCCGGGCATGAATGCGGCACCGATTCTTTGGAGCGGCGCTGACCGTTTCGGGTGGGAAGCGCGCGCGGGCGATGGAGGGGCTTTGGGTGGGCCAGGCTGGTTAGGAGCGGGTGTGGCAGCTGTCCGCCTGTCCCTACCGTACACCCGGAAACGAGAGGATGCACCGACTCTCTGCGGCTAAAATTGTACACTACACACCATCTCTCTGTAGGAGTAGGTCAATCTGTCGCTCTCTCTGACACACACATGCTGCTAAACACACGCACACACAGGTTCATAGAATAGGAAAATCGTGCGAGTGCGAAGCCACAGGAAGTGAGATACAAATGGAGTACGTACAATAAGAGAAGAGGTGATGAATATTCCATCAAACCTGGACTGGGGAGTAGTGCTCCCTCTGTCTAGGTGTTAAGTCATCTTACGGAAATCAGATATTCCCAAAATGTTTAGGCATCGACCATTAACATCGCATCTCAATCCCCTCCTGGCCTCGTTGCTAGCGAGCGTTGTTACTTAGGGAGCGTTTGGATCCTTAGCAAGAATAGCTTATAGCATAGCCGGGCAATGTTAGGCGATTGGAACTATTAAAATATGTTAGCTTTTGTGGGCCAGCTAGCTTCGCTAGGCTAGAAAAACCTTGCTAGCTCAGGAGAGCCAGATCGGCTCGCTTCCGACGGCAAACTTCACGTAGTAGTAACCTAGACTAGTAACATATGCATGTTACTAGTCCAAGTTACCAGCCTAGCTAAGCAATGTAACCAAACGCTCCTTACTCTGCCTTGTTATCTCCCCCGGAAACCCAATGCATGGAGCGCAACTACGCGTTGATCAGTCAAGAAATCAAAGTCGGCTTGCATGCGAGTTAATACGTGGCCCTGCATGGTAGCTAAACGGCATTTCTTAGTTGTTTGGATTAACTATTGCGTTTAGAGATAGAAATCAGGGCTTTGATTGGATGAATGACCGGTCAAGTATCTCCTTCTCCTCCAATCTGCTTGCACCTTGGTCCCGCTGCAGCTTCTAACGTGACTTATTACACCTAGACGGAGGGAGTATTACGAGATACGATGGCACATTGACTTAGGTCGAATACAAGTGCCCAAAATTGCGTGCATGTTATAATAAGAATTCATTTAAAATAGTACATGAGCGAACAGAGGGATCAATTGGACAGTGTTCCCGAGCAGTAGCGAGATGTGTGAGGTAAGATACACCACTGGTGCTTTTAATTTTTCTTATTAATTTGTTGTTTCACCCTCTGACTGGTGGGACCCAACGTACTACGTGGAGAGAGGTAAGGTGACTAAGGCTGCATTATTTCTGCACCACTATGGATAGTCTTACCACCAAAGCCACATGACACGATTATGATTTAAATCCCAATGACTCCCACAAAAAAAACATGGCATGCTTGTCACACGAATGCAGGAATGTATAAAAGGTTATTTTCCTCTCGTTGAACATAACGGGAGAGTTGTGTAGCTGGTTAGCCTGTTCACTCATCAAACTTGAGGTCTCGGGTTCGATAACTACACTTGAGCATAATTCGTGCAAGGAGGATTCTTCGACTAGTCAAAGTGGATGGATACGGAGCTATACGATCTCGTAGTGACTGTATAATCACCTCATCATGTATAAGTTGCAGCCTCGGCGCTTGTTTTCTAGGGTTTGCACTCTTCACACTCTATCTCCAGTATATGTATACACGCTGGAGCCTCAACGCTTGTAGTTGCTCTCTTCACACTCTCTCACCCTCTCCAGATCTAAACAAGACTTCGTTGGCCTCTCTCTCTCTCAGTGCTTGTAGTTGCTCTCTTCACGCTCTCTCACCCTCTCTAGATCTAAACAAGACTTCGTTGGCCTCTCTCTCTCCCCTCACTGTTGGTCAAAGAGCCGGCAGGATCCATCCTCCGGGAAGGGAAGGAGGCTTAACACTGTCATCGTCGGCAAGGAAGCGAATCCACTACCGGCACAGCTGTTCACTTTCACCCAGCGGCGGCGCGGGAGGGACTCCGACCCCTTCTTATTTGCCGCCGTACATAGTGTGGGCCGAATGGCCTCCGGTCGCCCACCAAACCACACCCCAAGAACCTTAAGGTATAATTTACTTATTCCACATGCATTGCTCTAGCTGCATGTGGGCTTTTTCCGCTTCTGCACTCGAATCTAGGTGTTGGATCAAACAGGAAAGTAGTGGGGAAAGTTGTATACCATGAATCTAGGACGTGGTTCAAAGAGGAAAGGAATGGGGGAAAGTAGTGGGAAAAGTTGTATAGCATGAATCTAGGACGTGGTTCAAAAAGTAAAGGAAGGGGGAAAGTTGTATCGCATGAATCTAAGACGTGGTTCAAAGAGGAAAGGAATGGGGGAAAGTAGTGGCGGAAGTTGTATAGCATAAATCTAGGACGTGGTTCAAAGAGGAAAGGAAGGGGGGAAAGTACTAGTACAGACTGGCCATCCAGCACCTACGTTGGTCGAAAAGGGAAAACAATGACAAACGACACGGTCATCTCAGAATGTGAACTGATCTTTTGTTTTGGGGACAAGGCTGTAGAGTTTGAGCAGGACTAGATTTGCTGCGCTCACATGGGGAATGGTGTCTAAAGATAACAAAACTGGGACCAACACAAATATGCTCCTTGGTTGTTTGTTCTTTGTGTCAACGGACTATGCATCACCCCAGTACATCGGTAGATGCACATGGTGCTGGTGCGTCCACTGTCTCGTGCAACTCTTTAGCTGTTGTTAATCTAAGGCCCTGTTTGGTTAAAAACTCCCTAGTCCCTACCTGCTTGGTTCCAAGGACTAAACATGGACTAAAGGTTATTAAATGACATGCTAAAAGACCATGTTACCCCTAGTAATGAACTAATTGAGACAAGGTGCGATGCGTGGCAGGGGAAACTGTTACCAAAAAGACTCTCCCTCGGGGTCTTCTTTCTTTAGTTCCAAATGCCCACTTTTAGTCCCTAAAAGTCCCTCCTATTTGGTATAGATGGGACTGACACGGAGTTTTTTTAGTCCCTACACAAAAATGTCCCTGTAAACAAACACCCTCTAATACTGCCGCTAGAAAATTGATGCAATGCCACAATTAAAAGCAAATTACATGTTTAACGATTTTTATTGTTAATATAATCTCTCTGTTAATATTAATCAATGCCACCATTTGAGAAATGCTACTATCTTGCTTTCTTTCCCATTTAGATAAGTTAGATGCTTCTTTTTGTTGGCTTCTGTGTCATCCACCATTATTGACCACTAGTTGTTTCCTTTGCACCTCTGTGTAAACAGGGTTATCTACTTCACCTCGTTGCCATTGTGACCTTTTGTTGCACTGCACAAATTACTTTTGTTTTAAGAGTGTTTTGTGCAGTTCAACCAAAATGTCACACCGACAACGTTGCTTGATTGCTTGATCTTAGTGGAACTGCACAAGAGGAGATCTTACTTCCTATCCGTGTTGGCAAATTTGGTTCATATCTTCTTCTTGTGAGTTGTTTAAATTCCACGTCATGAGAGGTCAGTACTAGCCTTATTTCACATGATTCTGCAGTGTGCTTTCATATGTTGTGCTACTTGTACAGTAATGTTGCTTGATTTTAGTGAACTGCACAAATGGAGACAAGACTTCCAATCTGTATGTGCAACGTAATATCCCATTGAGGTAAGATAAGGATATTTCCCAACTATTGGCCTGTATTTTGCCACTTTCATCAGAAAATTAATGTCATTGTTTAGTGCTATACTTGTGCTCCCTAATTTACATGCCAAATCTTACATTGAAGACGAAGCTTGTCTGCTATTGAACCACGTGATGTAATGAAGCACTGGAACTGTGATGACACAAGTAATGATATAGTTTTGCATCTTAATTTATTGCTATGGCTGGAACGAGCAATTGTTTTGCCACTGATTTGATGCCACTCTTAATGTAATACGTGATTATCTCTACTTGTGCAAACAGGGATCTTCTTTCAAGATACCATATATTTTAGTGGAACTGCACAAGAAGATGTTGGAAACATTAAACTAATTGAGGAGTATATAGTAAGCATGGCCACCATAGTAGATAGCAACAGATGGTTCCGGAGAAGTGCTTCATCTGTATGCTCTACACAATAAGCCTCCTGACAATGGTTGGTACTCGCCCACTGATTTCTTCCATATGATTGAGCTTTGTCATCTCTATTGGTGTTGTTCTACGGTTTAGAAATTGTCATGAAAAAGTGGTATTGTCCTTGAGAAGTGCTTCACATGTGTTGTTTTAAATATTTCCTTTCCTTTTTTTCGAGCAAACAGGGATGCTAGCATTTAGTTGTCCTCCTGTCTTTGCACACAACAGGATCATCCTCCTCTGAAGAAGAATATGGAGTACGTGAAGTGACTAGTTCCGATTATGCAAGGATGAAGAAGCCCTGTCTCTCTTCTCATCAGAAGGAGCAGTTGAAGGATGGTTACATTACTCCCCACAAGACCAAACTAACTTCAGCTCAGAAGGACTGACAAATCTCCATTTTCTTGCTGTGATGCGCGAGTACAATGTTGTTCTAGGATTCTTTCAGGTGAGTTCCATTTTTCTTAAAGTGTCTCTACATGGAACATGTAGGTGCCTGTTTAAACTGTCAATTCATAGTACAGTTTGCTTTATACTAATCACTTTTTTGTATTTGTGCAAATAGGGGTGCTCAGCTTGATTTCAATGGGAACTGCACAAAAAGTTCATGAATACATCGAATCATTCATTTCCACCACAAGAAAGGAGGTGCCAATAAGTTCAAGGCGTTGCAACATATAAGGGCGAAATCATACAAGCTACGTGTGGATTTGGTTGATTTTGGTGGAACTGCACAAAAAGAACAACTGGTTTATTTAGCACGAGGTGCCATGTCAATGTCCGAACTGATGGCAAACCCTGTGTCGGGGGTTGGGTGCGACATATGCCAAAGGATGGCTTATCATGGTGGGAGCGAGTAGAACGTCGCCGGTGCCTGGAAGCGGGATGAGGCGTAGACACGAACGCCGGCGTACTTTACCCAGGTTTGGAGCTCTCCTAGGAGATAACACCCCTAGTCCTGCTCCGCGGGGTCTCTGCATGATCACTAAGACACTAGTGAGTACAAATGTGCTCCTCGAGCAGTATGCTAGAGCTAGAAGAAGGCAAGGCTTGCTCCCTTCTCCCTCTATGTATGAGTCTAGTTCTAACAGGTTGGGAACCCTTTGCATGGGTGCCCTGGGGGGTTTATATAGGCCTACCCCCCAGGGGTACAATGGTAATCTGGTCAGGTGTAGGACCCGGCTGTCAGTGTCTCCGGTCACCGGCTGCTGGGGCCCGCCGCCTGGTGGGCCCCATCGACTCGTCTGGTACGGAGTCGACACGCCGCCTCCGCCACTCGCGGGTCTTGTCGGCGGCTGAATACTGTAGCCGCAATGCTAATGACGCATGCTTGGTCGGGGGAGGAGCGTGGCTACAGTCCCGCCGTCTGGTGGGAGAACACTATAGCATCACCGTGTCTCGTCTGGTTAATGGTGCACGGGCCTCGAGGGAGGAGCTGGCTGCCTGCTAGAAGCCGGACCCCCTTGGGTCTGACTGGTCAGGCTATGCCGCCTTACGGGCTCTCACTGCCTGGTAGCACTACTAGGAAAATGCCTATAGATAGAAGTTTACCAGTAGCGTTTGTTTGCAACCCAACGCTACTACTAGATAGTAGTAGCGCTGGGTACAAATAGCGCTATTGGTATAACTTAGCAGCAGCGCTTGTTACCTGGGCCCACGCTACTACTAAGTGTAACACACCACACCCCCTGGTCAAAATATAGCAGCAGCGCCTATCCTCGAACCTGCGCTACTGCTAGTATAGTATCTAGAGCGCCTGTTTTACAAAGCGTGCTGTATAACATTTTACCAGTAGCGTGTGTTTCTGGCTAGCGTTATAAGTAGTGCAACCCTAGTTGTAGATATTTTGCAAGCTGCCATAGCAGTAGCGCGTATGGGTGACCCGCGCTACTGCTATGCCCGCCAGCCACCTACCACCTTTCCCCTTCTTCCTCCCCTCTCTTCTTCCCCCTTCCTTTCTCCCCCTTTCCTTGCACCTTGCTTGTTCCTTTCAATGCTCCCCCACCACCACCCCTCCATTAGAGCCCTCCCTCCCCCTCTTCCTTGCCCCTCCACCACCCCTCCATTAGAGCCCCCTCCCTCCCCCTCTTCTTTCCCCCTCCACCACCCCTCCATTAGAGCCCCCTCCCTCCCCCTCTTCTTTACCCTCCACCATCCCCATTTTCTTTGTGCCTCCACCACCACCCCTCCATTAATGCCCTCCCTCCCCCTCTTCTTTTCCCTCCTCCCACTTCCATTAATGCCTTCCCTCTTCTCTCCCTCTCCTCTCCCACTATCTTCCTAGCTAGCTAGATCTCTCTCTCTCTCCCTAGCTAGCTAGCTACCTAGTTAGATCTATATATCTAGAGCTACTAGGTAATTAAGAAGAAAGGTGCTCGATATCCCTCTCGACACATAGGTGAGCAAAAAAAGGTGTTTGTGTGGATAGGACCGAAACTATATATATGGGCGATATGAGAATATATATACCAAATTGTGTATGGCATAATTTGAGTTGCCTACATTGTGTATTTGATGAAATAATGTGGGTGACATTACTTGCCTATGTTTTGCCGAAATGTCGATTCAATTCCATTTCGGCGAATTTCGGGGATGCAAACTCAATATGTCCTATGTTTAGGGAAGGTCATGCGAATTTTTGTATGAATTTGATCCATGCATGCATATATACGTGGTTATAATATTTCCTCCGCCAGGTGATCATGAAGGTCAATGGAAGGATGGTGGAAAGATACTGGCAATCCGCTGTGGATGACATGTATGAAAAAAGACTGAGGGATGTTTTATGTCCGTGTCGAAAATGCAAAGGAATAGACAGGCTCGACCACTTTGAGGGTGGTAAATTCAAGGCGCACCTGCTCATGCATGGTTTCATGCATGGCCATACTCGATGGATAAGTGAAGAAGAAGATGATGATGAGGACGTCGATGGGGCAGAAAATAACGACATGGGGCCACCAGATGAAGAGATGACCGATTATGTGCCCGAAGAGGAAGACGGCCTCGGAAATATCGATGGCGAAGAGGCAGTTCAAGGCGGAGAAGACGCGGACACGCCACCGTATTCGCTGCCATTAAGTTCAGCCATGCGGGACCCGCATGTTCGAGACCTGCTTCAAGAAGACGACTAGCGACAGAGCTGCTTCTAGAGAGGAGGCCAAATCAAGAATCGGAGGTAGACTCGATGAATCCTTTGTATGATGGTTGCAATAATCCCAAGGTGACCCGCTTGAGTTTCACACTATAACTTCTAAAGATGAAGGCAAAAAACAAATGGAAAGATACAAGCCTGGTGGAGCTTCTGAAGTACCTAAAGAAGGTTCTTCCCGCGGGAAGCCTGTATCCTACTAGTGTCGAGGAGGCAAAGAAAATCGTGTGCCCTCTTGATCTGCCACATATTAGATATCACACATGCATCAATGATTGCATCATATATCGGAACGAGCATGCGGAAAAAACTATCTGTCCAAAGTGCAATGCTTCACGATATAAAAAGGCCGGAAAGAAAGCTCCATGGAAAGCTGTATGGTACTTTCCGATCACTCCGCGTCTACAGCGGTATTTCGTAGATCCTAAGGAAGCAAAGCTTATGCTACCGCACGCGGAGAGGGTGAAGCCAGATGACGGAGATGAACCGAAGCTGAGACACCTCGCAGATGCTAGCCAGTGGAGAGCATTAAATGCTGAATTTGAATTTTTCGCAAATGATCCAAGGAACATCGTGCTTGGCGCTAGTAGTGATGGCATGAATCCATTTGGCAACCAGAACACCAATCATAGCACATGGCCCATGTTTGTATGGATGTACAACCTCCCCCTGGTTGTGCATGAAGGAAAAATACATACACATGGCTATGCTTATTCAAGGGCCGAGACAACCGGGAAATGATATAAATATGTATCTCGGGTTACTGAAAGAGGAGTTACAGACCTTATGGACAATGCCGGCCAAGACATGGGACGCAAGCAAAGGAGAGTATTTCTACATGAGAGCCACGCTGATCACGACGGCGCAGGACTATCTCAGTTACGGCTATCTCTCCGGCCAGGTGTGCCACAGATATTGCGGATGCACGAGGTGCATGGATGATACAACTTCTCTGCAGCTATCGAAAGATGGCGGGTCTTCAAAAATCGTGTACATGGGGCATCGAAGATGGCTCGAGAAGGATGACCCATGGAGAAAGCGTGGAGATCTATTCAATGGTAAGGCTGAGCATCGAGGTCCTCCACGTAAGCGTAGCGGTGCAGAAATATATGAGTTATTGAAGAACTGGAAAGAGCGCCCCTCGTCGGGAAAGACGAAGAAAAAGGCGCCGGATCCCCTCATCAAGATATGGAAGACGAGATCTGTTTTCTGGGACTTGGAATACTGGCCCATACTCGACACGCCTCATAGCCTTGATCAAATGCATATCACAAAAAATATCCTTGAGAGTTTGCTTGGAACAATTATGAACATGCCGGAGAGAACCAAGGATGGGCCGAAGGCAAGAAAAGACTTGGAATTTTTGAAAATCAGGAAAGATCTTCAAATGCCTGATAAAAGGTCGTCAGAGGAGACCGAGACAGAGACGGAGACGGAAGATAGGGGAAAAAAGTAAACAAGAAGGAAGAACAATATTGCCCCCCCCCCCCTCTTGCTTCACCTTAGATCCGAAGGAAGTCGATCAATTGTTCAAGTGCCTTGCCGGAATTAAAGTTAGTTCCGAATACTGTGGGAAGATAAGCAAATATCTGGACACTAAGAAAAAAAGGTTCAGTGGGATGAAGTCTCACGACTGTCATGTGATGATGATGCAGTTACTCCCGGTTGCACTTAGAGGGATTATGGACACACATGTGTGTGAGACGCTTACTGACCTATGCCACTTTTTTGATGCTATCTCTCGAAAGTCGATTAGTGTGAAGCAACTCCATAGGCTACAGGAAGAGATCATTGTCATACTGAATGAGCTAGAGATGTACTTCCCGCCCGCGTTCTTTGATGTCATGGTGCATCTATGTGTTCACATCGTGGACGACATCATCGACCTAGGGCCGACATTCCTGCATAGCATGATGCCGTTCGAGAGGATGAATGGGGTAATCAAAGGATTCGTTCGTAACATGTCCCGTCCAGATGGAAGCATAGCCCAGGATATCGACCAAAGAGTGCATCTCTTTACGTGGGAGTTGTCGACCAAAGACCTGTTGTTGGTTTGCCCGTCAACAAGCATTGTGGAAGGCTCAAGGCGAAGGTCACACCAACGGTCATAGGGATGTGAATATGTTACGCTCGGGCCGACAAAACGACCTTGACGACGCAAACTTAGTAGTGCTACAACACCTAGATGTGCTAGAAGATTTCGTGACACTGCACAAAGAGACCATCGCAAAGAAGTACCGTGACCGTGGGGTGCACAGGACGGACGCTGAAGTTATTAGAGAGCACAACTCCACTTTCTTGTGTTGGTTCAAAGAGCGAGTTCTGGCTAATCCCCTAGATGAGGGTTGTCCGAACGGAACACTCCACTACTAGGGAAAACCTTATGCCCAGAACTTTAGCAGCAGCGAGGGTCAAAAAAAACACGCTGGTGCTAACTAGCAGTAGCGCGCCTGGGCAAACTGCGCTGCAGATAAAGTTCTAGCAGTAGCGCGTGCTGCCCTAAACACGTTACTACTAAGATTCCCACGACTTAGCCGATAGGCTACACATAGTAGTAGCAACCTATAACGAACCGCGCTACCGCTACTTTCTTTGTAGCAGCGCGTTTTATATTAAACTCGCTATTGCTAAAGGATATAAAATTAAATGGAAAGCAAATAGAAAGGTAATTGAAAATGAAAGAAATAGAATAAGGTGAAAGGAAAAAAATAAAATGTGAAGAAAACTAAATGAAAAAGGGGAAAAAAGATAAAGGAGTAGCAGATGGCGTGTATCCCGAAGCGTTGTAGCTAACGTGGCAAAGAGCGCTCTTCACGAACGCGCCATCGCTACTGACTTAACCACGGGGTTCGTCCTTCCCCACGACCACTTCCCCCAAATCCAACTACCCACACTCTCGCCGCTGCCGTCGCCCGTCGGCTGCCACGCGCTCTCCGCACACCCTCTACGCTGCCCCGACCCCAGATTCAACGCCGCCCCCGCCCCCGACCTCAACGCCGCCCCGGACGCCGCCCCGACCCGACCTCGGCCGCCGCCATCCGCCACGCGCGAGCCCCGACCCCGACCTCGACGCCGCCTACCCCTCCTCGTCAGCAGGCACCCGAGGTGAGCACGCCTGCTCCTCCCTCTCCCTACCTCTGCCTAGGGTTTTTTTATATTTTAGTTGCATCAAATTAGTTAGGGTTCATGTAAGAGTGGAAACAAATCGGATGCGGATGCGGCAAATGAGTTAGGGTTCATGTAAGGGTGGAAATGAATCAAATTTCTAAGATGAATCATAAAACGAGTAAAATTTGACCACTTATTTCACTTTATAGTTGGATAATTAGAATATCCGCTACCACTTTCCACCCCTATAGGTTCATCAAATTAGATGGTAATTAGGGCAGTAGTTCCTAGGTACTAATTAGTTAGTAAGAACTAGGTACTAATTAGGTATTAGAATATTTTTATTTATAGTAAGTTTATTTTTAGTAAGAACTAGTTGAATTAATAGAACTAGTTAGTAAGAACTTGTTGCTATTTTTTAATTAAAGCAATTTTCCCGCATCGACGTGGACGATGCCTATCCCGCATCCTCGTCGTCGAGTCGGCAGAGGACGACACCTGCTTGACCAGATGGGCCATGTCCGGGACTGGGCTCCGCCGGGGTGGTACTGGGAGGCGCTACCTACCGGGGGGCGAAGGTGGTGAGGAGCCAGCCTGTCGTTGACCCAAACCTTCTTTGGTGGCGGTCGCGTGGGCCAGTGACAGTCCAGAGGCTCGAGGACTCCGCAGAGGTGGTGCGTCATCGTGTCAGTGAGGAGGACGCGCACGTCCGTCGCTACTTGTTTGCGTTGGAGAAGAGGTTATCCAATACCTGGCAGGTTCTCTAGGGATCTCAGTGGAGCTATGATCCCGTGATGGTTCCTTCTCTGTGGGTGTCCACCGCCCGCGCCGATACCCGTCGTGTGCTAGGGTTTTAGTTGTATTAGTGATGTTATATGTATGACACTATTCGTGATGTATTGGTGATAATATTCGACGATGTACGGACGCATGAGATGATTTACTTTTGCTTATTGAATGCATGCTAATTTGAGTCCTATAAGATATTTTGAAATGTATATCTTGTGTTGCTCAATATCCAAGTGGCCGGTCATGTTTGCAGGTTACACCTCCGAGTGGCCTATGTTTTGCCGGAGTGTTGATTCATTTCCGTTCCGGCAAATTTCAGGCGCTCAATATGTCCTATTTTAGCAAAGGTCATGCCGGATTTTTCCGTGAATTTTGGCATGACTTGTGCCAGAATATGTAGGAAATATCGAGTGCCCCGGATTTGTGTGTTGAGTATCCTGGTAGTTGTCTTCGATCGATTTTCAGTTAATATTTTAACTATGAACATAGGAAATGTCTGACGACGAAAAGGATTTCGGTATTTGCAAATACTGCAAAGACAAGCGCGGCCTGTGCGACGGAATCTTCCTAGATGATGATAGGCGCTTCAACATCAAGCTGGACGAGAACTTCGAAGTGGATACAGTAAGTCATAACGACAAGTCTTTTTTCGTAATTAAGCATGACATCTGCTTCATTTGCTTCAACTTATATTTTGTTTTACTATTCTACTAGCGTATCCCCTGCCATGCAAGAGTTTTTGTATTGGATAAGATAGGTTTCAGTCATACTACGGAGGTAAAGAAAGTTTATTTGAAGACCGAGCATGATTATATTTTCCATGCAAAATTATACAATTCAGACGACTACACCTATTTTTTATGCAAAACATGGCGAGCACTATGCAAGACGTATGCATTTGAGCCTGATATGGTTATCACCTTTGATATTAAATGGGAAGATGATATTGAAGGTAATACCAACATCCGGTCGATGTGCGACGCCTCCAGTTATACCATTATGTAAGTTTCTCAACCATATTTATGTCTTTGATATTTTTTATTCAAAAATAGTTGACAACTAATTTGTATTGTTACCTTATTTCGGTGCAAGCAAACATGTCCAGCGCTTGGTAGACAGGACCTACTACTGTCCCGAGGCTGAACAAAACTACGAGGAGCTAAGTCATTATGTTTCATGGTTTGAGGATCTTGATACTGTCAAGACAAATTTTCTTCCTGGATTTAGAAATGTTAGTACTGAAAACGTGCGACCAATAGTGTTCGTAATGAACTACGGTCACATCTATTTAGGAAGGATGGTAAGATTTTCACTATTTGTCCTTAGTGCATCTTTTCCATACATTATTTTTGAAGCTAAACTTCATTGCTAAGTATGTTACTATACGATGTTCTTCAACAGGGACTCCCGATGAATGTTGTGCCTTATGGGATTGAGACTAAAGGTACCATGAGTATTATCGACCACGGCCAAGATATCCTACAGATTACTTTAGTGCATTCAAGATTAGCGACGGATGCTTAATAGTGCAAGACTGGACCAAATATGTGATAGGGGAGCGCAGAGAAGTACTAGGGGGCAGAAAACAGAGGCGCTACCCACGATTAGGAGACAGGTTCATCTGCATGCTCCAACTTGATCAAGGAGGAGAGGTACACATGTTTTATGTTGTTTTACCTAAGAGAGAGCAGCAGGAGTGATTAGCTAGCTAGAAATGAGTTTCAGGATGATGATGTGCTACACTATTACTATGATGATAAAATAGCTAGTGTTGGTGGTAATGACTATGATTATTATTATTAGCTAGTGTCAGTGGTGATTAAATAAATACTGTTGGTGCTAACGACCATGATGATGATTAAATATCTTGTGCTTGCGGATTAGATTCAAGTGGAGGCAACATGTGGTGCACATCGAAAGTACTACTAGTCCAAACTAGATCAAGTTTGGATTAGTAGTATACTTTTGACATGCACCACATATTGCCTCCACTTGAACCTAATCCACGTTCATTTGACACACTGTTATGGACATAATGATGTAAACCTCATAACTGGTATTGTAACAATATTTGTACGATGGCGAATAAATAAACTAAAATAAAAAAATAAAAAATAATACTAGTAGCGATGGAGAGAAAACACGCTGCCAGTAGTTAAATTAGCAGTAGCGTGGGAATGAACAAACGCTGCATCTATTCGTCCTAGCAGTGGTGCGTGCGGGCACGCGTTACTGCTAAGCAGTAGCTGTAGCGCCTTATTAGTAGCGCGCCTACCCGTGCTACTAGTGAGCACAAAACCAGCGCTACTGCTAGGGTTTTCCCTAGTAGTGCTGATATACGCCTTAACACATGGCCCCTCGACCAACCTCGCGACTTATCAAGCATACGATATCAACGGATACACGTTCTACACGGAGGAGAAAGATAAAAACAGTGATGACCAAAACTCAGGGGTGACGATGGAAGCCATGACCGGAATGTAATTGAAAGATATTACGGAAGGGTCAAGAGATATGGGAGCTTAACTACTCTGGATTGCATAACGCGACGATGTTCCATGTTAGATGGGCTAAAAATGTACACAGAGAAAACCGACATTTCACTACCATGTGTATACCCGACTCCGATGATAGCGCTACCATCAACGCCATCGCCAAAATGAGCCATGGGTACACGCTAGACACGTGACACAATGTTTCTTCATAACTGATCCGATCAATCCCAGCCGTGTTGTCGTGAGGAGAAGCAAAAGGAGCATCGCCGGAATGGATGGAGTCGCCAACGAGGAAGACTAGGACCAGTACGGTGATCCGATGAGGGAAGATGATGTTGATGACGACGAAACATATGTCAAAAGAAGAATGAAGACTACATTACCTACGAAAGATCGTAATCCCTGGAGAAGGAAAAGTCACGACCATGGGCTCAATTATTCGACAATGAACAAAAGAGGGAAGAAGATCAGTCTGAAGCGTCGTCGTCGCCCAAGCTGACCAACTAATCCCAAAGTTTGTGTGTGTCTAGCTATTTTGTATACCGCCGATAGTAGTCAAATGATGTAAGATATATATTATAGTAATTATTATCCGGAGGGTAACAATGGTATATTGCAAAATGAAAGAAAAAGAAAATGGAAAGTGCAAATGAAAGAAAAAGAAAAAGAAAAAGAAAGGAAGTTTTGCAAAATGAAATGAAAAGAAAAAGAAAAAGAAACTAATAAGTTGTGGAGAATGAAATGCAAGAAAAAAAAAGAAAAAAAAGAAAAAAAAGAGGTAGCAGTAGCGCGTATTATCCAGGGTTGCGCTATAGCTAAGAAAAAGGAAAATAAAAAATAAATAAAGAAAAGAAGTAGTAGTAGCGCGTTTTTGCTGGACCAGTGCTATAGCTAAGTTAGCTATAAGCTGCTTTGTTAACACGCTATAGCTAAGTTAGCTATAGCACCGGTCCGCTCGATCCCCTCGGACTCTCTCTCTCACTCGCTCCGCTCGATCCCCTCTTGACTCCACCACCGACGGCGCCCCGCCCACGCCGCCGCCCACGCCAGCCCCGCCCCGCCGCCCACGCAAGCCCTGCCCCGCCTCGCCCGCCATGGCCACGACGCCAGCCTCAGCCACGACCACGCCACGACACCAGCCCACCCGACCTCCACCCGCTCCGGTATGCCCCCGCCCTCTTCCTTCCTCTCGACCCCTCAGCCCTCTCTCTCTCTCTCTCTCTCTCTCTCTCTCTCTCTCTCTCTCTCTCTCTCTCTTTGACCTCCCGCTCTCTGCAGATCGGCGACCCACGCCACCGACCCGACCCTTCAGCGCCTCCCTCCATGAAGCAGCCGGCGACGCCCAACAACGCCAGCTAGCACTAGACAGGTGCCTTAATTTAATTGTTGTTAGTGTTAGTTAGCTTAATTTGCTGTTAGTTCTAGTTAGTTAATTGTTGTTAGTGTTAGTGTTAGCCCAGTGATAGTTAGTGTTAATATTGATGCATGTGTGATGCTGCTGTTTTTGTAATTCAGTTAGAGCACACTGTTCAGTTAAATATTTTGTGTGCTGCTGCTTAGTTAATTTTTGAAATTCAGTTAGTGTTAATATTGATGCATGTGTGCCGCTTCTATTGATGCATGTGTGCTGCTGCTATTGACAGTAAATTCAGTTAACTGAATAATGCATGATTCAGTTAATTCAGTGTGTGTGATGATGATTTGGCTGCTATTGAGATCTTCTATGTAGTGAGATCAGTTTTGCAGCTTATATTGATGATTTGGCAAAATATTGACCTAAGTGACCTATGTTTTGCCGGAAATGTTGATTCATTTCCATTCCGGCAAATTTCAGGCGCTCTATATGTGCACTTTCTAGCGAAGGTCATGCCGAAATTTTCCGTGAATTTCGGCATGACTTGTGCTAGAAAGTTAGACATATCGAGTGCTTGAGATTTGTCGCGACGAGAATGAACGACATTTCTGGCAAAACAAAGGTCGTCACTTTTTTTGTCATTATTCACTTTATTATATGAAGCTCGATTATTAAACGACTACGACATTGAACCCTAGGAAACATGACCGACACCGATGAGGCCGGAGGTTCTCACTCCCAATTAGGTCGAGCACACACCTACCTCAACTTTTTGGCGGATCAAGAGAGACAGGAAGTTGGGTGTCCGACGGATGACGACGGTGGTGGCGTTGGCGCCGACACTGATGCCACCAACGACACCGGCACTAAGACCGGCGCTGATGATGTTCCTAACTATAGCACGGAAGGTGGGACCTCCCAAGCCAGTGAGGGAAAGAAGGAAAAGAGGACACGGCGCCGAAATGAGCTCGGCACCGGAAGACTGGTGAGTTCAAGCCAATAGAGCCGCGAGAAGTGGCAGCGTGTTACGGCAACCAACTAGCATGCATCCTACGGGATACCGCTAACATCAACACCACAAAAATACGGACGAATGATCAGTTGAAGAAGCTACTTCTAACTAGGTTGCATGCAAGATTCCACTTCCCCGGTCGGGATGACGATGTCGACCCATGGGATGATGAGGGCATGAAAAAAATCAACAACAAAGCCCTAGGGAAGTTCAGCAACGCATTGAGCGCTTGGAAAACTAGGGTGAAAAGGGCGATTCAAGTAGACCATGAAACCTACGCCGAGATTGTTGCAGACAATCCGAAATTACGATAGAGGACTTTGAAAGGTTCAAGGAGAGTTGCATTGAAGAAGCTGCCAAGGCCAGGTCGGAGAGAGGCAAGCAGCTGCAGTAAAGAACATGGGGAACCACCGCCTTGGAAGTCGTGGTTACATCGGGAAAGAGGCCCGTGTGGGCTAAGGAGGACGCAGAATGTGAACGTCGAGGATCCCAGACCCATTGGCTGAGTTCACCGACCAGCGAGCACGACTTCATCGTGGCCTGATTCTCGTGGGACCCCAAGAAAAGATTTTTTCACCGACGGGCCGACTAGGAAATTCATGAGATTACTGGTAATTATCCTTTTACCACCTTACATATTAGGTTCTGATCAACGTAAGTCTACTACATTCTAGTCGCATTCGTAAATGATTCACGGTCCATTTTGCGAGAGAGCAACACAAGCTTGCGGGCCGAGAGCGACTCGTCGACTCAGTCGACTCAGTCGTCGGCGAAGTACAAGTGGGACACTCCTTTCAACCGGGCCATGAACATAATGATGGGACACCCGCCCGGCCATCGGCCGCAATATGGACGTGTGCATGGCACCGGGGATGGGACCACTTGGAAGTACTATTATAGTGAGGACCCCGAGGCCAAAAGACAGAGAAAGAAGTTCACTCAAGTGACTATCGACGAGAAGGTGGCACGGGCGATGGAGAAAGCAAAAGCTGAGATCAAAGCTGAGATAATCGCTACCTATAGATCTGATTTCGTGGATTCCTTTACAACCTTGATTCCAACAGTGGTCACATGGGTGCAACAAAGTCCAAATGCGCCACCAAGTGAATTTCCCATGCCCAGCTTCACCGGGAGCAACTCAATGAACATCGCACCCATACCCGTACCTAGTATGGCAACCGGCGCACCTGCACCTCCTCCAGCACCTGCTCCTGCGCCCAGCTCTCACAGCAGCCCTAGCTCCGTCTCTGGCTTGAATGTCGGGCCGTCGACATTGGCTGAGCTCGATGCCCTCACGGTAAATACGCGTCGTCGCACCTTCATCAACTCAACTAATTAATTAATCTTCAGTTGCCGTTCTTTTTGGATCTCTGACGCCGCACGTATATGTCTTTGTAGGCCGACTCCACTCCGTGCACCCTCCTTTACAACATGAAGGGCGGGTTAGTGGATGTGGGGAAGGGTACTATAGTGAAGCCTCAGGATCGACTGTTTCACCGCCGGCGGATGCCTAATAACGCCTTAAGGGTCTCCGTGGAGAGTGTGAAAGCGGGCTACGAGGGTCTCCCTCGTCCGATACAAACCGATGGAGAGGATGACGAGACCCCCACGCAGCTTGGCCAATGCAAAAATTGGCCGATCCTATGGCCGAAAAATCTTCTTCGTGTCGAGGTGGCCGGGAGCACACCAACGGGACCACATGAAGGTATGACCACAACACGACCTACACAAGTACAACCATTGTCTGTGCTGCTTGCTGAGATCGACAGACATGAGGAAGGAGGGCCAACCGTTCCGCCGGCAGATGATACCATCTGCCCCATGGAAGAGGATAGGGATCATGACATGGAGGATGCCGACGATGACCCTAACCAGTATTTCAATACTGCCTTTGACAACGAAGTAATAATGAGTCGACCTTATGAATATGAGATGCATGTACCAGAGTCGGAACGTCCTCGGGAGTGCAAGAAGTCTTTGTTCATGCAATCCTCGCAGGACACACCTCCAGATGCCGGCTCCACCCAAGCTCAACTACTTAGCCAGAGTCATCCAACGCTGAGCCCGGCAACACTAGGGGTGGTGCTCAGGGGGGGTCTGACATTCCCACCAGCACCTCAGCCCACCAAGAAGAAGCAGAGGAAGAGACCGGTAGCAAGGAAATCCAATAAAGCTGGCAATGTTGGTTCTGGCAGCCAGCAGCCTTCGACCAAGGTTGACCATGTACCGATGAAACATGCGCCATTAATCCATGTCGCGGGAGAGCCAATGGTACCGGCGAATGCACTAGCTGCCATAGAAGGGGATCTCAGGAGACTCCATGACCATGTGCTTTCGACAGAGAGAAGCCTCCTCGCCTCGGATGATCCAGGATACCCACTTTATACGGTTCATGTGACGAGCAGTTGCAAGATGTATGTCCACACATGCCCCGCGGACCTCTTCTTCCTGAGGTTTGATTACATCTTCCAGATGTTTCAAATGAGGACACTCGATTTTAAGTTCGTCCGCCTGTATGCGCTGCACATGAACTACATCGTCAGGAGACAGCAAGTCATCGGTCTTGCGGTCGCGGACCCATACTACATGCATGAGGGCTTCTTGTCAGTCAACGAAGCCAACCGTCAATATGCGAGTCAGTACATTGAAGAATTCTTGGTCAGTAATAATGAAAAAGAAATGATTCTCCTACCTTATCATCCCAGGTAAGTCATCCGCGGATAGCACTATAACACATACATCCTTTCGTGCATTTCAATAGTTACTTTGCACGCATGGAGGCTAAACTTGATCGTGTATTTTGCGCAGCAGGGGTGTCGTGCCGTTCTCATTGTTCTTTACCCGCGTTACTCCTGCGCTCTATATTTGGACCCGTCGAAGAACATACAGAAGAAAGATTACACACACATAAAGTATGTTCTTGACAGAGCTATGCTTTGGGCTTGACGTAATGGGGTGGCTACATCCAACACAAAAAAACAAATAAGGTCGGGCTTTGTTTCACCCACAAGACTGATTTCTGTTGCATCCAGCAACCGGCAAGAAGTGAGAATGATGGATTCTACGTCATCCATCTAATGATAGAGTACAGAAGGGATGTGCAATCACTTTGCATGAAATCTTCATCCGATACCCATATCCAGAGATGGGCCGAAGCCTTTGGAGCCGTGCTGGATAATCGACTTCGAAATGATTTCTATCGGATCCAACAGGAAATTCCGTCCATCATCATCAAAGATGTCCTCGAAGAGAATGGGATGTTCTACGCCGGCCCAATATCGCGAGCTGACGTCCGAACCAAGATTGCCCTACAACAGCGTGACATGACGCCTTTCACTAAGCTTGGGTCTATAGTCCCGGATATGGACAGATGGGAAGAGTGCACTGCTTAAAAACAATGTGTCTGCTTAGTTACTTGTTACTTTCAGATGACGAAACTTGAATCTCTCAAGACGCATTTAAACTATTAGAAGTATGGTTCCGCGCTCTAGTTAATTACTTTCGGTACGATAAAATTTGTTAACTATGTTTACTATATATGCTGCTTCTATTTCATAACTGTTTTGTTGAATTCGCTTCATGGTGAGGAAGTGGTATGTCGTGTATGTAGGGCATGTTCCGGGTGTGTATGATGAGTGGCCAAAGTGTCAGGCCCAAGTCTCTGGCTTCTCCGGCAGAAGCCAGAAAGGGTTTGATAGCATAGCGGAAGCCGAAGCTAGTTACTTGAGATTCATAGCAAAATAGGGGATTCAGAACCAGCGCCACTACAAAAACTACTACATAATACCGCTTTTGATCATCGTGATTGCTCTTATCGTGTATGTCTTAGTTTAGGTAGATGATGAAACATGTGTCTACGGTGACAATGTAAGATACATGTCATGTGTATCGCTATTTCAAGATGATGATGGGATCGACATCATTTGTGTTGAGACTATGTTGATATGATGAGACTATGTTCTACCACTTCGATGATGATGACGAGACATTCCTTTTCATATAGTTCCACTGTATGTGTATGTTGTAACTGTATAAAACAAGTAAAAATACGAATACAGCAACATAAAAAAAGAAAATACTAGTAGTAGCGTGGGGTATCGGAGTAGTAGTAGCGCTGCTTACCAGTAGCGTTTGTTTGTTGGGCCACGCTACTAGCATTAGCCGTAGCGATGGGCAGAGGCGCGCTACTGCTAGATACAGATAGCAGTAGCGCTAGTTCAAACAAGCGCTACTGCTAAAAAATAGTTGTAGCGCCATAGCAGTAGCGCGCCCACCCGCGCTACTGATAGCCAAATAACCAGCGCTACTAATAAGGGTTTTCCTAGTAGTGTAGGGCCCGCCGCCTGCAAGCCGTACCGACAGGCCGTCGTGGGAGCAGGCCCCGCCTGACAGGAGTGACGTGAAGGATGGAGTGGCAACAGTGCTGCATCGTGCAGAGACCTCCGCCTGTACGGGGCACTGTGGCCATGCCAAGCCCTGGATATGGGGGTGATGGGCTACACTGTAGCCTCACCCTGTCTTGTCTTCTTAATGGGGGGCGCAGATTCTGAGGGCGTCGTGGGCCGCCTGCAAGGAGCCGGCCTCTCTGGAGGCTGCCTGCTAGGAGTCGGCCCGTCTTGGTGCCGTCTTCTGGTACTTGGCCGTCTTCTGGCAGCCGGCCATTTGAGCCAGCTGGCCACCAGAAGGCGGCACTTCATTCTGGATGTTAGTGGGGCGCCACCGGCCCAATGTCTTGAAATGTTCAGGGACTCGGGTTAGGCTACCCATGGCCCATTACTTAGACAGTAGTCCCCGAAGCTGGTGAGGTGTCGCGGCTGATAAGTTGAGAAGCCTTGGCAGTTTCCTTCTCCGTCGTGCTCTTGCTAAATGCTTGCTCCGCTTTCTGGCGTGCCGGCTGCCGGGAGCCGACATGACCAGGCGGGCTCGACAGGTACGAAACGCCAAGGTGGGAACCAGGTGGCGTGCTTGCTAAGCCTCTAGGCCTGCCGCCTGCTGCAAGTACGCCACGCGGCGCCCGCTATCCGGGCCAGCCTGCCAACCCACGTTCATGATGGGACGTGACAGCGGACCGGGCCCGCCACCACCGGGCCTCGCTGCATGGGTGAATCCATTACGGCCGAGGCGAGCAGTTGCGATTCCGAGGGGAGTTACTGCGAAGTGACTTGGCGAAATAAACGCGGGGTCGTGGGGTCATGGGTGCAGTTAATCCCATGATCCCGCGCCCCGCCCCCTCGGCTTCGTAGCCTGAGGGATATAAGTAGGGGGAGGAGGGGGAGCAGCGGAGCGGCGGAGCATGCGCGCCCTCCTCTCGCTTTGCCACTTTCACCTTCTTCCTTCCTCGCTGCCGCCGCATCTCCGTGCTCCGCCGAGGCTCCACCGCAGCTCGCCACTGTCAGGCTCCTTTGCCCCAAGCTTCTCACTCGATCCCTCTTGGGATCCATGGCACGCGAGAAGGGAGGAGACTGGGATGGCTCTATGGTGATCGACGACCACCTCACCTTCCTCCGGGCCACATGTCGATTGCCCGGCGCAAGCTTCCTCAAGGTGCGCGTGCCACCGGAGAAGGAAATCTCACCAGCGCCGCAAGGAAACGAGCGGGTCGTCTTCTGCTCGCACTTCCTCCGTTGCTTTGGCCTGCCGGCGAGTGGATTCTTCCGCTCCTTCATGGAGTTCTACCATCTTCAGCCGCATCACTTGACGCCCAACACCGTGAAACTGTTGTCCGCCTTCGTCACAGCGGGCGAGGGCTACCTCGGCATCCTCCCCACCATCAAGCTGTGGGGAGCCTTCTTCTACACCAAGTTAGGCACCTCCGCTAAGGAGAAGGCGACCCAGTGCGGTGCCTTCGTCGCGGTGCGCCGGCCGTTGGTGAAGAACGGTGTCCCCATCATCAAGCTGTCTCAGTCGGTGAAACTGTCACAGAAATCTTATTTCTACGTGGAGAACGTCGACCTGGAAATCGACTTCATCAACCTGCGGCCCTACGGAGCCGGCCCTCCGGCCGAACCTCGGGCCAACTGGGGCTACAAGCCAAAGCCCGTGTCGGCCGACGCCACCGCTGCCATCAACCAGCTCCAAGTGCTAACGGAGGTGGAGGGCCTCATCTGATCTGTTGGATGAGCGGGCACCGCGACCCGAGCCGGATGTGCACAAGGGACATGCCGACAGCCTAGGTGGCCCGGATGGTGAATGAGATCGCCGACCTCAAGCTGTTGGAGGGGTCTTGGCGGTTTGGCAAGTGCCCATACTCCCGCGTCAACCCGCCGCCTGCTGTAAGTTCTTCAGCTTTTTATTTTTAGTACTTGCCTTGGTACTGATCTTGGTCTTGAACATTTGATCTTTTGGACGCAGATCTACATGACTTTGGCGACGGCCGCCATCGTAGGGCCGGGTGGAGACTACCAGCCGGACCGGGAGGTAAGCGACATGGACAACCCCGACTTGGGGGCGGCCGCCTTGGAGGATGACGCTGTAGGCGGCGGTGACGGAGCAGGTGGCTCCGAAGAAGGGGGCGGCATCGAGACTTGGCCCAATGATGACAATGAGGAAGACGAGTCGCGCCCTGCACAAGGCTCCGGCAAGGCGGGCGCGGGCCGAGCCGACTGCTCGAGGCGGCACACGTAAGTGAAAGCAGGGCGCCGTCTTGTTTGGCAACGCGCTGAAGAAGGCCAAGAACCCGGCCGCCGCGACCAGGCGGAAGGAGGCCGCAGCGAAGACGGCCAAGTTTCAGAAGCTCCCAAAGGTGCCTCCCATGGTGTCGGCGTAAGTATCTTTTCTTATGCTTTTCCTTTCTTATTGATTCTTTCTAAGCTTCCTTGCTTTATTTTTCTTGACTTAGGGCCCCGCTCTCCCTTGAGAAGTCGACCGCCGCCTCTGTCATTAGGTCGGCGGAGACCTCCACCACCACCCGGCGAATCAATCCGGCAGCCGACCTCCAGGAGGCGCAGGAGCGAAACGCACGGGAGGCGCGCGAGGAGCAGGAAGCTGCCCGCCTGCAGAAGGCTGAGGCCGACAAGGCGGAGGCCGCCGCGCTGAAAAAACTGGCGGAGGCTGAGGCTGGTGCCGCAGTGAAGAAGTAGCTTGAAGAAACCGCGCACCACCAGGAGCCGCTGTTCATTGTTCCCTTGAACTACGTGCCGCCTCTGCCAGAGTTCACGGCGCCGACTGGGGGGCGGCGACGAGCACCCGATCATGGAGAGGGAAGGCGGCGATGTCGTCATGCCGAACATGGTCATGCCTCCGCCACCGCCATTTGGAGGGGTGCGAGATAAGCTGCCGGCCGCCCCGCCGGCGCCACCAGCCGGAAACAAGGTGGTGACGGGCCCGACTCCTGAGGCCCACACACCCACGCGTCGTCGCCTCGCGAAGGCGGCCTCAGCGCCACGACCGCTGGAAACCAGCGCCGCGAGCTCGTCAGTCCCAAACACCGAGGCGACAAGTGTTGCGCCCACCGGCTGGGTGTGTGGAGGCGGGACAGGAACCTTAAACCAGGTGATCCTTGACGTCCAGGCCAAACGCCGAGCCGAGGCTGACGCTCTCAAGCGGTGCAATGAGGCGTTCCTGGATTCACGAGCGGCCATTCGGGTGTGTTTCTTGCTTCTTCGTCTTTTGGTCCTTGTATTTCTCGGTGGGGGCGCGCCAGCGCACCCACTGGGTGTAGTCCCCGAGTTTCGTGCCGGCTGCGGAGTAGGCGGTTCGAAACTTTAATTTGCAAGCTCCGAGTGCTAACTTCGTCTGATATCCTTGTTGCAGGATTATCCAAGAGCTGGACCAGCAGACCGCCAACTTGTCAGAAAGCCGGAGTAAGTCTTTGTTTTCTTTCTCTACGGGGGCGTGCTGGCGCACCGCGGGCTGTAGTCCTTGAGGTTCGAGCCGACTGCTGAGCAGCCGGGCTGGATCTCTCTGGCAACTGCATTTCTTCTTTGCTGACCGTTGAGAACTCCTTTCTCTGCGGGGGCACGATAGTGCACCCGCGGGCTGTAGTCCCCGAGATTTGGGCCGACTGCTAAGCAGTCAGGCCGGATCTCCCCGGTGACTGCACTTCTTCCTTGTTGACTGTTGACGTCTTTTTCTTCTTCTACTTTTGCAGAGGCCAACGCCGTCCTGCAGCAGTAGCTGGGCGAAACCAACACCGCGTTGCGTGCTAACGAGGCAGAGTGCAGCAAGCTGGCCGAGGAGCGTGACCGGCTGGCCACGCAACTGGCGGAGCAGGAGGAACTTCTCCAAAAGGCTCAGAAGGAGGCGGAGGTGAAAGAGTCCAATCTCCTCACCGAGTTCGAGACCGAACACTCCGCCTGGGCCGACAAAGAGACGCTGCTAACTGCCGGCTTCGGTGGTATTGAAGACATGGTTGACGGCAAGCTTCTTCTTTTTTCTTTCTTTGAGCTGCTGGCTTATGATCGGGCCGACTCCTAGCTTCTGACTTCTGGCTTCTTTGCTCTCTGCCTGAGCAGACTTCTTCCCTGGCCACGCTGGTGCTGCCAACTAGGCCATTTAGGCTTATCGTGAGGAACGGAGGAAGGACGGTGCGCAGATCGCTACCGATGCCCCCCGGACCCTTAGCGAGCAGCTTCTCAGGATCCTGGCCCGCCTTCGGCCGGCTCATCGGATTCTGCGTTGTCTTCAGCGTGTCGGGGCCCAGCCGATCTCCACCCTATGGCCAGACATGCCAGCTCCGCGCACTCCCAACCGGACCGCCGACTGGCTGGAGGTGGCGGCCGGCCGTCTGGAGGCTTGGAAGGCACTACTAGAAAAACCCCTACTAATGGCGCACCTAGTATGGCTATTAATGGCGCATCTGTGGTGCGCCATTAATAGCACGCCATTAGTAATTTTTACTAATGGCGCACCACCTGGTGCTCCATTAGTATCAGTATACTAATGGCGCACCATGTAGTGCGCCATTAGTATAGCCCACGGTGCGCCATTAGTATCTGGTATACTAATGGCGCACTACATAGAGGTGCGCCATTAGTATCTGGTACTAATGGCGCACCACATAGAAGTGCGCCATTAGTAACATTTTTTTTCAAAATTTTTTTAAAATTTTTTCAATTTTTTTTTATTTTTTTCAAATTTTTTCTTAATCTCGGGTCAATATGCTTAATCTCAGGTCAAATCGCACTCCGTGGTCAAACTTCCCGAAAGGTCACCCATCCTCACACTACTCCAGCCCAAGCACGCTTAACTTCACAATTCTATCCAACCCCAAAGAATACTCACTTCACGGGCACTTGTTTATATATCTAGCATATCAATCATGTTATACCTTATTGATGTCTAGGACTTTGTTCATGTTAATGACTATGATGAAATTTTGAAAAATATTTCAAACTTCTCGATCATATTACGTATCATTTTTTGAAAAAAAAAATCAAAAAAAAATTTGAAATTAGTAATTTTTTTCTGTTACTAGTGGCGCACCACATCCATGGTGCGCCACTAGTAAGTTTGAAATTTTTTGAATTTTTTTGCCGCTAGATCTTGAAAACCCCGTAACTTTTTTTTCTGTTAGGTTTTTGAGGATTTTGAAAATGTTTAACGGGGTTCCCCCAGTTAAATTCGGATGTAACTTTTCGAATAGATGATTTTTCATATAAAAAACTTTTTCATCCAAGTTAGTATGCAAAAGTTATGCCCATTTTTACAAATTCTCGAGAGATTTTGCAAATGAAGTCGAAATTCATATTTGCAAATTTTCCCAACAACTAGACCACATATCACATGGGAAACTTATTTTCTTTTATTTTTTTGACATTTTCATCATTTTCTTTTATTTTTTTTAAAACTGAAAAGGCGATCCACAGGGGGGGGGTGCATTCGGTGGAAGGTGGCCAAGTTACTAATGGCGCACCGTGGGAGTGGTGTGCCATTAGTAGTTGAACTACTAATGGCGCACCACTCCCACGGTGCGCCATTAGTAACTTGGCCACCTTCCACCCATTTACGCATCGTGGAAGGTGGAAGGTGGCCAAGTTACTAATGGCGCACCGTGGGGTGGTGCGCCATTACTAGTTCCACTACTAATGGCGCACCACTCCCACGGTGCGCCATTAGTAGTTTTGGAAAAAAAATGATATTTTTTTGATTTTTTTTAAAAAAAAACTTAGTAATGGCGCACCAGTGGAAAGTGCGCCATTACTAGTTAAAACTAGTAATGGCGCACCACTCCAAGGTGCGCCATTAGTAACAAAATTTTTTTTATTTATTTTTTACATTTTTTTTCAAAACTACTAATGGCGCACGACGGATGTGGTGCACCACTACTATGTCAATTAGTAATGGCGCACTATGCATCGGTGCGCCATTAGTAACAAAAAAAAATTTATGTTTTTTTTCCAAACTACTAATGGCGCACCACACACCAGGTGCGCCATTAGTAATGTATTACTAATGGCGCACCGAGACATGGTGCGCCATTAGAATATAGTAATGGCGCACCACATCACAGGTGCGCCATTAGTAGCCATTCCATCTATAGCCCTTTTTGTAGTAGTGAGGGTTCCTCGGCCGGCTGAGGCGCTGGCCTTGGAGTTCGTCAAGGCGTGGTACCCTAGGCTAAATCTAGCCTAGTTGACTACGTCTCGGCAGGAGGCTCAAGAGGAGCTGGCGGCGGTGGAGGGTGATCTTGTCAAACGGGCGGTAGCGATCGCCAAGTACAGCAACACCAGCATCTTCATCCCGGAGCTGGCTGAGAATGGTGTCGAGGCGCCACCGGAGTGGTTTAGGCTGAACCCGGAGGATTCGGCCGAGGTGATCGACTCCAGTGACCAGGGAGAGGACGAGGAAAGCGGAGAAGATGCGCTAGAGGTCGGAGCGGACGGCCAGCCTCAGCTTGACCGCGCCTCAAACAACACGCCGCGCTCGAGCGCGCCGACTGCTGCTGGAGGCGACCAAGCGGGGACCGACCAGCCGTCCACTCCACCAACCGGCACCATCGACTCCGCCATCCAGCCGGACACCTCTGTTGCTCCCTAGGTCGTGGACTTTTATTTTTCCTGCTTATTAGTCTTCACAAACTTTGTTAAATTTGCACAGTTCCACCCGCGGGGTGTATTTCAAACTTTGTTGAATGCTGGGCAATGGGCCTTTTGACATGTAAACATTCTTCAACACAAGTTGTGTTTTTTGCCGATTTCTAACTTTTCTTGCTTTCTGCTCCTTGGCTTTTTTTCCTTTGCCGCCCTCCCTTTGTTGCCCTCTTGCCAGCCAAACAACCGCTCTGCAGACTGCAACTGAGTCAAGTACTTAGCTGCTTTCGGTAGGGCAAGTACTTAGCCGACTGGAGTGTTGGCATGGTAAGTAGAAGCCGGCCGGCCGGCCGCTCAGCAGCTGTTCTATGAGGCGGGATGCCGGCCTAGACTACGTGCACACTTTGATTCCTTAGCCATTTTTCGTGTGGACACCGGACAGTCGCTCTGCGAGCTGCGGCTTTTGGCAGGAGAAGGGTTAGGTGCCAACACACTACTTGTCCGACTGCAGGAAGCACCACATAGTAGAAGGCGGCGAGCCCCCGGGCCGACTAGTCGAACCCGGTGCCAGGCGGAAATAATAAAATAACACATTCACAGGCATAATACTTATCATATATATATAAGAGGGTAGTCCCCGAGCTCTTCTTGGGGGACCCGGAGTCTTCATACTTAATACAAAAGGTAGCGTGGTACATACTGCATTAACTGTAAAATCTTCGGAGGAGGTTTGCATTCCACGGCCTCTCGTCTCCTTGCCGAAGTCGTCTCTCTTGCGTGCTCTGGGCTTCTGAGCATCGATCAGGTAGTAGGAAACATCGAAGTGCATCCGTCAATGGGTGGAGTCCGGAGCTGGCGGCAGGTACTGGGTCTCGGCCCAGTCGACGAGGAAGTCGGCCAGCGCTTGTGACTTGATGGCGGTGCGAGGCTGGTAGTAGATGGTGTAGGGGGGCCAACTCTATGGCCCATTTGGCCACTCGGCCCAAAGCATCTCGGCTTCCAATGATCTCGGCAAGTGGAGCAGTGCAGACAACAATGATTGGGTGCTCCTGAAAGTATGGCTTTAGCTTCTTGGCAGCAAAATGCACGCCGTAGCACATCTTCTGATAGTGGGGGTAGTTCTGCTTGGAGGCGGACAACACTTCACTCAGGTAATACACCGGCCTCTGGACCGGTAATGCTCTGCCTTCCTCCTTGCGCTCCACGACTATGACTGTGCTGACCACCCGACTGGTAGCGGTGATGTAGAGAAGCATGGGCTCCTCAGCACTCGGAGCCGCCAGGACAGGCGGAGTGGTCAACATCTTCTTGAGCTGGAGAAAAGCTTCGTCCGCCTTGTAGTTCCACTCAAAAAAAGTTGTCTTCTTCATGAGCTGGTATAGGGGAAGAGCCTTCTTGCCCAGCCGACTGATGAAACGACTGATGGATGCCAAGCAGCCGGTGAATTTTGCACGTCCAACAGTTGGGTGGGCACCTCCATCTTTTTGATGGCCTTGATCTTCACAGGGTGGCACTCTATGCCGCACTCTGAGATCAGGAAGCTAAGAAGCTGGCAGGCTGGTACTCCAAAGACGCATTTCTCCGGGTTGAGCTTAATTTGAAATCGGCGCAAGTTTTCAAAGGTTTCCTTGAGGTCCTCTAGCAGCGTGCCATGCTTCTCCATCTTCACCACCACATCGTCCACGTAGACATGGGCGTTTCTGCCGAGTTGCTTGAGGAGACATTTATGCATGCAATGTTGAAACGTGGCACCGGCATTCCTCAAGCCGAACGTCATGATCAGGTAGCAGAAGGCTCCGAATGGTGTGATGAAGGCGGTCTTCAGCCTGTCGGCTGGGTTCAGCTCGATCTTGTGATACCCTGAGTATGCATCCAGAAACTCAACAGCTCGCATCCGGCTGTGGAGTCTATCACTTGGTCAATTCTTGGCAAAGCAAAGGGATCTTTGGGGAAAGCTTTGTTGACACTGGTATATTCAATGCAAATGTGCCACTGCTTATTCTTCTTTAGCACAAGGACTAGGTTGGCTAACCATTCTGGGAAGAACACTTCCATGATGAAGCCGGCAGCTAGAAGTCGGGCTATCTCTTCTCCAACGACTCTTCTCTTCTCTTCTGACAGACGGCACGAGGGCTGCCTAGCCGGCTTGGCATCAGGTCGGACATGTAGCTTGTACTCGGCGAAATCCGCCGGAACACCCGGCATGTCCTTACTGCGGGGTCTGTTGTGCCATCGTATGATTCAATGTTTACGGGTTTAAACCCTTCTGGAAATTCATGATCCATTACTTCGTCAGTGAAGCAGAGGGGGTTTGCGGCGCCTCTATGCCGGGCTATGTGGCTACGCAGTTCGAATGAGTCTGGTTGGCTGTGTTCGGCCCGGCCGGACTTGTTAGTAGTGTATCCGGAATGACGATCATCGTCACATGTCGGGGTGTGGCCCCGCGATCCGTAGATCGATCTTGGCCAACCTGCCTTGTTTTCCAATATGTCTCGTAGGTCCTGCCTATTGCCCCGGGCCGTGGTGTATTGGCGTGGGGGTGCGGGCTGGTATTCGGGCTGATACACCATTTTATCCCGGCCACGAGGTGGCCGGTCAGCCGTGTGGTGCTCGAGTCCATATTCCTCGGCTGCCAGGACTTCAGTCCATCTGTCTGTGAGCAGGTCTTGATCAGCTTGGAGCTGCTGCTGCTTCTTTACCAGGCTCCTCGCAGTGGCCATAAGCCGGCGCTTGAAGCGCTCCTACTCTACGGGGTCCTCAGGCACGCCGAATTCGTCGTCGCCGAGGCTAATCTCATCTTCAGAGGGGGGCATGTAGTTGTCCTCCTCCGGGTACCCGTCCGTCGCCTGTTCGTCTGGGCTGACCTGCCCGTCTTCCTGTTCGGCCTGCTCGAAGGCAGGCTGATCGGGGTTGTATTCATCTTCGGCACCATCCGGATTGTTTTTGTCTCCTGTGCCGGTATTGCTGTGGCGGGCCTTGGAGGAGCGCCGATGACGCCCATGCTTTGCTTTCTTCCTTGAGGGGTTATCTTCCATTGCCTCATCCCCATTGGTTTCTTTCAGAGTGTCCACCATATATATATATATATCATATGAGGAGGTGGCTGCCCAGCGCCTCGTGGGTGGTGGTTCCTGTTCATCTCTTGCATCGTCGTCCACACCGTCGATGTCTTCAGAGTCGAAGTCAAGCACGTCGGTCAAATCGTCGACCGTGGCAATGAAGTGGGTGGTGGGTGGGCAACGAATTCCCTCGTCGCCTGCTTCCCACTCAAGCTGGACGTAGTTCGGCCAAAAGTCTCCTGACAAAGAGAGAGACTTTAATGAGTTCAGCATCTCGCCAAAGGGCGAGTGCTGGAAGATATCTGCAGCAGTGAACTCCATTACTGGAGCCCGGCAAGAATTGGCGGGCTCGGGGGCGCGCGGTCCGGGGCCTACAACCGGACATGAGTCCAGGAGTCCGGAGACGCAGGCTTCCTTGGGGGTGAAGACTGTGTTCGGCTCTACCGCCGATGAGTGTGCGGCCTCCGAGGCGGGGTCCATCCACCCGTCCTCGGACGACGCAACCTGCCCCAGATTTAAGTCCAGGGCTCCTGCAGGTGCGATATCCTGAGTATTGTCCGACAGCAGGTCTGAGCCGTGCTCATCGTGACAGTACGGCGCTCCTGGCGCAGGCCCGAATCTGTTGAAGATCAAGTCTCCGCGGATATCGGTCGTGTAGTTCAAGTTTCTGAACCTGACCTGATGGCCAGGGGCATAGTTGTCGATCTGCTCCAGATGGCCAAGCGAATAGGCCCGCAGCGCGAAGCCGCCGAACACGAAGATCTGTCCAGGGAGAAAAGTCTCACCCTGGACCACATTGTTGTTGATGATTGAAGGAGCCATCGAGCCTTGAAGTGACGACACATAGGAACTCTCAATGAAAGCACCAATGTCTGTGTCAAAACCGGCGGATCTCGGGTAGGGGGTCCTGATCTGTGCGTCTAAGGCTAATGGTAACAGGAGGCAAGGGACACGATGTTTTACCCAGTTTCGGGCCCTCTCGACAGAGGTAAAACCCTACTTCCTGCTTGATTGATCTTGATGATATGAGTATTACAAGAGTTGATCTACCACGAGATCGTAGAGGCTAAACCCTAGGAGCTAGCCTATGATGATTATGATTGTCCCTACACGGACCAAACCCACCGGTTTACAAAGACACCGGGGCGGCTAGGGTTTACACAGATTCGGTTACAAAGAAGGAGATCTAATATCCGGATCGCCAAGCTTGTCTTCCACGCAAAGGAGAGTCCCATCCGGACACGGGACGAAGTCTTGAGTCTTGTATCTTCACGGTCCAACAGTCCGGCCAAAGTATATAGTACCCCCTGATCCAGGACTCCCTCAGGCCCGTCTTGGTGCCGTCTTCTGGTACTTGGTCGTCTTCTGGCAGCCGGCCGTTTGAGCCTGTCGGCCACCAGAAGGTGGCGCTTCATTCTGGATGTTCGTGGGGCGCCGCCGGTCCAATGTCTTGAAAGGTTCAGGGACTTGGGTTAGGCTACCCGTGGCCAATTACTCCGACACCCTGTCCATTCCACAATCGTAGGCATTTGATATTGTGGAATGGGACAACCTTGTCAAATTTTGCTCATTGATTTTAGCAAGAAGACATGCGTTTGATATTTTCGAATGGGACGCCCTTTGCTGTCAGCAGCGTCGATCAATTTTTTATTTATTCTTTAGTTGTGAAGTAAATATTGGCTCTGACATGTGAATCGCTGAGATGCATAATCATCGACGGTTTTGAATGTTCTCTATGAATTGCCAGGCTTGTGTGTTTGATTGCAATGTACAGGAACGCTAAAAAGATGCTCAATCTCTTTGTACTCCTTCTATTCCTTTTTACTTCGCACATTGTGAAAGTGCATACTTTTTTCTATAAGATTGGTCAATGTAGATATACTTTCACTGCAAACAAAACTTGTATGCATACTAGAAAGGACTAGAGGGAATACATGCGAAACTGCTGCAAACGAGGTGATCACCCTGGGAATAATGCTAGTACGTATTGGTATGCATGTTCATCCAATGCCAGTGATACAAGAATTCAAACTAATCAAAATAAATTCATTCATACATGGTCGGATTTCATATAAACATGCCAGATTTCATTACATTTCATACATTCTTCAACTAAAAAGGGGTGCGCTGGAGGTATAATTAATTAACCGAAGCTACCCACCTGTGTCCGGCTGAGCCGAACAGAAGCTTCAGTGACTTAACTGCAGGTGCAGTTGCGTAACTGACATGTGGCCCAGATGCCTGTTGGGCCCACATGTCAGTCAGCCAACTGCACCAGCAGTTAAGTAGAAGCATCGTCCTTCTCCAACATAGCTCTCCGACTCCACGTCGCCGCCAAGAAGCTAACCGGCCGTCAATGGTCAACCCGCCTAGCTTGGCTTCAACCGGAGGGTAGCAACGGTGGCCTTACATGGACCCGAGCGACAGCGGCCTACCGTGTTCTACTCTTCCTTGTTTTCTCTGTGGCGCGGCCTCGTTGGCAGCGGGGCGGGGCCTCGGCAGAGCCGGCGATGTCCTCTGTCTCGTTGTCGGCAGGCGGCGCCTCGGCGGAGCGGGGGAAATCCTCCCCCTCGTTGCCGGCACGATGGGGCCTCGGCTGAGCCGGCGATGTCCTCTGCCTCGTTTTTGGCGGGGCGGGGCCTCGGCGGAGCCGGCGGTGTCCTCTGCCTTGTTGTTGGCGCCGCGGGGCCTTGGCGGAGCAGGGCCTCGTCGACGCCAGCGGAGCGGGGACTCGTCGGAGCCGGCATTGTCCTCTGCCTCGTCCTCGGTCTCGCCAAACAGCGCCTCGCCCGCTTCATCGCCCTCTTTGTAGGCGGCCGCAGCCTCCGCCACCCGCATGCGGTACCGCCAGCGCTTGAGGCGGCCCTCGCGGGCGAAGCAGTACGAGTCGAGCAGCACCTCCTGCTCCGCCCGCTCCGTGGTGATCTGCTCCTCCGCCTGCAGGTGCTCCTGGAGGAGATGGTGGTTGCAGGCGGTGTCGGCCTGCTGAAAGCACAAGTGCTCCCTAGGTGGTTTTGGTAATTAATGACAACATATCTCTTGTTGGACTAACACTTTTATCTAGTATGTTTCAGATAAGTTCAACGATGGAGTGGCATGGACTAAAGGATGTGGGAACTCCTTCAAGATGCTAAGGACAAAGGATTGGCTCAAGCTTCAAGCTCAAGACTCTTCATTTTACATTTTAGTGATCCAAGATCACATTGAGTCTATAGGAAAAGCCAATACTATCAAGGAGGGATGAGGTGTTGCTTAATGAGCCTCTTGCTTCATGTGCTTAGTGATATGCTCCAATACCCTCAACTACTTTCCCACTTCCACACATATGTCCTAAACCTAAAGTCAAACTCGGCCCATCGATTCTTTCTATCCGCGCCACCGAGTTTGGATGTCTTAGCCACTGCCACAAACCCTAGGCAAATCGGTCTCACCGATAGGGATCTCGGTCTCACCGAGATGGGATTGTAATCTCTCTGTGTATGTCCATTATCAAAATTGGTCTCACCGAGTTTGAGCAATCGGTACTACCGAGATTACAATGCAAACTCTCTGGTTAACTTATTATCAAAATCGGTCCCACCGAGTTTGATAATGGTCAAACCGAGTTTGCCTGACCAACTCTCTGGAAAGCTTATTACCAAAATCGGTCTCACCGAGTTTGTGTAATCGGTCTTACCGAGATTACGTTATGCCCTAACCCTAACCAAATTGGTCCCACCGAGTTGCATTCCGGTCCCACCGAAAACACTAACGGTCACATTATTTGCTAAATCGGTCTGACCGAGTTTAACGATTCGGTCCCACCGAGATTGGTAGATTGTGTGTAACGGTTAGATTTTGTGTGGAGGCTATATATACCCCTCCACCTCCTCTTCATTCGTGGAGAGAGCCATCAGACTGAACCTACACTTCTAGCATCCTATTTCTGAGAGAGAACTACCTACTCATGTGTTGAGGCCAAGATATTCCATTCCTACCATATGAATCTTGATCTCTAGCCTTCCCCAAGTTGCTTTCCACTCAAACCCTCTTTCCACCAGATCCAAATCCTATAAGAGAGAGTTGAGTGTTGGGGAGACTATCATTTGAAGCACAAGAGCAAGGAGTTCATCATCAACACACCATTTGTTACTTCTTGGAGAGTGGTTACTCCTAGATTGGCTAGGTGTCACTTGGGAGCCTCCGACAAGATTGTGGAGTTGAACCAAGGAGTTTGTAAGGGCAAGGATATCGCCTACTTCGTGAAGATCTACCGCTAGTGAGGCAAGTCCTTCGTGGGCGACGGCCATGGTGGGATAGACAAGGTTGCTTCTTCGTGGACCCTTCGTGGGTGGAGCCCTCCGTGGACTCGCCCAACCGTTACCCTTCGTGGGTTGAAGTCTCCATCAACGTGGATGTACGATAGCACCACCTATCGGAACCACGCCAAAAACATCCGTGTCTCCAATTGCGTTTGAATCCTCCAATCCCTTCCCTTTACATTCTTGCAAGTTGCATGCTTTATTTTACGCTGCTCATATACTCTTTGCATGCTTGCTTGCTATATGTTGTGAATGTTAAACTTGTGCCTAAACTCCACTCAAACTTTAAAGAAACTTAAAAACTGCAAATTTGGTACTTAGTGTCTAATCACCCCCCCCCCCCCTCTAGACACCTCTTCTCAAGGTACTACAAGTGGTATCAGAGCATTGGTCTCCATTGCCTTGGTTTAATCACCATTGGAGGAAGATGGATGAGTCTACTTTGGGGAGTCTTAGACATAGAGTGCCTATTCTTGATGGAGAGTATTTTCATGAGTGGAAAAATGAGATGCTTGTTATTTTCAATCAATATCATTTTAACAAGTACATTGCTAGCCCTTGTGCACCTCATGTTGATCCTATGCATCCTACCCTTGATTTAGCTATTGACATGACTAGAAATCTTAGAACTGTTAATCTTATCATTAGAGGATTGCCTAGAAACTTGATTAGAATCTAGCCTACTTTTGAGTGTGCCTACACTATATGGAAATTTCTTGAGGAACGATTTCCAGATTATTCCTTGAAAAATCTAGTTGAAATTCTCTATAAGTCTATTGCTTTGAGCAAAATGAATACTAGTGATCCTATGTTTGGTGATCGTCTATTTGAGCTTACAAACCTTATGTGTGCCAAAGGAAATGTTGGTATTATTAGTGACATTATTTCGAGCTATAAGAATTCATAGACAAGATTATTGTCAAACTCATTCTAATGAATCACCCTCTCTAGGATTTGATCCACCACATGACGATGTTGAACATGGATACTATGATGAGGATGATGATAGTGACTTCGATCTTGATGATACAATGAGACATTTTGGTCTTATGGCAAATCTTGAGGATATATGTCGGGGAGGAAAGGAATGGGTTCTTGATAGTGGATGTACCGATCACATGACCGGAGATAAAGACATGTTTCGTGAGCTTGCTGAAAATGATGGTCCTCGAAAGTTTGTCACTTTCGGTGACAACTCAAAGGGTCAGGTGGTTGGCCTCGGTAAGGTGACTATCTCACATGATAGCTCCATTCAGAATGTCATGCTCGTTGAATCTCTTGGTTACAACTTACTTTCAGTATCTAGACTTGCTGATTTCGGTTTCAATGTTCTATTTACTGAAGTAGATTGCCAAGTGTTTCGTCGAGATAATCATAAAATGGTCTTTACTGGTGTGCGTAGAGGTGATCTATACATTGTTGATTTCACTAAAAAGGCTCAACCTAAACTTGCTTCATTGCTAAATCCTCAAAAGGCTGGTTATGGCATAGACGATTAGGTCATCTTGGTATGCGAAACCTTGACAAGCTTATTAAGGGGAATCATATCCTTGGAGTTAATCATGTCATATTTGATAAGGATAGACTTTGCAGTGCTTGTCAAGCAGGTAAACAGGTTGGAGGAAGGAATCCCGTGAAGAGGCCACTCGAGCTACTTCACATGGATCTCTTTGGTCCCAACTCTTACAAGAGTCTCGGTGGAAATTCTTTTGGTCTAGTTATAGTTGATGATTTTTCCAGATTTACGTGGGTGTTCTTTCTCGATGATAAATCGCAGGTCCAAAAGATCTTCAAAAACTTCGCTAGGAAGGCCCAAAACCAATTTGAAGTGAAGATCAAGAAGGTTCGCGGCGACAACGGAACGAGTTCAAGAACGCAAATGTGGACACCTTTCTTGACGAAGAAGGGATTTCACACGAGTTCTCGGCTACGTACACACCTCAACAAAATGGAGTTGTTGAGAGGAAGAACCGGACGCTCATCGAAATGGCGAGAACGATGCTTGATGAGTAAGACGCCGAAGAACTTTTGGGCAGAAGCGGTTGAGACAGCTTGTCATGCAACAAATCGCTTGTATCTTCACAAGCTACTCGGCAAGACGGCATACGAGCTACTCACCGGTAACAAACCCCAAGTTGGATACTTTTGAGTATTCGACTCAAAGTGCTACATTCTTGATAAGCATCGTCGTTCTAAATTTGCTCCCAAGTCTCATGAAGGTTTCCTACTAGGTTATGGCTCAAACTCTCACACTTACCGTGTCTACAACAATTTCACCCGAAAGGTTGAAGAGACGGTAGATGTGAAGTTTTATGAATCTAACGGCTCGCAAGTAGAGCAATTGCCAATTGATGTAGGAGATAAAGATCCTTCGGAAGCAATCCAAGACTTGTCTATTGGCAAGGTCCGTCCAACAGAGGTGAAGGAGAGTACCTCGTCCGTCCAAGTGGAAGCTTCTACTTCACGACAAGGTGAACCAAGAGTTGATACGGAAGCATCCACAAGTGGGACACACCAAGATGAAGAAAACGAGGAAGTGCATCAAGATGAACGTCAACAACCTCCTTCTCCACCACGACAAGAGAACGACAACGCCAACAATGAAGAAGGCCAAGAAGAAGAACAAGATGAAGAAGATGTTCAATGAAGAACCAAGCAAAAGCTTTCACGAGTTCGAGCAAGAATTGCTAAAGACCATCCCGTCGAGCAAATCTACAATGATATTCAAACCGGGAGAATCACTCGCTCTAAAACTCGTTTAGCAAACTTTTGTGAAAACTATTCTTTCATCTCTAGCATTGAACCTATGAAGGTCGAAGAAGCATTGGAAGATCCGGATTGGATAAACGCTATGCATGAAGAGCTACACAACTTTGAGAGGAACCAAGTTTGGACATTGGTTGAGAAGCCCGACAACAACCACAACATCATCGGTACCAAATGGGTGTTTTGCAACAAGCAAGATGAAGATGGACAAGTAGTTCGCAACAAAGCACGTCTGCCCCAAGGCTACACACAATTTGAAGGTATGGACTATGGTGAGACTTACGCCCCCGTTGCTAGACTTGAGTCCATTCGCATCTTACTTGCCTATGCTAATCACCATGATATCACCTTGTACCAAACGGACATTAAAAGTGCTTTTCTAAATGGTGAAATAGAGGAGGAAGTTTATGTTAAACAACCTCCGGCTTTGTCAATCCTAAGAAACCCAATCATGTTTACAAACTTCACAAAGCTCTTTATGGACTTAAACAAGCTCCTAGAGCATGGTATAAATGCTTGACCAAGTTCCTTATTGAAAAAGGCTTTGAAATTGGGAAAATTGTAATACCCCAAAATTTTAACCTCGTTTTGTTAATTAAAATTTTGCCAGGAAATTAAAACTTTTATTTTCTGGGCTCCCTTTTGAATTTTTTTTGAAACATTTCCTTCTTTTTTAGCATGGAGTTATTTCCTTCAATGAAAACTTTTCAAATGTGTTATTTGACTTGTTTATCCTCTCAAGAAAAATCTTTTCTTTTCATCAGAAGAATTAATTATATAATAATCTCAATAAACTTCATTTTCTTGAAAAAAATGGTTTCCCATGGTTTTATGGTCCTTTTTGAACTGCAACCCTTTTATAAATTCTTTCAAAAATTCCACCAAAATTTGGAGATGTCATGTGATGTCACCAAACCACTTTTATGCAAAAAGATATTTCATTCCTTGGATATTTTGAGCTCTACATCATATTTTCAAATCTGGTCCAGTGAGCAGTTTTACACTACACCCCTTTTAAATATTTCTTTCTAACCTTCACCAAAATTATGGGATGTTGGTAGCAGCCTATGATTCAACTTTATGCAAAAACCCAGTGATGTTCTTTGAAAAATTTGAGGGGATCAACCTCTTTTCCATTCTGGCCCAACTTGAGGATTTGTACAACAACCACCATTTTAGTTGCTCCTCTATCCATGATTCCTTTTCCTACTTGTAGTCCTCCCTGCTAAACCCCTAAGTCCAGGAGCATGCACCCATTGGATCATTTTTGGATGATGTAGTAATGCCCTGTTCTTTCTGTCCAGAATTGAAGTTTTGCAAAACTTGCACTAGCAAGTTTCTCCTTTTGGCAAACTAACCTCACCACCCCCTCATGCACCTAAAGAGAACCCATCCTGGAATATTTGGCCACTCCAAGAAATGCCTAGGTGCCTGTGGCATTTTGTCAAACACCTGACCAGACCAGCATGTCCCATGGATTTGCCCTAACCTACAACCCCACCCTGCTAACCCTCTTGTAGTTTAGAGCCCCCGAGCTTGCATTAGCATTTTGTCGAGCACGTTTCGTGCGTGCTCTGGGCGCGAGCAGAGCGCGCGTTTTGCACGTGCCACGCCCGAGCCGCCGCGTCGCGCCACTGGTTTGGCCCACACTGCATAGCCGCGCCACGCACTCCCCCTCTCACCAGAACGCGCCAAGCAGCCCTGGTGCCCTACAGCACCGCCGTCAGAGCTCCTTGGCAGCACACCGGCGTCCGCAGCGCGTCTCTGCCAGGTCGGTGCCGCCCAAGCCTCAGCTGCTCGCCACCTGCCCCTGGAACAGCTCAGCCTCATCCTCTCGCGCGTCCTCTAGCTCTCGTCGTCGCCACGACACCCTGCCGATCTGAGGAGGCGGTTCGCCGCGAACTTATCCACGGGCCGCAAAACCGACCTCGTTGCGCTTATAAAAGAGGCCCCGAGCACGTTCCGTTCCCTAGGCAGCCTCAAGATGCTCCCCTAGTTCTTCCGAGGCAGCCAATCGACCGGGAGGTCTTCTTCCCCACCTCCCAGCAATCGGCAGCCGCCGCCACTGCCCCGTCCATTCCGGCACCACCAGAGCCTCCCCCTCTCCACTCTCTTCACCAGGAACTCCCTCTCCCCCTAGTGAATCCATCCCCCTACTCGATTTTGATCGGGACTCGCCGCGGGAGAAAAATCACTTTGCCCGACTGCCACCGTCCGCTACGAAGCTCGCCGCCGGCAGCTCCGTCCGCCCCAAAGACCGTAGCGACCACCGGAGTGACCGTCTCGATCCCCTGAGCCCGCGGATGGCCTCGGTTTCCCGAACGGTGCCGCCGTTCATTGGCGAGCATTGCCGGAGTCCCGCCTCCTCTCGGGGCAGAGGAAGAGGAGGGAGGTCGACTAGTCAAACCTGACCAGTGGGTCCCCCGGGCCCACTGTCAGTGACTCACGCGCCGTCCACGCTGGAGTAAGTGGAAACGTATTTCCAGAATACGTCTTCGACGTGTACCATTTCCTTTTTCTTTTTGTTTATTTTTAAATAACAGATTTTGACCGAAACTTTGACTGCCTATAACTTTTTAGTTATAACTCCAAATGAATTGATTCCTTTTCCTACCTCTCTCAAATCTGATCTAGTTTATTTTAAGATTTATTTGAAAAAATTTCAAGACAACTTTTTGTGCTGTTTTAAATTTGGGTATTAATTCAAATTTATTTAAAATAGGACTTTGGAGAGAGAGAGAAGCAAACTTTCAAAAGTTTTGGAGTGCACCCTGCCTTTCCACATATTAAATGCAAGAATTCTGAACCCTGGCATAATATATTGCATGCATTGTTTGACACGATTATGGCACCACCTCAATACGTGGAACTCGTTATTTTATGTGGTGATGTGATCGTTTGCATAAATGCTTATTTGAAATTTCCTTGCTGTTGGAAATGGACATGTTTGTGGCAATGATCGTCCTCGTATGCCTTTCGTGCCTACCGGAAGGAAAGCGGGAAAGTCTCTGTCTTGGGTAGACCCGAGCTTGTCCCTAGTTCCTCGTCAAGACGAGTGTGTCCGGCATGGCATGAAGGGTATGATGAGTGGTGATTCTATCTGTTGGATGAAATATATTTGTTATGCTAATCATGCAGGGAATACTTAAACCTCCTGAGTCGACCATAGATCGAGTCTTGTTCCAGTAACCCCCCATACTTGTTTCTTACTACCACTTGGCTCTACAACAAGTAGGGTACGGTTCAGTAAGTCATCAACCCCTTTCCAAAGACGCACTGCATGTAGAGGCCATGGTGGAAGATACCGGTTGTAGCTGGTAGGCAGGCCACCCGGTCCGGGGCATGGGTGTTTCGGTTGAGACCGAGAGGGAGACCACCCCTTAGAGCGCCGCGATAAAATTTGATCCCATGCTATGCGAGGCTGTAGCCTCCCACCTAGAGTTTTGCTTAACAAGTGTCGTGGGTGATTCCGCACACCGCAAGTTAATTTGGTGTGTACAAGTTGGGTGTGTTTTTCAACTAAAAGGTCAGAGACGGAATTAGTCCCGATGGACTAAAGGAATCCGTTACTCGTGGGTAAGGAGTACACCCTCTACAGAGATTAAACCTATTCGAACAGCCGTGTCCGTGGTTAAGGATTACAGTCTGGGATGGGTCAGGTGTCGGTCTTAGTGTCGGTCTTCGGAGGAGAAACTGTTAAACCAGAACTGGGATCGCAACTTGAGTCTTGTAATGATTATGATTATTAGTTTGTTATGGACTAACCCGTTATATTATTTGAATTATCGAGTATCCTCAGGATGGTTCTACCTCCTGGATATTCACCGTGATTATTTATAAGCCCTTTATGTGGTGTCGCTAAGACGCCTGGATCGTGGCATTGCTTGTTATTTATTTTCTTTATAAGCCCTTTATGTGGTGTCGCTAAGACGCCCGACTGTGGCATTGCTTGTTATTTATTTTCTTTATAAGCCCTTTATGTGGTGTCGCTAGGATGCCCGACTGTGGCATTGCTTGTTATTTATTTTCTTTATAAGCCCTTTATGTGGTGTCGCTAAGACGCCCGACTGTGGCATTGCTTGTTATTTATTTTCTTTATAATCCCTTTATGCGGTGTCGCTAAGACGCCCGACTGTGGCATTGTTTGTTATTTATTTTCTTTATAAGCCCTTTATGTGGTGTCGCTAAGACGCCCGACTGTGGCATTACTTGTTATTTATTTTCTTTATAAGCCCTTTATGTGGTGTCGCTGAGACGCCCGATTGTGGCATGTTTATATTTATTTTACTTTATAAGAACTTTATGTGGTGTCGCTCAGACGCCCGACTGAGGCATGCTTGTTATTCACCATCAATTCGAGACGTTGCTTCAGAGTCCCGAATGGTGCATTTTTATTCCTACTCTGTCATTACATATTCATTGTTACATATTAATAACCTGCTTGCATGTATCAAGGATTTTAACTTATGACTGACGTTGTGATCATAGAATATTTTCAAAGCATGATTATCGGTTGTTATATTATACCTGTGTTCATAATGTTTATGCAGTACATTCAAAGTACTCACTGGCTTGTCCCTGGCTATTGTCTTGGCCAGTCTTGCGTGGAGAGGAGTGTTGCGATGACAGCCCCGGAACCTAAGCAATGGTGATAGCAGCCTCGCGAAGATAGGAGTTATCCTGGTCAGTTGTTCCTGTGGGAAATGGAGTCCCATAGACGCTGATGATCCACTAACCGCTTCCGCCATCAACCACTAGAAACCATTTGTTGTACTCACTGACCAGAATGATCTTGTACCACATATTTTGTATTTTGCTTGGAATTTCTGTATCAAGTTGGTGCCTCATCAGCTAACAGTAATCCTGGGGCTGGTGAGCACAACGGCCATTTTCTGGAATTTATTACCCGGAAAACCGGTCGCCACAAAAATCGATTCTACTCTTTTTACTAAAAGGGTTAATGGTTAACTCTTTGTGTGCCAAATTTATGTTGATGATATTATATTTGGTTCAACTAACCCTCATTTTAGTGAAAATTTTGGGAAGCTAATGTCGGATAAGTTTGAGATGTCTATGATGAGTGAACTCAAATTCTTTCTTGGTTTGCAAATCAAGCAAACTAAGGAAGGTACTTTTGTCTCGCAAACAAAGTACACCAAGGACTTATTCAAGAAGTTCAATATGCAAGAATGCAAAGGTATGACTACACCCATGCCTACTAGTGGACATCTAGACTTAACCAAAGATGGTGAACCGGTTGATCAAAAGGTTTATCGCTCTATGATTGGTTCATTGTTATATCTATGTGCTTCACGTCCCGATATTATGCTAAGTGTGTGCATGTGTGCAAGATATCAAGCTGCTCCTAAAGAATGTCATCTTAAGGCCGTGAAAAGGATAGTGAGATACTTAATCCATACACCAAATTTTGGCATTTGGCATCCTAAGAGGGCCTCTTTCGATCTTGTTGGCTATTCCGACTCGGACTATGCCCGAGTCAAGGTTGATAGAAAGTCCACTTCGGGTACTTGTCAATTTCTTGGTAGATCTCTTGTGTCTTGGTCCTCCAAGAAACAAATCTCGGTATCCTTATCCACCGCCGGTTGAATATATTGCCGCTGGTTCATGTTGTGCTCAATTACTTTGGATGACCCAAACTCTTAAAGATTATGGGATATATGTGAGACATGTTACATTGCTTTGTGATAATGAAAGTGCTATCAAAATTGGTCATAATCCTGTGCAACATTCTCGAACTAAGCATATTGAAGTTCGTCATCATTTCATTCGAGATCATGTTGCTAAGGGTGACATTGATCTTAAGCATGTTCGCACCGAAAAGAAATTAGCGGATATATTCACTAAACCTCTTGATGAGAAAGTGTTTTGCAGGTTAAGAGGAGAATTGAACATCATTGATGCTTGAAACTTGGAGTAGAAACTCCATTGGATACATGCAAGACATGAGCTTATGACTAATCCTTGATATTTCTCTTATGATGAAAAACTTATGTCTTGGATATATTTGTATCTTGCATGTTATCTAACCCATGTAGGTACTTGGTTGAATCAAATTCCATGAGGTTGAAACCTACTCATATCTTGAGCAATCTCTACATCACCAAGTCTCTACACAAGGTGGTCGAAGACAAGGAAGCACGAAACCATTCAAACATATCCTTTGACAAATTCTATGTTGAGTTTCATGATTGTTATTTTTGGATACACAAGTGCTCTTCCTTGCAAGAACTAACCCATGTAGGTAGATGGACTCAAATTCCAAGTGGTGCTCCAAACTCTTGATGAGCTACATCAACCTTGAGCAACCCACGCAAGTTCAACTACATGGACAACACCACCAACCAAGGTATATTATTCCATCTTAGAGAAGCTTTACTCTGAGTCATGAGTTAAAGCAACTCGACAAGATGTGAATACATCAATATGCTTAAACGAAAAATGGCAACCCCATTTTGAGCTTAAACGATGAGTATGGCCTATGATCAAGTGATCTCACTTGACTCCTAAGTCAATATACTCTAACATAGGTGACTTTGTCGCCGACCATCTCTAGATGAAGTTCTCCTGAGTTCTTTTCTGAGTTTTTGCATTTGTCTCATGCATTTGTGTTTCCCCTTTCAAACAAAAAAAACTTCATCTAGATTTCTTTCTGTTTTCTCTGCATTTCTGCATTCTAATTCCTTGCATATCTTTCATTTAATTCCTTGCAAATCTTTGTGAGATCTTACTAGTCTAGTGAGCTGAGGTGACAAGTGTTTTCTCTGCGATGAACTCGGTTCAACCGATTTGTTGTTTTTGGTCCAACCGAATCTTTTCGGTACGACCGAAGCATACCACTCGGTGCCACCGATTTCATAACAGGAAAATCTCTTTGCCACATATTATGTGTTTCTTCTGATCCAGCTCCACTCAATGAATCTTGTCCTCTACAAGCATCACATTTTTATCATTGCTTTATGTTGTGACTCAAGGATCAAACCCATTCACGACAAATTCCAGAGGGGGAGAGAGAGATTACATCTTTATCAAGCCTTTCTTGGAAATTGATGTCAAAGGGGGAGAGAGAGAGATCACATCAAAGCTTATCATTTAGAGAGAGAGATCACATCAGAGAAGGAGAGAGAGAGATCCTTCAGGAGGAGAGAGAGATCTCCAGGGGGAGAGAATACTAGTAGAAAGTATTTCTCAAGGATCCCAGATGCTTGGTGTTCAAGAGGTGAGATGTCCACATGTCTTCTTGAGGGGAGAGACATATTCATATGATCTGTTGTGCTAAATTTTGCATTTGCATACATTAGCTCTGAACTTTAGCTCTGATCATCAGTCAGCAGCGTGTGAATCCGGGCTGTAGCACTAGGCTAACAGGACTCCGGGAACCCGGGCTGTAGCAGGCTAGGCAGGACTCCGGATGTCACTGCGTGACATTTCCTTGAAGGGATGTAACCACGAGGCGAAGTGAAACACATGCCGGCCAGTCAAGTGTCCCGAGCGGTAGTCTTTGGGCTAGCAGGACTCCGGTGAACCGGCTGTAGCGGACTACTACGGCTCGAGGAAGCAGTAGACTACATTTCCCCATAAGAGAGGCTGCCAAGGATAAACAACTAGGTTGTCGGATCCCACACATACCAAGCATTTCAATCATACACACAATATGCTCGATATGTGTAAATACAACATGGCATCACAACATAACTCTACGACTCAAGTATTTATTCATTAGGCTCCGAGGAGCCAGATATTACAAACATGGGTCTCTCGACCCAGCATTCAGAGCATACAAGTCAAACACATGCGGAAGCTAAACATGTCTGAGTACAGGCATCTATAAATGAAAAAGTCTGAGAAGCCTCACTATCTACCAGATCTTGCCGAGGGAACAAGATCGTAGCTGAGGTAACAAGCTAAACGTGAGTACTAGTGAGACTGAAGTCTCTCTGCCAAAACATAAAATAGGCAAACGTGAGTACAAATGTACTCAGCAAGACTTACATCAGAACTAACTACATATGCATCATTATCAACAAAGGGGGTGGTGGAGTTTGACTGCATCAAGCCAGCTTTGACTCGGTGGCTATCCCGAACTACATTTAATCGCAAGTAACTCTTTTGAGGTGGCACATACGAGTCCACATATTCACCATATCAATACACCACTATGGACCCGCCTCCGTCTTCCTACGAGAACGCCATCCATAGCACTCACGCTTATCTTGCGCATTTTAGAGTATCCACTTTCTCTTGTCTATGAACTGTTATAGGCAACCCAGAAGTCCTTTACCGCGGACAGGGCTATTCGAATAGATGATGTTAACCCTGCAGGGGTGTACTTCTTCACACACGCTCTCGCCACTTACCACCATGTACACATCGTGTATCTCGGCAACCTTCAAGCGGAAGCCTGGCAAGGGAGTCGGCCACGACCTGACTAACCACACAAGTCTCTCGTCCAGGTTTATCGCCTATTCGGGTTCCATCCGCAAGGAGATCCGGCCGGGGTGTCGCTCACGGCCCCAAACGATGTGAGCAGGGTTCCCGAGACACCAAACGGGCGCCCAAAGACACCGTGCCATGGTGTATCTACCGCAACATAGCCCACCCCTAGGGTCAGCGCCACGCACGGCCCCCAACACATATCCCACAAACACCGTAAACTAGTTGCAACTCCCCGGACAGAGATCGAGTTGATTAATAAGTCGAGAGGGCACTTAAGCATTCCAATGCGTGGTAGTAGTTGTTCATGGATCACAAACACGTAACTCAGTTCCTCGAGGACGGTTTCAATGAGACAACCCACCATGTACTCCTACATGGCCTCTCACCGCTACCTTTACCAAATCATGGTCACACACTTAGCTCACACACAGTAGGACATGTTCACACACCATTCCAATTCATTCCCGATGAATCAGACCTGACCCAACTCTAAGCAAGAGTGTGCATGACAAACAAGCATGAATGAGTAGTCACAACAGGGCTCAAACAACTCCTACTCATGCTAGTGGGTTTCATCTAATTCTTGTGGAATGACAGGTCATGCAGAGGATAAAAGGGGTTCAGCTACCGCAGCAAGTAACACATGAATCGTTGTTGTCCTAATGTAGTAAAATAGAGCAGGAGCGAGAGAGTGGGATTATATCGGAATGAACAAGGGGGTTTTGCTTGCCTGGCACTTCTGGCGATATTATAGTTCTTCATCGGTGTCATCAAACTCATCGTCGGAACCACGTCTATCGAGAGGGGACAAACACCGCAAATCGAGAAAGAACACAATAAATGCAATGCCACAATATGATGCATGATCATGACATGGCAATATGCTGTGATTTGAGATAATGCATTTAGCTATGATTTAAATGAAGTTTGTTTGAATACATGATTCAAATTCAAACTCCATATATGATTATTTAAATGCCCTTTATTTGAATTGTCCTAAACAGTAACTTTAAGTTGTTCCAACATGCATGAAAAAGGTACAGATGGATAGATTGGATTTTTCTGATAATTTTTCATATATAATTTGTTTGATTTGGAGCTACGATTGATTTACTATGATATTTAGAAGTTTAGGCAAATTTCTGGAATTTATAAATCATTTATGATTTATTTAAAATCCTAGAAAACATTACTGCATTAGCAACACGACATGCTGATGTCACAGGTCAACGAAGCCGGGTCCAGGTCAAACCTGGCATGTGGGGTCCACAGGTCAGTGACTAACTAACTAATCTAAATTAATTAGTGTTAAACTACTAATAACTAAAAATGTTAGTGGAGTAATTAAACTTAATTAAAACAAACTAATCTAGGATTAGCTGGGGCCTGGGCCCACTTGTCAGGGACTCAGTAAAAGTCAATCTAGGGTCAAACTGGTTCAAACTCGCAGGAGTTGACCGGGGCTCGACGCCGGCAGGCTGTGGACGGCGGGAGGTGCGGAGTTTCCTCCTCCCGACTCAAATGGCCATGAGGCGGCTACGTGGAGCTGGAGCTCGAGCGCGTCGAGTGGTGCCGGTGGGAGGAGTCGGGGAGGCCAGAGCTCGCCGGAGCAGAGCTCGCGGCGGCGGCCGGAGTTCGGCCGAGCTCGGGGACGAGGCTATGGTGGCCGTGGAGTGGCGTGCTTAGCTCCTACGGCACCTACGCGGCGTGGCGAGCACGTGGCTGTGCTCGGTTAGGAGCTACGGCGACTATGGCAACGGCGGCGAGAAGCTCGGGCGACGGCGCAGTTCGGTCTCCGGCGGAGTGACGGCTACCGCGTGCAAATGGAGCACAAAGGAGGGTGGTTCGGGTCAGTGCCTCACGGGGATTCGAACGAGCAGGTCGGCGAGCTCGGGGACGCGGGGACGGCGGCGAATCGACGGGCGCGGCCTTCGGCGACCGAGGAGGAAGAAGGCGAGGTTGCGGACGGCTGTGGCCTTCTCCGGTCGGGTGCGTCAGCGTGGAGATGGAGAGGAGTCCTGCGGTTCTTGTGGAAGCGTCCGCGAGGCGAGTGCTAGCCGGTGGCCGCAGTGGACGGCGTCGGTGGCGACGACGCGCTCGGTTGCGTGGGAGGGAGAGAGCCAGAGGTAGGGGAGAGAGAGCGCCGAGTGAGGGAGAGGAGTGAGGGGGTCGTGGGCGTTCCAACGGTGCCCTGGAGGGATCGGGGCGACTGGGACACGTCGAAGCAGAAGGTGGCGACCGGCGACGCGCGCTCTGCCACGACTTGTCCTCCTGGCGAGGGGTTGAAGACAAACCTGCCCCTCGCTAGGTTGGGCTGGCCCGGCTCTGGTGGACTGGGCTGCTGGTGGGCTACCTGGTAAGGCCGGGTAAGTTTTACGCTTTCTCTCTTTTATTTCTGTGTTCTAATTTTCTGTAATCTCTGCGGCTTTACTAAAAATACTAAAACAGATCCAAAAATCATAACACTGCTCAATGCCACTATTTGGAATATAACCAACAGCAAACATTTAATTTTATGATTAATTGAGCATTTAAAATATTTTATATTATTTAAATGCCCAAATGAAAATACCATATGATTTAATTCAGTGACCTTATGTGTCCTGGAAATTTGTGCATCACTTTTGACAGTGGTTTAAGACCAAGGCAGAGGTGATGAACATTTTAGAAGGGCATTTTGGGTTCAGTGAAAATGAATTTTTATTTGGACCCTAGTTGAGTTTCATTTGCTGCTAGGGTTTATCAGCCCCCATTTCAAGTTTAACTGAAACTTAAACATGATGCACACATGAAGGGCTAGCCTAGAGCATACCTGAACTAGGGATGTGACACTGGCGTACCACACAACGGAGGAAACGGCCTTGTGTTTGACCGGCCACGTTCGAAATGGGATCCTGTTCATCTGGAGGGGTCTGGCGTACCGCAAAACGGAGGAAACAGACTTGTGTTGGACCTCCTACGGTCGAAATGGGTCCTGTTGATCGGGAGGCGTGTGGTGTACCGCAAAACAGAGGAAACGGACTTGTGTTGGAGCGCTACGGTCGAAACGGCGGTCCTGTTCATCGGGAGGGGTGTGGCATGCCGCAAAACGGGACTCCACGGGATACTGTTCATCTCCACCGTCGACCTCCTCCAGCCTCCACGGGCTACTGTTCATCCACCGTCGACCTCCTCCAGCCTCCACCTGCTACTCTTCATCCACGGGCTCCTGTTCATCCAGCATCCACCGCGCGCTACTCCATCGGCTACTATTCAACCAACCCTCTCCACGGGCTCCTGTTCAACCATCCCTCCACGAGCTACTGTTCATCCACCCCTCCACCGTCTAATGTTCATCCAGCCCGCCACCAGGTCGTCCTGTTCATCCAGCCCTCCACGGGATCCTGTTCATCCAGCCCCAACCGGCTTGATTGATCGGGGTCCTGTTCATCCAGAGGCAACCCCACGGGGTCCTGTTCATCCACCCCCATCGCTCACTTTTCATCCAAACCCCCCAGCAACGCTCACTGTTCATCCAGAGGCAGCATCGATCGGCTTCAGTTAGCAGCAGTAGCGAAGGAATCGATCAGGTTCAGTTAACAGCCATCGATCGATCGCTTCGAGTTCAAGAACGCATAGCTCGCAAAGGTAATCGTTCGGGTTCGATTAGAGCCCAACGCCTCGCACACACACGCCAGACGTCACGTAATGAGAAAGCAGCGCATCGCTCGGCCCCGACCACCCACCTAACTGGGAACATCTCAATATTTTCCTCGCCCTCGCATCTACCATGGTTTTTTCCGTCATGGACGGCCAAAAGAATGTCATGCAGCTGCGTCTCCGGCTCTCCCAGGCCGAAAAGCCCATTTTTTGTCATGATTTTTTGTCATAGAAGTAGGAGCCCACCACATCTATGATGATACCGGGTTTTGTCACAATTATTGTCATAGAAGTGTCATAAGTATGACAGGGAAAAAATTTCGTTCGGCCCAAAATGTCATGGATGTGTCTTTTTTTTAGTGCATTATGCATAAATTCATCAACCCTTTCACATTGGCCATTTTTAATGGTACTTGTGCTTCAAAGACGAGTCTTGGTCATGGGCCCAAGGATAATTCTTCGCGGTACCATACCAAGTGACTCATACATAGGTGGCTCCGGCCACCGCCCTCTCTTCCTGAGGGTTGTGGTTCGTGTTTTAGTCTTCGTTGTCTTTGCCGTCTCTTTGTGTCATGCGTGTGTCGTCGTTGGGGCTTGCCTCTTGGTTGTTCGAGTCTTGAAGGTTGATTTGCAAATGTTGTTTCCCTCTCTCGTGCAAAACTTGCATTATCCTGGGGGTACGGTACTACCGTCGCCAGCCATGGTACTACCGCAGGAGTTGCTTGCTCTGTGCGTGCACAGTTGCATCCCTGGCGCAAGGTACTACCGCTTCCATCATGGCAGTAATTTTTTACTGCCGCTGGATAGCAGTACTACTGCCCAGCGAGCGGTACTTCCGCCCAGGCGGGACTACCGCGATGACTTGCAGTACTACCGCACCGTCGCGAGCGGGTGGGGGTTAAGACCGGGACAGGGGGGTTTCCAACTCCCCCATACCCATTTTCTCTTTTCCCCACCCCGTCTCTCTCTCTCTCTCTCTCTCCTACCCAAGAACGGCACCGGAGGCCCTCGTTGGATCTCCATCTCCGTCAGCTCTCATCGGATTCCGACCGGTGGGATCGTTCCCCACCTCGCCCCCTTGCCATGGACCGAGGTTTTTCCCCAAGTTCATCTTCTTTTCTTCCGTTTTTGTGCTTCTAGGTCTTGGGGAGGTGCATGTGGTGTTCATGAGATTTTTGGCTAAATCTGTGCAAGAGGGATTTGCAGGAGAGTGGTAGTGCAGTAAGCATGCTTTTTGGATTGACACAATAGTTCAGTTTGATCAACGGTAGTACCGATCTAGTTTTGCGGATGTTTTAGATCCAGATCCGCGGTTACTATGGCGTCTTTGATCCGTGCGTTACTACCGCTCCTTCTGGAGCGGTACTACCGCATCCACGCTCGTTGCCTGCTCCGCGCGGTACTACCGCTCCCTTGTGCGGTACTACCGCTCAGAGCGCGGAAGTAAAAAAAATTACTTCCGCTCCAAGCGCCGTACTACCATGCCACCCGGCACGGTATTACCGCGGCTGGCGCGGATGTAATTTTTTTACATCCATACGTCGGTCCGGTACTACCGTAGAGGCAAATTTAGCTATTTTATCTCTCCAAATCTCTTGCTTACTTGTTTCTTTTGGCTTTGGCCTTGGCATTTGCATTGATCCTTCTTGTCTTTCGTGTGTGTTCTTGTGCTATGTGTCTAGGTGGTGGCACCGGTTCCCATGTTCGTAGCTCGAATCCCAGCCATGACACAGGGTCAAAGCGGCTGCGCAACCAAGATGAAGCTCCAGAGGGTTCCAATGCCTCCCAACGCAGAACCAAGCACACCGCCACCAAGAAGAAGGAGCCCACCATGGGCATGGATGAGATACCTCTGGACGAGTTCATTGTTCGAAGGAAGATCAACCCGTATGTGAATCCCCATGCCAACTTTAGAGGGAACGATCTGTTCTGGACCTAGCAGCAGAACCTTATCTATCTGGATGTGATCAAGGCCAAGCAGAATGTCTATGTGGAAGTTCACTGGATTGACATGAATCACGTGAGGCAGGACAAGCACTGTGGCTATTTTGGAGAGGCTTTGAATCTGGTGGAGCAGTTTGACATTGAGCACAAGCTTACCTTTCACCTGGACTTTGACCCAGACATTGTGGCTCAGTTCTTTGCTTCGGTCCATTTCGATTTCGATGAAACAAGGACCATGACATGGATGACCAATGGTCAACGGATGACTTCTAAGTGGAAGGATTTCATGGATTTGCTTCACTCCAGATGCGGGGCTCGACACGCCCGTTGGAGTTCACCCTCATGCCAACTCTGAGTCTGCCAACAAGAACAAGCTCCTACCCTTCCTTGTTGAGAAGACACTTGCTAGCAAGAAGAAGGTGTGGGTGCTGAACTCTTTCCTTGACATCATGCATCGGCTCTTCCGCAACACCCTCTTCCCGCGCATTGGTGACATGGGCCATGTGCATGCCTATCTTGTGGATATGATGCTCATTTGTGAGGATGCGCGTCAGGCTCAGACTTAACCACTTGATGTCTCACATATCATATGGTGCGAGCTTCAGTTTGCGGTGTTCAACCGTAAGGTCGCCATCTATGGGCCTTACCTGTTTCACTTGATCTCCAAGACTTGGAAGAAGCTCTATCCCAATGATGAGTTCGAAGCCCCCAGCTGGATTCGTCATGAGCCCATCAAGCTCCGCATCAAGAGCCAATGGGCTAACACCACCACTGAGGCCGAGGCTGCCAAGATGGTTTTGGATGAGGATGAGATCGAGGAGGAGGAAGCTGCTGAGGACCGTTCTGTTGCTTACACTCCTCCCTCTACTAAACCCTCTTGGGTGAAGAAGCTAAAGACGAAGATGAAGAAGTGGTTCTGCATGCAGACCCAGGGGCAGTACAAGGCCCATGTTGACTCCAAGAATAGTCGCCAGCGTGATAAGAAGATATTGCGGACCTTTGGCAAGATTATCACCAGTGGCTCAGAGGAAGCCATCACTCCGGAGGCTACCTGGATAGCCAAGCAGGGGTATTCGTGGACGGAGTCAGAGGAGGAGCCTATTCCCGCTGCCGAGTCCGACGAGGAGTCATTCTCAGCCTGAGCTACCACATGTGTCGTAGGTGTCCTCTCTGCCTTTTTGGTGTGTCGATGCCAAAGGGGGAGAGAGTGTAGGATTTGCGCATCGTGTGTCTTGAGTTTCGCTTTGTTGCTTTGCTTTCTATCTGTTGAACCTCGGTTGCTTTGGTTTGGTTTGTGCTCGTTAGTCTAAGTTATCTATCATATGGTGTAAGACATATGCACTCTATTGTATCTTATTGTCATCGTTACTTAGTTACTTCCATCATCTGGCCTACTTACTTAGTGTTGATTATACTGTTGCAAGAGATGTCCTGTCTATAAAATATAGGGGGAGTGTTGATCCTAGTATGTGTGCCGTGCAGTCCAAAGCACATTTCTATAGTGCACACATCTAGGGGGAGCCCGTCTATATTTTATAAATTGTGGGTTTGCCGTTTGTCAGATTTAGGGTTCCGGCAAAACCCTTGAGGTTTGAACACTGGGGTGCGCACGAAGATTTCCCCCTACCGAATCTTGCTCTCAGCCTCGCCGCGATCCCTAAGCTAGCTCGATGAACTCACAACACAAGAGACACAATATTTATACAGGTTCGGGCCACCGTTGTGGTGTAATACCCTACTCCTGTGTGTGGTGGTGGATTGCCTCTTGGGCTGATGATGAACAGTACAAGGGAGGAACAGCCTCCTCAGGAGAGGTGTTCTTGAGCTGGTGAACTTGTGTGGATGAGGGTAATCTGAATGAACCCCTTTCTAGTGTGGTGGCTAGTCCTATTTATAGAGGCCCTAGTCCTCTCCCCAAATATTGAGCGGGAAGGGATCCAACAACAGCCAATTTGGAAGGGGACAGCTAGTACAAGCTATCCTGACTAAAGGTGGTCTTTGCCTGTCAAAGGCGCTGGTGGTGACGCCGTCTTGGGCTCCACGATGACCTCCTTCCTGCCGTCCTGCTGGTCTTGATCTCGTTGCACCGATAAGGAAACCTTTGCCCAATGCCTCGGTACTCCGCGCCTGCGCTTGCCCCCTTAGCACCAAAGGGGAAACGAGGATACTGCGCGCGCTGGCGCCCGCCTGGCCTTGGTCATCATGGCTTGCATCACGGGAACCTCGCGAGGTACCCCTTTGCCTTGATCTCTCTGCCCCTCGCAAGCCTGCCTGGTGAGGCCGCTCCTGAGGAATTCTTGTGTCGTCCGCCCCGCGGGGCTTGGCCCCTCGCGAGGGTCTTGAGTGTTGGTTGACGAAGACGGGCCGTACTGGGCCACTGGTGGAGCCACGCCGTAGGCTGCAAGCAGGCAAGTCTGGGGACCCCCGTTCCCAGAACGCCGACAGTAGCCCCCGGGCCCAAGGCACGCTCGGACTTGGCTTAGCGGCGAAGCCAAAGGGCAAGTGCGGAGCGCCGCGGGCCCCAACAGCTTGTGGCCTTGGTCGACGTGTGGCGACTGATTGGACGTGGGTGTCTCCGCTTCCCCACGCTGCCTCGGCAACTGCCCATCTCACAAAAGGCTGGCGCAGGCAAGTTTTGCCTTCATTGCTTTCCTTCGTTCTTCTCCACCGAGATGCCATCGAGGGGCCTCTCGAGCTTTGGCTGCAGCACGCCGACTGTGGAGCCCCGGCAACCGGAGAAGAGGTTGAGGTCGTTCCCTCGGGCAAGATCTTCATGACCCGAGGATGGGGCGAAGTCGCCCGGGTCTGCCGAACGGGGGGCGCACTCGTGATCCATTTTGAATACGATGGCGCCTCCTTGTTGTCCTTCAAGGTCTTTGACGCGGAAGGCCGCCGCCTGGAGTGCTGCCCCAGAGGGGCAGTCAGGAGATCGACGCGGCGGGGGCTGGGCCTGCCATCCGCTCGTCCAACGGCTCCTCCGGCAGCAGCAGCAACGCTTGGGAGTCCAGCGACTCTCCCGAACTCTTCGAGACTCTGGAGACGAGCGACGACAGCTATGCACCCCCGAGCTCTCGCCGTGCCCGGAGCAAGGCGGCAACATCGGGATGTCGCCGCCGTTGATCTGGATGGGGTTGGCGCCGGTCTCCCGTGGACCACTGTTGATGATCGTGTCGGCCATGAAGGAGCATGTAGTTGAGGCTCCTCAGAGTTCTTTCCTTTTGTTCCCTGCAAGGAATCGAGAAACATACCGCGGGGGCGTGTAAAGGGTCTGCGATGTCTTTTGTTGATATTATCCTTATTATGAAATCGTGTGAGTGCTTGTCCTATCCCGGCTTGGTTCCACCTTTCTAACCTTGCGACAACTTGGTGCTCTACGCTGACAGGTCCCGGTCCCCAGGCAGGCTGCAGCTGTCGGTGTCAAAACCGGCGGATCTCGGGTAGGGGTCCCGATCTGTGCGTCAAGGCTGATGGTAACAGGAAGCAAGGGACACAGATGTTTACCCAGGTTCGGGCCCTCTCGATGGAGGTAAAACCCTACTTCCTGCTTGATTAATACTAGCAAAAGAGCATGTGCGTTGCAACGGGAAAAGAAAATAACGCACGGCCCTAACCCAATAACCATGACTAAGACCCCAATAGATATTGCCGAGGCGTCTCTCTCGGCATTAGATGAGAATCTGCTTTATTTTCATGCAATATTTTGCCGAGGCGTACAGGCAAGGTTATCGACGGTTTCTTCTGTCTCCAATTTGGCTTTCATGGGGTGTTCATTGTAATCCGGGTCGGTGTCGATACTAAAGAAAGATGGATCGTGCGCTATTGATTAAGGTTGCACCCTAAATAGCATTTTAAAAATATTTAACAGGTAAAATAACATCAGATTCATATTCTACATATTTTTCTAATCAAATTTAATATATAAAATGTTAAAATTGGTGTTAGGGTTTAAAAGATGTATTTTGATAAAGTATTATTTGCGACTGCGAGTTAATTATAAAAAAAGGCAAAAACGATAGGAGTGCGGGTTATTTACCAGAAAAAGAAGGGGGTTTTCTATAAAACAGTAAAAAAAAGGTTCGTTTTCTCACTTAAATGATATAGCGGGTTAATTACCTGAAAACAAAGGGGGTTCCAATGGGAGAAAAAAAAATCATAATTTCGAATGGCAATGATCACATCTTATTACATCATCGATATACACTATCACTCTTATTTTTGTGAAAACATGAACAATTTTTAAAAATCATGAACATTTTCTCTAACTCATGAGCATATTTTAAATTGTGAACTTTTTAAAATTCATGAACATTTTGTAAAAACAAGAATGTTTTTTGAATTCATGAATATATTATATGCAAACATTCTGTTTTATCGGCGAACATTTCTGGAATCGGCTAACATTTTTTTGGGATTTGATAAAACAATTTTCTAAATTAGTGAATATTTTTTAATCAGCGTATATTTTGTGAATCAAAAACCATATATTTGAATTTATGAACAGTTTTATTTTATGCTATTTTCTAATACATGAATATTTTTTGAATTGGCGAAATTTTGTGAAATTTTAAAACATTTTTTAATACATGAACTTTTTTAGAAAAACTCATTAATGTATGTTTATTTCCCGGACATTTATTAGAAAATTTGCTAATATTTTTGAAAAATCACAAACAATTTCTAAAGCCGCAAACATTTATGAATTACAAAAAAATATTTTAAATTCCCAGTTTTAAATTTTGGAAACTTTTTAAAATTCACAAATTATTTAAAGTCGAAAAAAATAATGACGGAAAAGAAAAACCAAAAATAAAAATATTTACTAATACATGAATATTTTTTGAATTGGCGAAATTTTGTGAAATTTTAAAACATTTTTTAATACATGAACTTTTTTAGAAAAACTCATTAATGTATGTTTATTTCCCGGACATTTATTAGAAAATTTGCTAATATTTTTGAAAAATCACAAACAATTTCTAAAGCCGCAAACATTTATAAATTATCAAAAAATATTTTAAATTCCCAGTTTTAAATTTTGGAAACTTTTTAAAATTCTCAAATTATTTAAAGTCGAAAAAAATAATGACGGAAAAGAAAAACCAAAAATAAAAAATTGATTACTTATATATAGGCCGGCCCAGGCAGGGTGTGTCTTTTTCTAGTGCGCTGGGCGTAGTATTAAATATTATTAAATGGGTCGGCCCAGTCCGAATTTTTCTGTGTGCAACGTTTTTTATAACTTATAGGTGGCATTGGTGGGTAATTTTTTACAACTTAGAGGGCAATTTTAATGACGTACGGGCAGAAGCACTCCGTGCTTTATTATTAGAGAAGATCGATGATATGGGTAGTATAAGAGTAGATCTACCACGAGATCGTAGATGCTAAACCCTAAGAGCTAGCCTATGATGGTATGATTGTAATTGTGATCGGCCTACTAAGGACCAACCTCTCGGTTTATATAGGCACCGGAGAGGGCTAGGGTTTACATAGAGTCGGTTACAAGGAAGGAAATGTAATATCTGGATCGCCAAGATTGCCTTCCACGCCAAGGAAAGTCCCATCCGGACACGAGCCGAAGTCTTGAGTCTTGTATCTTCACGCTTCAATAGTCCGGATGTTGTACACAGTCCGGCTGTCCGGATACCCTCTAATCCAGGACTCCTCAAGGTAGCCCCTGAACCAGGCTTCAATGACGACGAGTCCGGTGCAGATCTTGTCTTCGGCATTGCAGGGCGGGTTCCTCCTCCGAATACTCCAAGGTAATTATCGAACACTCAAACCATGTCCGGATCCACAAGATGATCTTCGTATGCCACCGTAGAGAGAATAATGTTTCACAAATACAATCCGCTGACAACCTTTTAGGCAACGCGACATGTCATTACGGTCGGGTCATTATTCGAACCGTTTCCCCACAACCAGCTACAGCGCATATCACGAGGCGGTTTCCTCGACACGTCTTGTCAAAGCGGAGATCCTGTCCCCTCATCGCGGGATTCTCATTAATACGGGCGTGGGTAAACCAACCGCACCGCTAATCGTGGCGAGCGGGAGGCAAACGGGCTCAACCAAGCAAGTGGGGAGGCGCAAAAAGCAGTTATCGCCCCTATAAAGAGACAAGACCTGCTTCTCTTTACCCACGCCTTTCTCCTTTCGTTCGCTCATTCCCCTCTTTTCAAGCCCTAACGCCCAAGCACTCTTCCTTTCCACTAGAGAGAGGCTTTCCAAAGATGTCCGGATCCGGAGCAGGAGGTAGATGGATGGCCTCCACTGTCCTGGACAAGGATATTAAGAAGCTCCGGGAGGCCGGGTATCTGGCTCAGAAGATCGGCCACCGTCTCCCCCCGGCGGGACAAGTCGTCCCCACTCCGGAACCTCATGAGAGAGTCGTATTCCTTCCTCATTTTCTCCACGGGCTCGGGTTTCCCCTGCACCCATTTGTTCGTGGAATCATGTATTACTACGGGATCGATTTTCATGATCTTTCCCACAACTCCTTCCTCAATATCTCGACGTTCATCGTCGTGTGCGAGGCTTTTCTTCGGATCTCACCTCACTTCGGCCTGCGGCTGAAGATTTTTAACGTAAAACCCAAGGTGGTGAACGGTGAGCACACCGAGTGTGGCGGCGCCATGGTGAGCAAGATGCCCAAGGTCGTTTGGCCGAAGGGCGCTTTCAACGACTCCATCAAGGAGTGGCAGCAGCACTGGTTCTATATCACCGAACCACGCGGCAAAAAGTGGGCGGCGGTTCCAGAGTTCAGATCCAAAGCTCCACTGCGGCTCACGTCCTGGCCCGAGAAGGGCCCGAACTGGTGCTCGTACGATGAGCTGTCACTGCTCCAGACGCGCCTTCAAGGTGTGGTTGACAGGGACGTCGAACTTGTGGATGTAGTCCAGGTGATGCTAGTTCGCCTAGTTCTCCCCTGTCAGCGCCGAGCTTGTACTCTGTGCGAGTTCGACCCAACCGAGCACCAGACCCTTCGGGAGCTTTATGATTCCTCCCACAAGGATATCTGGAAGGTGCTCTTTAAGTCCGGCAAATCATGGTCGGGCCCCACCGAGGACCGTGGGTATCAGTCATCTCATTCTCCAAGCTCGGTAAGTCACAACCAAGCTCTGTCTATTCATGCTTCAGCTGGTATGTCATGAGGGAGACATCCTAATCGTGTTTCATCCTGACCTCAGGGATGGATAAAGAAAGTGGAGCGGATACATTGTCCGCCCCGTTCTTGGAGGAACTGGCCGACCTCTTCTCGACGAAGATGTTTGGTCCCCGCGCCTTACGAGGCGCCAAAGAAGGAGGCCTCCAAGAAGGTCAAGAAGACCCGGAGTGGCCTCCGTCACCGCGAGGCTTCGGTCGCAAATTCCGAAGACTCAAGCGATGCTCCTTCTTCGGAAGACGAAGAGGGAGAAGCATAGGAGGACCAGCCTCACTCTGAAGGTGGGAGGAAGCGTGTGGCTTCCCCGTCCCTGGAGGCTGAAGCGCCCAAGAAGAGAAAAAGTTCCCTCCCAGAGGCATCCACCACGGCTGCCGATAGCAGCCCGGAATGGGATTCCAGGGCCCAGCCCCTGGAGAAGTCATAAGTGTACAAAATCTGAACACGCATACGCGTCCGGGATTGTTTTTGGGTATAGTAGTTTTAACTGCTGCTATATTCTGCACAGTCCGGCGAGGTCTCGTGCCGGCCAGTCGAGACGCCTCCAGAGGCCCCTTCCCCGAAGTCCCGGCGCGACACTGAGGTGTCGTCTCAACGGGACTCGGATCAGGGGGGGCATATCACTGGGGCCGGACAGACGGGAGCGATGGCCCCGGAGTGTGCCATCGGCGGGGGTGATCTTGGGTTCGGCCCATAGCTGGACAAGGTCCGGGAGACCTCTAAGGCTCCCGGATCGGGCAAGCAGCCACCTTCAATGGTGGGAGGCCTGCCTACTCCGCCAGCAACCTCTGTTCGGACAGAGCTTCCAGGCGGCCTATCGATGGCGTTACAGAATGCATCTATCGTCGGTGAACATCGGACCCTTGTGGGTGCGGTGATTGAAAATATTCAGTCCCCGAGAGCGGGCTAAACGAGTCCTGCCTTGGCCTTATAAAGGCCTTAGAGGTATGTTTCCTGAGAAACCTTTAAGGAATTGTCATAATATGAGTAGTAGCCCCTGATACACTGTCCGGCGAAGGAGAGGGAGCCGGGCAGGGGATCAAATCCTCTTTTGTCGTGGGAACTTACGTTAATGACGTGTACCTCTTTGTTTGAACACAGGCGTCTGCGGAGAAGACGGCCGCTCATAATGCGGAAGTGTCCGAACTGAAGCGGAGCCTGGAACGGGCCGAGGAAGAACTTGGCCGCGTGAGGAAGCAATTAGAAGATAAACAAGGTATGATGAAACATTGTCTTGCATTAGGCACAAATAAGCAATTGTGCTTATTAAGAAGTATTTGTGTTGTGTGCCCTAGGAGCGAGTGCCCAATATGAGGCACTGAAGAAGGCTGTGGATGATGCCAACAAGAAGGCTGCCGCCGAACAGGCACTCCGTGAAACACACGAGGCCAGGGTTGCCACAGCTGAGCGGGAGCTCCAGGAGGCTGTGAAGAAAAGCGAGGGCTTGGAGCAGAGTGTAATAGGGAAATAAGCCGAACTCACGCAAGCGCTCCAAGCTGCGGAAGATGCCACAGAAGAAGCCCGGGGTGCTGTATGGGACATTCAACATGCCCAGAAAGTTGCGGCTGGTAAGGCCTTCTGTGTTCTTAGCCATTTATTCATGATAGTGGGAAGGATTCTAAGCGGCAAGCTGAATTCTTATTTTTCCAGGGGCGTTTGCGGATCTTCCTCGCAGCATATCAGATGCCGCCCAATTCTACCTAACCGAGGAAAAGAAGTCTGCGAAGAGGGATTTCTGGTCGCAGTATTTGGCACCGAACTATCTGGTGTCTTTTATCGATCAGCTGAAGCAGCTGGTCGAACGGCACCAGGCGGCCGAACTTGTCATGAAGGACCCGATTGTCCAGCTGTGGCCGGCGGAGCCAATTCCGAGCAGTTACTTCAGGCTCGTGAAGCGGATAGCGGGCGCTTGTCCTCGGCTTGATGCTATTAAGCGATTGGTCTGCATATAGGGTGCACGTATGGCATTCGCCCGTGCAAAAGTGCATTGGGGGAAGCTTGACGCGGAGAAGCTAATGACTGAGGGGCCGCCAGAGGGAAAGGCGCATCGCAAGCCCGAACTGTACTTTGAAGCTGTAATGAAGGGGGCCCGCCTTGCGGCGGATAAATGTACCAAAGACATTATATTTCCCTGAGGGCATTCGTGCCACTTTTTGTAATATGAGATTATGGCGTTTATATATTGCCTGTTTTGTTTGAACATATGTTCTTCGTGTGCGGTTGTTTAATGTATGTAAATCCTGAGAGTTGGCCAGTCGTCGGCTTCTGCCCCAACGTAAAAAGAATACGGGGGTATTTGGGATATATCTGAACGCTCTTCATCCCATAGTTGGGTCCCTTTGCGGAGGCGTTTCTCACCACGAACCGGGAAATCAGACTATAAGGCTTTATTACTCTCACTTAGCCATAGGAATTCGAGTATGGTCAGCGCAGCCCCTAGTGTTTGGAAGGCCGGACTAGGGGCTCTATTGGCGCCTGATCAGAAGACCTATCTGTGGCACTCTGCATTTATAATGGCATTGTGCGGAATAAATCTTTAGGGATTTTACAACCTCTCGAACAGCTGAGCAGCTCTCGTTGTATCATGACAGTCGGTTTTCGGCTTTCTCTACTAAGGTGCTCGTCCGGCAGATCCGGGACACAATCGCAGTAGTTCTCCCTGCGCTACCTTAGCCAATATAACGGAACGTAAGGTACCAAAACAAGGGAGCCGGGCAAACCCAACCAATGACCCAAGACATGATTCGGAGCTGATGCATATAGTGCTATATGTTCGGGGTGCCAGACGACCGAGAAGGTGGTCAGACTTTATTGTCATATTATGAAGCCGCTGGCATAATCGGGCGTAACACAAGGTGTCGATGAAAAGAGACTTCCGGTAAGTGTTATTTAAGTCTACGTATTGTAGCAAAATGATATGTCTATGCATATGAGTACGATGTATGATTATGAAAAGAGTTGTTTTTTGGCAGAACCTGTGATGGCCGGACTGGAGGGAGTTGTCAGTGGATCGGGAATGAATTCGGACTGCCTTCTTTTAGGGGGGGGGGGCTCCTTGTGTGTCCCGGCCGGTTCCACGTCACCTATCTTGCTCTGCATCAAAGTTAGTTTGTAAGGCGAATACTCGGGGGTAGCCGAGCGTCCTCTTGTGATTACTCTGAGGGCTCCTGATCGGACCCTGGTAATCCCAGCCGTTATACCGTTGAGTAGCGCGGACTCCTCAGATGGTGTCCAGATAGTTGTCTGTCATATCAAAATCTTGATAGGCATGCGCGACTCGCTACTCCGGCAGTTGTATAATATCCGCCCTGAGGGCGGGATTTGGCCTTGCCTATAGGTGTGATTACATCACATGGTGTTGGCCTGAGTGATTTACCACGCGGGATCCAGCCAACGTGGTTCGTCCCGTTGGCGTACGGTAAATTACCGCATGGTGGGAAGGTGCCGAAGATTTATTCTTTGGCGTAGTATTTGTTTGGTGATCCGAGGACAACCGTTTAGAGTGATGGGCCAGAAAAACTTGGCCTTTGCCCCCAAAGATCTTTTTAAGAGATGTTGCTTGTGATTTCACACCTGCGGGGGTTTTATGTTTTATGGAGCCCCTGGTTTTCTATGTCCTTAGGTACTGCAACTTAGTTGCTGTGGTTAGCGCGGTCTGGTGCGAGCAGTCGTACTTATATGCCATGGAGGGGGGCTCTTGACCAGAAGCCTCCCTTCAGTGTTTCCGGCACGCGGCCAGCCGTTTTGTTTTGACGATCCGGCATTCTCTATTGGTATGCTTTGTCGTCCTTCTAGGAGTACCATCAATTTCGCATGGTTGATCGAGTCTGTGGCTCGGGCCGGATAGGTCTGAGCTCTCCTTTGTCCGTTGACCGGACTGGGAGTTGCTGAAATTAGCACCAGCTTTCCTGACTTGACGCTTATGACCATTGCGCTGGGGCTAGAGGATGCTTCTTCTTGTGTCCTTCGTGTTGTTTTGGACCGTAGTGGTGTGTTGACGTTGGGGTGTGTGCCTTGGGTTTTCCTGCTTAGGTTGGGGTGGCCGGTTGTGCCCTGTGTGCCCTTTGTCGGGGCGGTCGGGTCCGTATCTTTTGGTGGCCAGGACCTTGGTCCATCTGTCCGCCAGCAAATCTTGGTCAGCTTTAAGCTGCTGTTGTTTCCTTTGCGGGCTCTTTGCCATGGCCATGAGCCGTCGCTCGGAGCGGGCTTGTTCCACTGGATCTTCAGGCACGCCGAATTCGTCATTACCGAGGCTTGCCTCGTCCTCGGAGGGGGCGTATAGTTGTCCCTTTCCAAGTATCCCACAGTGGCCAGTCCGGCCTGCTGAAAGGCAAGCCAAATAGGGTTGTATTCATCTTCGGCGCCATCCGGATTGTTTTCGTCTTCCGGGCCGGTATTCCTATGGCTGGGCTTGGGGCGGCATCGACGACGCCTATGCTTCGCTTTTTTTCCCTGAGGGATTATTCTCCGTTGCCTCATCGCCATTGGTTTCCTTCGGGGTGTCCGCCATACATATATCATAGGGGTAGGCGGTTGTCCACCGCCCAGTGAGCGGTGCTTCGTGTTCTTCTCCCGCATCGTCGTCTATGCTATCGATGTCTTCGGATTAAAAATCTAGTGCCTTGGTTAAATCATCGACCGTGGCAATGAAGTGGGTGGTGGGTGGGCAACGAATTCTTTCACCGCCCGTTCCCCACTCGAGCCGGACACAGTTCGGCCGAGAGCCTCCTGACGAAGAGAGAGACTTTAATGAGTCGAGCATGTCGCCGAAGGGCGAGTGCTGGAAGATATCTGCAGCGGTGAACTCCATTACCGGGGCCCAACCTGGCTCGACTGGATCGGGAGTGTGCAGACTGGAACCAACGTCCGGATACGAATCCGGGGGTTCGGAGTCATAGGCCACCGCAGAGGTAAAACCCGTGTTCGGCTCCACCGCCGATGAGTGCGGGACCTAGGGGGCGGGGTCCATCCCTTCGTCCTTAGGCAGCGCAGCCTGCTCCAGATCTAGGTCCGGAGATGCTACGGGGGCGATACCCCGAGCTTCGTCCGACGGCATGTCTAAGCCGTACTCGTTGCGACTGTGCGGTGCTCCTGGCATAGGCCCAAATCCATCGAAGATCAAGTCTTCCGCGGATGTCCACCGTGTAGTTCAGGTTTCCGAACCTAACCTGGTGGCCAGGGGCGTAGCTGTCGATCTGCTCCAGATGGCCAAGCGAGTTGGCCCTTGATGTCGAAAGCCGAACACGAAGATCTGTCCGGGAAAGTCTCGCCTTGGACAATGTCATTGATGATGATCGAAGGAGCCATCGAGCCTGACGGCGACGACAAAGAGGAACTCTCAATGAAAGCACCAATGTCGGTGTCAAAACCGGCGGATCTCGGGTAGGGGGTCCCGATCTGTGCGTCAAGGCTGATGGTAACAGGAAGCAAGGGACACAGATGTTTACCCAAGTTCGGGCTCTCTCGATGGAGGTAAAACCCTACTTCCTGCTTGATTAATATTGATGATATGGGCAGTACAAGAGTAGATCTACCACGAGATCGTAGAGGCTAAACCCTAAGAGCTAGCCTATGATGGTATGATTGTAATTGTGATCGGCCTACTAATGACCAACCTCTCCGGTTTATATAGGCACCGGAGATGGCTAGGGTTTACATGGAGTCAGTTACAAGGAAGGAAATATAATATCCGGATCGCCAAGCTTGCCTTCCACACCAAGGGAAGTCCCATCCGGACACGGGCCGATGTCTTGAGTCTTGTATCTTCACGCTTCAATAGTCCGAACGTTGTACACAGTCCGGCTGTCCGGATACCCCCTAATCCAGGACTCCTTCAGCAGCCGTCGCTGGTATGCCAGGTCGTGATGCCATGGTCAAGGCCAGGAGGTGAGCGGCCCGAGGTCCAGTAAGAGCCCCTGAGGCGCGATGCTCAGGAGGTCCCCTTTAGTGCGCATGCAGCCGCCGAGAGGCGAGAAAGGAAGGCAACGTTGCCGCCACAGGGCCGCATCAAGTGAGAATTTCTCATTGTAACGATTAGTTGTTCCAAGCGTGAAACTTATCTCGGTAACCTGGAGTTGTTCCCTTGCGTTACGCCAGACTTTTGCGTCGGCAGCCGTGGCGCAGCTAGGTTAGGCCCGTGCGAGCCTCCCCCTTCTTCCCCACACTCTCCTTCGTGCTCTACGTCCTCTGGTCCCAGCCCTCGAGTGAGCTCAGCCGCCGCTGGTATGCCAGGTCGCGGTGCCGTGGTCAAGGCCAGGGGGTGAGGGCTGGAGAGCCAGTAAGAGCTCCTGAGTCACGATGCTCAGGAGCCCCCCTTTTCACGCGCAAGCGGATCGCATGGGAAAAAGAGGGAGCTCGTGGTGCCGCCCGGCGTAGACCTCATGAGGTTCCTGCAAATCAGCACGAGAAAGGCACGGGTTGCCATCATGATTGCCGGTCGGCCACTGGTTGCTCCGAGAGAAGGGTGAGGGCACTGAGGGCCTGGTGAGGTGACACGCGCGGGGCTGCCGCGGGCCAGAGCTCGACCACTCAGATTTCTCGGCGTTGCAGGGACGGACCCGTGCGCAAGCGCCGTGCCAGAGTGAGCGGCTCCCGTGGTAGGTGTCAATCGAGCAGGTGATAATCAGAGGTAGATTTGGCATGAATGGAAAATTAGCTCAGGTAAATGCAGAATGGATACATGCCACTGGGTCAGACCCGAGCGGGTTGGGGATGATGCAGCCCGAGGGCGCCCCATCAAGGTAAGCTAAAGACATAAAAAGAGATACATGCCGTGGGGATGGACCCACGCGGCCTAGGAATGATGCAGCCCTGAGGGCGCTCCCAGCTGAAATGAACTTGGGAGATGTCACCTGGTTCCGTTGTAGAGGGGGTTGTTGGGGAAGCTGAAGATGCGCGGTGAAGGGGCCGACCCTCACGAGCCACCGGGGCCCTGAGCCTCAGGAGGCTCTGGGGGTCCTTGTGGTTCCTTGAGGACCGTCTCCATCTCTGCTAGGGCTGCATGGTGACTGGCCTCATGAGCCGCCAGAATGCTCTGCAAGTGACGCTGGTAGGTGGCAGCCGCGTTCGGCAGACCAAAAGGCATGCGAACGTAGTTGTACGGCGGACCCTCGCGGCGTCCCACGCGCGAAGGCCAGAAGCGCTCTGAGATGTGGCTCAGTTGAGCCCTGGGACGTTGATGCTGACGCGCAGCTCACCATCCTCGCCTTGATGGGGAGCCGCGCCGGGCAGGCGGCGGTTGCCGCGCATGGCCCTCGCTTCCTGAAGCTCCTGAGTGGTCTTGGCAATAAACTCCTGAACGTTGGGATTTCCATGCCCTGTGCCTTCCTAAGGGAAACGTGCCACGAAGCACGCCTCCAAGTGGTGCCCGAGCACCTCCATCATGATGTTGGCGAGGTATGAGGCCCTCCAGAAGAGAGCCCCCGAGCCCTGCCTGAGGAGGGTGCCGGGCGCGCCTTCCTATGTGATGGAAGGAGGCGCCTCTGGCACGGGCGTTGATCCTGACGCGGCACCACTCGAGGTCCCGACCTCCTGAGGCCCTGTGCGGAGCGGCTGCTTCTTCTTCTTGGGGATGGCCTCAGGGGGTTCTCGCCCCTGCTGTCCGGGTCCTCGATTGCTGCGGCTTGGAAGGCACGCTCAAGGGAGCACACTGCATCTCGCTCTTCGCAGGGGATCGTGATGATTCCGCCGCTTCCTGGCATCTTAAGGACGTTGTAGCCGTGGTGGCTCACTGCCATGAACTTGGCCAGGGCTGGATACCCGAGGATGGCATTGTATGGCAGGTAGATGTGGGCGGCGTCGAAGTCGATGAGCTCTGTGCGGTAGTTGTCGCGTTGTCCGAAGGTGACGGGGAGGCGGACCTGCCCTATCGGGGTGGTGGAACCGTCCGTAACTCCTGAGAAGGGCTTGGTAGGCTGGAGCTAATCGTATGGCCCTTGAAGGTTGTCGAACATCTCAATGGACAGGACGTTAAGTCCTGCGCCGCCATCGATGAGGGTCTTGGTGACGAGCACGTTGTTGATGACTGGTGAGCAGAGCATCGGGAGAACGCCAACAGTAGCCCCGCACTTGAGTTGATCTGCCGAGCTGAAGGTGATGGCGCACTTGGACCACCTAAGCGAGCGCGTGGCCTCAAGCCTGGGGAGGGATGCGTTCACCTCGTGAGGAAACTGCTTGAAGATACGCTGAGAGGCTGGGGCCTGAGCTCTGCCCAACATGCAAGCGATAGCACGCGGATCCTAGAAGCCCCCAGCCCCCTCGTCTTGATGGTGGTCGTCATTCCTTCTTGGCGGCAGTGGCAGCGGAGGAAGGCCTGCGTTACCCTGGGGCGGTCCTCGTGAGGCTGATCCCTCCAGGCGCCCTTGCGAGGCTGGTCCCTCCAGGCGCCCTAGCGAGGCTGGTCCTGCCAGCGATCCTCACGAGGTTGGTCACGCCACTCCTAATGAGGGCCACGGTCGTTCCATCATCCTCCGCTACCTCCTCCTCCTTGATCGTAGCCCCGGTCGTTGCGCTCGGGGCATCGACCGAAGCGTCCTTCTCGAACGGCCCTGAGCTCTTGGCAATCTTTGGTGTTGTGGCTGTGGAGGTTGTGGTAGGCACAGAATGGTCGGCTGCCCTTGGACGACTCCGGCTGGTCCCTGCCGTGCTTCGTGTCTGGCTCCGCCGTGAGCGCGGCCACTCCCTTGTGCTTCACGTCCTTGGCCTTGGTCTTCGTTTCTTCCGGGTCGACATCTGGGAGCTCGAGGAGGGAGAGGCGTCCTTCTTCAGCTCTTGCGCACTTGGTCGCTAGGTTGAACAGCTCCAGGGACGTGCACAGCTCCTCGTGGATGTCAAGCTCCTCCTTCATCTTGACGTCACAGACGCCATCAAAGAACGCTGACATGATGGCCTCGTCCGTCACCTTGGGGATCTTGAGGCGGACATTGTTGAAGCGCTGGATGTATTTCTGCAGGGTCTCCCCAGGCTGTTGCTTGATGCGGCGCAAGTCACCCGCGGCCGGGGGGCGGTCGCGAGTGCCCTGGAAGTTGGCGATGAAGCGGCTGCGCATCTTGTCCCAGGAGGTGATCGAGCCGGGAGGCAGGTTCAGGAGCCACGAGCAAGCACCGTCCTTGAGTGCCATGGGAAACCAATTCGCCATAACTTTCTCGTCGCCGTTGGCCGCCTTTATGCTCAGCTCGTAGATCTGCAAGAACTCCGCGGGGTCGGGGGTGCCGTCATAGTGAGGAGGCAGGTCCAGCTTGAACTTGTCGGGCCAGGCAACGCTACGCAGCTGGGGGTGAAGGCACGGCAGCCTGCTGTGGTCACCGGGGCCCTTTGCTGACCCGGAGCTTGCTCTTGACGGTACCCACGCACCGCCGCCACTGGTAGCACGCGGTCTTGTCGGGCCGGTGCAGGGAGCACGGGGCGCCTTCTTGAGGCCGAGGGATTTCTTGATAGCTTCCTTCTTGTCACGCGGGCGCCGGACGCAGTGGGTCACGCCCAGGGGCCGCGCGCCTTGGCCCCAGGGCGCCGTCTTGGGGTAGAGGTGGTGGAGGCGCTCCTTGAGCCACATCGCCCGTACCTGGAGGAGGGCGAGGCAGCGAGAGGGACGGCGCGGGAGAGCCCCCTGCGGCGCTGACGAGCTCGGTGATGCGAGTGAGCCATTCTTCGTAGAGGTCGTCGATGGGGCGTTAACGCAGGAGCTCGCATGCCATAAGCAGCGCGGCCTGCGTGTCCGTGGGGGTGCGACGAGCGTGGGACGACGAACCGGCTAGGGTCAACGACGGAGTGGCGGTGCGGCCATCCCGCCGCACCGAGGGGTGCAGCGAGGATGCTTCCTGCTCGTTCCCCGCCGGGCCGGTGGCGGCGTTGGCGGCAGGCGACGGAGAACGACGGGGAGGTTCGCCGACAGGAGCCGTCTGGGCGATGCATGCGGCAAGGGCAGCATGGCGCTCAGCGCGGGCACGGCGGGCGTCGGACATGGACGCGATGAAGCGATGGGGCGCGGACCAGCGGAAGGAAGACTTCGGCGCACCCCTACCTGGTGTGCCAAATGTCGGATTTAGAGTTCTGGCAAAACCCTTGAGGTTCGAACACTGGGGTGCGCACGAATATTTCCCCCTACCGAATCTTGCTCTCTGCCTCGCCGCGATCCCTAAGTTAGCTCGATGAACTCACAACACAAGAGACACAAGATTTATACTGGTTCGGGCCACCGTTGTGGTGTAATACCCTACTCCTGTGTGTGGTGGTGGATTGCCTCTTGGGCTGATGATGAACAGTACAAGGGAGGAACAGCCTCCTGAGGAGAGGTGTTCTTGAGCTGGTGAACTTGTGTGGATGAGGGTAATCTGAATGATCCCCCTTTCTAGTGTGGTGGCTAGTCCTATTCATAGAGGTCCTGGTCCTCTCCCCAAATATTGAGCGGGAAGGGATCCAACAACGGCCAATTTGGAAGGGGACAGCTAGTACAAGCTATCCTGACTAAAGGTGGTCTTCGCCTGTCAAAGGCGCTGGTGGTGACATCGTCTTGGGCTCCACGATGACCTCCATCCTGTCGTCCTGCTGGTCTTGGTCTCGTTGCATCGATAGGGAAACCTTTGCCTGATGCCTCGGTAGTTCGCGCCTGCGCTTGCGACCTTAGCATCAAAGGGGAAACGAGGACACTGCGCGCGCTGGTGCCTGCCTGGCGCCCGCCTGGCCTTGGTCGTCATGGCTTGCGTCATGGGAACCTCGCGAGGTACCCCTTTGCCTTGATCTCTCCGCCCCTCGCGAGCCTGCCTGGTGAGGCTGCTCCTGAGGAGATCTTGGGTCTTGAGTGTTGCTTGACGAAGACGGGTTGTACTGGGCCACTGGTGGAGCCATGCCGTAGGCCGCAGGCAGGCAAGTCTGGGGACCCCCGTTCCCAGAAAGCCGACACGGTTGCCTCATTTTATGTCCCTATGTGCAAATCCCGTATTGTCATCAATCCACCAAAAAGGGGGAGATTGTAAGGGCATATTTATCCCTTAGTAGTTTTGGTGATTGATGACAATGCTTTTGCGGACTAATCATGTGCATTGAGCTTTTCAGATATCTCATGTCTGAACACAAGTAGATTTGGTGCCCCTCGAAGACTATTGAAGACGGCGTTTCTCTATGTTGCTTTTTGGTGGATTTGAGTCATAGGAAAGTCGTACTATTAAGAGTGGGTCCACGTTGGAAAGGTTTGGGTGGAATCTCATGCACACATGTTCCTTTTGCACCACCTTTCCTTTGGCTCTTTGGAGCATCCTCCGTCTTTCCATGTCTAGGCAAAATGAAGGACTCCTAGTGTTGCTGAACTGAGACAGGCGGTAGTACTGCTCCCCAGAGCGATACTACCGCTGGCACGAGCGGTAGTACCGGGCTCCTGCACGGAAGTATCGTAGGTGCACACGGTAGTACCGCTCCTTGGGAACGGTAGTACCATGGCCTTAGGCCAGGCACAGATGCTCAAGCGGTAGTAGGGGCGGATGTAATTTTTTACATCTGTGCCCTACGCGGTAGTACCGCGCCTCGTGCGCAGTAGTACCGTGAGCTCTAGCCAGGCTTGGCAACATGAGCAGAAGTAGGGGCGGATGTAATTTTTTACATCCGCGACCTACACAGTAGTACCGCACAAGGCGCGCGGTAGTACCGTGTCGGATTTTTGCATGGACCTAAACTCGGCGGAAGTTGTCATGGATGTAATTTTTTATGTCCGTGCCCTTCCATGCCTTGACTATCCTTGCCTTGCGGTAGTACCGCAAGGGGTCGTGGTAGTACCGTGCCAGCGGTTCTACCACTCCCTGTCTTGCACTTCAGGGCTAGTTTTGGCCCCTGCTTGGCCAGCGGTAGTACCGCGGTCCACCGCGGTAGAACCACAGTCCTGTGCGGTAGTACCGCTTGGCTGTTGCGGTAGCACCGCATGTCACGGGATGAGTTGGTGGACAACGGTTGGATTTGTTCTTCCACTATAAAAGGTGTGTCTTCTTCTCTGAGTAGACCACTTTCGGTATCAAAACCGGCAGATCTCGGGTAGGGGGTCCCGATCTGTCCGTCAAGGCTGGTGGTAACAGGAAATAGGGGACACAGATGTTTACCCAGGTTCGGGCCCTCTCGATGGAGGTAAAACCCTACTTCCTTCTTGATTAATATTGATGATATGGGTAGTACAAGAGTAGATCTACCACGAGATCATAGAGGCTAAACCCTAAGAGCTAGCATATGATGGTATGATTGTAATTGTGATCGGCCTTCTAAGGACCAACCTCTCCGGTTTATATAGACACCGGAGAGGGCTAGGAATTTACATGGAGTCGGTTACAAGGAAGGAAATATAACATCCGGATCGCCAAGCTTGCCTTCCATGCCAAGGAAAGTCCCATCCGGACACGGGCCGAAGTCTTGAGTCTTGTATCTTCACGCTTCAATAGTCCGGACGTCGTACACAGTCCGGCTGTCCGGATACCCCCTAATCCAGGACTCCCTCAGTAGCCCCTGAACCAGGCCTCAATGACGATGAGTCCGGCGCGGAGTCTTGTCTTCGGCATTGCAGGGTGGGTTCCTCCTCCGAATACTCCAAGGTAATTATCGAACACTTGAACCATGTCTGGATCGACAAGATGATCTTTGCATGCTACCGTAGAGAGAATGATGTTTCACAAATGCAATCTGCAGACAATTTTTTATGCAACGCGACGTGTCATTACGATCGGGTCATTATTCGAACCGTTTTCCCACAACCCGCCACAGCACATATTGCGAGGCGGTTTCCTCGACACGTCTTGTCAAAGCGGAGATCGTGTCCCCTTATCGCGGGATTCTCATCAAAACGGGCATGGGTAATCCAACCGTACCGCTAATCGCGGCGAGCGGGAGGCAAACGGGCTCAACCAGGCACGTGGGGAGGCGCAAAGAGCACTTAGCGCCCTATAAAGAGACAAGTCCTCCTTCTCTTTACCCACGCCCTTCTCCTTCCGTTCGCTCATTCCCCTCTTTTCGAGCCCAAACGCCCAAGCACTCTTCCTTTCCACCAAAGAGAGGCTTTCCAAAGATGTCCGGATCTGAAGCAGGAGGCAGATGGATGGCCTCTACTATCCGGGAGAAGGATATCAAGAAGATCCGGGACGCCGGGTATCTGCCCCAGAAGATCGGCCACTGTCTCCCCCCGGCGGGACAGGTCGTCCCCACTCCGGAACCCTACGAGAGAGTCGTGTTCCTTCCCCATTTTGTCTGCGGGCTCGGGTTTCCCCTGCAACCGTTTGTTCGCGGAATCATGTATTACTACAGGATTGATTTTCATGATCTTTCCTCCAACTCCTTCCTCAACATCTCGACGTTCATCGTTGTGTGCGAGGCTTTTCTTCGGATCTCACCTCACTTCGGCCTATGGCTGAAGATTTTTAATGTGAAGCCCAAGGTGGTGAGCGGAGAACACGCCCGAATCTTGGCGGCGCCATGGTAAGCAAGATGCCCAAGGCCGTTTGGCCGAAGGGTGCTTTCAACGACTCCGTCAAAGAGTGGCAGCAGCAGTGGTTCTATATCACCGAACCACGCGGAAAAAAGTGGGCGGCCGCTCCAGAGTTCAGGTCCGGAGCTCCGCTGCGGCTCACATCCTGGCCCGAGAAGGGCCCGAACTGGTCCTCGTCCGATGAGCTGTCACTGCTCCAGACGCGCCTTCAAGGTGTGGTCAATAGGGACGTCAAACTTGTGGATGTAGTCCAGGTGATGCTAGCTCGCCTGGTTCTCCCCTGTCAGCGCCGAGCTTGTACTCTGTGGGATTTCGACCCCGCCGAGCACCAAACCCTTTGGGAGCTTTATGATTCCTCCCACAAGGATATCTGGAAGGTGCTCTTTAAGTCCAGCAAATCGTGGCCGGGACACGCCGAGGACCGTGGGCATCAGTTATCCCATTCTCCGAGCTCGGTAAGTCACAGCCAAGCTGTGTCTATTCATGCTTCAGCTGGCATATCATGAGGGAGACATCCTAATCGTGTTTCATCGTGACCTCAGGGATTGATAAAGAAAGTGGAGCGGATACATTGTCCAGCCCCATTGCCGGAGGAACCGGCCGGACCTCTTCTGATGAATATGTTGGTCCCTGCGCCTTACGAGGCGCCAAAGAAGGAGGCCTCCAAGAAGGGCAAGAAGACCCGGAGTGGCCTCCGTCACCGCGAGGCTTCGGACGCAAATTCTTAAGACTCGAGCGACGCTCCTTCTTCAGAAGACGAAGAGGAAGAAGCAGAGGAGGACAAGCCTCTCTCTGAAGGTGGGAAGAAGCGTGTGGCTTCCCCATCTCTGGAGGCCGAAACGCCCAAGAGGAGAAAAAGTTCCCTCCCAGAGGCATCCACCACGGCTGCCAATAGCAGCCCGGAGTGGGATCCCAGGGCCCAGCCCCTGGAGAAGTCGTAAGTGTACAAAATCCGAACACGCATACGCGTCCGGGATTGTTTTTGGGTATAGTAGTTTTAACTGCTGCTATATTCTGCACAGTCCGGTGAGGTCTCGCGCCGGCCAGTCCTCATCCGAAGATTCACTGAGCTCAGACGCCTTGGCGAGCGAGACGCCTCCAGAGGGCCCTTCCCCGAAGTCCCGGCGCGACACTAAGGTGTCGTCTCAACGGGGCTCGGATCAAGGGGGGCATATCACTGGAGTCGGACACACGGGAGCGATGGCCCCGGAGTGTGCCGTCAGCGGGGGCGATCTTGGGTCCGACCCTTAGCCGGACAAGGTCCAGGAGACCTCTAAGGCTCCCGGATTGGGTGAGCAGCCACCTTCAATGGTGGGAGGCCTGCTATCGACGGTGTTAAAGAACGCGTCTATCGTCGATGAACATCGGACCCTTATGGGTGCGGTGGTTGAAAAGATTCGGTCCGCTGCGAGCAGGCTGAACGAGTCCTGCCTTGGCCTTATAAAGGCCTTTGAGTTATGTTTCCTGAGAAACCTTTGAGGAATCGTCATAATATGAGTAGTAGCCCCTGATACACTGTCCGGCGAAGGAGAGGGAGATGGGCAGGGGATCAGATCCTCATTTGTCGTGGGGACATACGTTAATGACGTGTACCTCTTTGTTTGAACACATGCGTCTACGGAGAAGACGGCCGCTCATAATGTGGAAGTGTCTGAACTGAAGCGGAGCCTGGAACGGGCCGAGGAAGAACTTGGCCGCGTGAGGAAGCAATTAGAAGATAAACAAGGTATGTTGAAACATTGTCTTGCATTAGGCACAAATAAGTAATTGTGCCTATTGAAAAGTATTTGTGCCCTAGGAGCGAGTGCCGAATATGAGGCACTGAAAAAGGCTGTGGATGATGCCAACGAGAAGGCTACCACCGAACAGGCACTTCGTGAAAAACACGAGGCAAGGGTTGTCACAGCTGAGCGGGAGCTCCATGAGGCTATGAAGAAAAGCGAGGGCTTGGAGCAGAGTCTAATAGGGAAATAATCCGAACTCGCCCAAGCGATCCAAGCCGTGAAAGATGCTCGGGAAGAATCCCGAGGTGCTGTACAGGACATTCAGGAGGCCCGGAAAGTTGCGGCTGGTAAGGCCTTCTGTATTCTTAGCCATTTGTTCATGATAATGGGAAGAACTCTAAGCGGCAAGCTGAATTCTTATTTTTCTAGGGGCGTTTGCGGATCTTCCTTGCAGCATATTAGATGCCGCCCAATTCTACCGAATCAAGTAAAAGAAGTCTGCGGAGAGGGATTTCTGGTCGCAGTATTTGGCACCGAACCATCCGGTGCCCTTTATCGATCAGCTGAAGCAGCTGGTCGAACTGCACCAGGCAGCCGAACTAGCCATGAAGGACTTGATTGTCCGGCTATGGCCAGCGGAGCCAATTCCGAGCAGTTACTTGGGGCTCGTGAAGAGGATTGTGGGCGCTTGTCCTCGGCTCGATGCTATCAAGCGATCAGTCTGCAGAGAGGGTGCACGTATGGCATTCGCCCGTGCAAAAGTGCATTGGGGGAAGCTTGACGTCGAGAAGCTGATGACTGAGGGGCCGCCAGAGGGTAAGGAGCATCGCAAGCCTGAACTATACTATGAAGGTGTACTGAAGGGAGCCCGCCTTGCGGCGGATAAATGTACCAAAGACATTATATTTCCCTGAGGGCATTCATGCCGCTTTTTGTAATATGGGATGGTGGCATTTTTATTATATATTGCCTGTTTTGTTTGAACATATGTTCTTCTGTGCGGCTGTTTATGGTATGTAAATCACGAGAGTTGGCGACCGTCGCTGCCTTTACGTAGAAATAATACGGGGGTGTTCGGGATATATCTGAACGCTCTTTATCCCATAGTTGGGTCCTTTTACGGAGGCGTTTCTCACCACGAACCAGGCAATCGGACTATAAGGCTTTATTACTCTCACTTAGCCATAGGAATTCGAGTATGGTCGGCGCAGCCCCTAGTGTTCGGAAGGCCGAACTAGGGGCTCTATTGGCGCCTGATCAGAAGACTGATCTGTCGCACTCTGCATTTATAATGGTGTTGTGCGGAATAAATCTTTAGGGATTTTACAACCTCTCGAGCAGCTGACCAGCTCTTGTTGTATCATGACAGTCGGTTTTCGGCTTTCTCTACTGAGGTGCTCTTCCGGAAGATCCGGGACACAATGCAGTAGTTCTCCTTGCGCTACCTTAGCCGATATAACGAAACGTAAGGTACCAAAACAAGGGAGCCGGGCAAACCCAACCAATGACCCAAGACATGATTCGGAGCTGATGCATATAGTGCTATAAGTTCGGGGTGCCGGACGACCGAGAAGGTGGTCGGACTTTCTTGCCGTATTATGAAGCCCCTGGCATAGTCGGGCGTAACACGAGGTGTCGATGAAAAGAGATGGCCGGTAAGTGTCATTTTGGTCTACGCATTGTAGTAGAATGATATGTCTAGGCATACGAGTACGATGTATGATTATGAAAAGAGGTGTTTTTTGGCGGATCCTGTGATGGCCGGACTGGAGGGAGTTGTCAGTGGATCAAGAGTGAATCCGGGCTGCCTTCATTTAGGGGGGAGGGCTCCTTGTGTGTCCGGGCCGATTCCACGTCACAAATTCTGTTCTGCGTCAAAGTTAGTTTGTAAGTCAAATACTCGGGGGTAGCCGAGCATCCTCTTGCGGTTGGTCCGAGGGCTCCTGATCGGTCCCTGGTAAACCCAGCCGTTATACCGTTGGGTAGCGCGGACTCCTCAATTGGTGTCCGAATAGTTGGCTGTCATATCAAAATTTTGATAGGCATGCGCGACTCGCTACTCCAGCAGTTGTATGATTTCCATACGAGGGCGGGTTCGCCGATGTGATTGTATCACATGGTGTTGGCTGAGTGATTGACCACGTGGAATCTAGTCAACGTGGTTCGTCCCGTTAGCATACGGTGAAATTACCACATGGTGGGAAGGTGCGGAGATTTATTCTTTGGCGAAGTATTTTTTGGTGATCCGAAGACAACCGTTTAGAATGATGGGCCAGAAGAATTTGGCCTTTGCCCCTAGCATCTTTTAGGATATGTTGTTTGTGGTTTCACACTTGCGGGGATTTTATGTGTTATGGGGCCCCCGGTTTGCTATGCCCGGAGGTACTGCAATTGAGTTGCTTTGGTTAATGCGGACGGGAGCGATCGGCCGTACTCTTATGCTATGTGGGGGGCTCTTGAACAGGTCCCACCCTTCATTTCTTTTCCGGTACGCGACCAGCCGCTTTGTTTTGAGGATCCGGCATTCTCTATTGGTATGCTTTTCCGTTCTTCCAGGAGTACCATGGATTTCACATGGTTGATCGAGTGTGTGGCTCGGCCCGGATAGGTCTGAGCTGTTCTTTGTCCGCTGACCGGACTGGGAATTGCTGGAATTAGCACCAGCCTTCTTGTTTTGACGCTTATGACAATTGCACCGAGGCTTGAGGATGCTTCTTCTTTTGTCCTTCATATTGTTTTGGACAGTAGCGGTGTGTTGACGTCGGGGCATGTGCCTTGAGTTCTCCTGCTTAGGTTGCGGCGGCCGGTTGTGCCCTGTGTGCCCTTTGTCGGGGCGGTCGGGTCCATATTTTTCAGTGGCCAGGACCTTGGTCCATCTGTCGACCAGCGAATCTTGGTCAGCTTTAAGCTGTTGTTGCTTCCTTTGCAGGCTCTTTGCCGTGGCCATGAGCCGTTGCTCGAAGCGAGCTTGTTCCACTGGATCTTCAGGGACGCCAAATTCGTCATTGCCGAGGCTTGCCTCGTCCTCAGAGGGGGGCGTATAGTTATCCCTCTCCAAGTATCCCACAGTGGCCAGTTCAGCCTTCTGAAAGGCAAGCTGACTGGGGTTATATTCATCTTCGGAGCCATCCGGATTTTTTTCGACTTCTAGGCCGGTATTCCTGTGACGGGGCTTGGAGTGGCGCCGACGACGCCCATGCTTTACTTTTCCCCCTGGGGGATTACCCTTCGCTGCCTCATCGCCATAGGTTTCCTTCGGAGTGTCCGCCATGTGTATATCATGGGGATAGGCGGCTATCCACCGCCCTGTGAGTCGTGGCTCCTGTGATTCTCTAGCATCGTCGTTCATACCATCGATGTCTTCAGAGTCAAAGTCAACCGCGTTAGTTAAATCATCGACCGTGGCAATTAAGTGGGTGGTGGGTGGGCAAAGAATTCCTTCATCGCATGATCCCCACTCGAGCCGGACATAGTTCGGCCAAGAGCCTCCTGACAAAGAGAGAGACTCTAATGAGTTCAGCGTGTTGCCGAAGGGTGAGTGCTGGAAGACATCCGCGGCGGTGAACTCCATTACCGGAGCCCAACCTGGCTCGAACGGATCGGGAGTGCGCGGACCAGAACCAATGTCCGGATACGAATCCGGGGGTCCAGATTCACAAACCACCACAGGGGTAAGGCGAGTGTTCGGCTCTACCGCCGATGAGTGCGCGACCTGCGGGGCGGGGTCTAGCCCCCCGTCCTTGGGTAGCACAACCTGCTCTGGATTTAAGTCGGAGGCAACTGCGGGGGTGGCACCCCGAGCTTTGTTCGACAGCAGGTCTAAGCCGTGTTCGTCATTACTGTCCGGCGCTCCTAGCATAGGTCCGAATCCGTCGAAGATCCAGTCTCCGCGGATGTCCGCCGTGCAGTTCAGGTTTCCAACCCTGATCTGGTGGCTAAGGGCGTGGCTATCGATCTGCTCCGGATGGCCAAGCGAATTGGCCCGCAGGGCGAAGCTGCCGGCCACAAAGATCGGCCCGGGGATAAAAGTCTCGCCCGGGACAGTGTTGTTGACGGTGGTTGAAGGAGCCATCGAGCCTGACAACAATGACACAGATTAACTCTTAATCAAAGCACCAATGTCGGTGTTAAAACCGGCGGATCTCGGGTAGGGGATCCCGATCTGTGCGTCAAGGCTGATGGTAACAGGAAACAGCGGACACAGATGTTTACCTAGGTTCGGGCCCTCTCGATGGAGGTAAAACCCTACTTCCTGCTTGATTAATATTGATGATATGGGTAGTACAAGAGTAGATCTACCACGAGATCGTAGAGGCTAAACCCTAAGAGCTAGCCTATGATGGTATGATTGTAATTGTGATCGGCCTTCTAAGGACCAACCTCTCTGGTTTATAAAGACACCGGAGAGGGCTAGGGTTTACATGGAGTCGGTTACAAGGAAGGAAATATAATATCCGGATCATCGAGCTTGCCTTCCACGCCAAGGAAAGTCCCATCCGGACAGGGGCCGAAGTCTTGCGTCTTGTATCTTCACGCTTCAATAGTCCGGACGTCGTACACAGTCCGGCTATCCGGATACCTCTAATCCATGACTCCCTCAACCACCTCTTCCATCCCCAAGCTCCATTGTTGCTCCAAGCTCCATCTTCTCCCGATCTCTCTCCCTAGCCAAGCAAACTTGTTGATTTCCTAGGGATTGGTTGAGAAGGCCCCGATCTACACTTCCACCAAGAGAAATTTGATTCCCCCCACTAATCCCTTGCGGATCTTGGTACTCTTGGGTGTTTGAGCACCCTAGACGGTTGAGGTCACCGCGGAGCCATAGTCCATTGTGGTGAAGCTTCGTGGTGTCGTTGGGAGCCTCCAATTAAGTTGTGGAGATTGCCTCAACCTTGTTTGTAAAGGTTCAGTCGCCGCCACCAAGGGTACCAATAGTGGAATCACGGCATCTCGCATTGTGTGAGGGCGTGAGGAGAATATGGTGGCCCTAGTGGCTTCTTGGGGAGCATTGTGCCTCCACTCCGCTCCAACGGAGACGTACTTCCCCTCAAAGGGAAGATACTTCGGGAACTCATCCTCGTCTTCATCGGTTCCACTTTTGGTTATCTCTTACCTTTACTTGTGCAAGATATATTGTGTTCTATCCTTTGCTTTCTTGTGTGCTTTTGTTGTTGTGTCATATAGGTTGCTCACCTAGTTGCATATCTAGACAACCTACCTTGATGCAAAGTTTAATTTGGTAAAGAAAAGTTAAAAATTGTTAGTTGCCTATTCACCCCCCTCCCCACTCTAGTCAACTATATTGATCCTTTCACCTATTCTGCACAACTCCAAAAGTCATGAAACTTCACGAAAGTCAGTTTTGGAATATATTAAAAGTATTGGGCGAAGAAAGCACCTAATACGTCTCCAACGTATCTATAATTTTTTATTGTTCCATGCTATTATATTACCCGTTTTGGATGTTTATGGGCTTTACTATCCACTTCTATATCATTTTTGGGACTAACCTATTAACCGGAGGCCCAGCCCAAATTGTTGTATTTTTGCCTATTTCAGTGTTTCGCAGAAAAGGAATATCAAACGGAGTCCAAACGGAATCAAACTGTAACGCCCCGGACACACCCGCCGGTGGACGTTACTCCTGGCGGGATCTAGACTGGCCCCACAGATCAATACTAGTCTTTTCTGCGCACTTTGTCCTCACTCATGCGCACCCGGGAGCAACTTCCCGGTCGGTCACCCATCCTGACACTACTCCAAGCTGAGCACGCTTAACTTTGGAGTTCTGTCCGAATGGGCTCCCGGAAAAGAAGGAATTCCTTATTGATATGAGTAGTCTATCATCCCTAATAAGCCAGGCTATCACATACACCCCCACTCAGAAGAACCGACGTCCTCGTCGGGCCACAGGAACGTTCCCTCTTGGCACAAACGTCTATGCTTCCAGTCCGGTACATGTGCCATGTCGGGTGCCACGGCGGGTCACAAACGTCATGAACAACATGACCACGCACCTGTCCGCAACCATCCGTGTAACCGCGAGGGTCGGCTCTGATACCAACTTGTAACGCCCCGGACACACCCGCCGGTGGACGTTACTCCTGGCGGGATCTAGACTGGCCCCATAGATCAATACTAGTCTTTTCTGCGTACTGTGTCCTCACTCGTGCGCACCTGGGAGCAACTTCCCAGTCGGTTACCCATCCTGACACTACTCCAAGCTGAGCACGCTTAACTTTGGAGTTCTGTCCGAATGGGCTCCCGGAAAAGAAGGAATTCCTTATTGATATGAGTAGTCTATCATCCCTAATAAGCCAGGCTATCACACAAACCTTCGGGAGAGTTATTTTTGGAACAAACGCAATCCAGGAGACTTAGAGTCGACGTCAAGAAGCAATCGAGGAAGCCATGAGGCAGGGAGGCGCGCCCCCACCCTCGTGGGCCCCTCGTGGCTCCCCTGACCGACTTCCTTCGCCTATATATATTCACGTACCCTGAAAACATCCAGGAGCACCATGAAACCCTATTTCCACCGCAACCTTCTGTACCCGTGAGATCCCATCTTGGGGCCTTTTTCGGTGCTCCGCCGGAGGGGGAGTCGATCATGGAGGGCTTCTACATCAACACCATAGCCTCTCCGATGAGTTGTGAGTAGTTTACCACAGACCTTCGGGTCCATAGTTATTAGCTAGATGGCTTCTTCTCTCTCTTTGATTCTCAATACAAAGTTCTCCTCGATCTTCTTGGAGATCTGTTCGATGTAACTCTTTTTGCGGTGTGTTTGTCGAGATCGAATGAATTGTGGGATTATGATCAAGTTTATCTATGACAAATATTTGAATTTCCTCTGAATTCTTTTATGTATGATTGGTTATCTTTGCAAGTCTCTTCGAATTATCAGTTTGATTTGGACTACTAGATTGATCTTTCTTGCAATGGGAGACGTGCTTAGCTTTGGGTTCAATCTTGCGGTGTCCTTTCCTAGTGACAGCAGGGCAGCAAGGCATGTATTGTATTGTTGCCATCGAGGATAAAAAGATGGGGTTTATATCATATTGCTTGAGTTTATCCCTCTACATCATGTCATCTTGCCTAATGTGTTACTCTGTTCTTATGAACTTAATACTCTAGATGCCTGCTCGATAGTGGTTGATGTCTGGAGTAATACTAGTAGATGCAGAATCGTTTCGATCTACTTATCGCGGACGTGATGCCTATATACATGATCATGCCTAGATATTCTCATAACTATGCACTTTTCTATCAATTGCTCGACAGTAATTTGTTCACCCACCGTAATACTTATGCTATCTTGAGAGAAGCCACTAGTGAAACCTATGGTCCCCGGGTCTATTTTCCATCATATAAGTTTCCGATCTATTTTATTTTGCAATCTTTACTTTCCAATCTATATCATAAAAATACCAAAAATATTTAGCTTATTATTATCTCTATCAGATCTCACTTTCGCAAGTGGCCGTGAAGGGATTGACAACCCCTTTATCGTGTTGGTTGCGAGGTTCTTGTTTGTTTGTGTAGGTACGAGGGACTTGTGTGTAGCCTCCTACTGGATTGATATCTTGGTTCTCAAAAACTGAGGGAAATACTTATGCTACTTTGCTGCATCACCCTTTCCTCTTCAAGGGAAAAACCAACGCATGCTCAAGAGGTAGCAAGAAGGATTTCTGGCACCGTTGCCGGGGAGGTCTACGCACAAGTCAAGACATACCAAGTACCCATCACAAACTATTCTCCCTCGCATTGCATTATTTGACATTTGCCTCTCGTTTTTCTCTCCCCTACTTCACCCTTGCCGTTTTATTCGCCCTCTCTTTCCCGTTCGCCTCTTTTTTGCTTGCTCCTTGTATTTGCTGCCACTATGTCTGAAACTAGGGAGGTTATGGTTGATAAGGACAATATTAATAATGTAGGAAACTTTGATGTTTTTGACGATCCTATTGAAGAACCCACCATCTTACATACCAAAAAGTTTCGAATCGGTACTGGTAATATTATTGGAAAAGGGGTTATTCAAGATTTCTTTACTTGTGCCGATGCTTTGCCCGCTATGGGTGGATCTATTCTTCATAGAACTAGTAGTCTTGCGGATGCTATATCCTTGCTTATAGTTGAACTTGAAAGACAGTTTATGCATATGCATCCTTGCATACAAAGGATTTTTCTAGAATTTTCCAATATTGAGCATTCTTCTGTTAAGCGTGCAGCTACTATCTTTCTGGCACATGAGTTCAGATTTATAATGAAAGAAGCTAAAGAAATTTTTGCGCACTATAGGGTGGACGGTGGTCGTCCTCCTATAGAGGCGATCATGTTTAATCAAGAAGACATAATGCGCTTACAATCTTTAGTCATGTTGCTTTTAATGAAAACCTTAGAAAAAAGGTTCCTACCGATGTTCTAATTGATAGAATCTCTGAACTTAATGATAATTTTTCTATTCAAAACAATGGGTTATGATTTTTTTTCTTGAGCAAAGGCTCAAGACTTTTTGCCAAAAGAATGCTTATAATGATGATTTGGTTGTGCAATATGAGGGGCCAAAGGAGGAACCCATACCTCCCGAGCTTGATCTTGGGGACTTTTGTCCCATTAAATTTAGCCCTTTTGATTACTTTTTCTTGCCACAAAGAAAACTTGCTGCTGAACGTAGGGAATATGAGATGAGTTTTCGTGATTTACCTTATCATTATGGCAATACTTAGATCTATTCTCACTTTTATGCCTAGCTAGGGGCGTTAAACGATAGCGCTTGTTGGGAGGCAACCCAATTTTTATTTGTGTTCTTTACTTTTTGCTCCTATTTAGTATTAAATAATTCATCTAGCCTCTGGTTAGATGTGGTTTATGTTTAATTAGTGTTTGTGCCAAGTAGAACCTATAGGATCATCTTGGGTGATAGTTAATTTGATCTTGCTGAAAAACAGAAACTTTTGTGCGCATGATAATAATTTTAATAAATCACAGAAAAGTGATTTTTAGTTGATTATTTTCGCAGAATATTAATAGACAAATGCCTAGGACTTCTTATTTTGGTAGTATTTTTAGAGTTCCAGAAGTATTTGAAAGTTACAGATTACTACAGATTGTTCTGTTTTTGACAGATTCTGTTTTTCGTGTGTTGTTTGCTTATTTTGATGAATCTATGGCTACTATCGGGGTATGAACCATAGACAAGTTGGATTACAGTAGGTTTAACACCAATATAAATAAAGAATGAGTTCATTACATTACCTTAAAGCGGTGGTTTGCTTTCTTGCACTAACGGAGCTCATGAGATTTTCTGTTGAGTTTTGTGTTGTGAAGTTTTCAAGTTTTGGGTAAAGATTTGATGGATTATGGAATAAGGAGTGGCAAGAGCCTAAGCTTGGGGATGCCCAAGGCACCCCAAGGTAAAATTCAATGACAACCAAAAGCCTAAGCTTGGGGATGCCCTGGAAGGCATCCCCTCTTTTGTCTTCGTCCATTGGTAACTTTACTTGATGCTATATTTTTATTCACCACATGATATGTGTTTTGCTTGGAGCGTCTTGTATGATTTGAGTCTTTGCTTTTTAGTTTACCACAATCATCCTTGCTGTACTCACCTTTTGGGATAGACACACATGAATCGGAATTTATTAGAATACTCTATGTGCTTCACTTATATCTTTTGAGCTAGATAATTTTGCTCTAGTGCTTCACTTATATCTTTTTAGAGCACGGCGGTGGTTTTATTTTGTAGAAATTATTGATCTCTCATGCTTCACTTATATTATTTTGAGAGTCTTTTAGAACAGCATGGTATTTGCTTTGGTTATAAAATTTGTCCTAATATGATGAGCATCCAGGTTGGGTATAATAAAATCTATCATATAGAGTGCATTGAATACTATGATAAAATTGATACTTGATAATTGTTTTGAGATATAAAGGTGGTAATGTTAGAGTCATGCTAGTTGGGTAATTATGAAATTGAGAAATACTTGTGTTAAAGTTGGCAAGTCCCGTAGCATGCATGTATGGTAAACGTTGTGTGAAAAATTTGTTGCATGGGGTGTTCTTTTGATTGCCTTCCTTATGTGTGGAGGTCGGGATCGCGCGATGGTTAACTCCTACCAACCCTTCCCCTAGGAGCGTGCGTAGTAGTACTTTGCTTCGAGGGCTAATAAACTTTTCCAATAAGTATATGAGTTCTTTATGACTAATGTGAGTCCACGGATTATACGCACTCTTACCCTTCCACCATTGCTAGCCTCTCTTGTGCCGCGCAACTTTTGCCGGTATCATACACCCACCATTTACCTTCCTCAAAACAGCCACCATACCTACCTATTATGGCATTTCCATAGCCATTCCGAGATATATTGCCATGCAACTTTCCACCGTTCCGTTTATTATGACACGCTCCATCGTTGTCATATTGCTTTTGCATGATCATGTAGTTGACATCGTATTTGTGGCAAAGCTACCTTCATAATTCTTTCATACATGTCTCTCTTGATTCATTGCATATCCCGGTACACCGCCGAGGCATTCACATAGAGTCATATTTTGTTCTAAGTATTGAGTTGTAATTCTTGAGTTGTAAATAAATAAAAGTTTCATGATCTTCATTATTAGAGCATTGTCCCAAGTGAGGAAAGGATGATGGAGACTATGATTCCCCCACAAGTCAGGATGAGACTTCGGACTTTACAAAAAAAAGAGGCCAGAGAAGCCCAAATAAAAAAGAGGCCAAAGAAGCCCACCATAATAAAAAAGAAGAAAAAAATGAGAGAAAAAGAGAGAAGGGACAATGTTATTATCCTTTTTCCACACTTGTGCTTCAAAGTAGCACCATGATCTTCATGATAGAGAGTCTCCTATGTTGTCACTTTCATATACTAGTGGGAATTTTTCATTATAGAACTTGGCTTGTATATTCCAATGATGGGCTTCCTCAAAATGCCCTAGGTCTTCGTGAGCAAGGGAGTTGGATGCACACCCACTTAGTTTATTTTGTTGAGCTTTCATACATTTATAGCTCTAGTGCATCCGTTGCATGGCAATCCCTACTCACTCACATTGATATCTATTAATGGGCATTTCCATAGCCCGTTGATACGCCTAGTTAATGTGAGACTTTCTCCCTTTTTGTCTTCTCCACACAACCTCCATCACCATATTCTATTCCACCCATAGTGCTATATCCATGGCTTATGCTCATGTATTGCGTGAGAGTTGAAAAAGCTGAAGCGCGTTAAAAAGTATGAACCAATTGCTTGGCTGAAACCGGGGTTGTGCATGATGGGAGTATTTTGTGTGATGAAAATGAAGCATGGCCTAACTATATGATTTTGTAGGGATAAGCTTTCTTTGGCTATGTTATTTTCATAAGACATGATTACTTGTTAGTATGCTTGAAGTATTACTATTTTTATGTTAATTTGAACTTTTATCTTGAATCATCTGGATCTGAACATTCATGCCACAATAAAGAAAATTACATTGAGAAATATGCTAGGTAGCATTCCACATCAAAAATTCTGTTTTTATCATTTACCTACTCGAGTACGAGCAGGAATTAAGCTTGGGATGCTTGATATGTCTCCAACGTATCTATAACTTTTTATTGTTCCATGCTATTATATTGCCCGTTTTGGATGTTTATGGGCTTTACTATACACTTTTATATCATTTTTGGGACTAACCTATTACCCGAAGGCCCGGCCCAAATTGTTGTTTTTTGCCTATTTCTGTGTTTCGAAGAAAAGGAATATCAAATGGAGTCCAAACGGAATGAAACCTTCGAGCAATCCAAGAGACTTGGAGTGGACGTCAAGAAGCAATCGAGGAAGCCACGAGGCAGGGAGGCGCGCCCTAGGGGGTGGGCGCGCCCCCGCACCCTCGTGGCTCCACTGACCGACTTCCTTCGCCTATATATATTCACGTACCCTGAAAACATCCAGGAGCACCACAAAACCCTATTTCCACCGCCACAACCTTCTGTACCCGTGAGATCCCATCTTGGGGCCTTTTCCGGCGCTCTGCCGGAGGGGGAATCGATCACGTAGGGCTTCTACATCAAGACCATAGCCTCTCTGATGAGTTGTGAGTAGTTTACCACAGACCTTCGGGTCATAGTTATTAGCTAGATGGCTACTTCTCTCTCTTTGATTCTCAATACAAAGTTCTCCTCGATCTTCTTGGAGATATATTCGATGTAACTCTTTTTGCGGTGTGTTTGTCGAGATCCGATGAATTGTGGGTTTATGATCAAGTTTATCTATGAGAGATATTTGAATCTCCTCTGAATTATTTTATGTATGATTGGTTATCTTTGCAAGTCTCTTCGAATTATCAGTTTGGTTTGGCCTACTAGATTGATCTTTCTTGCAATGGGAGAAGTGCTTAGCTTTGGGTTGAATCTTGCGGTGTCCTTTCCCAGTGACAGCAGGGGCAGCAAGGCACGTATTGTATTGTTGCCATCGAGGATAAAAATATGGGGTTTATATCTGTCGGTGGGAAACGACACCTATGGGATCACTGGAATCCCTACTACGGTTGCGGGGCGTGGGGATCTTGAGGAGAGCAGGACTAGTAGACAACACAAAGGGGACTTACCCAGGTTCGGGCTGCAAAGATGCGTAAAACCCTACGATCCTGCTTTGGTGGATGTATTAGTGTTATTGAGCTCTTGAACTAGCTCTAGGTGCTGTGCGGTTCCCAAGAGCCGAATCCTTCTCCTGGATGCCTTGGGTCTCCTTTTATAGGCAAAGGGATCGACACAGTGGCACCAGGAGGTGGAAAGTGCTACAGTGTTGCGAGCTTATCGCTCTTATTACAGGACAAGGCGCATTTATTGTGTGGCTTAGGTGTCCTCTCGCTTTATTGGGGACGGGAGCGAGACACGTCCTGTCCGTCACCGCTCCTCCTTGCTTCGACACGCGCCCTGGCTAGTGATGCATGCGGTGCCATGTAGGCAAGCAGGCAGCAGAGGTGGCGCGGTGGTGGAGCCTCCACGAAGGATTGCATGTTGCCACGCAGGTGCCTGCCCAGCTGGTTGGGTTGGCAACTGCATGCGAACGGCGACGGAGACTTGGCTGGCTTGGGCCTGGCAGTGGCCCTGCCGGCGCGCTTGGCGAGGGCCTTGCTGGTTGGCCCGGCAAGGGCCTTGCCGGGTGGCCTGGCAAGGGTCTTGCCATGGGGCGCTGGCTTCCCCGGCAAGGATCTTGCCGGGGGTCTTGTGGGTTTCTTTGGTGAGGATGGTTGCCTTCCTATGCTCATTTGATCCTGATTATTCTATGTCTTCACGAAGATCTACATGCCACCACGGAGGTGCCTCCCGAGCCTCGTCCCAATGCTTTTGTTCGCGTTGGTTGGCTTAAAGGTGGCTCACTCAGTTGGCGTGGGCGAGCTGCCTCGGCAAGGATCTTGTCGGGGCTGCTGAGGCCGCCCCGGCAAGGGTCCTTGCCGGGGAAACCTGCTTCGCCCATTCGATCTTTGTGGTCTTGGTCCTTGTCGTTGCTCCGTTTGTCTTGTGCCTTCGGCTTCTCTCCGGCTTCCCTTCCCTGCCCCGCTATGCGTTGCTGTGGCGGAGGCTCTAACTGTCCGTGCACAAGTAAAGGGGTCAAAAGGAGAGCCCTACTTTTGTACACCGACGTGAGCCCCCGGGCCTGGGCCACACATAAGCGCAGCACGTTGTTTGGCCAGGCCAGAACACTGCGCGGGCAGTTGGGGCGGATTTTACCGCGGACCTTGTTTGCGTCCATCGCACTTCCCCGACCCGCGTTGAGCAGCGTGGCGTGGGGGCGTCTGTGGCGTGGCGTGGGCATCTTTGGCGTCGCCTTGTGTTGGGCAGTAAAGAGGCGGCTTGTGTGTTTCTTCGAGGCCACAGGGCCGCCTCCCATTCACTGCCCTCGCTGTGGGAACCGTCGTTCCACGTGTTCTACTGTGCTTGCCCTTTGCGCCACGTTCGTTGCATGCATAACGCAGAGCGAATGGCAGGCGCACGGGACGTGGGAGGTCGCGCGCGTGCGGGTCGATTCCCACGCACCTTCAATGGAGCAGGGAGGGCGGTCGATGGCCCCGCTTGCTGTCACTTCAACGAGCCGGATTGGCTGAGAGTGGGTGGCCGAGCCTTGCCCCCGCCCCTTTATAAAGAGGGGAGCGGGAGGAACGGCGCCTCCCAACTCTTCGCCATTTGCCTCTCCCCATTCTTGCTTCCCTTCTTCTTCTGCCATGGCGAGGGGGCACGGCAATGCATCATCGATGGCAGCGAGGGTTTCGGCCAGACAGCGCATCACTCCTCCCCAAGAGCTCGTGGCGGCGAAGCCGGCCGCTAGAGGAAGGGGGAGGGGGCGAGGCCGAGGCCGTCAGGGGAGAGGAGGACGGGGCGGCAGATCAGCCTCGCCCCCTCCAGCAGCCCCTCCTCCGATGGAGGGCCACGCTGTGGACAACCCCTGTGAATTCTTCGTCAGGCTGCGCCATCCACCGCGCCACCGCCTTCCCCTCCCGACTCCATTCGCGCGGGAGATGGAGCTGGTTCCGCCGCGGGCGCTGTGGCTGCACATGAGGGGTTGTGGGAACAGTGGCACATGGGCCGACGTCGAGTTCCCCACCCCTCACGTCATGTATCCTCACTGAAGGTGGAAGACCTTCGCTCGCCTCCACAGCTTGACGGATGGGCTCGCTCTCCATTTCAAACTATGGAGGGCGGCCTCCTCTCCGTCAAGATCTTCGGGCACTTCAGGACCCGCGTGAGGTGCTGCGTGGAGAGATCCTCCGATGATGAAGATTCCTCCTCAAGCGAGAGTGTCAAGGAAGACAACGGCAGCGACGACGAGGGCAGCGGGCGGCAGGATGACGGGTCCGACTAGGTGTCGGGCGCCACTCCGGGCGGCACCGGCAACACCATCATCCGTGTCGTCGGCTCCTTGAACTTCTCGGGGTCGTCTCCTTGGGCGGCTGGCGTAGGGAGGCTACGGAGGAGGAAGAGGGCGGGCGGCAAGGCCGTCAAGTCGGAGTACGCGGGCACCGACGCCTTCATAGCGTATTGGCGTCCTGCCGCCTCGTCTTCGAGCTCTTCCCCCGGTGCCGCCGTCACCATCCAGCCCTCGGACGGCCATCGGGAAGTCCTCTTGGTGTCTTCTGCCACTCGTAGCTCGCCTAGGCGCTCCTTTTGCCCTTCTGCTTTCTTGTTCCATTTCCTGAGGAGAGGGACAAGAAAGGGATTACGGGCACCTTATCTCTTTTTAGTCTTGTAAGCCTTCGGGCTTTTGTTAACTTTAGAACTTGTAATCCCCTTGTTCATTTTTTTCATTTCGTATGAAATGTACCTGTACGGGATGTTTTTTAATGAAAAAGGGATCTTCGCCGGGATTTTCGTTCACGGGAAAAACCCACGACAAGGAATGAATCCTTGTTATCTTTAAGACAAACATTTTTTTTCGCCCGGCAACAGGCCTCGCCGTCTCCCCACTTCGCTCGACCTTTCTCATGCCCTTGGCGGAGGTAGGGATAAGGTAGGCTTAGGCTCCCCGTTCCTTTTCTTCGTTGTCGCGGCTATGACCAGATTCCGGCCCAGGGGATAATCCTTGGGTGCCGAAGAAGGGGAGCATGGCAGCTCAGGGATAGAACGGGGTTTCATGTATCCCAGTCCATAACCAAATGCATGATAGGGGATAGAGAACTTATCTGGATCTGCAGCCCCCGGCAACCTTGTCTTGCCGCGGACGGATCCTGGTTCTTGGAGGCCCCTCGGCAACTCTGACTTGTCGGGGCCCGGACGCAGGTCCGTTCCCTTTCTTCCAAAATAGCTCGGCAAGAATACTTTTGTGCCCTGCGAGCCAAAGAAGACAAAGAAGAACAGAGAGACGCGCACTCGACCTCTAAGCTAGGGGTTAGCCACCGCTAAGCACTATCGACCCTAACCAAGGAAGAGACTCAGCCTGGCATGCATGCTATGACTTAGGGCGCCAGCGCTTCGTTTATTTATGCTCAGGGTCTGCGCCTGGCTTTGTACAAAGGGTTACATGCCTTGCCGGCAAGGCTTGTACAAAGGGGGCGCTTGCCGGGAGGCCCGGTAGCCGCACCTTATGGGTAAAACTTGCGAAGATGCTCGATGTTCCAGGAGTTGCTGACTGGAATGGCATCTTCACTCTCCAGTCGGACTGCGCCGGGCCTGCTGACTCGTGTTACCCGATAAGGGTCTTCCCACTTTGGCGTCAACTTGTTGGAATTCTTGGCTGGCTGAACGTGCCGAAGAACAAGGTCGCCTTCCTCAAAGCTCCGAGCATGAACCTTGCGGCTATGGTAGCGGCGCAAGGCTTGCTGGTAGCGTGCTTCTCTCACAGCCGCCCGAAGACGATCTTCCTCAAGGAGCGTTGCGTCATCTTGCCGCAATCGCTCTTGCTCAAGCTCATCATAAGCGAGTACTCGAGGTGACCCATATATGAGTTCCATGGGGAGAACTGCTTCTGCCCCGTAAACCAGGGCAAAGGGTGTCTGGCCGGTGGCTCGATTCGGCGTCGTCCTGATCGACCAAAGAACCGCCGGCAATTCATCAATCCAGCGCCTTCCACTCTCGTGAAGCCTGTCAAAAGTCTTCGTCCTTAAGCCTCGCAGGACTTCAGCATTGGCTCTCTCTGCTTGGCCGTTGCTCCATGAATGTGCCACGGAAGCAAAACAGACCTTGCTGCCGAGATTCTCGATGTATTGCATGAAGGCATGGCTTGTGAACTGTGTGCCGTTGTCGGTGATGATCCTGGTGGGCACCCCAAAACGGCACACTAGTCCCTTGAAGAACTTGATGGCAGACTGCGCTATCACCTTCCTCACTGCTTCCACTTCCAGCCACTTTGTGAACTTGTCGATTGCGACGTACAAGTACTCAAAGCCCCCGACAGCTCGAGGGAAAGGGCCCAATATGTCGAGCCCCCAGACCGAGAAGGGCCAGGAGAGAGGGATAGTTTGAAGGGCTTGAGCTAGTTGATGGAGCTTCTTGAATGGGCCTGCACGCTTCACACTTGGTTACTAGTGCCGTCGCATCCTGGAGGCGGTGGGCGGAAGAAACCTTGCCGGAAAGCCTTGCCGGCAAGGGCCCTAGACTCTATGTGGGAGCCACATATGCCTCCATGTATCTCTGCCAACAGCTTTAGTCCTTCCTCCCGGGAGATGCACATCAATTTCACCCCATTTGGTCTTCTTACGCATGTCGTTATCAACGAATTGGTACAGAGCAGACCGGCGGGCTACTCTCTCTGCCTCTTCCTGCTCCTCAGGAAGCTCTCCTTTCTGGAGAAATCGGACGGTGTGCTGCGCCCATGCCGGAGCCTATGGCTCGACAACAAGGACCAAAGTTCTGCTACGGGAGCGGCCGCCTCCACGGCCATGACCTGAGGTCCTGCCGGAGTCGGTCGTGTTGGGGAACGTAGCAGAAATTCAAAATTTTCCTACGTGTCACCAAGATCTATCTATGAAGAAACTAGCAACGAGGGAAGGAGAGTGCATCTACATACCCTTGTAGATCGCTAAGCGGAAGCGTTCAAGACAACGGGGTTGAAGGAGTCGTACTCGTCGTGATCCAAATCACCGGAGATCCGAGTGCGAGCAGACGGCACCTCCGCGTTCAACACACGTACAGCCCGGTGGCGTCTCCCATGCCTTGATCCAGCAAAGAGAGAGGGAGAGGTTGAGGAAGACTCCATCCAACAGCAGCACAACGGCGTGGTGGTGGTGGAGGCGTGGCAATCCTGCAGGCTTCGCCAAGCACCTACGGGAGAGGAGGAGGTGTCACGGGAGGGAGGGAGGCGCCGAGGATCATGTGTGGATGCCCTCCTCCCTCCACTATATATAGGGGCAAGGGAGAGGGGGCGCAGCCTTGCCCCTTCCTCCAAGGAAGGGGTGCGGCCAAGAGGGGAGGAGTCCATCCTCCCAAGGCACCCTGAGGTGCCTTCCCCTTGAGGACTCTTCCCTCCCAAGTTTCCTTGGCGCATGGGCCTCTTGGGGCTGGTGCCCTTGGCCCATATAGGCCAAGGCGCACCCCTAAAGCCCATGTGGCCCCAGGGCAGGTGGACCCCAGTGGACCCCGGACCCCTTCGGCACTCCGGTACAATACCGATAAAGTACGAAACTTTTCCGCGACCAAAATAGGACTTCCCATATATAAATCTTTACCTCCGGACCATTCCGGAACTCCTCGTGACGTCCGGGATCTCATCCGACTCAACAACATTCAGTAACCACATACAAACTTCCTTTATAACCCTAGCGTCATCGAACCTTAAGTGTGTAGACCCTACGGGTTCGGTAGACATGCAGACATGACCGAGACGTTCTCCGGTCAATAACCAACAGCGGGATCTGGATACCCATGTTGGCTCCCACATGTTCCACGATGATCTCATCGGATGAACCACGATGTCAAGGACTCAATCGATCCCGTGTACAATTCCCTTTGTCTAGTGGTATTGTACTTGCCCGAGATTCGATCGTCGGTATACCGATACCTTGTTCAATCTCGTTACCGGCAAGTCTCTTTACTCGTTCCGTAACACATCATCCCGTGATCAACCCCTTGGTCACATTGTGCACATTATGATGATGTCCTACCGAGTGGGCAGAGATACCTCTCCGTTAACCGGAGTGACAAATCCCATCTCGATTCGTACCAACCCAATAGACACTTTCGGAGATACCTGTAGTGCACCTTTATAGTCACCCGATTCGTTGTGACGTTTGGTACACCCAAAGCATTCCCTACGGTATCCGGGAGTTGCACAATCTCATGGTCTAAGGAAAAGATACTTGACATTTGCAAAGCTTTAGCATACGAACTACGATCTTTGTGCTAGGCTTAGGATTGGGTCTTGTCCATCACATCATTCTCCTAATGATGTGATCCCGTTATCAATGACATCCAATGTCCATGGTCGTGAAACCGTAACCATCTATTGATCAACGAGCTAGTCAACTAGAGGCTTACTAGGGACATGGTGTTGTCTATGTACCCACACATGTATCTCGAAGTTTCCTATCAATACAATTATAGCATGGATAATAAACGATTATCGTGAACAAGGAAATATAATAATAACTAATTTCTTATTGCCTCTAGGGCATATTTCCAACAGTCTCCCACTTGCACTAGAGTCAATAATCTAGTTCACATCGTCATGTGATTAACAGCGATAGGTCTCATCGCCATGTGACCAACACCCAACGAGTTCTCTAGTGTCTGTAACCGAGTTCACATCATCATGTGATTTAGGCTCAATGAGTTCTGAAGTTTGATCATGTTTTGCTTGTGAGAGAGGTTTTAGTCAACGGGTTTTAGTCAACGGGTCTGAACCTTTCAGATCCGTGTGTGCTTTGCAAATTTCTAGGTCATATTATAAATGCTGCTTCCACGCCCCACTTGGAGCTATTCCAAATGGTTGTTCCACTATACGTATCTTGTTTGCTACTTAGAGTCATTCGGATAGGTGTTTAAAGCTTGCATCGACGTAACCCTTTACGCCGAACTCTTTATCACCTCCATAATCGAGAAACATGTCCTTATTTACTCCAAGGACAATTTTGATCATTGTCCAATGATCCATTCCTGGATCATTCTTGTACCCTATGGATGACTCATGGCAAGGCACACTTCCGGTCTTGGTACAGGATAGCATCTTTGTAGAGCCTATGTCCAAGGCATAGGGGCGATCTTCGCCCTTTCTCTCTGTTACTGCCGTGGTCGAGCTTTAAGTCTTAACTTCATACCTTACAATTCAGCTAAGAACTCCTTCTTTGGTGATCCATCTTGAACACCTTCAAGATCATGTCAAGGTACATGCTCATTTGAAAGTATTATTAAACATTTTGATCTATCTTATAGATCTTGATGCTTATTGTTCAAGTAGCTTAATCCAGGTTTTCCATTGAAAAACACTTTTCAAACATCCCTATATGCTTTCTAGAAATTCTACATCATTTCTGATCATCAATATGTCAACAACATATACTCATCAGAAATTTTATAGTGCTCCCACTCACTTCTTTGGAAATACAAGTTTCTCATAAACTTTGTATAAACCCAAAATCTTTGATCATCTCATCAAAGCGCACATTCCAACTCCGAGATGCTTACTCCAGTCCTTAGAAAGGATCGCTGGAGCTAGCATACCTTTTAGCATCCTTAGGATCGACAAAAACTTTTCTCGATTGTATCACATACAACCTTTCCTTACGTAAACTGATAAGGAAACTTGTTTTGACATCCATCTGCTAGATTTCATAAATGCAGCTTATGCTAACATGATTCCGACGGACTTAAGCATCGCTACGGATGAGAAAATCTCATCGTAGTCAACTCCTTGAACTTGTGAAAACTCTTCGCCACAAGTCGAGCTTCATAGACGGTGATATTACCGTCCACATCCGTCTTCTTCTTAAAAGATCCATTCATCTCAATGGCTTGCCGATCATCGTGCAAGTCCACCAAAGTCCATGCTTTGTTCTGATACATGGATCCTATCTCGGATTTCATGGTTTCTAACCATTTATCGGAATTTGGGCCCACCATTGCTTCTCCATAGCTCGTAGGTTCATTGTTTGTCTAGCAACATGACCTTCAAGACAGGATTGCGTACCACTCTGAAGTAGTACGCATCCTTGTCACCCTACGAGGTACGTCAGTGACTTGATCCGAAACTTCATGATCAATATCATAAGCTTCTACTTCAATTGGTGTAGGTGCCACGGGAACAACTTCCTGTGCCCTGCTACACACTAGTTGAAGTGACGGTTCAATAACCTCATCAAGTCTCACCATCCTCCCACTCAACTTTTCGAGACAAACTTTTCCTCGAGAAAGGACCCGATTCAAGAAACAATCCCTATTGCTTTCGGATCTGAATTAGGAGGTATACCCAACCGTTTTGGGTGTCCTATGAAGATGCATTTTATCCGCTTTGGGTTCGAGCTTATCAACCTGAAACTTTTTCACATAAGCGTCGCAGCCCCAAACCTTTAAGAAATGACAGCTTAGGTTTCTCTAAACCATAGTTCATACGGTGTCATCTCAACGGAATTACGTGGTGCCCCATTAAAGTGAGTGCGGTTGTCTCTAATGCCTAACCCATGAACGATAGTGGAAATTCGATAAGAGACATCATGGTACGCACCATATCCAATAAGGTGCAACTATGATGTTCGGACACACCATCACACTATGGTGTTCCAGGCGGTATTAATTGTGAAACAATTTGCACAATGTCTTAATTGTGTGCCAAAACTCGTAACTCAGATATTCATCTCTATGATCATATCATAGACATTCTATCCTCTTGTCACGAAGACATCAAACTTCACTCTGAAATTACTTGAACCATTCAATAATTCAGACTTGTGTTTCATCAAGTAAATATACTCAACATCTACCCGAATCATCTGTGAAGTAAGAACATAACGATATTCATCTTTGCATGCCTCAAAGCACTTATTGGACTGCACACATCAAAATGTGTTACTTCCAACAAGTTGCCATCTAGTTCCATCTTACTGAAACCGAGGCTTTTCAGTCATCTTGTCCATGTGGTATGTTTTGCATATCTCAAGTGATTCAAAATCAAGTGAGTCCAAACGATCCATCTGCATGGAGTTTCATCATGCATATACACCAATAGACATGGTTTGCATGTCTCAAACTTTTCAAAAGCAGTGAGTCCAAAGATCCATCAACATGGAGCTTCTTCATGCGTTTACACCAATATGACTTACATGGCGATTGCCACAAGTAAGTGGTAGTATCATTACTATTTTATACTTTTGGCATGAAAATGTGTATCACTACGATCGAGATTCAATAAACCATTTATTTAGGTGCAAGACCATCGAAGGTATTATTCAAATAAATAGAGTAACCATTATTCTCCTTAAATGAATAACCGTATTGCGATAGACATAATCCAAACATGTCTATGCTCAACGCAAACACCAAATGATAATTATTCTGGTTTAATACTAATCTTGATGGTAGAGGCAGCGTGCGATGTTTGATCATATCAACCTTGGAAACAATTCCAACACATATCGTCAGCTCACCTTTAGCTAGTCTCCTTTTATTCCGTAGCTTTTATTTCGAGTTACTAACATTTAGCAACCGAACCGGTATCTAATACCCTGGTGCTACTAGGAGTACTAGTAAAGTACACATTAACATAATGTATATCAAATATACTTCTATCGACCTTGCCAGCCTTCTTATCTACCAAGTATCTAGGGTGGTTCCGCTCCAGTGGCTGTTCCCCTTATTACGTAAGCACTTATTCTCGGGTTTGGGTTCAACCTTGGGTTTCTTCACTTTGGAGCAAGAACTGATTTGCTATTTCATGAAGTGTCCCTTCTTGCCCTTGCCCTTCTTGAAACTAGTGGTTTCATCAACCATCAACAATTGATGCTCCTTCTTGATTTCTACATTCGCGGTGTCGAACATTGCGAATGGCTCAAGGATCATCATATCTATCCCTGATATGTTATAGTTCATCACGAAGCTTCTAGCAGCTTGGTGGCAATGACTTTTGGAGAAACATCACTATCTCATCTGGAAGATTAACTCCCACTCAATTCAAGTGATTGTTGTACTCAGGCAATCTGAGCACAAGCTCAATGATTGAGCTTTTCTCCCTTAGTTTGCAGGCTAAGAAAATCGTCGGAGGTCTTATACCTCTTGACGTGGGCACGAGCTTGAAATCCCAATTTCAGCCCTCGAAACATCTCATATGTTCCGCGACGTTTCGAAAACGTCTTTGGTGCCTTAACTCTAAACCATTTAACTGAACTATCATGTAGTTATCAAAAACGTGTATGTCCGATGTTCGCAACATCCACAGACGACGTTTGGGGTTCAGCACACTGAGCGGTGCATTAAGGACATAAGCTTTCTACTGATCGCATAATTGCTACTTTCAACTTTCAACTATATTTTCTCTAGGAACATATCTTAACAGTGGAACTAAAGCGCGAGCTTACGACATAATTTGCAAAAGGTCTTTTGACTATGTTCAAGATAATTAAGTTCATCTTATGAACTCCCACTCGAATAGACATCCCTCTGGTCATCTAAGTGATTACATGATCCGAGTCAACTAGGCCGTGTCCGATCATCACGTGAGACGGACCAGTCAACATCGGTGAACATCTTCATGTTGATCGTATCTAGTATACGACTCATGCTCGACCTTTCGGTCTCTGTGTGTTCCCGAGGCCATGTCTGTACATGCTAGGCTCGTCAAGTTAACCCCAAGTGTTTTTTGCTGTGTAAATCTGTCTTACACCCGTTGTATGTGAACGTAAGAATCCATCACACCCGATCATCACGTGGTGCTTAGAAGCGACGAACTGTAGCACCGGTGCCGCAGTCGAGGAGAACACTTCTTGAAATTTGTGTAAGGGATCATCTTATTTACTACCGTCGTTCTAAGTAAACAAGATGCATAAACATAATAAACATCACATGCAATTATATAGTAGTGACATGATATGGCCAATATCATATTGCTCCTTTTGATCTCCATCTTGGGGCTCCATGATCATCATTGTCACCGCATGACACCATGATCTCCATCATCATGATCTCCATCATCGTGTCTCCATGAAGTTGTCTCGCCAACTTATTACTTCTACTACTATGGCTACGGTTAGCAATAAAGTAAAGTAATTACATGGCGTTGTTCAATGACACGCAGGTCATACAATAAATAAAGACAACTCCTATGGCTCCTGCCGGTTGTCATACTCATCGACATGCAAGTCGTGAATCCTATTACAAGAACATGATCAATCTCATACATCACATATCATTCATCACATTCTTCTTGGCCATATCACATCACATAGCATACCCTGCAAAAACAAGTTAGACGTCCTCTAATTGTTGTTTGCATGTTTTACGTGGCTGCTATGGGTTTCTAGCAAGAACGTTTCTTACCTACGCAAAACCACAACGTGATATGCCAATTGCTATTTACCCTTCATAAGGAACCTTTTCATCGAATCCGTTCCGACTAAAGTGGGTGAGGCGGCACCCGCTAGCCACCTTATGCACCAAGTGCATGTCACCGGTGGAACCTGTCTCACGTAAGAGTACGTGTAAGGTCGGTCCGGGCCGCTTCATCCCACAATACCGTCGAAACAAGATTGGACTAGTAACGGTAAGCATATTGAACAAAATCAACGCCCCACAACTACTTTGTGTTCTACTCATGCAAAGAATCTACGCAATAGACCTAGCTCATGATGCCACTGTTGGGGAACGTAGCAGAAATTCAAAATTTTCCTACGTGTCACCAAGATCTATCTATGAAGAAACTAGCAACGAGGGAAGGAGAGTGCATCTACATACCCTTGTAGATCGCTAAGCGGAAGCGTTCAAGACAACGGGGTTGAAGGAGTCGTACTCGTGATCCAAATCACCGGAGATCCGAAAGTGCGAACGGACGGCACCTCCGCGTTCAACACACGTACAGCCCGGTGGCGTCTCCCATGCCTTGATCCAGCAAAGAGAGAGGAGAGGTTGAGGAAGACTCCATCCAACAGCAGCACAACGGGCGTGGTGGTGGTGGAGGCGTGGCAATCCTGCGGGGCTTCGCCCAAGCACCTACGGGAGAGGAGGAGGTGTCACGGGAGGGAGGGAGGCGCCAGGGGATCATGTGTGGATGCCCTCCAGCCCCTACACTTTTTATAGGGGCACGGGAGAGGGGGTAGGCGCAGCCTTGCCCCTTACTCCAAGGTTGGGGTGCGGCCAAGCGGGGGGTAGGAGTCCATCCACCCAAGGCACCTCGGAGGTGCCTTCCCCTTGAGGACTCTTCCCTCCCCAAGTTTCCTTGGCGCATGGGCCTCTTGGGGCTGGTGCCCTTGGCCCATATAGGCCAAGGCGCACCCCTAAAGCCCATGTGGCCCCCAGGCAGGTGGACCCCCGGTGGACCCCGGACCCCTTCGGCACTCCGGTACAATACCGATAAAGTACGAAACTTTTCCGGCGACCAAAATAGGACTTCCCATATATAAATCTTTACCTCCGGACCATTCCGAACTCCTCGTGACGTCCGGGATCTCATCCGGGACTCGAACAACATTCGGTAACCACATACAAACTTCCTTTATAACCCTAAGCGTCGCCATCGAACCTTAAGTGTGTAGACCCTACGGGTTCGGGAGACATGTAGACATGACCGAGACGTTCTCCGGTCAATAACCAACAGCGGGATCTGGATACCCATGTTGGCTCCCACATGTTCCACGATGATCTCATCGGATGAACCACGATGTCAAGGACTCAATCGATCCGTGTACAATTCCCTTTGTCTAGTGGTATTGTACTTGCCCGAGATTCGATCGTCGGTATACCGATACCTTGTTCAATCTCGTTACCGGCAAGTCTCTTTACTCGTTCCGTAACACATCATCCCGTGATCAACCCCTTGGTCACATTGTGCACATTATGATGATGTCCTACCGAGTGGGCCCAGAGATACCTCTCCGTTAACCGGAGTGACAAATCCGATCTCGATTCGTACAACCCAATAGACACTTTCGGAGATACCTGTAGTGCACCTTTATAGTCACCCAGTTACGTTGTGACGTTTGGTACACCCAAAGCATTCCTACGGTATCCGGGAGTTGCACAATCTCATGGTCTAAGGAAAAGATACTTGACATTTGCAAAAGCTTTAGCATACCTAACTACGATCTTTGTGCTAGGCTTAGGATTGGGTCTTGTCCATCACATCATTCTCCTAATGATGTGATCCCGTTATCAATGACATCCAATGTCCATGGTCAGGAAACCGTAACCATCTATTGATCAACGAGCTAGTCAACTAGAGGCTTACTAGGGACATGGTGTTGTCTATGTACCCACACATGTATCTGAGTTTCCTATCAATACAATTATAGCATGGATAATAAACGATTATCGTGAACAAGGAAATATAATAATAACTAATTTCTTATTGCCTCTAGGGCATATTTCCAACAGGTCGTCCCGTGGCGGGGCCGGCATCCATGGCAACATCTTCGCCGGCGGCTCTAGGGAGCTCGGTGGGGAAGCACTTGCCGGAGCCTAACTTCCTTCGCTTGTTTTGTCCGGTTGACGGTTCAACGGATGGTTGAGTTAACTGAAGCACAAAAGTACCTGGTTCCACAAGTAGCTTGAGGGCAGCGCGCTTTGACAGGTAGTCGGCGATGTCGTTCTCCGCCCGAGGGACATGCTCCGATTGTATACCGTCAAAGCGCTCCTCTAGTTTCCTCACCTCATCTACGTAAGCTTCCATCAACGGGAGACGGTGTCCTGGACTGGGGGGTACTCACCACGTCATCTCCCGATCTGTTAGATTGGGCCGAGGACCCCCATGGCCGTATACTCATGGGCCAGTCCGGACAGCTGCCGCATACAAGGAAGATTCCACAAGACTTGGCGATCAAGACAAGTACTCCTCCCCCACCGGCGTATTCGTCTAGGACTCTTGTTATCCTAGGCCTCTCGTGCATTACATAAACCGAGGCCAGGCTAGTCGATAAAAGAACAACAATCATACCATAGGCTAGCTTCTAGGGTTTAGCCTCTCTGATCTCGTGGTAGATCTACTCTTGTACTACCCATATCATCAATATTAATCAAGCAGGAGTAGGGTTTTACCTCCATCGAGAGGGCCCGAACCTGGGTAAAAACATTGTGTCCCTTGTCTCCTGTTATCATCCGCCTAGACGCACAGTTCGGGACCCCCTACCCGAGATCCGCCTGTTTTGACACCGACATTGGTGCTTTCATTGAGAGTTCCGCTGTGTGTTCGGCAAAAGGTCGATGGCTCGCCTGCAGATCAACTGCGACTTCGGCATCTTCGTCACCAGCTCGACTGGTCACCTTAGTTCGACTAAGGACTGCGCCCTACCTCCGATCGTCATGTTCGGATGAGGGCCTTCATCAACATCAGCTTCGATCTCTATCAAGATCATGGAGGAATCATCCAGGGAGCCTGGGGGCTCAACGTCAACATTGCCCTCGGGCGACCGTGCTGTTTTTCTGGACAGCGAACTTGTATCCGCCGTCACCGCCTCCTCGAGCGTCGGTTTGATGATTGCTTCGGTGGAATAGTGCGGAATTACGTCTACAACAGCCATGCTAAATTTCGTCGAGTTCCGATGGAGGAATCTCCGACAATCTACGATATACCGGAGCCCTGTCAAATCTGGACGAGAATCTGGACGAGTTTAGGGCGTGGTGTCCAGCTTCTAGCTCGGACCTCCTTTGGAAGATCCAACCGTTGATCGACTGCGGAATTCCTATATCTACCACCCCTCAAATTTCAGCTCGATCCGACCGTCCAAACTCCGGGAACCTTCCGATTAGTGCATCACTTTCGGATCTGTTTTCTGCGCGAAAACAAATCCGACCCGAGTTCGTCCTTTTTACGAACGGGATTTCATACATCCTTTTTGAAGGAAGTTTTGTATGTGGTATTGTGTTTTGTTCCCGTACACATCCCACTAACTTTAAAATCTTTTGAACATGATCTTCAACATCATGCTCGTGTCAAACCAGTCTGGCAATATTGCTCCACGGCTGCCGACCTGCGTTAGACACGTCGTCACTTTGTTGAGCCGAGCTCAACTTCTTCGGATCATCATCTCGGCAAGCCGAACAAGAGTCCGGCATCGCGAAGGATAAATCATCACCAACATCGCCGCCCCACGGATTACACGGAGTGGGCATACCGGCATCACCGCACGGTCGCTTCATCAAGCGGGCATCGACCACGTCACGACCTGCATCAGCAGGGCCGCACTATTGCTTCTTCAAGCTGGTGTCCATGACGCCGACCTACTTCGACATCTCGGCTGGACCGGGGGCTTCGGCATATCTTCATCAACCTACTCCGGATGCTTCGGCGTCACTAGACGACCAGCTCCGTCACGTTAGCTGGACCGAGGGCTTTGCCTCGGCGAGCCAACCTTTGCCAGCATTGCCATGCCGTCGTTTTATCGCCCGTCAGGCAATGGGTGCGCAGATCGAGTCCCAATTTTAGGAATCACCTTCCTTCGGATTCCTACAACAAATAAACCAGGTGCTATTAATCCCAGTAATTTTTGCTTGTTTGGGTTCATTTTTCCCAAGGAATTATTACTCTGGTTTGTCCATCATATGTGCACAGGTCTATCAAATGGTTGCCGCATTAACGACAGTCGCGTGGTGGTTCGGTCAGTTTCCGTACATAGTCCGTGACGCCGCGCATCCGAGCTCGGACCGACCTGTGAATTCAGGCTTTGCCACGCCTTTACCGCATCACGCCGACGCCCTGCATCGACATTGACTTCGGCGCCATGCCAAATTTCTTTTATTACTCACTTTGCATAAATTATTTATTATGCAACGATTTTTTATCATCTCCGGTTTTCACCATTTTTTGTGCACAGGAAAATGATCCGGGGACTTCGGCGTCACCCTGCCGGTCTGCATTAACCGTGCTATGTCACCACTTCGGCGTGTCGAGCTCTCCGCTCCGCCACCTCGGGACCGGCTTGGGGGATGGAACCTTGTCCCGTATCAAGCTCGGACCGCGTCATCAATCCCGAACACATTAACCAGCTAAGTCGCTTTTATGCTCGAAGCTTTAATTTCTAACTTGTGTTCGGTTCGACCAAGCATTATACCTTTTTTGGAAAAATGTTGCTTGTAAAAAAAATTCTTGTCCAAACTTTGTTTGTGACGCATAAATTCAAATACCCAATTCATTTGGGGGCTTCCTTCATGAAGCTTTTTCTCTTGCATATGATTATATTTGTACGGCTTCGTTCCTTGTTCGTGTATTACGCCACAATATGCACCATATTGACTTAAGCGATTTGCAAGCTGGGTTGCCTCGCTCCTGTGTTTACCCCTATGTTCCCGATTGTTCGACTATGGAGTAAAGGGAGCACCTCTACGATTGTCATGATCGGGTCATCCGAGCCGGACCTCAGACTGGGTGAAGCCGAAAGCTAGCGCTCTTATAGTTTTCAATGATGGTCGGCACACAATGGAACTCATGAGTACAAAAAATCTATTGCACAAGTCTCATAATAACAATGAGCACCGAAGAAAGGTATCGGTGGGGGTACTATTTCTTCGAAGATGCTTCTTACACTTCGCAGTAATATAGCATAAGTTCCCTGAGCGCTCTTTGTCTGTTACTGTCACATCCCTAGCTTTACCCTGCACTAGGGTAGCACTTGTCTGTTGCATCATGTTTAAATTCTTTTGAAACTTGAAGTGGGGATGACCAAGCCCTAGCACCAAAGCAATTCAAATAGGTTCAACTAAAAATATTTTTCAATGAACCCAAATGGCCTACAAAAATGTTCACCATTTTTGGAAAATGCTGGAAACAGTAACCAGAGATGTTGCACATTTTTCCATGACATTTGGATTATTGAATTAACTCATATTGTATTTGAATTGGAGCATTTAAATCCTATAAATATTTTTAAATGCTCTAATAATTCTGAAACTAGTTGAGGGCTGTTGGGAATATTCCAAACAGAGCCCACAAATATTTTCAGGATTTTTGGAAACGTTTTGGTATTTTTAATAAAGCCCAGAAGTTACAGAAAAATAGAAAAACATTAACAGAACACTGAGAGAGAAGGAAACTAACCAGGCCCAGCTTACCTGCACTGTAGCTAGCTTAGCCCAGCTGGCCCAAGATGCCAGTCATCTTCGACCCCGCCGACCGAAGCAGCTGCGTGCTGGACGCACGCGAGCGTCGACGCCACCTCCTGCTTCGTGCTGGAGGCTCATCCCCCTCCTGTCCCGTGCACAGAGACGCCCTCGATCCCCTCTGTCCCTCCCCCTTCCCTTGCCCTCTCCACCCCTCCATCGCTCGTCCCCGAGCTCGGTCGGGAGCAGCCATGGCCGCCACCCATCGTCCTCACGGCCACCAGCCACCCCTCGCCGCCCAAACGTACCCCCGAGCTTCGCCCCCATGCCCACTTCTCCCCGCCGAAGCCCACGTCCTCGGAAGCGCAGCAACATCGCCATCGGGCTCCTCCTCATCCTCGGATGCTGACGACCATCTCTGTTGATTTGCTCCATCCAGTGCGCCCCAGTCCTCGCCGTCGCCTCTGCTGGAACCACCGTGAGCCACCGCCCCTTCTCCCTCTCTCTTCCGCGCGAAACCGCCCTCCAGTGAAGTTCCCCGCCGTGGCCAAGCTTGACGCCGCCGTAGCTTCGCCCGCTAGCGTTGTTTCTGACCACCCCGCGGCCTTCCTCCGGTCCTTTGGATGCGGACGAGCGAGAGGCCCTCCCTGGTGCCAGCAGCGTGACGAACTGCCGTCCCTAACGCAAGTCCGGCGACCTCTCACCGTCGTTTGGTCATCGCCGGCGTAGATCTGGTGATGATGACGTGGCTGCTTAATTAGGGATTAATCACCTAGTTAACCAACCACAGTGACACAGACAGCCGGGCCCCACTGCCTAACTTACCGATTAACTAAGTAAGATTAAGATTAATCTAATTACAATGGGCCCACGTGTCAATTTTGACTATGCTGATGTGGGCGTTGACCTGACCCCACCTGTCTGTGACCTAGGCAGCACTGGGTCACTGACCAGTGGGCCCCACTGGCCAGGTTTGACCTGGACCAGCCACTGTTGACCTGCTGACATCACAGTGACATCATGCTGACGCAATAAATCATTTTCTTGATTTATTCTTTTACAGGAAATTCCAGAAAATGTTGCAAACTTCAAAAATTCATAGAAAATCAACCGTAGCTCCAAATCAAACAAGTTATATATGAAAAATGATCAGAAAAATCCAATCTATTCATCTTTACCATTTTCATGCATGTTAGAAAAACTTATACCTGCTGATAAGGTCAAATCAATTAAATGGCATTTAAACTCTCACATATGGAGTTTGAATTTGAACCTAGTGTTCAAACCAACCCCATTTAACTTGTTGCTAGATGCATTAGGCGAATCAAAAGCATATTGCCATGTCACCTTCATGCATCATATTGTTGCATGGCATTGATTGTGTTTCTCCTCTGTTTGTCGGTGTTTGTCCCCTCTCAGTAGACGACGTACCGACGATGAGTTTGATGACACCGATGAAGAACTATATTATCTTCAGAAGTGCCAGGCAAGCAAAACCCCTTTGTTCATTCCGATACAATCCCACTCTCTTGCTCCTGCTCTCTTTTACTGCATTAGGACAACAACGATTCACCTGTTACTTGCTGCGGTAGCTGAACCCCTTTATCCTCTGCATGACCTGTCATTCCACAGTAAATAGATGAAACCCACTAGCATGAGTAGGAGTTGTTTGAGCCCTGTTGTGCCTACTCATTCATGTTTGTTTGTCATGCCTGCTACTGCTTAGAGTTGAGTCAGGTCTGATTCATCGAGGATGAATCAGAGGTGTGTGAACATGTCCTGCTATGTGTGAGCTAAGTGTGTGAACACGATTTGGTAAAGGTAGCGGTGAGAGGCCATGTAGGAGTACATGGTGGGTTGTCTCATTGCAGCCGTCCTCAGGAACTGAGTTCTGTGTTTGTCATCCATGAAAAAGTTACTACCACACATTGGGTTCCGGTAACTCGGCCCCTCTCGGCTTATTAATCGCCTTGGTCTCTGTCCAGGAGTTGCAACTAGTTTCTGGTGTTTGTAGGATATGTGTTGGAGGCCGTGCATAGCGCTGACCCTAGGGGTGGGCTATGATGCGGTAGATACACCGTGGCCCGGTGTACCGAGCGCCCGTTTGGTGTCTCGGGAACCCTGCACACATCGTTTGGGGCCGTGAGCGACACCCCGGCCGGATCTCCTTACGGATAGAACCCAAATAGGCGATAAACCTGGACTAGAGACTTGTGTGGTTAGTCAGGTCGTGGCCGACTCCCTCGCCAGGCTTCCGCTTGAAGGTTGCCGAGATACACGACGTGTACATGGTGGTAAGTGGCGAGAGCGTGTGTGAAGAAGTACACCCCTGCAGGGTTAATATGATCTATTCGAATAGCCGTGTCCACGGAAAAGGACTTCTGGGTTGCACATGCAGTTCATAGACAAGTGAAAGTGGATACTCTAAAATGCGCCAAGATAAGCGTGAGTGCTATGGATGGCGTTCTCGTAGGAAGACGGGATCGAATCCATAGTGGTGTATTGATATGGTGAATATGTGGACTCGTGCGCCACCTCAAAAGAGTTACTTGCAAATGTAGTTCAGGATAGCCACCGAGTCAAAGCTGGCTTGCTGCAGTCAAACTCCACCACCCCCTTTGTTGATAATGATGCATATGTAGTTAGTTCTGATGTAAGTCTTGTTGAGTACATTTGTACTCACGTTTGCCTATTTTATGTTTTTGCAGAGAGATGTCAGTCTTGCTAGTAGTTCCGTGTGGACTTCGACATTTAGCTTGATACCTCAGCTACGATCTTGTGCCTTCGGCAGGATCTGGTAGATAGTCAGGCTTCTCAGCCTTTTTCATTTATAGTTGTCTGTACTCAGACATATTAAGCTTCCGCATGTGTTTGATTTGTATGCTCTGAATGTTGGGTCATGAGACCATGTTTGTAATATCTCGCTCCTCGGAGCCTAATGAATAAATACTTTGAGTCGTAGAGTTATGTTGTGATGTCATGTTGTATTTACACATATCGAGCATATTGTGTGTATGTTTGAAATGCTTGGTATGTATCTTATGGGGAAATGTACTCTAGTGCTTCCTTGAGCCATAGTAGTCCGCTATAGCCCGGTTCACCGGAGTCCTGCTAGCCCAGCACTACTGCTCAGGACAATTGACTGGCGGCATGTGTTTCACTTCGTTCGTGGTCTCCCTTCAGGGAAATATCACGCGGTGACATCCGGAGTCCTACCTAGCCTGCTACAACCCAGGTTCCCGGAGTCCTGTTAGCCCAGTGCTACTGCCCGGATTCACACGCTGCTGACCGACATGCTCGAAGTTGATTCATGTATGCCTATCCCCATGGGTTAGTGCCGCTTTGGGTTCACGACCAGCCATGTCGGTCCGGGTTCTCTGTCATATGGATGCTAGCGACACTATCATATACGTGAGCCAAAAGGCGCAAACGGTCCCGGGCCATGGTAAGGCGACACCCGTGGGAATACCGTGCGTGAGGCCGCAAAGTGATATGAGGTGTTACCGGCTAGATCGATGTGACTTGGAATCGGGGTCCTGACAGCTTTGGTATCAGAGCCTGACTGCCTGTAGGTTTACCAAGCCAAACCGGTTGAGGTTGTGTCTAGAAATGCTTTAGTTATGTAAGGGAATTGATTGGGGAAGGGAACATAAGGCTCTTTTTACTCCTTATACCTCATGGCCTTCTGATCTGAGTCAATCTCTTCTCTTATACGGGGATTAAGAACTAGGCCTTCTCATCTATCTATCAGGATGACGTGTTACTAATCCATAGACTTATAGAATTGATAGTTTTGAATCTCAGTTCAGTTTTTACTACTTCCATATGTTCATAGCTGGTCTCAGAACCTTGATATTGTGATGTTGAATGGTCATGCCACTATTTTGCAGGATGTCTCAAATCATTTTGAGCATTTACAGCCGTTATGCTGTCCGAGTCATCCCAGGTCTCTAAATAGTCTGATGCATTTGCAAATCCCTTCTTTCCGTTCCCGATGTTCCTTTGGGCCAGATTAATCACACTAATTGCTGTGTTGAGGTACTCCGCTACCGCGGCATATATGTTGAAGCTATTATTATGAACCTAGGTGTTTTAGGGAGTCACCTAGTAATCTAGCCATGTTTTGTGTTCCCGGTGTAATGATTCTGGCCACCATTCTCGAAAGCATCCCGTGATGTTATTAGTTAGTAGGTATTCTATTCCTGGGTTCTTGAACCCGAGTTTCACCCTACTTACCTCCTGTTGATAGTGTTTGCTAGTTCCTTTAGGATATTAGTAACCTTGCAATAGTCCTCGAGGTCCGTGGTATATCCTTCTTCCAAATACCATGAACTACTTATGGCAGAAGTTCCTCGTTGAACCAAAAGATCACAACCAGAGTGCTCGTGATGGGTTCTCCATTCTATTTTGCGACTCTGCCAGTTCAACCTCTCTGCATGGGTTATCCGGAAGAAACATGTTGAACTTGGTTCGACATATTAATCTATGCATCCACAAATCAGAAAGTTATATGTTCCTCGAGTTGTTCCTCCTTAGTTGTATTCTGACCCCCGTCTTTCAATTGATAGTCAAGGGTATGCGTGCATTCGTTCATCGATGCATATTACTCTTGTGGTCCGTCAAGCCATTCTATCCTGGAATGACTAGGAGAAGCCAACTCCAGTGCCTCATCCATATCTAGGATTGGGTCAAAGAAGTTGTATTCCGCAGATCAAAATGCCAATCCAGCTTTTTCTCTGTTCTACCTTGGAGTGTTACCATCTTTATGTCAAGAATGTCATGAGAATTGCACCACCTCTTATGAATTCTTGACGCAGTGATACTTCTCGCTATCATTATTCATTTCTCGGTCCCGTGTTGTTGTAACCGGAATGCCGACAATTGAACCATGATGTGTGAAATCAATACTCCTAGCAACCGTGTTGCTTGGTAGTAAATGGATAGTATTCTCATTCTTAGCGAGTTTCTTATCAAATCTTCATCCTAAGGTTGATTGTGCTACCTAGTCCTTGTTTCTGGGGCACTCTTCGATCAATGAGTTTGGATTTTTCAGTCCCTTGCTTATTTGATCATATCATCTTGCTCTGAAAAGCAAGATTGTTCTCGAGCTTAGTAACATATCAGTGGTTCGTGATGTTCCAAATATCTTCTCGGAAGTATTACCAGGTTGTCACCTGACCGCTATGTTGAGTTCGTGATCATGCTGGTTTTCCTCCAAACCACACATTCTCCAGGAATCTGTGTTGGATACCCCTGAGCTAGTTGGTTAAGCCAAACAACAACTTGGAGAGTTGGAAGATAAAAGCTTGTCCGACTTAGTTCATCACCAAGGGATGCCCTTGTGTGTGTGTGTGTGTGTGTGTGTGTGTGTGTGTGTGTGTGTGTGTGTTGACGAGAGATGATATCTTCATCGATTGTTCCTCGTGATCGGTTGTTGAATCTATCATCTTGTCCAAACTTTGACTTGAGTATGGGCTATCGTCAAGTCAAATCAGAACCAACGATGTTCGTAATGTTGTCTTACCCGTGGTTGATTCCTCGAGTATATACCATTACTTCTTTTGGTCTGACCAATGCTATCACCGTGTTCACATGATGGTGGAAGTCCAGTGATATGGAAATTCCGATGAGGTGTTGTTGAGCCCATCAGCAGCATTTTGTCTCCCCCATGATTCATGTTGAGCATCAACCTAGTGTTGGAAACTTTGTAAGCATTGCCTTCATGTTCCGCTCATGAGGTATAAGTCTGGATGGAGAAGTGACTTCCTCGAACTCACGTGCATTTGATGTAAGTTGTCGCCGTGGATTCGAGAAAGCTTGTTTGCTTCATGTGGAATCATCCCAAGTCAGTCATGCATGTGCGAAGTATTCTGTGGTTTGATAGACTGATCATCTTCATTCCGTATGTATCCCTCGCACAGCAAGCCACTGATTGATTTGTTCAAGGAGAAGGAGTTCCTTCATAACAACTAGTCATGTCTTATGTTAGGACTACGTTATCCTTGATGATGGTTCCCAACCTGAACTCGGTAGTGTTTTCTTATAAGACTACTAGGTGGACATGTTTGTCTAGGACAGCATGTTCACATGTGTGTAGCAGAACCAGCTCATGTTTTGGAGCCTGCTATCGTAGTTCATATCCCGAGAATCTCGCAACGTCATCTCATCGATTTGTGTTGCAACCTTTCTTTTCGGACATGCTGAGTCTGAAGTATCCTATCACCAATCGGATCTGAATCTCAGGCAGATATGATGGTTGGAACATTCCCAATAGTTGCTTTTTGTTCTCAGCTTGCACCGCCATGTGCCAATTTCCATGGGCTGCCCTCTCAGCAATTGTTGTTTAGGGTCATCTTCAAAAGTGGTCCTACCATGGGTCCCATCCATTTCCGATGATAAGCAAAATCATCCATTGTGTTGTCTTCAACAAGGTAGTCCACATCATCCATTCGAATTCGGATATGCCATTCCTTTGAACTCTGCCAAACGATCGATTGTGATTGCCTTAGGCTGGTATTAAGAGTTTCAATGACCTCTATATCAAAAGTAATTCTTTTGCCACTTAAGGGAATAATTCTACGAGTCACCTTTCCTAAGGTGCCCCGTTATGGAATCATGGCAGTTATTTCATCGCTACCTTGAAACCATTCACCATCTCCTCAAGCGTGGAATTGTTGCCTACCAAATCGAACCCCCGTCATCTGTCCTTCCATCCCTCCTGAAGTGTGTTTGATCATCTCAGCTCAAGAGGCGTTATGTGCCTCATTCCGCGAGTTTATCGTCAGTTGCTCGATCCTCGAGAGGATGGATTCCTCTAGAGTTTTCATTTCTTCTCGTGGTCATGTTGAATGGAGTTCTCAAAGCAAGATGTCAAGATCAAAATGATGCAATGAATCAACATCTTCGAGAAGGGCTTTTGGATCATGAAGATCGTGTTAGCTTGTGACCCCTCTGACTTCTTACCTCACGACTTGAATCTCGGGACGAGATTCTTGTTTAGTGGGGGTGAGTTGTCACATCCCTAGCCTTACCCTGCACTAGGCTAGCACTTGTCTGTTGCATCATGTTTAAATTCTTTTGAAACTTAAAGTGGGGATGACCAAGCCCTAGCACCAAAGCAATTCAAATAGGTTCAACTAAAAATATTTTTCAATGAACCCAAATGGCCTTCAAAAATGTTCACCATTTTTGGAAAATGCCGAAACAAGAACTGGAGATGTTGCACATTTTTCCATGACATTTGGATTATTGAATTAACTCATATTGTATTTGAATTGGAGCATTTAAATCCTATAAATATTTTTAAATGCTCTAATAATTCTGAAACTAGTTGAGGGCTGTTGGGAATATTCCAAACAGAGCCCACAAATACTTTCAGGATTTTTGGAAACGTTTTGGTATTTTTAATAAAGCCCAGAAGTTACAGAAAAATAGAAAAACATTAACAGAACACTGAGAGAGAAGGAAACTAACCTGGCCCAGCTTACCTGCACTGTAGTTGGCTCAGCCCAGCTGGCCCAAGATGCCAGTCATCTTCGACCCCGCCGACTGAAGCAGCTCCATGCTGGACGCGCGCGAGCATCGACGCCACCTCCGCTTGCTACCGGAGGCTCATCCCCTCCTGTCCCAGCGCTGAGACGCCCTCGATCCCCTCTGTCCCTCCCCCCATCCCATGCCCACACCTCCCCTCCAACCCACGTCCCCCAGCTCGGTCGGGAGCAGCCAAGGCCGCCACCCAACGTCCACACGGCCACCACCCACCCCACGCCGCCCGTACCCCGAGCTTCGCCCCCATGCCCACTTCTCCCCGCCGAAGCCCAGGTCCTCGGAAGCGTAGCAACATCCCCATCGGGCTCCTCCTCATCCTCGGATGCCGACGACCATCATCGTCGATTTGCTCCGTCTAGTGCGGCCCCGTCCTCGCCATCGCCTCTGCTGGAACCACCGTGAGCCACCGCCCCTTCTCCCTCTCTCTTCCGCGCGAAACCGCCCTCCAGTGAAGTTCCCCGTCGTGGACAAGCTTCGGCCGCCGCCGTAGCTCGCCGCCGGCGTTGTTTCTGACCACCCCGCGGCCTTCCGTCCGGTCCTTTGGATGCGAATGAGCGAGAGGCCCTCCTCGGTGCCCGATGGCGTGACGAATCGCCCTAACGCAAGTCCGGCGAGCTCTCGCCGTCGGTTTGGTCATCGCCGGCGTAGATCCGGTGATGATGACGTGGCTTCTTAAATAGGGCTTAATTACCTAGTTAACTAACCACAGTGACACAGACAGCCGGGCCCCACTGCCTAACTAACCGACTAACTAAGTAAGATTAATATTAATCTAATTACAATGGGCCCATGTGTCAATTTTGACTATGCTGATGTGGGCGTTGACCGACCCCCACCGTTCGCGTGACCTAGGCAAGACCGGTCATCGACGATGGGCCCCACTGGCCAGGTTTGACCTGGACCAGCCGATGTTGACCTGCTGACATCACAGTGACATCATGCTGATGCAGTAAATCATTTTCTGGATTTATTCTTTTACAGGAAATTCCAGAAAATGTTGCAAACTTCAAAAATTCATAGAAAATCAACCGTAGCTCCAAATCAAACAAGTTATATATGAAAAATGATCAGAAAAATCCAATCTATCCATCTATACCATTTGCATGCATGTTAGACCAACTTATAGCTGCTGAAAAGGTCAAATCAATTAAATGGCATTTAAACTCTCACATATGGAGTTTGAATTTGAACCTAGTGTTCAAACCAACCCCATTTAACTTGTTGCTAGATGCATTAGGCCAATCAAGAGCATATTGCCATGTTACCTTCATGCATCATATTGTTGCATGGCATTGATTGTGTTTCTCCTTTGTTTGTCGGTGTTTGTCCCCTCTCAGTAGACGACGTACCGACGATGAGTTCGATGACACCGATGAAGAACTATATTATCTTCAGAAGTTCCACGCAAGCAAAACCCCTTTGTTCATTTCGATACAATCCCACTCTCTCGCTCCTGCTCACTTTTACTGCATTAGGACAACAACGATTCATCTGTTACTTGTTGCGGTAGCTGAACCCCTTTATCCTCTGCATGACCTGTCATTCCACAGTAAATAGATGAAACCCACTAGCATGAGTAGGAGTTGTTTGAGCCCTGTTGTGCCTACCCATTCATGCTTGTTTGTCATGCCTGCTACTGCTTAGAGTTGAGTCAGGTCTGATTCATTGAGGATGAATCAGAGGTGTGTGAACATGTCCTGCTATGTGTGAGCTAAGTGTGTGAACACGATTTGGTAAAGGTAGCGGTGAGAGGCCATGTAGGAGTACATGGTGGGTTGTCTCATTGCAGCCGTCCTCAGGAACTGAGTTCTGTGTTTGTGATCCATGAAACAGTTACTACCACACATTGGGTTCCGGTAACTTGGCCCCTCTCGGCTTATTAATCGCCTTGATCTCTGTCCAGGAGTTGCAACTAGTTTCGTGTTTGTAGGATATGTGTTGGAGGCCGTGCGTGGCGCTGACCCTAGGGGTGGGCTATGATGCGGTAGATACACCGTGGTTTCAAAGGTACCGAAAGCACCCGTTTGGTGTCTCGGGAACCTACACACATCGTTTGGGGCCGTGAGCGACACCCCGGCCGGATCTCCTTACGGATGGAACCCAAATAGGCGATAAACCTGGATGAGAGACTTGTGTGGTTAGTCAGGTCGTGGCTGACTCCCTCGCCAGGCTTCCGCTTGAAGGTTGCCGAGATACACGACGTGTACATGGTGGTAAGTGGCGAGAGCTTGTGTGAAGAAGTACACCCCTGCAGGGTTAATATGATCTATTCGAATAGTCGTGTCCACGTAAAAGGACTTCTGGGTTGCCTATACAGTTCATAGACAAGTGAAAGTGGATACTCTAAAATGCGCAAGATAAGCGTGAGTGCTATGGATGGCGTTCTCGTAGGAAGACGGGATTGAATCCATAGTGGTGTATTGATATGGTGAATATGTGGACTCGTGTGCGCCACCGAGTCAAAGCTGGCTTGCTGTAGTTAAACCCCACCACCCCTTTGTTGATAATGATGCATATGTTGTTAGTTCTGATGTAAGTCTTGCTGAGTACATTTGTACTCACGTTTGCCTATTTTATGTTTTTGCAGAGAGATGTCAGTCTTGCTAGTAGTTCCGTGTGGACTTCGACGTTTAGCTTGACACCTTAGCTACGATCTTGTGCCCTCGGTAGGATCTGGTAGATAGTCAGGCTTCTTAGCCTTTTTCATTTATAGTTGTCTGTACTCAGACATGTTAAGCTTCCGCATGTGTTTGATTTGTATGCTCTGAATGTTGGGTCATGAGACCATGTTTGTAATATCTCGCTCCTCGGATCCTAATGAATAAATACTTTGAGTCGTAGAGTTATGTTGTGATGCCATGTTGTATTTACACATATCGAGCATATTGTGTGTATGTTTGAAATGCTTGGTATGTGTGGGATCCGACAATCTAGTTGTTTATCCTTGGCAGCCTCTCTTATGGGGAAATGTAGTCTAGTGCTTCCTTGAGCCATAGTAGTCCGCTAGAGCCCGGTTCACTGGAGTCCTGCTAGCCCAAAGACTACCGCTCAGACACTTGATCGGGCCGGCATGTGTTTCACTTCGTTCCTGTGTCTGTCCCTTCGGGGAAATGTCACGCGGTGACATACGGAGTCCTGCCTAGCCTGCTACAGCCCGGGTTCCCGGAGTCCTGTTAGCCCAGTGCTACAGCCCGGATTCACACGCTGCTGACCGACATGCTCGAAGTTAATTCATGTATGCCTGTCCCCATGGGTTAGTGCCGCTTTGGGTTCACGACTAGCCATGTCGGCCCGGTTTCTCTGTCATATGGATGCTAGCGACACTATCATATACTTGAGCCAAAAGGCGCAAACGGTCCCAGGCCATGGTAATGCGACATCCGTGGGAATACCGTGCGTGAGGCCGCAAAGTGATATGAGGTGTTACCGGCTAGATCGATGTGACTTGGAATCGGGGTCCTAACAGTTACAGCCTTATGGCTTGATTGCCTAGTTATTGGAAACACCGTCGATATTCTCGACAGATGGATTACATAACACTTTTCGGTCCTTGACCGAAGAGGGAGAAGCCGACGGTCGGTTAAGACGCCTTTAAAGTTCGGTTGAACATAGATATGATATAAGTACTTCGGTTCATGCAATCATTCTTTTACCCAAGTCACTTGGGGGGCTCTTAAATTTATATGTGCCGTTTTGTGATAAGTGTTCTTCTTCTTAGTAGTTGCAAAGTTTTATTATTATTATTATTATTATCTATCACTCCTTTTTTTTAAACCGCTGCCGTGGTCACTAGTCATGAGCCTAATTTCTCTCTCAAAGCCGCTAGATTTTAGTTTGCTAAACTGGCTAAATGAGAAGTACTCCGCCCTCGGGATAGGAGGTTGAAGCCGTAGGCTGACCCACTTGAAATCTTGAGATAGGATGTATCATGTTAAAGCACGATAGAAGCACTTCTTTTGCTAAGGCCAATTTTCGGATTGGCACCGAACACTTGATCTCGTTCGGACGTCAAGTTTTTACTGACGTTTTTTGGTTTTCCAAGCTTATGGCACTTTTAAACTATTTGTGTGTTTTCAGCACAAGTCTCACAGTGCAACGCCGGACACCTTTAGAGATTCGGCAAAAACATTCTCGGATATTGCTATATATGCATCGGTTTCGAATTGTGTCTTTGGTTAATAGTTGGGTTGCCCGGCTCCTGCGCTTGCCTCCTGCGTTCCGCTTTGTTCGGCTAGGTGTGCAAAGGGAGAACCACTGTGATTGTGCTTCCAGCTCACATGGTTAAGCACCTCAGTGGAGAAAGCCGAAACCGATCGTCACAATAAGCGTAAATTGGTCAGCGATCCGATGACGGTGTTAAACGACGGGCCATTCATAAAAATCGCCGAAGTGTTTACCGCTTGACCTCGACTGTCGCCGAACACTACCTGGGGCTATTAACTGGCCTCCCAAACTAAATCCTCGATATTTTGCTCTTACATTGGAGCTGAGGCTTCATGATCATGCTTAGCATGACAACCCAAAGAAAGGAACCGATAAGCGGGACTATTTACTTTGGAAGACATTTCTTACATTAAACAGTAATATAACATATCTCTCTGCGTACCTTTGTTTATAAAACCGTATGGCCAGATTGCCTTGTTTGTTGTAAATCTTTGCCCTCATAAAGGCTTTATAAAGTAGGACAAACACTCCTCGGCTACTGGCCGAGGAGGTGGAAGCCGATGGTCGGTCAACAAAGTTTTGTACAATGCGGATCCGAGCATTAATGATGTAAAGTACTTGGATACATAGAATCATTACACATAATTTGTGATTTTACTATGGATTTCAATCCTTAATTTGGACACCCGTGCCCACATTAAGGCTCGGGGGCTACTGGGCTTCGGGCTTATTATTCACAAATATTAAAGGGGCACATCGATCCCCTGATCTGGTGTTGCCACCCGACCAGTGTCTCGAGGTCTACTGCATTGCCTGTCCAATGCAGAAAATTTTATGTGTAATACAGTCTCCGAGGAGATTTTGATCCTCAGGTTGGTCGGCCGCACCCAACCTGAGTCTTGAGGACTGAGCACGCCGCTTTTTGTGTCCCGAAGTATTCTGCCGAAGTTAGGACTTGATCCTCGGACCGATTTTGCAAATCAACCTGAGTCTCAGGCTCTGAGGATCAGCGGTCTTATGTCATCCTTTATGTGCATCTCGTGTTTTAGACCGATACCCACCTTGAGGGCTACTGGCTATGTATCTCGGCAGAGAATAAATTGCACCAATCAAAAATATTGACAAAAATCGGCCCACATTCGTGGTGGTGCACCACCTCGGAAGCAGTCCGGCATAAAGCTCGGGCGCTAGTGGCTGGCTCCATAGAGGGCATTTCCGGCATTAAGCTCGGCTAAACTCCTTCAAACTTCTTTGAACCAAGGTGATTTACGACACCTCGGATAAAGTCCGGCGTTGGAGCCCGGATACATAGTCCGGCGTTGGAGCTCGGATACATTCTGGCGTTAGAGCTGGGAAGCGGTCCGGCATTGGTGCTCGGCTGCAAAAGATACCTCGAATGCAGTCCGGCGTTGGAGCTCGGACGCAAGAGGACGCTACCGCCCGGGAACAACTTCAAACCCAAGGTGTGGCATAAAAATAACAAGGCATTGATAAAGGCCGAAACTTAAAGGGCTCTCGGATACCCGACGTGTAAACTCGTCGAATGCATTTCGGCGATCCTCAAGATCAAGATGAGAAGATTTGTTGAACCAGTTTTCAAGACCGACGATCAAGATGAAGAACGGTTCGGAAGAATCGAGGAGCGTCCCTAAACTTGAAGACCGGTTCAGGGGCTACCGATGGTGTCCCGGACTGGGGGTACTCACCACGCTATCTCCCGATCTGTTAGATTGGGCCGAGGACCCCCATGGTCAGATACTCATGGGCCAGTCCGGACAGCTGCCGCATACAAGGAAGATTCCACAAGACTTGGCGATCAAGACAAGGACTCCTCCCCCACCGGCGTATTCGGCTAGGACTCTTGTTATCCTAGACCTCTGGTGCATTATATAAATCGAGGCCAGGCTAGTTGATAAAAGAACAACAATCATACCATAGGCTAGCTTCTAGGGTTTAGCCTCTCTGATCTCGTGGTAGATCTACTCTTGTACTACCCATATCATCAATATTAATCAAGCATGAGTAGGGTTTTACCTCCATCGAGAGGGCCCGAACCTGGGTAAAAACATCGTGTCCCTTGTCTCCTATTACCATCCGCCTAGACGCACAGTTCGGGACCCCCTACCCGAGATCCGCCGGTTTTGACAGCGACAACGGGCTTTGATAATCCTTGTTGATTTGCCTGACGACGAGCTGTGAGTCGCCCCTGACGATGAGCTTTTTAACTCCGAGGTCTGCCGAGATCCTGAGACCGGCAAGCAAACCCTCGTACTCGGCGGTGTTGTTGGTCGACATCTCCCGGGGGAAGTGCATCTGGACGACATACTTGAGGTGCTCTCCAGTGGGTGCGACAAGCGGCACGCCAGCACCGGCGCCTTGCAGCGAGAAGGCCCCATCAAAGTACATGACCCAGTTGCGGCTCATTTCCTTGCCGGGGAGAGTGGTCTCCTGTACCTCTTCATCGGGCGTCGAGGTCCATTTTGCAACAAACTCCGCCAAGACTCTGCTCTGAATCGTCGAGGTACTTTCAAACTTCAAACCAAAACTTGACAGCTCCATGGCCCATTCCACGATCCTCCCCGTTGCATCTGGATTATGCAGTATACGTTGCAATGGGAGGCGGGTGACCATCGTGATCTCGTGCGCTTGGAAGTAATGGCGTAGCTTCCTCAAGGCCATAAGGAGGCTGAAGAGCAGCTTTTGCACACCTGAGTACCTCGACCTAGCCCCCTGCAAGAGGGGGCTGACGAAGTAAACATGGTGTTGTACCATTTTCTTCTTCTGTGCCTCTTCACCCGGTCGCGTGGGTCCTGTTGTGCTGGCATCTGCCTCTGCCGGGGACTCAGCCTTGCCGGGATCGAGCCCTGCCGGAGAGGGTTTCGGTTTATCATCTGTTGGCTCTGCTGCTTCCGCTACTTTCTCGTCGACCTCTCTCTGCGCCACTAGTGCGGCGCTAACCACTTGATCCGTTGCCGCTAAGTAAAGCAGCAACGGTTCTTGTGGTTTGGGCACAATCAGCACTGGGGTAGAGGAGAGGTATTTCTTCAAGTCTTGCAGCGCCGCCTCGGCCTCTGGGGTCCACTCCATTGGGCCCACCTTCTTCAAGATTTTGAAAAAGGGAAGGGCACGCTCCACGGACTTGGAGATGAACCGGCTCATGGCAACAACACAGCCAGTGAGCCGACGCACGTCCTTGATCCGTTTGGGTGCCTCAATCTGCTCGATGGCCTTGATCTTATCTGGGTTTGCTTCAATCCCACGTTGCGAAACAAAGAACCCGAGAAGCTTGTCGGAAGGGACATCGAAAACACACTTCTCAGGGTTCAGCTTCAGGTTGATCTTGCGCAGGTTTGCAAACGTCTCTTCCAGATCTTGCACAAGTGTTGCCTTGTCCTTGATTTTGACCACTATGTCATCCATATAAGCTTCCATATTTCTATGTAGTTGGGGCTCAAAACCAATTTGGACTGCTCTTGCAAAGGTGGAGCCAGCACTCTTCAACCCGAAAGGCATCCGTAAAAAGCAATACATACCACATGGGGTGATGAATGATGTCTTTTCATCGTCTTCTTTTGTCATGAAGATCTGGTGGTATCCTGAGTAGGCGTCGAGGAATGATAGCAGATCACACCCGGCCGTGGAGTCAACAATCTGGTCGATGCGCGGCAACGGGAAGGGGTCCTTGGGACAAGCCTTATTAATATCTGTGTAATCGATACACAGCCTCCACTTCCCATTCGCCTTGCGCACCACTACCGGATTGGCCAACCACGTCGGATGGAGCACTCCTCTCACCAGCCCTGCGGCTTCTAACTTCCTGATTTCTTCTGTGATGAATTCCTGCCTCTCCAGAGCTTGCTTCCTGACCTTTTTCTTGACGGGCCGTGCGTGAGGACACATAGCTAGGTGGTGCTCAATCACTTCCCTGGGAATGCCGGGGATGTCGGAGGCTTGCCACGCAAACACATTGACATTCGCCCGTAGGAAGGTGACGAGCTCGCTTTCCTATCTGCTGTCGACGGTGGAGCTTATGGTAAAAGCTCCCCCCATGCCGTCCCCCTTGATGGACACCTTCTTGGTCTCTGGTGGTGTGGCTCTGGATTTCTTGCTCTTGCCGGCTGAGCTCTCTGGCACGTCCTCAACGGGAGCGCAACACCCCAAAGAGGTGAGCTTGCCGGAGTGGGTGCGAGGGGTCTCGCCGGTCTTCTTCCCTCCCGGGGCTCCGCCGGCAGGAGAAGGTGCCTAGGCGGCACCTGCTGCGACTGCTTCCCGGTAGAGTTGGTCGGCGCAGATCAACGCATCTTTCTTGTCGGAGGGGACGGTGATGATGTTCATCGGCTCGGGCATCTTCAGCATGTTGTAGGCGTAGTGCGAAGCCGCCATGAACTTGGCTAGCACCGGGCGGCCGAGGATCCCGTTGTAAGGCAAGGGGATCTCGGCTACATCAAAAACAATCCTTTTCGTCCTGTGGTTCAGCTCGCCTCCGAATGTCATGGGCAGCGTGACCTTTCCCTTTGGCTGGCTCCTCCCTGGGTTAACCCCTTGGAACGTGCCCGTCTCCTCGAGGTCTCCATCGGGATCTGCAGCCTTTGACCACAACAAAGCGAGATCAAGTTCAGGCCGGCCCCGCCATCAACCAACATGTCCGTCACCTTGAGGTTGCTGATTGTTAGTGAAACCAACAATGGCAAGCACCCGACCGCAGTAGTGCGGTCAGGGTGGTCCTCGATGTCGAAAATGATGGGCGTGCTGGACCATTTCAGCGGCTTCCGCGCGTCAAACGATGGCTCCACCGCCGTGATCTCACGCGCCCACTGCTTGAGTTGGCGGTGAGACGTATGCAGCGAGGCGCCACCATCGACGCACATGGCCTCTGTGGCTTTTTGAAACTCGTGATCGCCGAACTCGTCATCCTTTTCATGGTCATCGTCTTCTTGCTTCTTGTCGCGGCGTCGAGCGGGCCACTCCTTGGCCGCCACGTTTCTTGCCGGATCCCTCGGCACCATCTGGGCCTTTCTCCTTGTCCCGCCGATCATACTCAGCTCTCTGCTTCTCGGCGAGCAGCTCTACCTGCCGGCAGTTTTGGAGGTCATGGCCCTTGGTGCGGTGGATCTTGCAATACTGCTTGTCGGAGCCTCCTGGCTTATCGGCAGCCGCCAAGGCCCGGCAAGTGGCACACCCGGCAACCTCCTTGCCACGATCACTTGCCTTGGGTTTCTTGGTAGCGCCAGTGTCGTCGGATCCCACGACGGCAAGCACATTCTTGCTCCTGTGCTTCCTGTTATGGCGTTGGCCTTTCTTCGCTGGGGTGGCGGTATCATCCGTGGAGTCGGTTTCCACACCGGCGCTTTTGCCGGGGTACTTCCTTCGCTCTTCAGCGCGAGCGCACCGATCGGCCAGAACATAAAGTTTGGCCACATCTCTGACCTTGTTCATCGCCAGCTCTTCGCGCATCTTACGATTGCGCACATTCTGATGGAATGCACTAATCACGGTGGTAGGATGAACGTTGGGGATGTTGTACTACACTCGGCTAAACCTTTGGATGTACTTGCGCAGGTTCTCCCCTTCCTTCTGGGGGATGATGTGTAAACCACTCGCCTGGCCATGTGCTTGGTGACCTCCGGTAAAGGCGCCAACGAACTCATGGCACAGTTCTGCCCAAGAAGAGATGGAGTCCACTAGCAAGTGCATCAACCATGACATAACATTAGGCTTGAGTGCCAACGGGAAGTAATTGGCAAGCACCTTATCGTCGTGGGCCCCAGCAGCTTGCATTGCGATGGTATAGATGCTGAGGAACTCTGACGGATGAGTCTTGTCGTTGTACTTCTCGCCAACGTCAGGCTTGAACGTACGGTGGGAGGGCCACTGGAACTGCCGCAGCTCACGGGTGAAAGCCGGACAACCCACCTCGTAAGGTAGGCCACCGTAGCCTCCCGGTGTTGGGTGGTCCGTAGCCGGCCCTGCCCGCCTGTCTGACTGGTGGCGTGCGTCACGTCGGCGCTCGATTGTAGTTCGAGCTGAAGGAAATATGCCCTAGAGGAAATAATAAAGTTATTATTTATTTCCTCATATCATGATAAATGTTTATTATTCATGCTAGAATTTTATTAACCGGAAACATGATACATTTGTGAATACATAGACAAACATATAGTCACTAGTATGCCTCTACTTGACTAGCTCATTAATCAAAGATGGTTATGTTTCCTAACCATAGCCATGTGTTGTTGTTTGATTAATGGGATCACATCATTAGGAGAATGATGTGATTGACATGACCCATTCCGTTAGCCTAGCACTTGATCGTTTAGTATATTGCTATTGCTTTCTTCATGACCTATACATGTTCCTGTAACTATGAGATTATGCAACTCCCGTTTACCGGAGGAACACTTTGGTGCTACCAAACGTCACAACGTGAATCGGGTGATTATAAAGGAGTACTACAGGTGTCTCCAAAGGTACATGTTGGGTTGGCGTATTTCGAGATTAGGTTTTGTCACTCCGATTGCTCGGAGAGGTATCTCTGGGCCCTCTCGGTAATACACATCACATAAGCCTTGCAAGCATTGCAACTAATAAGTTAGTTGAGATGATTTATTACGAACGAGTAAAGAGACTTGCTGATAACGAGATTGAACTAGGTATTGGATACCGACGATCGAATCTCGGGCAAGTAACATACCGATGACAAAGGGAACAACGTATGTCGTTATGCGGTTTGACCGATAAAGATCTTCGTAGAATATGTAGGAACCAATATGCGCATCCAGGTTCCGCTATTGGTTATTGACCGAGAATAGTTCTAGGTCATGTCTACATAGTTCTCGAAAGCGTAGGGTCCGCACGCTTAACGTTACGATGACAGTTTTATTATGAGTTTATAAGTTTTGATGTACCGAAGTTTGTTCGGAGTCCCGAATGTGATCACGGACATGACGAGGAGTCTCGAAATGGTCGAGACATAAAGATTGATATATTGGAAGCCTATATTTGGATATCGGAATGGTTCCGGGTGAAATCGATTTTACGGGAACACCGGGGTTACTGAACCTCCCGGTGGATAATGGGCCTTAGTGGGCCATGAGGGAGAAGAGGAGGGCGGCCATGGCAGGTCAAGGCCTCCTCCCCTAGTCCAAATAGGACAAGGAGAGGGGGCGGCGCCCCTTCCTCTCTTCCCTCCCCTTTCCTTCTCCAACAAGGCAAGAGGGGGAGTCCTACTCCCGGTGGGAGTAGGACTCCTCCAGGCGCACCCCTTGGGGGCCGGCCGCACCTCCCCCTCCCTCCTTTATATACGGGGGCAGGGGTGCACCCCATAACACACAAGTTGATCTACGGATCGTTCCTTAGCCGTGTGCGGTGCCCCCTTCCACCATATTCCACCTCGGTCATATCATCGCGGAGTTTAGGCGAAGCCTCGCTACCGTAGAGCATCATCATCGCCACCACGCCGTCGTCGACGGAACTCATCCCCGACACTTTGCTGGATCGAGTCCCGGATCGCCATCGAGCTGAACGTGTGCTGAACTCGGAGGTGCCGTATGTTCGGTACTTGGATCGATCGGATCGTGAAGACGCACGACTACATCAACCGCGTTGTCATAACGCTTCCGCCACGGTCTCACGAGGGTACGTGGACAATACTCTCCCCTCTCGTTGCTATGCCATCACCATGATCTTGCGTGTGCGTAGGAAATTTTTGAAATTACTACGCTCCCCAACAAAGGGCATCCGAGCCTAGGTTTTATGCGTTGATGTTATATGCACGAGTAGAACACAAGTGAGTTGTGGGCGATACAAGTCACACCGCTTACCAGCGTGTCATACTTTTGGTTCGGGCGGTATTGTGAGATGAAGCGGCCCGGATCGACATTACGCCAGACGCTTACGCGAGACTGGTTTCACCGCTACGAGCACTCGTTGCTTAAAGGTGACCGGGCGGTGTCTGTCTCTCTCACTTCGCTTGAACCGAGTGTGGCTATGCCCGGTCATTGCGAAGGTTAAAACAGCACCAACTTGACAAACTATCATTGTGGTTATGATGCGTAGGTCAGAACGGTTCTTGCTCAGCCCGTAGCAGCCAGTAAAACTTGCAACAACAAAGTAGAGGACGCCTAACTTGTTTTTGCAGGCATGTTGTGATGTGATATGGTCAAGACGTGATGCTATATTTTATTGTATGAGATGATCATGTTTTGTAACCGAGTTATCGGCAACTGGCAGGAGCCATATGGTTGTCGCTTTATTGTATGAAATGCAAACGCCATGTAATTGCTTTACTTTATCACTAAGCGGTAGCGATAGTCGTTGCGAAAGTTACTTTCGCTGTGATGTTTATCCTTTATGCATCTTATCTTGCTTTGATTGACGGTAGCATTATAAGATGATCTCTCACTAAATATCAAGAAGTGTTCTCCCTGAGTATGCACCATTGCGAAAGTTCTTCGTCTTTGAGACACCACGTGATGATCGGGTGTGATAGGCTCTACGTTCAAATACAACGGGTGCAAAACAGTTGCACACGCCGAATACTCAGGTCAAACTTGACGAGCCTAGCATATACTGATATGGCCTCGAACATGGAGACCGAAGGTCGAACGTGAATCATATAGTAGATATGATCAACATAGTGATGTTCACCATTGAAACTACTCCATCTCACGTGATGATCGGACATGGTTTAGTTGATTTGGATCACGTAATCACTTAGATGACTAGAGAGATGTCTATCTAAGTGGGAGTTCTTAAGTAATATGATTAATTGAACTTAAATTTATCATGAACTTAGTACCGATAGTCTTTTGCTTGTCTATGTTTATCGTAGATAGATGGCTCGTCTGTTGTTCCGTTAAATTTTAATGCTTCCTTGAGAAAGCAAAGTTGAAAGATGATGGTAGCAATTACACGGACTGGGTCCATAACCCGAGGATTATCCTCATTGCTGCACGTATTTAATTACGCCCCGGAAGCACCGCTGGTGCCAGGCCTGCCGATGATGCATTTACGTTAAGAACGTCTGGCGAAAGCAAAGCTGATGACTACTCGATAGTTCAGTGTGCCATGCTTTACGGCTTAGAACCGGGACTTCAACGACGTTCTGAACGTCATGGAGCATATGAGATGTTCCAGGAGTTGAAGTTAATATTTCAAGCAAATGCCCGGATTGAGAGATATGAAGTCTCCAATAAGTTCTATAGCTGCAAGATGGAGGAGAATAGTTCTGTCAGTGAACACATACTCAAAATGTCTGGGTATAATAATCACTTGATTCAACTGGGAGTTAATCTTCCTGATGATAGTGTCATTGACAGAATTCTTCAATCACCGCCACCAAGCTACAAGAGCTTCGTGATGAACTATAATATGCAAGGGATGGACAAGTCTATACCCGAGCTCTTCGAAATGCTAAAAGACTCGGAGGTAGAAATCAAAAAGGAGCATCAAGTGTTGATGGTTAACAAGACCACTAGTTTCAAGAAAAAGGGCAAAGGGAAGAAGAAGGGGAACTTCAAGAAGAACAGCAAACAAGTTGCTGCTCAAGAGAAGAAACCCAAGTCTGGACCTAAGCCTGAGACTGAGTGCTTCTACTGCAAGCGCATCGACACCGGAAGCGGAACTGCCCCAAGTATTTGGCGGATAAGAAGGATGGCAAAGTGAACAAAGGTATATGTGATATACATTTTATTAATGTGTACCTTACTAATACTTGCAGTAGTACCTGGGTATTTGATACTGATTCTATTGCTAATATTTGCAACTCGAAACAGGAACTACGGATTAAGCGAAGATTGGCTAAGGACGAGGTGACGATGCACGTGGGAAATGGTTCCAAAGTCGATGTGATCGCGGTCGGCACGCTACCTCTACATCTACCATCGTGATTAGTTTTAGACCTAAATAATTGTTATTTGGTGCCAGCGTTAAGCATGAACATTATATCTGGATCTTGTTTGATGCGAGACGGTTATTCATTTAAGTCAGAGAATAATGGTTGTTCTATTTATATGAATAATATCTTTTATGGTCATGCACCCTTGAAGAGTGGTCTATTTTTATTGAATCTCGATAGTAGTAATACACATATTCATAGTGTTGAAACCAAAAGATACAGAGTTGATAATGATAGTGCAACTTATTTGTGGCAATCGCCGCTTGGGTCATATCGGTGTAAAACGCATGAAGAAACTCCATACCGATGGGCTTTTGGAATCACTTGATTATGAATCACTTGGTACTTGTGAACCGTGCCTCATGGGCAAGATGACTAAAACGCCGTTCTCCTAACTATGGAGCGATCAACTGATTTTTTGGAAATCATACATACCGATGTTTGTGGTCCAATGAATGTTGAGGCACGCCAAGGGTATCGTTATTTTCTCACCTTCACAGATGATTTGAGCAGATATGGGTATATCTACTTGATGAAACATAAGTCTGAAACATTTGAAAAGTTCAAAGAATTTCAGAGTGAAGTGGAAAATCATTGTAACAAGAAAATAAAATTTCTACGATCTGATCGTGGAGGAGAATATTTGAGTTATGAGTTTGGTTTGCATTTGAAACAATGCGGAGTAGTTTCAAGAACTCACGCCACCCGGAACACCACAACGAAATGGTGTGTCCGAACGTCAGAATCGTACTTTACTAGATATGGTGCGATCTATGATGTCTCTTACTGATTTACCGCTATCGCTTTGGGGTTATGCTTTAGAGACGGCCGCATTCACGTTAAATAGGGCACCATCAAAATCCGCTGAAATGACACCTTATGAACTATGGTTTAGCAAGAAACCAAAGTTGTCGATCTTAAAGTTTGGGGCTGCGATGCTTATGTGAAGAAACTTCAACCAGATAAGCTCGAACCTAAATCGGAGAAATGTGTCTTCATAGGATAACCAAAAGAGACTATTGGGTACACCTTCTATCACAGATCTGAAGGCAAGATTTTCGTTGCTAAATTCGGATCCTTTCTGGAAAGGAGTTTCTCTCGAAAGAAGTGAGTGGGAGAAAAGTAGAACTTGATGAGATAAATGTATCTGTTCCCTTATTGGAAAGTAGTTCATCACAAGAACCGGTTCCTGTGACAACTGCACCAATTAGCGAGGAAGCTAATGATATTGATCATGAAACTTCAGATCAAGTTTCTACTGAACTATGTAGGTCAACTAGAGTAAGATCCGCACCAGAGTGGTACGGTAATCTTATTCTGGAAGTCATGTTACTTGACCATGGCGAACCTACAAACTATGAAGAAGCGATGGTGAGCCTAGATTCCGCAAAATGGCTGGAAGCCATGAAATCTGAGATGGGATCCATGTATGAGAACAAAGTATGGACTTTGGTTGACTTGCTCGATGATCGGCAAGCCATTGAGAATAAATGGATCTTTAAGAAGAAGACTGACGCTGATGGTAATGTAACTGTCTATAAAGCTCGACCTGTTGCAAAAGGTTTTCGACAAGTTCAAGGGGTTGACTACGATGAGACTTTCTCACCCGTAGCGATGCTTAAGTCTGTCCAAATCATGTTAGCAATTGCTGCATTTTATGATTATGAAATTTGGCAAATGGATGTCAAAACTGCATTCTTGAATGGATTTCTAGAAGAAGAGTTGTATATGATGCAACCAGAAGGTTTTGTTGATCCAAAAGGTGCTAACAAAGTGTGCAAGCTCCAGCGATCAATTTATGGTCTGGTGTAAGACTCTCGGAGTTGGAATAAACGCTTTGACAGTGTGATCAAAGCATATGGTTTTATACAGACTTTTGGAGAAGCCTGTATTTACAAGAAAGTGAGTGGGAGCTCTGTAGCATTTCTGATATTATATGTGGACGACATCTTATATTTACTAATTGGAGGCACCTTTCAAGATCTTTCATTAATCTACATCATTAGAATTAATCAAACCGTTGAATTATAGAATTTACGATCAGGATAAAAAGAAAACTTGCGTAACATAGATGGTCCAATCCTACAAAAAAGACATCTGTCACGTTCAATGTTTGTGGTATAGAAAACATATAAAGCCTCCTATGTTCATGAAAATAAAAGAAAGATAGCCGCACTTAAGAAAAAGGAAGGCCTTCGTGCCATAAAAAGTCAACGTTAAAAAAGAGAAACAAATCCATCCAACCCGGCTAGGTACCAGCACCATTAACGTCCTCATTTGTTCATCGAAATAAAAAAGGGACCGCCTCACATCAAGAAAGAAAAAGAAAACCTCCGTCAATTGAAAGTCCAGGCTAAAAAGGAAAGAAATCCAAACGACCTCGCTGATTACCCGTACCTTTAAAGCGAAAGAACTACCTCGCGTGATAAAATAGGACATGCTCACATAAAAAAAAGGAAAGTCCCCGTTCATAAAAAGTCCAATGTAAAAAAACAAGAGGTAATATCACTGGTAGTCATAGAACTTGCGCTTAATGTTCAGTTTGGTGCTAGAACTTTGAAAATACGGAATTGTGGTCACTTAACTTGACTCAAGCGTGCACATACGGTCACAAAAATACATTTCAGGCATATCCATACACATGGGCCCACTTCAGGGACTGATGATGCTAGTCGGCGCATCTTTGCACAAAACACCCTTCTATTTTTTATTCTCGAAAGAAAACCACCGCGACGCTTTTTTGCACTAAACACGCTCGCATTTTTTTATTCGCAACGCCTAAAAAACGGGAAGCCAAGTATCGAACACACGACCTGCAAAAATTAACGCCTAAAAACAGGACGCCAAATATCAAACACACAACCTGCATTTGTCATGCTAGCCAATCCACCCATCAAGTTCTCTTATATATGAAAGATAACAAGTTTAAATGTATTGAGGCCGTCAGCTCTCCAACCCAAGACAACACGCGAGTACAGACCTACCCACTACCACATCCACCTGTATACCACTTTAAAAGGGATAACTTTTTTTTAGATTACAAAAAGGAATAACTAGTTTTAATCTCATGTCAACAAAATATAGTCTTAATCTACTAGAACAAACACGCTCGTGGAGTTGAAAGCCCAGTTTGCAGCTATTTGTTTTTGTAGAAATTACGTAAAAACAACCTTTAAATATTCATGTTATACATATTTACATGCAAACGAAATAACCTACTTTAAAAATTGTTCATGTATTATTTTAAAATACTCATATATTGAAAATAATACTTATGAATTATAAAAATGTGTTTATAACTAAAAAATATTCAAAACAAAAAATTTAAAATGTTTATATGAATACTCAATCGTGTCTAATATTTAAATTATATAATTTCTTCAATACAAGCCATGAGTAAAAATTACGCAGACGTTAATATTCATAAAAAATTGGTAAATGTTTTTATTCATCATTTTTTATAATTTAAATATAAACCATGTGTGTATAATTTTGTATGGATTCATTAAATATATTTATTTCATAAGCATTTTCAATGTACATATTAACTAATTGTGTTTTATATAATACAGCGGTTTATATTTAAATGTTTTTATTTACTAATGATCTTTGTATGTACACTATTTTTTAACACACAAGTATGTGAACACAATTTTATTACTTATGTTTTACAAATATCATTAAAAATTACTTATGTTTTACTTAATATTTTTTATATAATACACAAGTTTTAATTTATCGGCAGTATGTATATTATTTATAACACACAATTTGGACATAACTCTTTTACTTACGTTTGTAAATATATTTTAAAAAATGGCATGTGCAAACTGGGCCGCAGTATCTGCAGAGCCCATTTAAGCTTTACATGCATTACTGTTCATACATCTAAATTTGTTATCCTTGGTAGACACGAGCTCAACATGGGGTGGAGTGGTTGTAATGGCTGAACGGCTGATCATGGCGTGTTTTCGAGACATGACGTCCTTTTTGGCGTTAATTTTCTCAGTGTACGGTGGTTAGTTTTTCTGCAAATAAGTAATACGAGGAGGTTTAGTGAAAAAATGCATTATGGTGGTCGGTCTTTTCAGCGAATAAAAAAAATACAAGTGTGTTTTGTGCAAATATGCGTTGGTTGAGCGCCACAAGTCACTGACAGGTGGGCCCATACGTATGGATACACCCGCAACATATTTTTAGACCGTATATGCACGCTTGAGTCAAGTTAAGTGACTGTAATTTCATATTTTGAAAGTTCTAGCACCAAACTGAGTATTGAGCGCAAGTTATATGACTACCGATGATATTACCTCAAAAAAGGAAAGTCCCCGTTCATACAAAGTCCAATGTAAAAAAACAAAGAAATCCTAGCAACCTGGCTGATTACCCGCACCTTTCATTGATTGCTATTTTTTGTTGATTACTTACCAAGCTGACCACTTGGTATTACCCGCACCTTTCAAGTTCTCCTATTAATCCACATCTTAAAAATTAATCACACCATTAGATTGTGCAATTTATGCTCAGCATAAAAGGAAAAATAAAAAGGAAAGCCCCACATCCTAAAAAAGGGAAGCCTCCATCCATAAATCATACAACAAAGAAAAGGAAGGAAATACACACGACCGGACTGATTATACCCATAAAAGTCTCCATCAATAAAATATTATGCTGTTTAAGAAAACATATTCCGCCGATCAAACTCAGTATGAAATCCTATACATGGCCGCCACCTCCTGCTCTCCTTCAATCCCGCTCTCCTATGTATAGCCGGTGGCCGTGATTTTTCTCCATCAAATCAAGTTTATGCTCGGCTCTCCTAATCGTGTTACGCTCCAATCTTTTAACCACACTTTCTAACTACAATAATCCATCAAGTATATTTTCTTGTGGGGTAATCCATCATGTATGTTAATCGTGTTCCACTTCATCCTTTGAATCTCACTTTTTAAGTGCAGCAATCCATATGTATATATTCTTGCTTTTATCGCATGATGTCGATTTTGTAGGTATGAGCGTCCTACATCATAATGTAAGGAGAGAACATTTTTTAAATGTGTCGATAATATCGAAAAGCCAAGGACATCCACATGTGATCAAAGGACATTCAGATCTATCCTGCATCTCCACAAATCTTTTTAGAATTTAAATCCAGTGAAAATTCTTACTACGTTCTGAACACGGGAGCATGTCATTCTTCTGCAAAGGCGAGGCCGATCTGCTTCACTAATTAATAGGTCAGTATGTGGATTAGCACGTCTTGCCGTGTGTACCGAATTTCTTGAAGTGCTCCTCATGTATGCCGCCAAATGCTAAATCAGCTCTAGCATTGATTATTATTAATATGCATGCACACAATACTATTCTTTTGGCTGATGGCTTGCTTGCGGTTGATGAATTAGACGGATTCACATGATATTTTTTGCAGGTGCGGATTGCTAATTCCTGTTACTTGTGTACATATAGTACGCCTATGCATGTCTTTATTTTGGCCTTCAGTAAGAGAAAATTAGATGGAGTATATGTCTGTACTAGAAATAGAGAGTATTAAATAACAATCGCAATTATAAAATAAATTCTTTAAGATTTTTTGGGTGCACACAAAGTAAATCCGAATAATCGATAACACAGTTCCCCGCTGCTCCATTAATCATAACAGAAATTTTGTCAGAATTTATTTGTTAAGGCAGCAATTTAAATCCGAATAATGTATGGCTCTTAAAGGTATGTGAAAAATAGAATTTTCTTATGTATATCTTTTGCTACAGTGTCACATATGTTGATAGAAAACCGTGTATGTCTATTGTTTCATTGTTGTCCACAGAAACGGTTATTTTATATAATCAATCAAAACTTGGTGCAATGCAATGGTCCCGAGGGGGGACTTCTGCCTAAATGTTGTACACATATAAATCCACAAAGAGGTTTTAGGACAACCTTCTACCGTAATTCTGAGGTAAAAACGAAGATGTATGTTTTTTAGGTAGCGATGAATGTTTTTTAGGTAGCAAAAGAAACCAAACGTGTATGCTACAATAGGGAACTTCATCACATAACTATTAAAAACTTATATGTAACAAATACATGATACATGCAACAAATTTTGAATTCATAACCATGTTGTCTACCAATATAATAATAACATTTTCATATTATTATCCAACATTTATAATAGGTACCCACTTTGTCGTATTTAATATTACAAGTGCTAGCCCGTGCAGAAGCACGGGTTGATGACTAGTATTATTAATTGGAAATGATATAGAATTTCTGGATAGCATAAAAGGATACTTGAATAAAAGTTTTTCAATGAAGGACCTCGGTGAAGCTGCTTACATATTGGGCATCAAGATCTATAGAGATAGATCAAGACGCTTGATTGGACTTTCACAAAGCACATACCTTGATAAAGTTTTGAAAAAGTTCAAAATGGATCAGGCAAAGAAAGGATTTTTACCTTTGTTACAAGGTGTGAAATTGAGTCAGACTCAATGCCCGACCACAGCAGAAGATAGAGAGAAAATGAAAGATGTTCCCTATGCTTCAGTGTGCCATACCTAGTGCATCGGGACCAATGAAGATCTTCTGTGACAATACTGGTGCAATTGCCTTGGCAAAGGAATCCAGATTTCACAAGAGGACCAAGCATATCAAGAGACGCTTCAATTCCATCCGGGACCAAGTCCAGGTGGGAGACATAGAGATTTGCAAGATACATACGGATCTGAATGTTGCAGACCCGTTGACTAAGCCTCTTCCACGAGCAAAACATGATCAGCACCAAGACTCCATGGGTGTTAGAATCATTCTTTGTGTAATCTAGATTATTGACTCTAGTGCAAGTGGGAGACTGAAGGGAATATGCCCTAGAGCCAATAATAAAGTTATTATTTATTTCCTCATATCATGATAAATGTTTATTATTCATGCTAGAATTGTATTAACCGGAAACATGATACATGTGTGAATACATAGACAAACATATAGTCACTAGTATGCCTCTACTTGACTAGCTCATTAATCAAAGATGGTTATGTTTCCTATCCATAGACATGTGTTGTTGTTTGATTAATGGGATCACATCATTAGGAGAATGATGTGATTGACATGACCCATTCCGTTAGCCTAGCACTTGATCGCTTAGTATATTGCTATTGCTTTCTTCATGACCTATACATGTTCCTGTAACTATGAGATTATGCAACTCCGTTTACCGGAGGAACACTTTGGGTGCTACCAAACGTCACAACATAACTGGGTGATTATAAAGGAGTACTACAGGTGTCTCCAAAGGTACATGTTGGGTTGGCGTATTTTGAGATTAGGTTTTGTCACTCCGATTGTCGGAGAGGTATCTCTGGGCCCTCTCGGTAATACACATCACATAAGCCTTGCAAGCATTGCAACTAATAAGTTAGTTGCGAGATGATGTATTACGGAACGAGTAAAGAGACTTGCGGTAACGAGATTGAACTAGGTATTGGATACCGACGATCAAATCTCGGGCAAGTAACATACCGATGACAAAGGGAACAACGTATGTCGTTATGCGGTTTGACCGATAAAGATCTTCGTAGAATATGTAGGAACCAATATGGGCATCCAGGTTCCGCTATTGGTTATTGAACGAGAATAGTTCTAGGTCATGTCTACATAGTTCTCGAACCCGTTGGGTCCGCACGCTTAACGTTACGATGACAGTTTTATTATGAGTTTATAAGTTTTGATGTACTAAAGTTTGTTCGGAGTCCCGGATGTGATCACGGACATGACGAGGAGTCTCGAAATGGTCGAGACATAAAGATTGATATATTGGAAGCCTATATTTGGATATCGGAATGGTTCCGGGTGAAATCGGGATTTTACGGGAACACCGGGGGGTTACCGGAACCCTCCCGGTGGATAATGGGCCTTAGTGGGCCATGAGGGAGAAGAGGAGGGCCGGCCATGGCAGGCCGCGCGCCCCCTCCCCCCTAGTCCAAATAGGACAAGGAGAGGGGGGCGGCGCCCCCATTCCTCATTCCCCCATCCCCTTTCCTTATCCAACAAGGCAATAGGGGAGTCCTACTCCGGTGGGAGTAGGACTCCTCCAGCGCACTTTGGGGCCGGCCGCACCTCCCTCCCTCCTTTATATACGGGGCAGGGGGCACCCCATAACACACAAGTTGATCTACGGATCGTTCCTTAGCCGTGTGCGGTGCCCCTTCCACCATATTCCACCTCACCATATCGTCGCGAGCTTAGGCGAAGCCCTGCGCAGTAGAGCATCATCATCGCCACCACGCCGTCGTCTTGACGGAACTCATCCCGACACTTTGCTGGATCGGAGTCCGGGATTGTCATCGAGCTCAACCAGTGCTGAACTAGGAGGTGCCATACGTTCGGTACTAGGATCGGTCGGATCGATAAGACGTACGACTACATCAACCGTGTTGTCATAACGCTTCCACTTACGGTCTACGAGGGTACGTGGACAATACTCTCCCCTCTCGTTGCTATGCCATCACCATGATCTTGCGTGTGCGTAGGAAATTTTTTGAAATTACTACGTTCCCCAACACGAGCATCCTCATGAACCCGCTCCCGAAGGACTTGACGCTGATCGCGGTTGGTCCGCGGGTCGGACGACGCGATGGTGATGACGTCTCGAGCTTTGTCACGACGAATCGATGCCCGGGCTGGCCGGGACAGAGGAGGGGAGTGCACCGTGGCTGCATCGCCTCCAGCTCGGTCTCCGCTGGCATGCAGTGGCGGTGGAGCAACGGCCCACGGGTCCTGCCGGCCACAACTCATTGTTGTTGGCGATGCCGACGAGGCTCCTGACGGTGGCCCTCCACTCATCGAGCTTCTCTGCGGCGGGAGGAAAATCGAGGAGCAGCTGCGCGCGCTAGGGCTTCCGCTGGCGTGGGTGGCGGCGAAAGCAGGGTGGACCGCGATGCGCCTCGACTTCTAACCGCGTTAGAAGGAGCTGCGTCACGGCTCCGCAGCCGTTCGCCACCTCCATCAGCACCTCGGCGCTCATGCTGACCCTCTTCTTCATGTGATGGGCGCACGGGGCTCTTCCCAGGGCGGCGCGCGGGGTCACCGGCAGGGTGACGCTGCTCATCACGCACAACTTGGGAAGAGCGCGTCGTGGGCGCTGGTGTTGGCGTCTTGGAGGCCGTCGTGCTGCCACCTGGCAGAATGGCGGCGCCCCTGGAGGGCCCCGCGCCGCCTGCGGGGGCCCCGACTCCGCCTCCGGAGACCGCGACCGGTGGCTCGTCGCTCGGCGCGCGAACGACGCCGCTCGCCAGTCCTGGACCGTCAGGACGATGTGGATGGCCGCGGGCCGTGCCGTGAGTTCTCTCTGCGACTGGCCCGCTACCGGTCCATGCCGGTACCAACCCGGTCCCGGACGAACCGATCGTCGTGGTCGTCTTCTTCTTAGGAGCCATGGCGATGAAGAACAGCTGGGTCAACCGCTAGACCAGATTCTCACAATTGCTCCCCCTACCTGGCGCGCCAAAGCTGTCAGTGGGAAACGACACCTATGGGATGACTGGAATCCCTACTATGGTTGTGGGGCGCGGGGATCGTGAGGAGAGTGGGACTAGCAGACAACACAAAGGGAACTTACCCAGGTTCGGGCCGCAAAGATGCGTAAAACCCTACGATCCTGCTTTGGTGGATGTATTAGTGTTCTTGAGCTCTTGAACTAGCTCTAGGTGCTGTGCAGTTCCCAAGAGCCGAATCCTTCTCCTGGATGCCTTGGGTCTCCTTTTATAGGCAAAGGGATCCCCACAGTGGCACCAGGAGGTGGAAAGTGCTACAGCGTTGCGAGCTTATTGCTCGTATTACAGGACAAGGCGCATTTAATGCACGGCTTAGGTGTCCTCTCGCTTTATTGGGGACGGGAGTGAGACCCGTCCCGTCCGTCGCCGCTCTTCCTTGCTTCGACACGCGCCCTGGCTAGCGATGCATGCGGTGCCATGTAGGCAGGCAGGCAGCTGAGGTGGCGCGGTGGTGGAGCCTCCACGAAGGATTGCATGTTGCCACGCAGGTGCCTGCCCAGCTGGTTGGGTCGGCAGCTGCATGCGAACGGCGGCGGAGACTTGGCTGGCTCGGGCCTGGCAGTGGCCCCGCCGGCGCGCTTTGCGAGGGCCTTGCTGGTTGGCCCGGCAAGGGTCTTGCCGGGTGGCCCGGCAAGGGTCTTGCCATGGGGCGCTGGCTTCCCCGGCAAGGATCTTGCCGGGGGTCTTGTGGGTTTCTTCGGTGAGGATGGTTGCCTTCCTATCTTCTTTTGATCCTGATTATTCTATGCCTTCACGAAGATCTGCATGCCACCACGGAGGTGCCTCCCGAGCCTCGTTCCAATGCTTTTGTTCGTGTTGGTGGGCTCAAAGGTGGCTCACTCACTTGGCGTGGGCGAGCTGCCTCGGCAAGGATCTTGCGGGGGCTGCTGAGGCCGCCCCGGCAAGGCTCCTTGCCGGGGAAACCTGCTTTGCCCATTCGATCTTTGTGGTCTTGATCCTTGACGTTGCTCCGTTTGTCTTGTGCCTTCGGCTTCTCTCTGGCTTCCCTTCCCTGTCCCGCTATGCGTGGCTGTGGCGGGAGGCTCTAACTGTCCGTGCACAAGTAAAGGGGTCAAAAGGAGAGCCCCTACTTTTGTACACCGACAATATCATATTGCTTGAGTTTATCCATCTACATCATGTCATCTTGCCTAATGTGCTACTCAGTTCTTATGAACTTAATACTCTAGATGCATGCTGGATAGCGGTTGATGTGTGGAGTAATAGTAGTAGATGCAGAATCGTTTCAATCTACTTGTCGCGGACGTGATGCCTATATACATGATTATGCCTAGATATTCTCATAACTATGCACTTTTCTATCAATTGCTCAACAGTAATTTGTTCACCCACCGTAATACTTATGATATCTTGAGAGAAGCCACTAGTGAAACCAATGGTCCCCGGGTCTATTTTCCATCATATAAGTTTCCGATCTATTTTATTTTGCAATCTTTACTTTCCAATGTATATCATAAAAATACCAAAAATATTTATCTTATTATTATCTCTATCAGATCTCACTTTCTCAAGTGGCCGTGAAGGGATTGACAACCCCTTTATCGCGTTGGTTGCGAGGTTCTTGTTTGTTTGTGTAGGTACGAGGGACTTGCGTGTAGCCTCCTACTGGATTGATACCTTGGTTCTCAAAAGCTGAGGGAAATACTTACGCTACTTTGCTGCATCACCCTTTCCTCTTGAAGGGAAAAACAAACGCATGCTCAAGAGGTAGCAGCACCAGAGGGGGGCCACCCACTATCCACAAGGGTGGAGGGCGCGCCCTACCCCCTAGGCGCGTCCCCCTGCCTCGTGGGCCACCTGGAAGCCCCCCGATGCCCATCTTCTGGTATAAGGTGTCTTTTGCCCTGGAAAAAAATAAGGAGGAAGCTTTTGAGGCGAAGCGCCGCCACTACAAAAAAAAGACACATCCGTGACATTTTGGGCCGAACGAAAAAAATTATGTCATACATATGACACTTCTATGACAATAATTGTGACAAAACCCGGTATCATCATAGATGTGGTGGGCTCCTACTTCTATGTCAAAAAAACATGACAAAAAATGGGCTTTTCGTCCTGGGCGGGCCGGAGACGCAGCTGCATGACATTTTTTGGGCCGTCCATGACAGAAAAAACCGTGGTAGAAGCAAGGGGGAGGAAAATTTTGGGGAGTTGTCGGTTACGGTGGGAGAGTGATGCACGTTTATCTCGTATGTACGCGCATGTGTGCGAGGCGTTGGCTCTAACTGAAGCCGAGCGAGGCCTTGGGCTCTAACTGAACCCGAGCGGTTGCACTGCAGGCTACGCGTTACTGAACCCGAGCGATCGATCGATGGTCGTTAATCGAACCCGATGGAGGGATTCTTCGCCGCTCTGCTGCTAATCAAGCTGATCGATGCCGCCTCGGGGATGAAGCAGTGAGTGTTGCCGGGAGTTGGATGAAACGATGGCGGTGGCGTTGCCTCTGGATGAACAGGAACCCGTGGTGTGGAGGGTTGGATGAACGATGAAGCGGTGGAGGGGTGGCCGTGGAGGGGTGGTTGAACAGGACCCTGTGGTGTGGAGGGCTGGATGAACAGTAGACGGTGGAGGGGTGCCCGTGTGGAGGGGTGGTTGAACAGTAGCCGGTGGAGTAGCGCGCGGTGGAGGCTGGATGAACAGGAGCCCGTGGAGGCTGGAGGAGGTCGACGGTAGCCCGTGGAGGCTGGAGGAGGTCGACGGTGGAGATGACCAGATCCCGTGGAGTCCGTTTTGCGATGCGCACCCTACCCCCTCCCCCGTTTCGACCGTAGCACTCCAACACAAGTCCGTTTAAATCCGTTTTGCGATCGCCACACCCCTCGATCAACAGGACCCCGTTTTGACCGTAGGAGGTCCATTTCCTCCGTTTTACGGTACGCCACACCCCTCCCGATCAACAGGACCCCCGTTTCGACCGTAGGAGGTCCGTTTCCTCCGTTTTGCGGTATGTCGGGCCCCTCCCGATCAACAGGACCCCGTTTGAGCGTGGCGGTCGAACACAAGGCCGTTCCTCCGTTGTGCGGTATGCCAGGCCTCGTTTCCATCGCCTGTTCCGCCCAAGCCCTCCCGATAAACACGACCACGCATTCCGTTCCGACCCATCCGGTTGGCTCCCCATGAACACGACGGCAACGCTGTTTCTCCGTTCTGACCCAGCCATGTACGTATGCGCAATAGGCGTTAGAGACCCTGCCCGTATGTACGTACGTGGCCGTATTTTCTTTCTTGCACCCTCGCCGTTGTATGCGTGCGCAGTACATGCTACGTGCGCGCCTCTACTACGACACGTGCGCGCCTCTAAATCCACCAGTATATATGTACGTACACGTTCGCGACCAGAATGACAACGCTACGTACGCTTCGACCAGGTGGGTCCCGACTGTCAGGCTCTTCCTTGTGTGCGAAGATGTAGCTGGTGGGTCCTAGCAGTCAGGGGGGCGAATTTTTTTGGTTTTTTTTTGCCCGGACGCACTCCTTGCGTGCGAAGATGTAGCTGGTGGATCCCAGCAGTCAGGGGGGCGAATCGTTTTTTTTTTGCCCGGACACACTTCCTTGCGTGCGAAGGTGTAGCTGGTGGGTCCCAGCGGTCAGGGGGGAAACGTTTTTTCGTGAAATATGGTGGCCCGTCTGGTGGGTCCTCGCTATCAGGTGGGGGAATAATTATTTTGCGCGTAATAAGGAGGCACTACCTTGCTGCGGCCGTGGACACATCTATCAGCCTCTCCACGTCTGATCCACGTCCGATGGAAGCCGTTCCTTGACCACGTTGACCACGCCCGCGCCGAGAGCACCGAGGCGGTGGACGACGGCGAGGCCTAGGAAGGGGACGACACGGAGCCGGGAAGACGCGGCGGTGGATGCCCAGCGTGAAATACGAGGTTCAACTGGTTCAACTGCGGTGTGAGGTTGCCATCGCCCTTGAGAATAACAGGGGTGTGGGTGAGTAGAGGGATGGCACGGCGGTGTGGGAGTAGTAGGGGGCGATGAGGCCTCCGCCACATCGCAGCCGACCACGGGAGGCAGGAGCACGAGGCACGACCGGCGCTGGTTTGGCCGGCTGGAGCAAGAAGACCAGAGGTTGAAGAAGCACTATGGTCGTTGGATGGACATCGTACGGTCACTGGAGATAGAATCGTGCATATTGACTAAGTTGACAAAGCCCTCCATCCCCGTCAACTTAGTAGGCCCACAAGTCAGCCTGCCACTATACTGGATCCCAGCTAACAAGGGGAGTATTCATTTTTTTGTGCGTAATAAGGAGGCACTTCCTTGCGTGTGAAGATATAGCTGGTGGGTCCGAGCTGTCAGCGGCGGTAACGTTTTTTTCGTGAAATGCTAAGGCCCTTTCGGTGGGTCCCTGATGTCAGGTGGACGAATCATTATTTTGCGCATAATAAGGAGGCATTTCCTTGCGTGCGGCCGTGGACCCAACTGTCGGCCTCTCCACGTACAGTCCACTTCAGATGCATGTCGGTCGTTGCAACGTTGACCGACCAGGCCACGAGAGCACCAGGCGGTGGACGACGGCGAGGCCTAGGAAGGAACGACACGGAGGCAGGAAGACTCAGCAGCTTGTTTCCCACGCGGAGGGGAGTACGACTGAATGAGGGTTTCTTGGTTCGTCTGCCCGTCGCCGGAGAATAACGATGGGGTGTGGGTGAGTAGAGGGATGGCTAGGCCAGCGATGGGAGTATGGTGGGCGGTGAGGCTGCTTGGCGGCAAGACCCGGCCGCGGGGAGGAGGGAGCAGGCAGTCCCGCCGGCGCTTGTTTGAGCAGCTGGAGCAGGAAGAGCAGAGATTGAAGAAGCACGATGGCCGTTGGATGGACATCCAACCGTCACTGCTTGTGCGTCAACCTTTTTTTTAGGAAAGCCTCAAATCTGTGGAAAACAGCATTCAGCCCATCTGCCATTATTTCTAATAATTTATAGCCCATTTGCTAATTCTTAAGGTTTTCTTTGGAGCCCATATTCTTTTTGTTAGCATTACAGCCCATATTGTGGCCACCGTTAAAAAATTATACGAAATTTTGCATATTTCGGTGCGGTCCGAACAATTTTTAATCCCGAAATTTCGAATCACATTCAAACTGATTTTAAAAATAAATGTATATCAATATAAAATCCAACAAATTCTCCACGCATAAAAACTAATGTAATTCAAAATCTTGAAATGAAAAAATAATATTTGAAACTAATTGCCGGTTTGATGTGTTTTAAAAATGTACAACCCATTTCTCATTATTGATGGGCCATTTTCTAGGCCAGCCGAATGAAAAGCTCTCCTCGTCTTGAAGGATTTGCAGCCCAACAGGCCTGACAAAGCGACTTAATTGGTAAATCACAAAAAAACTGGGCTGTGGCCGTGGACCCGGTATCGGCCTCTCCACGTCTGATTACTCTTCCGATGGAAGTCGTTCCTTGACCACGTTGACCACGCCTTGAGAGAGCACCATGGCGGTGGGCTGACGGCGAGGCCTAGGAAGGGGCGGCGCCAGCAGGGAAGACGCGGCAGTGGAAGCCCGCGCGGAGAGGAGTACGAGGGTTCACTGGTTCGGCTGCGGTGTGAGGCTTCCGTCACCGCAGGGCCTGGCCAGCGGTGGGAATAGTAGGGGGCGGTGAGGCCTCCGCGGCAGTACAGTCGGCCATGGGAGGCAGGAGCATGCGGCACGACCAGCGCTGCTTTGGGTGGCTGGAGCAAGAAGACCAGAGGTTGAAGAAGCACTACGGCCGTTGGATGGACATCGTACGGTCACTGGAGCTAGAATCGTTCATATTGACTAAGTGGACAAAGCCCTTCGGCCCCGTCAACTTAGTAGGCCCACAAGACAGCCTCCCACCAAGGTGGGTCCCAGCTAGCCGGGGAGTATTCATTTTTTTGTGCGTAATAAGGAGGTATTTCCGGTGGGTCCGAGCTGACAGCGGGGGGGACGTTTTTTTCGCGAAATATGGTGGCCCGTCCGGTGGGTCCCAGCAATCAGGGGCAAACGTTTTTTTCGCGAAATACTGGTGGTCCGTCTGGTGTGTCCCTGCTGTCAGGTGGAGGAATAATTATTTTCCGCATAATAAGGAGGCACTTCCTTGCAGCTGCCGTGGACCCAGCTGTCAGCCTCTTCATGTACAGTATTCTTCCGATGGAATTCGGTCGTTGACCACATTGACCGCGCCGCGCCGAGAGCACCACGGCGGTGGACGACGGCAAGGCCTAGGAAGGGGACAACGCGGAGCCGGGGAAGACGCAGCGATGGATGCCCACGCGGAGAGAATCTGAGGTTCACTGGTTTTGGCTCTTGTTGCCGTCGCCGTAGAATAACAGGGGGTGTGGGTGAGTGGAGTGGAGGGATGGCCTGGCCCGCGGTGGGAGTAGTATGGAGGCGGTGAGGCCTCCGCGGCAACACAGCCGGCCACGGGAGGCAGGAGCGGTGACACGACCGGCGCTGCTTTGGGCGGTGGAGCAAGAAGATCGAGAGGTTGAAGAAGCACTACGGCCGTTGGATGGACATCGTCACGGTCACTAGAGCTAGAATCGTTCATATTGACTAAGTTGACAAAGCCCTCCGTCCCCGTCAACTTAGTAGGCCCACAAGTCAGCTTCCCACCAAGGTGAGTCCCAGCTAGCAGGGGGAGTATTCATTTTTTTGTGCGTAATAAAGAGGCACTTCCGGTGGGTCCGAGCTGACAGCGGGGGGAACATTTTTTTCACGAAATACGGTGGCCCGTCCGGTGGGTACCAGCAGTCAGGGGGAAACGTTTTTTCCGCGAAATAAGGTGGCCCGTCCGGCGGGTCCCTACTGTCAGGTGGAGGAATAATTATTTTGCGCGTAATAAGGAGGCACTTCCTTGCGGCCGCCGTGAACCCAGCTTTCAGCCTCTCCACGTACAGTACTCTTCCGATGGAAGTCGGTCATTGACCACGTTGACCATGCCGCACCGAGAGCACCAGGGCGGTGGACGACGGCGACGCCTAGGAAGGGGACGACGCGGAGCCGGGGAAGACGCAGCAGTGGAAGCCCGCACGGAGAGAATCTGAGGTTCACCGGTTCGGCTGCGGTGTGAGGCTGTCGTCGCCGCCAAAATAACGAGGGGTGTGGGTGAGTGGAGGGATGGCACGGCCAGCGGTGGGAGTAGTATGGGGGCGGTGAGGCCTCCGCGGCAAGACCGCCCGCAGGGAGGCAGGAGCAGGCGGCACGACCGCAAGCCTTTGCTGGGTGGCTGGACCAAGAAGACCAGAGGTTGAAGAAGCACTACGGCCGTTGGATGGACATCGTACGGTCACTGAAGCTAGAATCGTTTATATTGACTAAGTTGACAAAGCCCTTGGTACGCTCCAACTTAGTAGACCCACAGGTCAGCCTCCGAAATGGTGCACCCCAGATGTCAGGGGGAGGAATCATTTTTTGGGCGGCCGAAGCTAAGAATATCCGAGATTGAAGAAGAAGCACGACATCCGTTGGATAGACATCCAACGGCCACTGCTGCTAGAACCGTGTGTTGACTATAATAAGTTGACAAAGCCTTGCATATGCGTCAACTTATTTTTTAGGGGACGCGTCACTTAGTAGGCCCACAAGTGTGTGGCAGAGAACTTATAGCCCATTTGCGTTTTGTAAGAATGTACAGCCCATTTTTGAATTCTAATGGAATTTACAACATCCCGTTTATAGTTTGTTAAAAGTACAGCCCATTTCTATCTAGGACAACAATTAATAATTTCAACCAACCGTTGAAGACAGAATTCAATAAAATTTCCCACATTTTGATGGGATCCGAAATATTTTTATCCCGAAATTTCTATTCAGATTAAATATAAATTTGTATTACGTAAAAATCCAACGAAACATTGCGCGCGCAACAATGAAAATTTAAGATTTTCAAAATCCATAAATAATATTTTATAAACTAATTTCGTGTTTGGTGCATTTTTTATAGTTACTGCCCAGTTTTTATAATTACATCCCATTTACTATTTTTAAAGCCCATTTTCATGTTAAGCCTAATGCGTCCCTCCTAGGAAAGATTTGCAGCACAGCGGGGCGGATAATAACAAGTTGACCTTGCCTGGGTATTCCTCAAAAAGACGTATAGCTAGGCTAGCATTTTCATCTTGAAAAAAGTAGTATCTGGGCTGGATATCTGAGTGCAGGCTAGGCAGGCCACAGCCCGCCCAGTTAATACCCTGCTCTCCTCTGAACAACAACGAAATCATCGCCAAGAAAAACTCTGCAGTGCTCGCGCCTCAAAAACACAAATACTGCTCGAGCTGCTTGGTCCCAGCTGTCGGCCGCACCTTGTGCAATTCTCTCGTTTATATTGACTACATAGGTTGAGAATGGTGTGGGACCGTGATGTCAGGAAACCAGGAGAAAGAAAAAAATAGTTGTACATAATAAGGAGGCACTTGCGTACGTACGGCTATGGCCCTAGTGGGTCTCTAGTGTCATCCAGTCAAAATAAAGTCATCTCCTGAATCCTCATGTTCGTTGACCATGTTAACAATGCTCGGCGCCACGGCGAGCGCAACAACTCGAAGGACAACGGAGAGGGCCTCTGTCGGTGTCAAAACCGGCGGATCTCGGGTAGGGGGTCCCGAACTGTGCGTCTAGGCGGATGGTAACAGGAGACAAGGGACACGATGTTTTTACCCAGGTTCGGGCCCTCTCGATGGAGGTAATACCCTACTCACCTTGATTAATATTGATGATAAGGGTAGTACAAGAGTAGATCTACCACGAGATCAAGGAGGCTAAACCCTAGAAGCTAGCCTATGGTATGATTGTTGTTAGTCCCTCTGGGACTAAAACCCTCCGGTTTATATAGACACCGGATAGGTTAGGGTTACACAGAGTCGGTTACAATGGTAGGAGATCTACATATCCGTATCACCAAGCTTGCCTTCCACGCCAAGGAAAGTCCCTTCCGGACACGGGACAAAGTCTTCAATCTTGTATCTTCATAGTCTTGGACTCCGGCCGTGATGATAGTCCGCTATCCAGACACCCCTAGTCCGGGACTCCTCGGTAGCCCCGAACCAGGCTTCAATGACGATGAGTCCGGTAGCGTTGATTGTCTTGACATTGCGAGGCGGGTTCTTCTCCAAATTCCATATACTTGTCGAATAGTGTCCGGCCGATAAATGATGCGCTCCTCGGCTTCTCGCCCAATAATGGCCACCTTCCACGTGTTTGAATGAATCTGAAAAGCCAGGTATTTTTACAATTACCCCTAGCCCGCAAATGAGCCGCCTATAAAAGGGGCAAGGATTTAGATCTGAGTCACACCATCCCCTTTGCGAGCTTTCATCGGGCGCCTCCGATCAAAGCCCATTCCATCATGGACGGTCGACACGGCTCCTCCTCTCGCGCTCCCCAGCCCAGCCAGGAAATTGGGAGAGATGCTCGATCCGCATAGCGAGCTAGTTATACTCAAGCCAAAGATTTCTCCCCGGCCCTCATGGTCCCAGTTCGAGCCGGACTTGCCACCTACAAGGGCGGAAAGCAAGCGGAGGCGTCCCCGATCCCTCTAAAGGAGAGCGGGTATGCTTCATCTCTTATCTAGTAAGAGGACTCGGATTTCCAATCCATCCGTTTCTCCGGGGGCTCCACAGAGTTCTCTGACCTCGATTGCATCATCTTACTGCTGACTCCATCTTGCACATCGCGGGCTTCGTGGCCGTTTGCGAACTGTTCTTGGGCGTCGAGGCTCATTTCAGGTTGTGGAAGAGAATATTCTGCCTAGTACCCCGTTCTCATGAGGGGTCAATATATCAAGTGGGCGGAGCCGAGCTATGGCGCATCGCCGGGACCGGATACCTATCCGGAACCCCAAAGAAGGTGTCCGAAGACTGGCCTTCGGAATGGTTTTACTTGGAGGGCGTCCGCTGCGGATCCAGTTCGGATCGGCCTCCGGAGTTCAGCAATGCTCCTCGAAGAAGCGCCTAAGCTGGCGCCCTCGGAACCCCCGGAGAGAAGATGACCGGGATGTCCTTTATTGGATGAGCCGAATAAAGTTACTGGCTCATGCCGGATTGACCATGACAGGAGTCATGGCAATCTGCATAATGAGGGGAGTGCAGCCGCTCCAATACAGGCCACCCATGTGGGACTTCAGCAGGGAGGGCGATGCCACCCGCCATGGCCGCAAAGGGCGAGGATCGGTCACCGAACTGGTGAAGATCTTATGCGCCATGTATAAAGGGAGGAGGAGGATTTCCTCCGTGTCAATCCATCAAGGAGTTTTCTTGAATAATCCTCGCTGGGTAAGCAAACATCTTTGTGACCTATCCGATCCATGTTCCCATGGTTAAATATCTCATTTCGCGGTTTCTGCGAGGCTACGCCGACTGTGGAGAAGATACACAGCCCGCCCCCACAATCCGAGGATCCGGAACGGTCCCTCGATCCGACCTCCGAAGAGGATCCGGATATAAAGGTGGAGTTGATCGACGGGGTATTCCACCAACTTAGCATCAATAATGCTTTGGTTGCCATTACGACTAATTACCCCGAAATACTTCCAGCCTCACAGGTAAATGAGACCAAGATCCCAAAACCCTGATAATGACCCATCCATGCTTATTTTTTATCACCGTATACCAATGGTGCTTGAGGGTACCTTGAGGCAGGAAGCGAGCCAGCGGCTGACTGGCCAACAAAGGCGATGCAGCCCGCAGCTAAAAAGAAGTGCGGTCCGGATCGAAACTCCGTCATAGCGGTATGGCGTGTCACCATACTCCCGAGATTGATTCATGGAAGGCGTACTAACGCTGGTGCTCCTTCAGGAAAAGAGCGTTCGCGGACTGAGTCCGGAGAGGTTATAATCGAACCTTCACCGGCCAGGCTTCAAAGCCGGGTCCGGAGGCTGAGGCGAGCATGAGACGTGCGTCGGATGCTCCTTCGACAGAGGATGCCGACAGGTTGTCCGCCACCAACTCCGAGGTGGAGAGTGCCTTGAATCACAGGCGCCACCGGACAGTTCTTCGTGACGCATGTTTCTCCCAGGAGGCCTTGAATGCCTTCGATTCGGGAGATGCGCACCTCCGTGCCGCTCAAGATGGTCTAGCCAGAGCCACGGAGCAGTATGTGAAGGACATATGGGTAAGGAAATCTGATGATTATATATGCCAAGAGCCCCGAGACTTAAAATATTTAGAATAACTGATTTAAGGATCATTTGTTATGCAGATCTTCTGAAAGAATACCCGACTGTCCCGGAGCTTGAAGAATGCAAGGCCCAACTTGAGGCCGCACTAGCCGCCATGAGAGGGAGCCGCAGAGACCCCCACTGGTAATATACGCTTTAAAAATAGTTTATGAAGTGCGGCGGGTTTGTAAATCTGACAAAAATATTGCAGATGGCGCCGGACTAGATCCAGACAAGCAACAGCTCTTGCGCGAGGTAAAGGCCGGCGAGAGCATGCTTACGAGGGTGCGGCAGGAGAAAAAATAACCTCCAAGACGCCAACACCAAGCTGGGTGAGGAACTAAAGGATGTTCGTGCCCAGTTATCTGACTCCGTAAAGGAGAATCGGCGGCTTCGTCGCGGCATTTTCAGTAAGTGCTTGAGCGAACTTTGAAAGAGTTCGGCGAGGAAGGCGACTAACATAAACATATATGTAGGTTTGCTCACGAGTCGTCTGAGGAGGAGATGCCCGATTCTTGGTGATCTTCTTCCCGAACTGCGTCGGCTACCGAACGAGTCCGGCAGGTGATGAAAGGCATCGGCCAGGCCTTGTGGCCATCTATCTCCCTGCCCGAAGGCATTGGGGAGCTGGCAGAGCGGCTTCAAGGAGCACGGTAGCGCTTCCAGCTATGGAAGATAGCGGCCTGCCGTCAAGGCGCCAGGGAGGCATGGGCCATGGTAAAGACACGGTACACGAAGGCTGACCCAAACCACATGGCCGAGGTCGGACCTGTGGGGCCGGATGGGATGGAGATCCCTGTAAGCTTAGTGTACGACCAAGTAGAATTGGCCGCCAAGTATTCCCAGCAAGATTGTAAATTAGATAGCCTATTAGATGGCATTGAGGAGGAATACAATGAGTCGAGTTGACTATGTAAAAATATGACATGAAAGAATGTCTTCTAGCGGATTGTAGATCGTTTGTCATAAGCGGACCTTTTAAACCCGACCTCCGGACCCAATAGTCCGGAGTGTGTACGAATACCTTCGTGGTTATATAAGAATCATGGTATGCATGGAGAAAAGGCGTAGGGTTCATTGTTGCTGTATCAGACAAGTGCCCAACTAGTTATGTTATATTACATGGGTAGTAAGAAACATCTTCCAGGGAGAATAGTTCCGTTAAGGGTTCCTTTCGCTGGGGTGCATGCCCTAAAGTGCATGTCAAAGTTGCTATGAAAGCAGAAAATCATCTGGGGGCAGATGGGTAAATAAGTAAAAAATCATCTTTCAGTTCACCGACCGAATATTCCCTTAAGAATGCTAGCTTTCGGCTTCACCTAGTCTGAGGTACACATCCGGCTGACCCGGCAGTAACAATCGCAGAGGTGCTCCCTTTACCACCTAGCCGAACAATCGGGAACGTGGGGGTAAGCACAGGAGCCAGGCAACCCAGCTTGGCCAAAACTTAAGTCATATCGATGCATATAAAAAATGGTGAATAAAAGGTACATGCGGAAGTTTAACGCATGTGTTGGGCATGAAAGCCCGTATAAATAAGCTTCTGTTAAGGAAGCCCCCGGGTATAATGGTAACTTGGTAGCGTCAAGTGTGTCTTGGAAAAAAGCGCCAAAGCGAGCCTCTAGAGGCTTCAAGAAGAAGAAGGAGGAAGGAGAGAAATAAAAGACAGCAAAATAGAAAATGTGGGCCGGAGGAAGGAGACGAACTTGGAATCCGGCACTTAGGCGTAGAATCTTCGTGAGCGGGCTGCGTTCCATGGGTTCGGCTCGAGTCGGTTATCCGATGCGTTTCACAGACGGTATGCTCCGCCGGTCAGGACCTGGTCGATGATGAAGGGACCTTCCCATTTGGGCTTGAGTTTGTCCTTTTTCTTGTCCGGCAGGCGTAGAACTAGTTCGCCAACGTTATAACCTTTGGCCCGTACTTCCCTGCTTTGATATCTTCGAGCCTGCTGTTGATAGAATGCGGAACGGGCTTTTTCCACGTCGCGCTCCTCCTCCAATGCGTCCAAACTGTCCTGCCGATCAAGCTCGGCTTCTCTTTCTTCATACATGCGCACGCGAGGTGAGTCATGTATTATGTCGCAGGGCAAGACTGCCTCTGCGCCGTACACCATGAAGAATGGTGTGAATCCGGTAGTATGATTCGGCGTGGTCCGCAGCCCCCAGTCTGGTCGAGCTCCTCAACCCGGTCGTGTTAGATTCCTTGAGGACCGCACTAGTGCGGGTTTAATGCCGCTCATGATTAGACCATTTGCCCTTCGACTTGGCCGTTGGTTTGAGGGTGATAGGCGAGGCGTGTCGAGCTTGATGCCCATGTTTTTGCACCATAATTTGACCTCATCGGCCGTGAAGTTGGTGCCATTATCGGTGATGATACTGTGGGGGACACCGTAACGGTGCACTACCCACGATATGAAGTCTATCACTGGTCCGGATTCGCCGTTTTAACGAGCTTGGCCTCTATCCATTTGGTAAATTTATCCACCATGACCAATAGGTATTTTTGCTTGTGGGTTCCTCCTTGAGGGGTCCAACCATGTCAAGCCCCGGACATGACGGCGGTGATGGGTATAGTTTTAAGGGCGGTGAGTGGCATGTGGCATTGGTTAGCAAAAAGCTGGCAACCGACACATCGTTGGACTAAGTCCTGCGCATCTGCCCGGGCCGTCGGCCAATAAAATCCTGTACGAAAGGCCTTGCCTACAAGGGCCCAGGCTGCGGCGTGGTGCCCACCCAGTCCAGCATGAATTTCAGCCAGGAGATTTCGCCCTTCCTCTTCGGAGATACACCTTTGAAGGACTCCGATAGTGCTTTTCTTATAAAGCTCTCCCTCATGGACTTTATAGGCTTTAGAGCGTCGTACTATGCAGCGAGCATCATTTTGGTCTTCGAGGAGTTCCTGCCTAGTTAGGTAGGCTAGGAATGGTTCCGTCCATGGGGCGATAACCGCCATTATTTCGTGAGCAGAGGGTGTTATCTCGGGGGCAGAGCCTCCGGTTATGTCAGAGTGTTTGGCGTCAGGCAGTGCGGTTGTGTCCGGATTGATATTGCCGGACTCCCCTTCCCATAGTATAGATGGCTTGAACAGCCGTTCCAGAAAGATATTGGGTGGGACGGCATCGCGTTTTGCACCGATGCGTGCCAATATATCCGCCGCCTGGTTGTTATCCCGGGCTATATGATGAAATTCAAGCCCTTGAACCGTCTTTGACATTTTAGGACCGCATTGCGGTATGCTGCCATTTTCGGATCTTTGGCATTAGAGTCTCCGTTTATTTGAGATATTGCGAGGTTGAATCGCGCACCTCTAGGCGTTGAATGCCCATGGAGATCGCCATCCGGAGGCCGTGCGAAGGGCCTCGTATTCGCTGCGTTCTTTGGAGTCCGTATACATTATCGAAGGGCGTATTGGACTGTGTCCCGGTTGGGGGCGTCGGGGCGATGTCAACCCAGGCTGGCCAACATTTTGGAGCCGTCAAAGTGCATGATCCAATTGGAGTATGCGCCGTACTCTTTAGGGAGTTGACTTGGTCCATTCGGCCACGAAGTCGGCCAAAACCTGCGACTTAATAGCTCGTCGTGGCTTATAAGTTATATCAAATGGAAGGAGCTCTATGGCCCATTTAGCAATCCGGCCCGTCGCATCGCGGTTGTTTATAATGTCGTTAAGAGGTACTTCAGAGGCTACCGTTATCGAACACTCTTGAAAGTAGTGTCGCAGCTTCCGGGATGCCATGAACACCGCATATGCTATCTTTTGATAGTGTGGGTACCGGGACTTGCATGGAGTTATGACAGTGGACACATAATAAACCGGTTTTTGAAGAGGGAACCGTTGTCCGTCCGTTTCTCGTTCGACAACGAGCACCGCGCTGACAACTTGATGTGTTCCGCGATATATAATAGCATTGGTTCGCCACGTTGGGCGCGGCCAGGACCAGATTTGTTGCCAAAATGGCCTTTATTTCCTCGAGTCCGGCCGTGGCGGCATCCGTCCACTCGAAGTGTTCGGTGCGGCGGAGGAGGCGGCAAAGGGGTAACGCCTTTTCCCCCAATCGAGAAATAAAGCGGCTTAGAGCCGCTACGCATCCCGTCAATTTTTGTATTTGTTTGAGGTCTTTTGGAATATCCAATTGTGACAGAGCTCGGATCTTATTTGGGTTTGCTTCAATTCCTCTACGGACACAATGAAGCCGGGAGCTTTTCCGCTGGAGCAACTGAAGACGCATTTTTCCGGATTGAGCTTGATGTCATATTTTCGAAGATTATCGAATGTGAGCCTCAAGTCGTCTACTAGAGTTTCGACGTGCTTGGTTTTGACGACCACGTCATCTACATATGCTTCCACGGTTTTGCCGATCTGGTTTGCCAAACATGTCTGGATCATGCGCTGATATGTTGCGCCGGCGTTTTTGAGCCCAAAGGGCATTGTGTTGAAGCAGAACGGGCCGTATGGAGTGATGAATGATGTTGCAGCTTGGTCTGGCTCTGCCATCTTGATTTGGTGGTAGCCAGAGTACACGTCGAGGAAGCACAATGAGTCGTGTCCTGCTGTAGCGTCAATGATTTGATCAATTCGAGGGAGGGGGAAGGGATCCTTTGGGCAAGCCTTATTAAGGTCCTTGAAATCAACACATAGGCGCCAGGATTTATCCTTCTTTGGTACCATCACCAGGTTTGCTAGCCAGTCCGGATGTTTTGTATCTCTGATGAATCCGGCTTCCAAAAGTTTGGCTAGCTCCTCTCCCATGGCCTGTCTCTTGGGTTCAGAAAAGCGCGGAAGAGCCTATTTGACTGGCTTGAACCCTTTTAGGATATTTAGGTTGTGCTCGGCCAGCTGAGTGGGATTCCTGGCATGTCTGAAGGGTGCCAGGCAAAGATGTCCCAGTTTTCTTGTAGAAATTCTCGTAGTGCGGCGTCTACATCAGGGTTTAATTGTGCCCCAATGGAGGCCGTCTTTGCAGGGTCCGTTGGGTGGACTTGGAATTTGACTATTATATCCGCTGGTTTAAAAGAGGTGGACTTGGATCTTTTATCAAGTATCACATCGTCCTTGTTCACCATGGAGCGCATCATGATGAGTTCCTCGATCGCTAGGGCTTGGATAGTGCCTCGAGTGCTAGTGCAGCTGTCTTGTTTTCGGTAGCGGAGTGCTATGTTCGGATCACTAGCGAGAGTGATGATTCCGTTAGGTCCGGGCATTTTAAGCTTCATGTACCCATAATGGGGTATAGCTTGAAAAATTGTGAATGCCTCTCGTCTGATAAAGCATGATATCCGCTGTTGAGCAGGGCCACTTGAAATGTGACCTCCTCGGACCTGTAATTGTCCGTGAGCCGAACACTACGTCGGCGTGATTTTTCCCTGTGCAGCATGCTTCCGGCTGAGGATTATTCCTCTAAAGGTTGTGCTGCTTCGCTCAATGCGGTTCCAGTCTATTTCCATTTTTGGAGGGTTTCCTCATAGATGAGGTTTAGTCGCTGCCGCCATCCATGAGTACCTTAGTAAAGGCGAAAGCCGTCCACTATCGGTGAGGACCAATGCGGCTGGTGCCGGGCAGTTCGAATTTAGGTTCGTCACCGGCATTAAAGGTAATAGCCGTGTCCTCCATGGATTTATTGTTGCTACTTAGTAGACTTGACAAGGTTGCGGAGTGTTCGTTTTCGCATGTTATTTGATGCGAAAGTCTCGAAGACTATTAACACCGTCTTTGGTGTTCTTTGGGCTGGGATTCGAAGCTAGAAGCTCTTCGCCACTTTTGGCCACTGCCGTAGTATCCAACATGCTCGAAGGCTATGAGTTGGAGTGGCGCCCTCGTGCTATGAATTTTTGCGAGGTCCGTTTAGCCAACCCTCCAAAGACGGTTCCATACCCTTTAGGGGTTTTGGTTTTTGGTATTTAACCCGGTGCTTGATAATGATGCACCCTTACATTTCGGACTAGGGATGTATTCGGGGCGGATTACTTTCGGTTTTCAGGCGCTCTCCATCGCATAAGACTTTTGTACTATGGTCGCCAAGTCGACCAAAGCGTGTAATTCATGACGATTTATGGCGTTTAGGATTCCCTTGTCCGTGCAATTATTGCGTAAGATTGGGATTGCGTCCTCCTCTCGGCAGTCCTTTATCCTGTTCATAACCGGGAGGAATCGCCCGATAATGATGTCTTTGTTTGGCGGGCTCTTGCGAATTCGAGAGAGATCACTAATGTTTGGGTGGGCGGGTGGCACTAAATCCGGAACCCGTCCAATTTAGGACTCAAGGGCCGAGAAGTTTCGAACTTCGGAAGTTTGGATTTTTGAGTGCTATCAATGAGTCGACCCGCGCTGACTTTAAGTTCGTGGCTTGATCGACATCCGTCCCTCCGGGAATTCGGCATGGAGGGATCGGGAATCGGACGTAGCTAGTCCTTAAGATAGAAGAAGAATTGCCGCATTGCTCCTCTATCACAGCAACATGATGGGTAGCACAGGGAGAGTTGATCTCTCTCAGATCGGTTTTAGGCCCGATCCGGTCGTAGTCTGTGGCGACTCCCAGGGCGGCGATTCGATCCAAGAGCTCGTTTACGGAGGAGAGCTCGATCGGATCTAATTGTTCGGCAAGTTCCGAATTGACATGAAGATTGGTTTCGACGACTCGAGAGGTCATCTTCGGCGCGGTGGCCGGACTGGCGGTCATAAGAAAACCACCTAGCCGAAGAATCTGGCCAGCGGCCAAGGCTCCTTTGGCGATAGTATAAATCTTTAAAGGCGAGATGAGGATCCTACCTGATGGCGGCGACACGGAGGAACTCTCAATGAAAGCAACAATGTCGGTGTCAAAACCGCGGATCTCGAGTAGGGGTCCCGAACTGTGCGTCTAGGCGGATGGTAACGAGGAGACAAGGGACACGATGTTTTTACCAGGTTCGGGCCCTCTTGATGGAGGTAATACCCTACTCACTGCTTGATTAATATTGATGATAAGGGTAGTACAAGAGTAGATCTACCACGAGATCAAGGAGGCTAAACCCTAGAGGCTAGCCTATGGTATGATTGTTGTTAGATCCTACGGACTAAAACCCTCCGGTTTATATAGACACCGGATAGGTTAGGGTTACACAGTCGGTCACAATGGTAGGAGATCTACATATCCGTATCGCCAAGCTTGCCTTCCACGCCAAGGAAAGTCCCTTCCGGACACGGGACGAAGTCTTCAATCTTGTATCTTCATAGTCTTGGAGTCCGGCCGTGATGATAGTCCGGCTATCCGGACACCCCCTAGTCCAGGACTCCCTCAGCCTCGCAGGCCCTACGGAGGTCTGATACAGTGCCCACTGCTCATTCAGGAAGCCAGGATCATCTGACACCTATGAGCACCTTCGAGAAACTGAGACGGCATGAAACGGTAAGGCCGCGCTTGGGAGCTCTAGTTTATTTCAAACTTGTATTAACATACAAGTGTAATTTACTCGTCATCGGAAGGCCCGAGGTCTGTAAGTAAAACCGGCGAGTTATGCGTGTAATTTGAGAGACCAGTGTATATTTTACGAGCATTGCTATATGGGCGACATTACCGGACGATACATGCACGACGGCGTGCGTATCATGCCATCCATGGGCAAGGCTGAAACAGCAGCTAACGGCTGGATTAGCAATCGTCCGAGTGTCGTTCGGTGTTTTTTATCGTGTGTGAAGTACTTCGATATTTTACTAGTCGAAATCGACCAACCAAGCGCCTTCGCCCGAGACCATCTGCTTTAATTTACAAGCGTCAGTTTTACAAGCGGTTTTGATTGGAAAACGACGATCCAATCACGGCCTAATATCATGAGTTGGTCGGAAGATCATATGGTTTCACGTCTAACCTACCTGACATGTCGTATAGGCTATGAATGAAACATCAGACGATGAACTTCTTATGCACGGAAACAACAGAAGAGGATGATCTTCTTAACAAGCAAATCACTGGCATTAGATCGACATGCAAAACAATACGAAGCATTATTCTCAGGAGGCACGGTGAACAGCTCGTGATGCCGCATGCCACAACATTCCAAACTCAACTTTGCAATCAAACACAAGGCCTGGCATAACATAGACAATATTCAGAACAAACTCTTAACACAGGAATATCTCAGCAGAGTAACTATTTACTTCTAATTGAACACAGGAATAGGAAAAAACACTCGACGCTGCTCACAGCAAGGGCGGCCCACTCAAAAATATCAAATGCATGTCTTCTGGCTAACATCAATGAGCAAATTTTGACAAGGTTTTCCAATTCCAATATATTAAACTAACGTCTTATTGCTAACATCAATGAGCAAATTTTGACAAGGTTTTCCAATTCCAATATATTAAACTAATGTCTTCTTGCTAACATCAATGATTAAACTTTGACAAGCTCCTCCCCTTCAAAATATGTAATGCCTATGATCGTGTCTGTCTTAGCTTCTTGTACTTGTTTGGGCACTTTTTGCCTAGGGCACTCCACGTGTTGTTAAATTGCCAATGGTCTCTGCCGGACTAGTCATGTCACCGGTGTCTAATAATACTACGTAAAGCTTCTCGGCCATTCATACAGAATGTACCGCATCCGATGACTGCTTCTTTCTACAAAGTGGAGCGACCAAGCTGGACCCGATAGCAGCAGTTTGCCTTGGACACATTGGCTCCTTTTGTGCAGTTCAACTAAAATCAAAGTCGGAATAAAACCGAGCTTTAATTTTGATATCCCTGTAAGCAAGAATAGGTATAAACAATTACTGAGAAATAACGGTTGATGACTTGTCTTAATGGGAAACAAAGCAGGAGAGGAGCAATTCTCCATCAGTGTGATTCATTCATATTGGTGAGACATTATCTTAACAATGCCTTGGTTCAACATGTATAAAGAACGACAAAGCGGAAAAGTACCATTCCTAAAACAATGCACTGAAATCAAGCAAAGTGTTTCGTGGCGAAAGCAAAATGTCGCAACAGCAACAAGTTGAATAGATATCATGTGGTAGAGACCAAGATTTGAAACAACTCGACAGGAACACTGGAAACAAATCTCGATCTCCTTTTGTGCAGTTCCACCAAAATTAAGCAAAGTCATCGGTGTGACATTCAAGTTGAACTGCACAAAACACTCTTAAAACATAAGTGTTTGAGTAGCGAAGTAAAATGTCGCAATAGCAACAAGTTGAATCGATACCCCTGTTTTAACAGAGGCAAAAAGGAAACAATTACTTGCCGATAAAGGAGGATGAAACAAAGCGGTGACAAAAGAAGCATCTAACTTATCTTGGATGGAAAACAAAGTAGGCTAGTAGCATTTCTAAAAGCGGTAGCATTGATTCATATTAATGAGAGACACTCTCTTGAAACAACATTGGTTAAAAAATGTAATTTACTTTTAACGATGGCATTGCTTCAATTTTCCAATGACATTCTTATATTAACAATAGCAAAATAGCTGTATGGGACATGCTAGCACCATGTAAATCCCTGCGTATAACTGGGTGATGCAGAGTATGTAGCCAAGCAGCATTTCTGTGTTGGTCCCATATTTGTTCTCTTTGAACTTCTTTCCTATGTGAGGGCAGCAAATCTAGTCCTGCACAAACTACCCGACCCCCCAGTTTCTTTCCCTTTTCAACAAAGAGATCGGTTCCTTACAGATGTGTGTACTGGTTACCCCCTTTTTCCCTTTTCGACCAACAAAGCGGCTGGATAGCCAGTATATACTACTTTTCCTCCCTCCTTTCCTCATTGAACCACGTCCTAGATTCATGCTCCACCCCACCGCACCTTTCTTTCCTCTTTGAACCAAGACCTAGATTCGACTACAGATCAAAAAAGATCCACATGCAACTAGAGCAACGATGGTTTCAAAGAAACTTATACCTTAGGGTCGTCGGGATGTGGGAAGGCGTGCGGCAGGAGGCCGGATCTGCCCACACTACGTGCGGCAGCGAGGAAGAAGGGGTCGGTGGCCCTCACGCACAGGCGCTGGGTGAAAGAGACAGCGCAGCCGGCAGTGGATTGCCTCCCTCCCCGAAGGCGATAGAGTTAACGCTGCACCTCCTCCCCTTCCCGGTGCAACGGGATACGGACGCCTCCTTCACCAGCTGTGAGGGGGGAGAGAGACAAGAAGCCAACGTAGCCTTGTTTAGATCTGGTGAAGAGAGGGTGAGAGACAGTGAATATAGCAAACCCTAGCAAATGAACGTTGAGCCTCCAGCGTGTAACATATATGTATTGCGGCGAGCGTATGGAGAGTCCAAACCCTAGCGAACAAGCGCTGAGGCACCCGCTTATATATATACTCCCTCTGTAAACTAATATAAGAGCGTTTAGATTACTAAAGTAGTGATCTAAACGCTCTTATATTAGTTTACGGAGGGAGTGCTAATGTAGTACGGACTGAGCTCTGGTGCCTTCACTTCATCTGCTTTTGGCTGTATGACAAGTGAGCCAGCCACATTTTGGGCCCACCTGTCATAAACCCAAAGGCAGGTGCACTAAGTCAATGAAGCTGCGTCCATATAGTACTCTCGTGTGTATACGACTAATATATAGTGGAGTGGTTTTCTTGTTCTCTCCATAACAATCGTTTTAAATTGTGTAAGTACGAAACGAAACTCTTTATTTAATGTACAGAGGGAGTACTACATCCAATGAACTAACGATCCACGCCCACGCGTCCTGGTCGCACTTCCTGTCCTTCACGTGTGGTACACTACCCTCCCTTAAGTGAACAACCACACATGCGCCAAATTATCGGCAACGTGTGGGAGTGTGTACAAATAAAGAATTTTAATTTCAATTATCAGAAAGGTTTGAGAGGATTACAAAGTTTGACTTCAGTCAAATCTAATATGCAGAGTAAATAAAAATGGAGGGCTACTACGTCCATCCGGGTTTTTAGTCCACACCATTTTTTAAATCAAAGTTAATAGTTGGACAAGTAAAATTACAGGGGAGCTGGAGACAAAGTTGTGAGAAGGCTTAGAAATCAATACAAAACTTATGCTCTTAGTACCAACGTCGATCCTTCTTCGAGGAAACATTTGGTTCATAGCCAATTGTATGATAAAATTGCACCAACGTGAAAGGCATTGCGTCTCCAACGCAACCAAGGTGAACTGACGAAGGATATCATCTTTGTGCGTAACAAGCAAAGAACAGCGATGGAAGACAACTTGTTTTTCATTGAAAATCGATCAGCTTCACCAGCCGATGCAACCATGAGGCGCGACCATGAGCATCGATAGGTCATCGTGGTGATGCATCATCCATTTGGCATGAAGTTTGGGTGAGGCACCTATGAAGTTCGACAAATCCTCACTGTGGTCTGTTTCTTCTCAGTAATCAAGCTCGAGGAAGGAAGAACCACGTGGCAGAGGGCAGTGAGGCGGAACAACAATGGCCATCCAATTTTGTGCAGTTCCACTAAAATTGAGGAAGACATGCCCCGGTATGGAGACACGAATCGCTGTTTCCAAAAATATAATATAGGGTTAATGAAAAGTACACCAACAAATGTAAGCATCATAATTATATCTTGATGGGAACTAAACCAGGATACCCAAGAAAAAAGCATTTCTTCATTTAACCGGTGATAGTACTACCACCATATGGACAATGACCGCACAACCACCATGTACTTTTTGTCGAAACAACATGTATACCTCCACCGAGTATAATAGTACTAGTAGGTGATGTTGGACCAGCCGACGAACCCTAGCTACTATGCATGGGGAGCTGGGGAGTAGTCGCATAGAAGAAAACCATACGCGGTGACACAGGGAGCTGGACCAGTACAAGAAGTTATACCTCAGGTGGGCGAGATGTCGTTTAGGCGGGCGGGCGGGATCTGCCCACACGACGGCAGCGAACAAGGGCGCGGAGGATATTCGTCAACGCCAGCGCCAGCTCCGAGAGGACGCTGTGCATCGGCTCCCCCCGTCGCCGACGGCGACAACGTCAACGCTGCACCTCCTCACCTCCCGCAGTGGACGGGATTCGGGCGGATCTGTGATCACCGGTGAGGAGAGAGATAGACTGGACACTGTCATCTTGTTTTGATATGGAGAGGGTGAGAGAGTGAGACGCGAGAAACTCTATCAAATAAGAGGCTATAATGGAGTAAAAAAATCTCTCCATAGCAGTGGTTTTAAATAGAATACGCGTGTTCCCGGAAAAAAGAAACGAAACTGGCGGACAATTTTTTAAGGGTCTGTCTAGGACACATCTAGATGTGACTTAGTTATGTCACATCTAAGTTCATGTCCACTCTGTTTGTGGTCTATTTTTTTGTCCTAGTTTAGTTTGTTTCTTGTTGCTACATTATATACTTGTGGGAGCTTAGATGTGATATCCTTAAATAACATCTAGATGTGAATTGGACAAACTGATTTTCTAACGTACCAAGAAAGAAAACTTCGATCAAAAACACGCCCCGCTTCCGGTCGCGAGAGTCGTCAGCACACACACATAGACATAGACATGCATATCCGTGTTTACGTAAAATTCCATTTCCATCTCCATCTCCAATCATATTTGTCCAACTGGCACATTATTTACGTTGTTAATTATATATGCAGCAATATTAACGTACATCATCTCTTGTTTGCGCACGTCCGGACCGCTGCCACGGTCGGTCCTGACCAACCCGAACCCTCTTCATCACCCGCGCGTGCTTCCCGCCCCAAACGGTCAGTGCCGCATTCATGTCCGGCCAGAGCGGACGCGACCTCTCACTGGCGCCGGCATTGAAGCGGCACGCCGGCCGAGAGAGCGTCGCTAGCGCCGCTTCCGGGTGCACGCGGCTGCTCCGCGTTCAAAGGTCGCAATAGCCGGCTACAACATGCATGTAAAAAGTTTTTGGGAGTCCGTGCTACAGCTAGCTGTCCTCCCCCAACTTGTCAATCTCTTCCAGTAGTGCTAGTAGTACTCCATGGAGCGATCCATCGACAAGCAGGCGGGAAAGTTCTCGTATACTCGGTTTGCGGTGAGTGGCATGCCGAGCGACCGTGTGGGGTCGAGCCGTGGAGGAGGGTGAGACACGAACACGACAGACGTGATTTACTGTGTGATTTGACTGCTCCTTAGTGGCCCCTACACGTACTCCCCCTAAGTGTATGCAACAGTCACACGTACACATGGACGCAAAAATGCGCGCGACGCCCTAATGCATGCATGTCCGAGCACACGACGGAACACACACGGTCACGCTAAGTGCTCAACCTACATGTGCATGCACACACATACTCAGTCAGGGTGAGCTAGTGACCGTATAAACACCGGAAAATATATATATTGAGCGCAATGAGCGTATTATGAAGTCCACTGACTGTATTTTTACAAATATACAGTGACAGACAGTGTATTTATCTCGTTTGAAATTAATCTATATTAACCGGAGAGGAGGTAGTATGGACTAGCATTACTTGTGCGCGATGGCTCGCATGACAAGGAGAAACTTTTGGCTAATGCAAGCTCTCCCTCGCTCAGGCGGTGGACGTGCAACAGTTAATTTGGTGTCAGATTGCCAGAAGCATACACTATACTACTAGTGCTACTATTGTTCGACTTCCCGAATAGGCGAACAGCCAAGCGCAAAGTTTACTACTCCCTCTCTCTCAATTTACAAGGCGTGCGCGTATCCCTAGATCATCAATTTGACCAACCTAATACAAGTCATATATTACAAAAAATATACCAATATAATCTTCAGATGTTCTATTTTCAAAAGGTATAACTTTTGTGTTATATAGTTTATATTAGGGTGATAAAATTGGCAACCTAGGTATACGCGTAGGACTTGTAAACTGAAACGGAGGGAGTAATATAGTCTATAAAGGTACGTACTATACTAGTGCTAGGAACCGGATGGAGGAGCGTCTGCACTCTTATTATAATTTTAAAATGTGATAAAGCAATCTTCAACACATTTGGTTCTCTTCGAGGGTTCTCGCATGTGATAATGGAAGTTGATTGCATGGAACACTCGCCACAATTCTCGCTTAATTCTGGCTCATATCATGTTACAAATAGTAGCGCTCGGTAATATTTCCTCTTTTTTTGTTATTCAGCATGTAAACAGGTCAGCAAACCTTGCGGCGCATCTTCGTGCGAACCGTGCTTGCCGCACTTTGAATGTGGCCGAGAGCTGGCTTGATGAAACACCTCGCTTCCTACTTCTTTTTTGCGTGGTACCTCGCTTCCTAGTGACCAGTGTCTTGGCTGATCGTCCTAAGAATGCTTATATATGAATAAAGCTCTCTCATTTACCCGCAAAAAGCAGAGAGCCATATTAACCGACAAGGAGGGAGTATCGACTAGCACTACTTTTCGGTGTGTCCCGTCAACTTCATGAGCGAGGAGAAGCTTGCAGGACAAGGTGAAGCTTCGCACGCCTTGGACTAATGCAACCTACCCTCGGTGGACATGCATCAGTCCATTCGGTGTCAGATTGTCAGAGGCATACACTGTAGTACCCAACATGCGGAGTACCATCATTGTTCGACTTCACGAAGAGGCGAAGAGCCAAGCGCAGTAGTACGAGTAGTACTACTACTAGAACCGCATGGTGGAGCGTTTGTACTCTTATGTCTTTTTATCTCTGATAAAGTACACGTTTATTCTGGAGAAGGGCGGAAAACAGCAGCCCAACATGGCAACATGTAATGAATGATATCGATCAACCAACCATGCTCGAATATATCTTGGCCTCCATGTGAACCCGTCTGTGTGTTCTCGCTCCTCGTCTCTCTCAAGGAACGGCGGGTTGGCTCTTTGCCGTCAATTGAGATCAGTTTGCTCACACTCATGTCCCACATGTCAGTGATATGCCAAGAGGAGGTGCGTGTGTTCTCGCTCCTCGTCTCTCTCAAGGAACGGCGGGTTGGCTCTTTGCCGTCAATTAATATCAGTTTGCTCACACTCCTGTCCCACATGTCAGTGATATGCCAAGAGGAGGTGCGTTGACCGACTGGCCATACGCTTACTTGGTTTTGAACCTTCATACTACTCCTCCCTCCGTCACAGTTTACAGGGCGCGCTTTATTATGATGCATTTCTCTCAATGCATTTCCACCACCAGAGAGACTTTAGACGCGTTTGGTTTAATGCTCAATTAATTAGGGTGTGGTAACCGCAATCAAGTCCACAATTTTCTCTCCATGTAACTACGGAATGGAGTAAGTGCATACATGTGTGTACCCGGGGTGGAAGCACTGCATGCATGTGTGTATGCATTATTCCCTCTACTAGTAATAGACGCCGTGCTATAACTACCAATGCTATTTTTCAGGCCGATCGCTAGTCGCCTTGGTCCCACAGATCTTTTTTTTTCTTTTTTCTGAAGCGCGCTGTATAAACAGTGACGGATGGAGTAGTATGAGCGGATTCAAAGAAGAGCGTATTGATGGTTGCTTCTTGAGCAACTTACGATTAGGAAAAGGTGGGGCTTACGATTTGACTGCTCATTACTCACTATTAATGCGGTATAGCGACCGGGCTGAGTCTCCCATGCGGTTGTGCACTACCCCCTCGGTTCTTAAATATACTCCGGAGTATATTTGTCTTCCTAGAGATTTCAACGAGTGACTACTCAAATATTTGTCTTTTTAGAGATTTCAAATGGACTGGCACATACGGATGTATATACATATTTTAGAGTGTAGATTCTCTCATTTTGCTCCGTATGTAGTCACTTGTTGAAATCTCTAGAAATACGAATAGAATATTTAGGAACAGAGGGAGTACACATACGAAGCAAAATGAGTGAATCTACACTCTAAAATATGCCCGTTTGAAATTTGTAAAAAGACAAATATTTAGGAACGAAGGAGTATAATTTTGTGCATGGGACATGGACCCGGATGATGAAGAGGCTTCTGGAAATGCTATCAAGCTTCCATCATTTGTTTACCTAACTGACGTACTATACAAATAATTTTCCAGCGAGACATGAAATTGTACAATGGTGTGAGCTTTCAGCTTCTGTTTCGCGTGTCTTGCCATCGATGCTCTTTCGGAAACAATAAAAAACTAACTTCCTTGCTAATGCATGTCAATTATTAGCAGATCAGAGCTAATAATTACATCACAACTGAAGACAGAGTTGTGAGAAGGTGTTAAATTAAAATTGATCTGTGCTTTCATTGGCAGCAACGTCCCCCCAGCTCTGTCTAAATCAACAAGGCATGTTGGGAAAAAAGTAGCTGTCTGGAGCATGCAACATTCCGATCATTTTGTGCAGTTCCACTAAAATAGAGCTGAGCGTCCCTGTTCCAAAGATATTAAGTGTGATTACGATAATAGAGGACTGTTGATGAAACAATAAACACATAAATAGAAGCCGGTCACCTTTGTAGTCTCTTTTAAGACTAACTAGTTGGAGAAGATTAGGCTCGGAGTTGGATGAGGAGGATAGAGCAAAACCAATCTCCCTTTGTGCGATCGCCTTTGAAATGTAGAGACGCGTTACCCATGTGACATTTTAGTACAACTGCACAAAACACTCTTAAGAAAAAAGTGATTTGTGCAGTTCACCAAAAGGTCGCAATAGCAACAAGGTGAAATGGATAGCCCTGTTTGCAAAAAAAGAGGTAGAAAGGAAACAATTACTGGCCAATAACAGTTGATGACACATGCGACGACAAAAAAGAAGCATATTCCTTGCCCTAAGGGAAGATAAAAACACGGTTGTGTTTAGGACGAGAATGCAATATGGAAAGTACGCTGGACGAGCTACGTTTGGGGCAAAGAACTATGGAAGATCCACATGCAGCGACGTGGGAAGACGGGCAGTGAAGCAAGGCCGGAGGGGATACTTGCAGATCTTCGGGATGTAACTAGGTGAGCAGCGGCGGGCGGAATCTGCGAGCAGGTGGCGTAGGCCCTGCCGCGCCGGAGCTTGGTCAGAGAGAACGCCGTGTACCGCAGATCGGGACGTGCTGCCTCGGCGCCGTCGAACGGAGAAACGATGCACTTCCTCCCTTTCCCCCGGTGGACGGGATGCGGCCGGATCAGTGACCAACGGTGAGAGAGAGAGAGAGAGAGAGAGAGAGAGGCCACCGCACTCCCTTTCCCCCGGCGGACGAGATGCGGCCGGATCAGTGACCAACAGCGAGAGAGAGAGAGGCCACCGCAGCCTTGTGTGAGATACTAAGAAGCGACAAACCCGAGCACGCAAGGCTCCATTGTATATAGTGAGCGGACTACCTTTTTCTCCATAAAAATCGTTTTATATTCTGTGTACGTGCCATTGAGCACTATAACTTTATTTAAAAATAACGCAGCAATGCGTCAAGTCGAACTTTGTTTCGATGCGGGCATGGTACACGACCTCCCTAGGTAAACAACCGCTCTGACGTTCAAATTAGCACGTGGGCTGCCATTTCAGAAAGAAATGAGCTCCACCGTGTACCAGCTGGTGTGGCTGGGCACGGCGTGAGTACGTGCACGGTGCACCTATTCTCTTCTTGTATCGTACACCACCTACGTGGGGTTGTGTGAGAGAGATACAAACCTAGAGAGATATAGTGTGCGGGTCCTTGAGAGTTTTCTCGGGGGCGGCTTCACTCAAAAAATGTAACAGATGCAATGTGTGTGAAATAGAGTCCTGGATATAACATATATATAGAGGGTGCGATCCACGAGAAGAGAGTGGAGGTATCACCGGCTTGAGGTGTCCATAGACTCGAAAAGAGGGATGATGTGTGTGTGTGTGTGCTGCCTTGTGTCGATAAAGAGTGCCATCGAATTTGTGTGTGCCCATGTCAAAGATATAGAGTGGCTGGCCTACTGGAACGTGAGATGGGACATGTGCAGTTTGTCTGTGTGGCATGGATACCTACCTGCAACGCTCGACTATCGGTGTGTGGTGGGGGAAGAGGAGGCCCAATTAACTATAGAGGTACAATGGCTGGTATATGTGTGGAGGAGGAGAGAGGCCTACCTCATGTATTAAGGAGATCGATCTGCCTCATGTATTAAGGGAGATCGATCGGCATCCATGCATATGTGCATGAGAGGAATAAGGTTGGGAGAGAGACAGAGCTAGAGTGTTGGAGGGGGTGGTAGTGGAGTTGCTTCTAACAAATGGTGGGATAGGCTTGCTAGACAAACGGAGGGCACGCCCGCAATATCAGTAAGAGAGGAGATGGCTGCTTGTTGTCTGTGCACGTGCGTGTGAGAGACGGGTCAGAAGGCATGCACAAATGATGAGGGGGGCGATGTGGCTGTGGTAAGCAGACATAACTACATAGGAAGATCAATCGCCCTTTGTTAGAGAAAGGAGAGACATAACTTGTGAGGTACGTCGATCGATGGGGGGGTAGTTAAAGTCGATCCAGGTATATGTTGGGAGATCGATCGGTATACATGCATGTGTGTGTTAGAAGAAAACGAGGCACAAGGAGAAGGATAGAGATAGAGGGATGCATGTAGGAGGTGGTACGAGAGGCATACTATATCGAGCGGGGAGGAGTGTGCGAGTACGAGAACGATGAAAAGAGTGGTGGGAATGAGGCATGGACGGTGACAAGAGAAGAGGGGAAGCTTGTGTTTGTGCTAGGCACACCTCGCTAGAGAGGCATATCGATCAATGTGTGCCGTAAAGAAGGAGCTGGAGGGGCCTACACACACCATGGGTGAACGACCTAAAGTGAAAAGACGAATTTGCGCGATGGAGCTAGAGAATGCTGAGGGAGGGTGAGAGGGATGCGGGCGTGTGCATGCACAAGAGAAAGTTAGCGCTAGCTACAAAGATAAGAGGGTTGTGTGGGTGTAAAAGACGAATAGAGATCATATATACTTCATTATAAAAAGCGAATTCGGATATTTGAAGAATTTATCATAGTGTTTTAAACCGACGTATGTGTGAATATATATAACTGTGATACACATGGTGTGTTTATGAACATGTTATACTACATTTAATATATTTTATCTCTACTCTTATAAAAAACGGAGTTGTTGATGATGTGTGCCTGCCATCCTGCATTATAGGTCGTCCGATTTATATCTCATGGATAGCAAGGAAACTATGATGGTTGAAGTTGGCAACAATCATGATTGTAGATTCTTATTGAAATAGAGAAACGAATTCAAATTTAGTTCGAATTGCAGCGGTAGTATAGACATTTGTAATGCACTAAAATGTTGGTATGAGTAGGTTACATGCATTATACAGCAAAGCAAAAAAAATCGGACATAACATGGATTCATACTCCCTCCTTCCATCTATATAGGGCGTAATGAGATTTTTAAGACCGCCTTTGACTATTGACAAGATTAATAGTACATGACATGCACAATGTGAAAATTATATCATTGAAAGAACCTTTCACAGACGAAGTTAACGGTGTGCTTTGTGTAAGTTGCATGTCATATATCATTGCTCTAATATTTGGTCAAAGTTAGCATCGAAAACGCATTAGGCCCTATATAGATGGAAGGAGGGAGTAGCTTTGAATAGCATTTGTATAGTAAAACGGGGCAAGACTCTCTCTTTGTGTGGTGTGAATAGTTTTATTTTTTTATTTTCTTTTTGGTTGAGGGAAGTGCGAATTGATTTGGTACGTACAAGTACAATATTACTATGCATTCAAAAAAAGTACAATATTACTACACGTTAGGCTTGTCCCTAAAATTCAACCCGCGTCTTGTTATATCCTGAAAATTCAGATATCGTGCTCCCAAAACTGGCCTTCACAACCCGCGCCTTGCTATCCCGAAATTACAACGCGCGCGAAAACTCCCTCCAGCTGCCAAATCCCGACACGTGAAATCCCCCTTCTAACCCTGAGCCGAAAGGGCCGCTAGTTCAAATTGGTGGGGGGTACTTTTGTAACACACCCTACATTTTGGACAAGCGCGTCCCTAAGTCATGCTTCACCCCCTCCCATCGCCCCCTTTTCGCCATTCGAAATCCCAGGCCGCCATAACCTCTCTGCTCCAGCCGCGAAACCCCACCCTCCTCCGTCCGCCACGTCATCACTGCCCAGCCGGAGCCTCTTCCCCGACGACGTCGTCCACCGCAACAGCTCGACGTCCCTCGTCCACCTCCCCGGATGAGGATCCATCGACCATCTCGACGTCCCGCCGGTTCAGCCGCCCCGTCCTCCACCTCCAAGGAGCTGCTCCGACGATCGCCTCGTCTATCGCGGCTGCTCCATCCCCAAAGCGCTGCCTTAACCTGCTCCACCGGAACCGCGGCATCCTCACCGACTCCTCGGACGAAGCCGAGGCCTACTCGGCGCCACCAAAGAGGTTGTACACTCATCGCATCGCACCTTCTCCGTAACTCGACCTCCTGGCGCCGACGGTGCTCCATCCCGCACCGCCATGGAGCGGCTACCTTGAAGCCCGCGCCACAGGCGACATCTCCACGGTGGATCTCCCCCAGTGTGAGGCCCCTTCAGCGGCGGCGTCCATACCAGCCGGATCTGCTGCTGCTGCTCCGGTTCTCGCTCGATCGCTCGCCCAGCTGTTGTTGCTGCTCTCCCCTCGCTTCGTGCTCTTTGCTCTGCTCCGATTAAGCCACACTTGATCGATCAATCGACTTTTGGGTCACCGATTTTCAGGGGTTGGGGGGCTCGCCGGAGTTAAGGAAGAACCACCCGCAATGGGACGGGGCTCACGGAGAGGTACCCCACTATCTATCTTAGGGTTCGTGGTGGGGCGGGGGCCTAGAGGGCTGGCAGGCGTGATGGCGAAGTTGTTTCGGCAGCGAGGCGGCGCTGGGGCAACGGTTCGGCCGGTGGTGGCGAAGCGGCTCGAGGTGTGCAGTTGAAGATGAACCACCGGGCTGCTCCAATGACGTAACGATTCATCACAACAGCGATGCCACAGGCGCCGTCTCTGATTCCTCAAATCTTCCTCCACACCTCCGACAGCCACCTCTGCCTCAAGCTGCCCAATGACCAACCCAATGATGCTTTGAGATCGACATGGCTACGGCAAAGAGGTTGTACACTTGTTGCGTCGATTATTACTATACATTCACGCCGATCCATTAGGGCTATTTTGGTTCAACGGAAAAAGCGCCGATCATTGGTTGTTACCATCACTCTAAATTTCTGCATGCTCTCCTTACATAATCTCACCATATTTTTCCGTATGCATGTCGATATTGTACACAAATCATCTTGAACATGTAGAGAAAAAGAGAAGAGTTTTGCGCGGCAATACAATGTCATGCAGACATCGCTCCATGGTGGGTTCAATGGCAAACCCTCCCCATCCCTCTCCAGATTGTAATCCAGAGGAAGATATTTGTTCTGAGGCATATTCACACGCCGCTGACCACTCCTATTTACCCCCCAAGGTGTTTGCTCTACCTTGGCATGATGATGTTAGTCATATCATGCATATTTTGCCTTGCAGTGCCTACTTTTGACATCATATATGTCATCTGCTTAGTTTAGACATGTTACGTAATGCCACCTGTTTAGTTTCTATATCATATATGGGAATTATGCAGTCTCATGTCTTTTAGCCATCCATAATATATGTGAAATGTGCAATGTCATCCTGTTTAACCAGGCATCATATATTTGAATGATATCTTGCCCATCCTTTTCTTCATTACATTTCCATTTGTCGACAATGTTTGTACATTAAACTACTCTTCCTGTGAATCAGCCATTTGGGTGGGAGATGGGAAAATCTGGAGTGAAAACAAGGCCTTGAGCGAGCATTGCTACACAGCCAGCAGATCTCTTGTTGGGTCCCGATAGCTCCTCGTAGATGGATTCGGAGATGATGACCAGTCCTATTCCCCCACTGAGGTGTATGCTCTAACTTGGCACGGTTATACTGCTCATATCATGCATACGGTGTCTTGAATTTCATAGTTTAGACATCATATACACAATATTCAACACCATGTTCTTAGTTCAAACATCATATCGAATGCCCTTTGTTTAGCATATAAATCACATATGTGAATTAAATGATGTGATCCTGATTACTTAGATAACATGTAGGTGAATTATGGCATGCGATCCTATTTAGTAATTCATCATATCTTTGAATTATGTTATGCTATGCTATCCAGTTTAGATAGACATCATATATGTGAAATTATGTCATGTTATCTGTTTTAGTTAAACAATATACATGTCAACTATTTCATGCCCTCTTTTTTCCACACTATCTATTGCATCTGTCTCTCATACAATGTCTGTACATTCAACTATGTTTCCTGTTTATCAGCCATTTGAATTGGAGCGGGTGATGCCAGTATCTAGCGGAATAAAAACATGGTCTTCAAATAAAACAGTGCTACCTCTTGGTGGAGATAGCACCCCGGTTGTACATGCACAAGAACCAGCCCTACCACACATAACCCAAACTCTCGCAGATTGTACCCCTACTGCGATGGACAGAGAACCAGCTTCACCCAATCTAACCCCAAACCCCAGCCGATAGTAACCCAGTTCCTGTTGACACAGCACCATCTCCACCACAGAGCTCCCAAACAACAGCAGTTAGTAAGGCAGCTCCAGTGCCCAAAGGGCCAGTACTATCACGGCGAACCCCAACTCCACCAGTTAGTACGCCTATTCCTATGGAGGAAGCACAACCAGCCAGTCGTAGTTTAGCATCTATCGCATTTGATGTTGTTAAATCGTATGTGCGTATCTTCCCATCTTGGAAATATTATACTGAAGATGAAGGAAAATGCCAGTTGCATGTGTTTGTCCAGGAGTTATGTGTAAGTAATGTTATTCATGGCAATTACTTTGCTTCGTCCCATACATCCTACCTCCATGATGATTATAATACAGCAAATTTTCCCATTTTTATCTATAGAGAAGGACCGATTTGGAAACTCGGGATGAGGTAACCTGCGCTAATACCTATGCTATCTTCAAGAATGCTTGGTGGCAGTATCGGAATTACCTGAAGAAAACATACTTCACCGGCAAAGAAACTCATCAAATTCCCTTACGTTCTCCTGAGACACATTTACTGGACGATGACTGGGAACGCCTTGTTCTGTACTGGTCCCGAAACAAGAATGTGGTAAGGTCTATGAGCTCATTTTTTATTTTTAAGTATTTTATTCTTGCGTCTTACTGTACTCTGTTCATGTAGAACAAGTGCCTAAACCTGAAGAACAATTGTTCTAATTTAAGATTCCATTGCTATCATAGTTCAAAAAAGCGTTAGGCGTTAATTGTGTGTTTTGCCACCGCCTTGCGCTTTACTGACCAAAGCGCATGCTTATGCGCAGTTATGCACAGATTATGCGTAGTTATGCGCAATGCGTTTTGCCAACTCCTAGAGCCTAGGCGCGCTTAAGCGCTCGCTTAGGCGTTCCTTTTTTAACTATGATTGCTTTGCTCTTGTATCACTGTATTTACTGATACGAACTTATTTTTAAATTGAAGGATCCAACTGAAACTCCAATGGCACAGCATGTATGTTCACGCATGTTTCTTTAACAGGTTTGCTCTTATCAATAGCTCTGTTGATTTCAATTTCAATTGTGTATACAGTTGACTTTCATATCATGCACATTACTAGCATCACAACAGAGCCAATAGTGTTGTTGTACATGTAGACCTGTGGTACCCATCTGAAATCTTGTTGTGTCGTGTAGTTTCCCACGCTTTGTATTCTTTCACTGCTGCTTTGTCTTGAACTGATATGATTTGAACCGTGTCTTTATTTTGATTTGGCAAGACAATGCAGTGACCATAGGACATAGATATATGTTTATTTGATGCTTTTATTATGTACTAGTACTTGGCAATAGAAGACTTGGTAGTTTAATCATGTCCACCTTACTAATGAACTGGTTCACCGAAATGAGTTTCATATACTATTACATGCTAAACTTGTTATGTGTCTGCTTGTTTCTTCTTTTAGAATGCTGACAGAATATTGGGGAAGAGTGCCTTATTAAGCAATGGTAAAGGAAGTAATGCAGATAAGGTTCAGGATAGTGACACATCCTTGTTGGTCTCCAACAAAGCTGATAAAACAGCTAAGGAAGACTATCTTGAAGACAATGTAGACAACCCCAAAGTCATGTCTTGGTTTAGTGTTCGAAAGCATCGCCACTACCGCTTGCACAAGCTATTCAAACTCACTGTCTGAATCAGTTCGGTTTCTTGAGTCTCAACTACAAGCTGAAAGACATCGATCAGCTGTGCTGCGACAAGAAGCGGAAGGACTGCCGAAGTCCCTGGAGCATTCAGATGCAAACTTTCTGGTGCAACAGCAAGCGTTGAAGGATTTTAGCGCCAAACAGGACAAAGCTAATCAGCTTGCTAAGCTTATTGCCAGCATGGTGGATACCCAGGATAACGTTTCTTGAGCTCTTCTGAAGTTGTTTCAGTTATGCTCTTGTTTCTTGCTGCGTTTATTTGCACTTTGGTGGCCAATTTTGTGACCAAGTGTATGTAATATGCTGCTTTGTTCCCTATATTTGCACTGGTGGCGAACTTTGATGCCCAGTGGATGTAATATGTGTAATAGCGGTAATAGGCTAGCCTTAATTGCTTGCTTATTTATTTCCTTATTATCTTGTTTAGTTGTTTGCTTGTAGTCAATGCAGTTCTTTTTTTTTGTTTTTCTAGGGGCCACAATAGCCTATTTTTGGTAACTAGGCCAAAATAATCATGGCGACACCTGACTGTTGTAACCATGGGCCTCCTGCAGGCCGTATGATCCATGGGCCTTCGTTCGGCCGTAGGACCATTGGCCTTCTATACGGGCCGTAGGATCCATCGGCCTTCTATACGGGCCTTAGGGATCAATGGGCCTTCTACGGGTCGTAGGGTCCATGGGCCTTCTACGGGTCGTACTATCCATGGGCCTCATACGGGTCGTAGGATCCATGGGCCTTCTACGGGGCGTATCATCATTTCGCCAATCATGGGCCGTACTATTCATGGACCATAACGGGCCGTTAATAGGCCGTATTTGATAACTCTATGAAAACAGCCCAACGGGTTTTTTTTACATGAAAACGGCCCAACGTATTAATGGTCCGCAAACGGGCCGATCAGAACGACGGGCTGAATTTGGCCCACAAAATGTAAAATGACAAGAACGGGTCAGATGTAATCGAATCGTCGCAAATGAGCCCAAGAATCAATGGGCCCTGAGAAGGCCGAATGATAACTTGGGCTGGAAACGGCCCAATGGAATAACGGGCCGTTAATGGGTATAAAGTGATACACTGTTCATTACGGGTCAGTTTCACCACGGGCCGTTAATGGGCCAAGAGTTACAAAGGTCCTCATATGGGACGAAAGAAGTCATGGGTCACACATGGGCCGGAAGTTAAAATGGGCTGAATCATATTGGACAGCCGGATGACGCCATCGGCCTAATTCGGATAGGGCGTAACGGGCCCTCGGTTAGCGGGTTGTAAATGGGCTATATGCGAGCAGTGCATTAACGGGCTTTTTCGTGGGCCGGCCCGCCACCTTTTGACCAAGTCAAATGGGCCGGCCTTTTCACTGGAATGGGCCTCTGTTGGGCCGTGCCACGTGTCGCCCGCATCATAGGCGCCTTCGGTCCAATGAGCGGATGACATCTGTCCCAACGGTGAGCCGACACGTGTTTGCTCCAGCCAATGATGATTTTACATGTGGAAAAGCCCCATTGGTCGGGGCTGTTAACGGGTTATTGGATCCAAAACCCGACCCGATAGCTTAACGGCGTTCCGTTACGGTGGATGCCACGTGTCGGTCACCCTTGACGAAAGCAGTTTTGTGACGCGTGATTTATCGTCATGGAAGTGGACACTTTGTGATAATAATTTTGGTAATGCCATGGAACACTTCTACGACAGCACAGGTATAACTATCTTGATTCTGTCATAAATTTTTCATGGATATACATGCATGACAAAAAACGCGACCTACTGTGACAAACACGTATCATCACGGAAGTGTATTTTTTTTGTAGTGCGCCGTCTCGAGGCGGAACCTGGCGAAACCAATCTAGGACTCCGGCGGAGCTGTTCTGCCGGGGAAACATCCCTCCGGGAGGGGGAAATCGTCACCATCGTCATTACTATCGATCCTCTCATCGAGAGGGGGTCAATCTTCATCAACATCTTCACTAGCACCATCTCCTCTCAAACCCTAGTTCATCTCTGGTATCCGATCTTTGTCTCAAAACCTCATATTGGTACACGTGGGTTGGTAGTAGTGTTGATTACTCCTTGTAGTTGATGCTAGTTGGTTTATTCGGTGGAAGATTATATGTTCAGATCATTTATGCATATTAATACCCCTCTGATTATGAACATGAATATGATTTGTGATTAGTTACGTTTGTTCCTGAGGACATGGGAAAAGTTTTGTTATAAGTAGTCATGTGAATTTGGTATTCATTCGATATTTTGATGAGATGTATGTTGTCTTTCCTCTAGTGGTGTTATGTGAATGTTGACTACATGATACTTCACCATTGTTTGGGCCTAGGGGAAGGCATTTGGAAGTAGTAAGTAGATGATGGGTTGCTAGAGTGACAGAAATTTAAACCCTAGTTTATGCGTTGCTTCGTAAGGGTCTGATTTGGATCCACATGTTTCATGCTATGGTTAGGTTTACCTTAATTCTTCTTTCATAGTTGTGGATGCTCGTGAGAGGGGTTAATCATAAGTGGGATGCTTGTCCAAGGAAGGGCAGTACCCAAGCACCGTTCCACCCACATATCAAATTATCAAAGTAACGAATGTGAATCATATGAGCATGATGAAAACTAGCTTGACAATAATTCCCATGTGTCCTCGGGAGCTCTTTCCTTTATATAAGAGTTTGTCCAGGCTTGTCCTTTGCTACAAAAAGGATTGGGCCACCTTGCTGCACCTTGCTTACTTTTGTTACTTGTTACCTGTTACGTATTACCTTATCATAAAACTATTTGTTACCGATAATTTCAGTGTTTGCGGAGAATACCTTACTGAAAACCGCTTGTCATTTCCTTCTGCTCCTCGTTGGGTTCGACACTCTTACTTATTGAAAGGACTACAATAGATCCCCTATACTTGTGGGTCATCAGGGTACCCGCGAGTGATGTGAAGTCAGGTTGGTCTGGAGGATACCCACAAGTTCTCCACGTGGCACGGCAGGCATTCTTAGCCCTTGCCGCAAGTCCGTGAGACGGGGCGATGAGGTCACGTGATCGTGTCTCTGCTCATTACCGCACACTACCAAGACACTAACGGGATTGGATATTTGATACGAGTAGGCCTCTAGCCTTTTTCGCACTAACCACCACGCAGGAATAAGTATGGGCACTCTTTGTCATATGTATCAACCGAAAGCTCAACGGACGTCAGCGATGGAGCGGCGCATGCCGGGTTAGACTGCGTAAGCACCTGCCTTATTTAAGGAGATAGCTAGGTCTACTCATCGGCCACCCACGCAACATGCAGGAGTGCAAAGGGTGATGGGCCCAAGACCCCTGAGCGCTTAGGATGTAGACCGGCGTGCTGGCCTCTCTGTTGAGCCTAGGTAGGACTGTGGTGTGTTGATCGGCCGAGGCCGGTCATGACCTGATGGTGTGTCCGGCCGGAGTTGATCGAGCGTGTTGGGTAAGTTTGTGCACCCCTTTAGGGAAGTATTCTATCTATTCGAATAGCCGTCTCTACGGTAACGGAAGCTCGGAGTTGTATCCCGATCGATAGAACTAGAACTTGATGTTGAGGCATGTAATGGAAATGATGGCTCCGGGATTGTTTTCTCGCGGGGAGTCGAGGGAGTGATCTCTGGCCGATGTTACAACATACTTATTAATATTATAATATGCCACTCTTATCTCTTCTGATGTTGCAAGATGCTTGGAGCTGCTTGAAGATGCTAGTCTTTGATAGGCCAGGCTTTCCCCTTCTCTTCTGGCATTCTGCAGTTCAGTCCACAGATACTACCCATTTCATTGATACCGATGCATATGTAGTATAGATCCTTGCTTGCGAGTACTTTGGATGAGTACTCACGGTTGCTTTGCTCCCCTTTTTTCCACCTCTTTACATTCTTCCCGGATGCTGCAACCAGATGGTGGAGCCCAGGAGCCATACGTCACCTTCGACGACGACTACTACTACCACGAGGGTGCTTACTAATACGTGGAGGCCGTCGACGACCAGGAGTAGTTAGGAGGCTCCCAGGCAGGAGACCTTGCCTTTTCGATCGTAGATGCTTTTGTGATAGACTTCTTAAGGCAAACTTGTTTAACTTATGTTTGTACTCAGATATTGTTGCTTCCGCTAACTCTTGTGTATTCGAGCCCTCGAGGCCCCTGGCTTGTAATATAAAGCTTGCATTATTTTAATTTGTGTCTAGAGTTGTGTTGTGATATCTCCCATGAGTTCCTGATCTTGACCGTACACATTTGCGTGTATGATTAGTGTACGATTGAATCGGGGCGCCACAAACACCCCCGCCAATTTTTCTCAGCCCAACACCAGCTCCCGTCCATCGATTTTTTTCTCAAACATTAACTACAAATACCAACTTGTTTTGTTCTGGTTTTTTAAGTCTCGCTTACCCAAATCATTAGGATCTCTCCAGTCTCAATACTTTCCTTGCAAAAGTCACAGGGAATCACAACTTTCCTCACATAACACAAATCACAAGAGAATCTTAACAAACTACAACACAAATAGGTGGATAATTGAAACTTTCCCTGCAGGCGAATCTTGACAAATTACAATACAAATCCTTTGCATCGTAACATAATCAAGACTTTCCTTTGCAACGTAACATGGTCGAAACATTCGTCTGCATCGTAACATAATCAAAGCTTTCCTTAACTTTCATTTGCATCCTAACATAATCGGAACTTTCCTGGGCGAGGGCGAGCCCTGGTTGGCTGCGATTAGAACTGGTTTTCTCGTGTTGCTCTCCTTCCTCAAAGTGCCATGGGAGGAGGTGCTACGGCTACAGCTACTGCCAAACCTTCAGAACGGCTTCAGCTATTGTCGTTCGGCCGCTTCACCTACTGTTGTTCAGCCGCCTTCACCGTATGCATAGCCATCTTCTTCAAAGATCAGCTTGTTCATAACCATGGTCCTATCAATTTCAACATATTCAAACCTTCATATGTCCTCCCTCCGATTCTTTTTAGTTTGCGTATAGGAGCTGACCCGTCATAGTCATAGTCACGGCTGAAACGAAAATGCAGGGGTATAGCGGAAAAGAATCGGCAAAAGATCACAACGCTTAGAGCATTGCAGATTTTTTGGTAAAAAAATTATACGTGGACTAAAACGGGTCGGAGGGACTGTGAACTGATGAACATGGGGGGAGGGAGGGAGGGAGGGAGAGAGTACTAATTCGACTAAAGTGCATTAGAACTTTCGGCATGATTATCTTGGTGCGGAGAACCCAATTCTGTTGGAAATATGCCCTAGGCTATTGTATTACTATATTTCTTTTCATAATTAAGAGATTATATTTCATACGATAACTGATATGATACCGGAATATGCGATAATTTCATCCTAAACTGTGTATAATTATATGCATTGGCTACACCGTGTCAAACATAATACACCTTAATGGATGGAGTAAAAGAGAATTCTCGTCTGGAGATTCCAACAAATGTGAAATTTCATATGAATGCGGTATGAGATACTGAGAAAAATTCTTATAGGATTCAGTCCTACAAATGAAACAATGAAAAATCCACATAGAAAATTTTCTAAATAATCTAATCATGCAACTGCCTATGTAAATTCTTTGAATAAATGAAGATATCCTATAATTCTGCTTTCTTTTCATGCGCAGCACCCAAATCCTTATTCTTGTAGGACCATGTCATGACTTTCCAGTCTAGCAATTTTTCTACTCCAACATTTTTAGAATCATGCGTCCCAAAGGTACCCATAACTTTTACCTGCTTCTTGAAAAAAAATAGTATCAACAAAAAAACATCAGGTCAGGCTTTTTTGTGTTGTTGTTGCTGCTGATGCTGATGCAAACAACAAAACCAGAGCAAGCATTGTAGGATGTGAAAAATCTAATTAACCATCTGGAACCCGCCCGTCACAGAGCACTCACTCATGCCGGCCAAATAAACAAGCACTCAACTTTCTCTTGTGCAAGAAAACAAGAACTTCCTTTTGTGCATGAATAGCCAACGTGCGTAAGGGCATCGCCAAAGCTGGCCGCAAATATCTCTGCCATATGTCTGTTTTTATGTCCGGATGTGATTCGCGGACATGATGTCGGAGGGAGCCATCACAAACTATTCACAAATTAATCTTTATATTTCCGGTTAGGAGGAGAGAGAAGAGGGGACAATGAATGTGCGAAGAAAGAAAAGAGAGAAGGATGTCGGACTCCGGTGTAGCTCCCCCATTGTATGACAAAATTTGCCACAAACAGTCCAGACACCATAACCCAGACGTATACCGGAGCTTTGAGGATCCCCTTCAGAGATGCCCTAAGTGGCTAACCCCACATCACATCAGATAATTTTTCGTCAAAACCCAAGTGCAGAGGACACCCAACACGTCTTACTCCTCAAACACACCTGGGCGATCCCTCTCATTTTCCTTCCCTGACCCTAGATCGCTAGGGCAAACTCTCCCCTCCGGACTTCATTGGCAGGGAGGGGAATCCTGGTGCCTTCGCTCAAGTTAGTAATTTAGGTTATGGTTTTTTAGTCCTTGCAGGGGCAGCGCTTGGGTGGATGGTGGCGTGTCTTCTTTGAGTTTGTCTCCCAAACTCCAATCTTCCTCGAGTGTCTGTGTGGATGTAGTCAATGGAGCTCCGGCATAGACTCATGTCGTCTCTTTTGGGAAGGTGGGGTTAGGGTTTCACTTCATGTGGTGAGATTTGATGCCAGTTGCTTCAGAACTCTGCAAGGGTCGCGGCTCCAGGACGTTGGTCCTTATGGGCATGTGCACGAAGACTTCACAGGTGTCATCGACAAGGTCAAGCGGCTCCAGTCGGGGAGGGGCGACAACGGCGCATGGCTAGTTCTGACGGCAGTAGTGGTTATTCAAAGGTTTCAAAATCTCAATGTAATTATTATTATGTTTGACATCTTTTGTATTTTTGATGAATTTTTATAATAGATCTGATGCTTTTCACAATTAAAAGAAACATGTGCAGAGGATGATGATGAGCAGATCGAGCGTTGCAAATTTTCCGCAAATCTACGAGCCGCTCCCCAATGGAGCTCAGCAAGGGTGCATCATTGCGCCGAAGATGGATGCTCGGGACGGATACCGCGTACAGGAACGCTGCCCTTGTTGTCGGCAAAGCTTGTGTTTGTGCGTCCATGGAAAACAGAGTGCCGTGGCTCGTAAATACTCCATCCTGTTTTTTAACACTAGTGTAGTGTCGAAAAACGGCTTATATTATAGGACGGAGTAGTACAAGATAGAAAAAATAACAGAGCATCATTCATAGTACTGAATATTAACTGAATTCAACATAAGCACATACAGGACGACCACAACATATATATGCTAATTTTAGCCATTTCATCGTTGAAAATAGCTAAATGAGTTGTTCCAACAAATTGGTAGCCGAGAAACATTTTTTCAGAAGGACAATAGCATTGACTAGTCTTTGAGATTGGGGAGTCCTTCCAACCACATCGAGATTAATCTTCAACTCGACCTTCTGAGCGGAACAGAATATCAGGAGAAGCACCACATTGAGATTCATCTTCAACTTGACCTTATGAGCGGAACAGAATATCAGGAGAAGTTGACGCTGACGCTGTTGTCATCTTCTTCCTCAACAATTCCACCTCCTCGGTGGTCCGTGGATAACTCGAAGGACGAACCTCCATGTGAGGAAACTTCTCGGCACAAAATTCACACACCTTCCTGTCGTGCAGGGATACCTCCCTGATGTTCACCGCAGCTTGAATGACACGCCTGACGTATCCCGTGAAATTGTCATCGGACTGGAAGCCATAGATAATTAGCCTCGCCAGATTCTTGTGCTTAAAATGAGGATCAGATGGCTCCCACCTCACATCCGATATTTCGGACAAACTCTTCTGTGACTCCATTCGGCACTTATGGTCCCATACTGTAATGCAGAGCTCCTCTACGTGTGGTGCAGCTTCAAGAACAAACATTGTCCAAGAGATATCACATTCTTCGGGGTGGTGATCCAGACTCAGAAATCGGAGTTTGGCAAGCACAGGAGCAAGGACTTTGGGGCATTCTGGTTGAACCCAAATCTGTGAGAGATAAAACAAATTGCGTCATCAAGTGATGCATATGTTACTACCATCAGATGTAAACATCATACATGAATGGGAAAGAGATGATTAGAGTACCTTTTCGCTTACAAAGTCCAGATACAAATCGCTTACTGTGGGGGCATTAGCAAGCAGCTTGCTTAAGTTGAGGATCTTGCCTGAAAAGTTTGCATTAGCAAGACTGAGCTTCCAAAGCTGAGGGACAAAACCAAGAACCAAGGGATTTTCATCACAGGGCCAATGATTGTAGGTCATCCGCTGGAGCTTTGGTAGACAGTCAAGCACCACTGTTTTAAATTCCCCAAAGGTGATAACAAGCTCAACGAGTCGAGCGTGTTCTGCATGCAGCACCGAGCGGAACCCCCCGTCACACTCGAAGAAAGACAGGGACTCGAGCTGCTTGCAGGTGCTAAGAATGTTGGGTATGTCCGATTCTCCAAACCTCAAAAACCGTAGATCCAGCCGCGTGAGACCAGCAAATGCATCCTGGCAATCACGAACAAAATCATTGAACTGCTGACCAAAGAGCAGGCGATGGGCATCAGTGCAACATCCGTTATCCCTCAGTGGCATGATCTCAAACTCAGCTGCATCCAACTTCTGGGTCGCCATGGCGAGGCCGACCGATTTTCCGATGGAGAGACAGCGAAAGGGAACCAAGAAAAATTTGAGCTTCAGCTTGCGAACGGTGATCTGTGGAGACCTCGTACTAAGGATCTTGTCCGTCACGTCAGCCACAACACCATCCATTTGAACCAAATCACGAGGGCTAAGATCAATTACGATCTGCGAGAACATAGTTGGCAGCTTCTGCATTTTCTTCGAAAGGATGCAGGTTCTTACAGCATCAAGGGTACCAACTCTCTCGAGGATGTTGAGCAGCAAATCATTAGGCAGCTCGCTTAGCCTGTCCTCCGCATTAGTAGCTGCTTTCGTCGACTGTGTTTCCACCGTCTCGAGGATGTTGACCAGCACATGGTTGGGAAGCTCGCTTAGCCTGGCCTCACCATTACCAGCTGATTTCTTCGACTGCGTATAGGGGGGGGATTAGTCAGCGGTGACAGATCGATAAATTGTAACACTAATAAAGCAAAAGCAACGACTTACATCCCGGCTGCGGCGGCGACCTCTATTGAGCTTCATGGTGACCCAATCTCAATCTCAGAAAAGCACAAGGTAGGCAACAACGACAAACAAAACGCGAGCAGAAACGATGACAATCGTCCACAACCGGGCTGAGCGCTTATTATAGCCTCCTCCGGATCCGATTCCGGCTGGTGTATACTTCGTAATTCGACGGATTTACTATTGTCTCACGAGTGACAGACATATAAAAACAGCACCTTTTCCTAATATACATACCGAAATTGACCTCTTTCTTCTTCGAATCCGATTACAGAACGAGATTGGCACCTGCTCCTTACTTGTTCCAATCCGAGCACAGAACGAACTTGAGGTTCCTTCATCTACCGCCGACAAGGGCGGAATTGGTTTGGACGACAAGGGCGCCGAGGAGGGTTGGGTCGCCGTCGCCGCCGCCGGTCGATGGGGGTGGAGGATGGGTGGGGATGATACAGCGTTAGGGCAGACGACGGATCTGGTATATCTGCGCTGTGGTGGATCTGGGAATATTTGGGCTTGGCTAACCTACAAACTTGGGCCACAGAGCCCATCTCAACACAAGAGTAGGCCCGGGAGAAAAAGAGATGAGCCTGCTCTGCTTAATCCCAGGAGCAACACACGCGTTCGTCTGGATCGTGCACTAGCGTCGCCTAGTTGGAGCTCCATGTTCCCCGAAGCAGCTCTACACCACCTCTCGGCAGCGTCTTCTGACCACGGGCCGATCTTACTGAATTTCGTCCCTCCAAATGAAGACAGGGCGCGCCCAAGAAGCTTCCGATATGAGGTTATGTGGGAATCTCATGAGGACTGGCAGCAAACTATTTCATCAAGGTGGCAATCGATTTCTCCGGGATATGGTGTGGGGGACTTCCGGGACAAGCTGCTGAGAATTTCAAAAGATGTAACTACATGGAGCAGGGAGTGTTTTGGCAGCGTAAGAAAGGAGATAAAGGAGCTGACGTCTCAGCTACAACGGCTACAGAACGAGCCCTCACGTACTGCACCGGTCCACCTGGAGATTAAGATCAGCGACAGACTTGTGGAATTATACCACAGGGAGGAGATCATGTGGCGTCAACGGTCCAGAATTCAATGGCTTTCAGAGGGGGACAGAAATACAAAAAAAATTCATATGCGGGCGAGTATGAGGAGAAAGAAAAACATGATAAAGGCGTTGTATAGTTCACTGGGTATTTTCACGGAGGATCCAGCAACCTTGAAATTAATGGTCCAGGATTTTTACAAGTCTCTCTACACGTCAGAGGGCGTTACGGGCATAGATGAGGTGCTGATGCATGTGCCATGCAAGGTGACGCCAGCTATGAATGCAACCCTATGTGCGCCGTACACGAGCGAAGAGGTGAAGCACGCTCTTTTTCAGATGTTCCCGTCCAAAGCACCTGGCCCGGATGGTTTCCCAGCTCACTTCTACCAACGGCACTGGGATTTATGCGGCAATGAAGTTACATCGGTTGTTATGAGAATAATCAGAGGTGAAGAAAGCCCCGAGAGCATAAATGATACGGTCCTTGTGCTGATCCCGAAGGTAACAAATCCAACCTTGCTATCCCAGTTCAGGCCTATTAGCCTATGCAATGTGTTATACAAAATAGCTTCAAAGGTGGTGGCTAATAGATTGAAGGTCATCCTTCCTGATATTATCTCAGAAGAACAATCAGTTTTTGTACCTGGTAGATTGATTACTGACAACATCATCTGTGCTTACGAGTGCCTACACTTTATGAAGAGAAACAAGTCAAGATCTAATGGTTTTTGTGCATTGAAGCTTGATATGATGAAGGCTTACGATAGGCTTGAGTGGGATTATTTACAAGCCATCATGACAAAGTTGGGGTTTGCATCCCAATGGATTGATATTGTCATGTCTATGGTGAGGTCAGTCTCTTTTTCAGTTATGTTCAATGGAGTGAAGCTCGAACAGTTTAAACCATCCAGAGGTATTCGACAGGGAGACCCGATTTCCCCCTATCTATTCTTACTTGCAGCAGAGGGCCTTTCGTGCCTTTTAAAATCTAGTTCTCAGTCATCATCACTTGGAATAAAAGTGGCTCCGACTGCTCCAGTTGTGAACCATCTCTTGTTTGCAGATGACAGCCTGCTGCTTTGTAAGGCTAGTGTGGAGGGGGCAAATTCAGTTTCAAACCTGCTGAATATATATTGTGCTGCTTCAGGACAAAAGGTAAATCATGAGAAGTCGTCCATCTATTTTAGCAAGGGCTGTCCGACTGCCTTAAGAGAAGAGGTGAAAAATTGCCTGAATGTGCAGAATGAGTCTCTCAGCGAGAAATATTTGGGGCTGCCTACGGAGGTGGGGCAATCCAAAAACGGCACCTTTAAATATCTAAGGGATAGGGTGTGGGCAAAAGTGAAAGGTTGGTTGGAGTTGTTACTTTCCTTGGCTGGCAAAGAAATTCTCATCAAAGCAGTGGCACAAGCGATCCCGGTCTTCTCCATGTCATGCTTTAGACTACCAAGGGGCGTTTGTGATAGCATCACAACAATTATTCGGCAGTTTTGGTGGGGGGGTAAGCAAGGGAAGAGAAGGCCTTGTTGGGTTTCGTGGGATGTTATTCTGCAACCAAAGAACCTTGGGGGTCTGCGCTTCAAAGACATGGAATTATTCAACCTTGCCGTACTGTCAAGACAGGCCTGGCGCCTTCTCCAGGATCCCCAGTCCTTGAGTGCCCGGCTACTTCGAGCCATTTACTTCCCAGACTCGTCAATCCTGGAGGAAGAACTTGGGTCACACCCCTCCCAAATATGGAGAGCCATAGTAGATGGTCGGGACATAATGAAACTTGGTATCATCCGCAGAATTGGCGATGGAACTTCTACAGAAATATGGAGTCAAAACTGGATTCCACATGCAGGTTTGCCGAGACCGATCACTTCTTTTGTCCTTAATCCACCCCAGCGAGTGTCTGAGCTAATTGACCAAACATCGGCGATGTGGAAGGAAGAGCTGGTCCGCCAAGTCTTCTTACCGATTGATGTTGAAGATATCCTCAAGATACCGATCTGCACGAGACAAGTTGATGACTTCTGGGCATGGTCTGCAGATCCTCGAGGTTTGTTCTCAGTACGGTCCGCATATAAACTAATATACATCATAAAATCAGGAAGAGAAGCCTGGATGGAAAGTACTGAGACGACGTCTGACTCGGCAGGAGAGAGGAGGGGCTGGTCGTCGGTTTGGAGTCTTCAGGTTCCATCAAAGTTGAAGGTTTTTACTTGGAGATTGGCACAACATTCACTACCCACCTACGATCTCTTAAAACACCGAAAGATGGCGCCTAGTCAAGTCTGCGCAATCTGTGGCGCAGAAGACAACTGGAGGCATGCACTACTGGATTGTACACTCTCAAGGAGCGTGTGGGCATTATCTGATGACGAGCTGGTTCATTACATGTGCTTGAGTGGAGAAGAAAACGCAAAGGACTGGCTGTTTGTTATGAGTAGCTCTTTATCATCACAAGAGTTTACCACCATGATAGTCACGTTGTGGGCTATCTGGTATGCCAGACGAAAAGTGATTCACGAAGGAATCCTACAAACCCCATTTGCCACAAATGCTTTCGTGCAGAGATTCTTGTCTGATATACAAGTCATGGCAAAACCCACTACCAGAGTTAAGGATCCAGCGCCACTGAAACCAACCGGATGGGTCAAACCTCATAGCGATCACCTGAAGATCAATGTCGATGCGGCGACATCTAGATCCGGAGGCTTTGGTGCAGTTGGGGTCGTGTGCAGGGATGAATCAGGATCTTTTCAGGTGGCTTCGTCTCTTAAATTCATGCACATTGAAGATCCTGAGGTTCTTGAGGTTTTGGCAATAAGAGAACCGTTGGCACTAGCCAATGATCTATACGCCTCAAGGATCTCTGTCGCTTCGGATTGTAAGGCGGTAGTCGAGGCAGTTACAAGGGGTGCTTCATCATCTTGTTATGGAGCAGTGGTGCTTGAGATAGAGCAGTCGTCTAGGAATTTTATTTCTTGCATTTTCTCGCATGAGTTTAGAACCTCAAATGTTGAGGCCCACAAGCTTGCAAAGCATGCTTTAACTCTGGGTACCGGCCGTCCTGTTTGGCTAGGTCACCCTAGAGATCTTTGCTTCGTCCCTGTAAACTGTGTGACGGATGAATAAAAAGCTTTGCGAGTTTGCCTAAAAAAAGGAGCAACTCTTTCTCCCAAGTGCTAAAAAAAACTCTTTCTCCCAAAAAAAACAGGAGAAACTCAATGTCGCAAGTGCCCCGATTTTAGACTAAAACTTATTTGCTTGGATTGAGGTGAAAAGAAAAGAAAGACTTGCTTGGGTCGGAGTGAAAAGCTTGACCATCGGCTCAATGATCATGAGGATTTTACACTGACGATGCTCTAAGATAGTTAAGAGGATATCATTACTCATTAGGTATGCTCATAAAATCCTTTCTGGGGAATCATGGACAAATATTGTTTGTTTGCACCGTCAGCCTTCAATATTTTTCACTTGTTCAATATATATTTCAATCATTCGAACCTTATGTCATGGTATCTGATCTTTGAGAAATAACAAACAGATCATTTAGCGACCAATAGTAGCTCACGCCCAAGCTTTCCACTGCCGTTATATCACTATGAGGGAAATATGCAAACAACAAATTCAATGTTATAAACAAATCAACAGATAACGCTGATATGCAACAACAGTAAAGACTTCCAATAGGACAGGTTCCAGTATTGAAGATATTTATCTCACGTTATAGTTTATTTATCAAAACCCCTTCAGTTATATTATTGCATTCATTAATTTGACATGACCCACAAATTTAACGGTGTGAACTTGAAGGCAAAATAAAAGCTAGTATAGGTTTGTCTTGATCTTGTTTGACCATATGCAAATATACAGACATTACAGCCATACATCATTGATCTTATAAATGATTGTGTAGCAACATAAACTTTAGTTGTTTAAAAGAAAATGAGAGTCAGAAGACTGGTAGAATTAGTATTTTCAATCGGAAGTACTTTGTCTCCTACAAAATTATTTTATGATTTCCCAAAGCAGCTATCACTCTTTTAATCATTTATTATCATATAGTGCTTTATGCAAAATCAACAAGTAATTGTATCTTTTGAGTAACTATATAACCAAACAATTTCGCATAACTTGCGCTTGAATCATCAGCTCGATTAATTTGCAGCACATGGAAAACAGAAATGAGAAAGTGTGATGATGTATACAACATGAAACACTACAAACAGATATTTTGTTGAAAGAGAATGTCTTTTTTTTAACAATTAAAGAGAATAGTTTTCATCCATCATTTCCTTCCTTTTGAGGGTTCAGAATCATGATCTCCACTTTTTCCCCAATAAGATCAACAGTAGATCATTGATCAGTTTCACAGTTTGGGACTTCAGTTTCTACAGTACATTCCAATGCTACCTATGGAACATATTGAAGCTGTCAGTAACGATATTATCTTACTGCAAATAAAATGAACTGAATACGTTTTAGCTTTACCTTTGAGATCTTAAACTTGATTGTACAGCTCATAATTTTTCCCCGGCAAGGCGTAAGCATTATGGTTCCGAGCTACTCCCTCTGTAAAGTACAAAATAGCTTTCTGGCACATTAGAATAATGTTCAGAGACCAAACAAGTGTGATGATAGACAGAATTCCAAAACCATCAACCACCTAGCCTCGTCAAGTCTTCTCCCATTTAGCTCAAGTAGATTCAACGTGAGACTATAACCATTGAAGGACAGTTCTAACTTCTGAACATTTCATGTTTGGGAAAAAAATGATAATTAGCATAATGCACAAAAAAAACATAACAGATGTGCCAGTTAATTATGTATAGCTTAACCCTCAACAGTACCTTGTGTTAAAACAGATGTGCCTATTAATTTATGCCATAAAACATAAGTGGTAGGCAATTTATTGTTTTACTGTTATTTATGTTAAAAATAAGGGACCTGGCAAGGAAAACCTGGACTTGCCACTAAATACTTAACATGCAGCTTGACAGTTCACCAGCTAGTTTATATTATAAGAGAGAGGGGGGGGGGTATTATTCTTGAATACACTGCCACCTAACAAATTAAGAATCACAATGTTACACTTACACAACACTCCTTACCTTCAGCTCTTCTCTTTGGCGCTCCAGTCCTTCCCTGGTACCACAGGGCAATTGCAGTGAAGAGAATCAGCACTCACTGTTCTCCTTCAAAGATTTTGAAACAGCTTCGACCAACTCCAATTTATAGTAAATTCCATTTTCCTCTTTACCCCAAAAGTAACCGGACCTGTTAGATATTACATGTTTTAAAAGTAAGGAACAAAGGTTTCGATTGTTGGCACAGAGTCTTTAGTTTTCAGCACTGTTTATGGCAGGACTATAGTTGAATTTGGCAAATGCTCCCTATTGGCTATTTGGTGGTTGTACATTATTATAAAAAAAAAGACACCGAGGAGTTACAAATATGATACCACACCTGATTCCGGTGAAACATAAGCGGAATGGTGAATTCTTTAGAGGCTTGCATATAGTTTTAAGGACCTGAAAAATCCACAAGCATAAGGAAGTTAGCCCACATGTTATTTTGATCAGGATTAACCATTGTTTGGGAGGCCATAAAAGAACAAATACTAAAATGATCAACAATATATGAGCATAAGCAGAGCTTTAAAAAACATCATCAATTACAGCAACTTTCTTGCATTGTACACACAGATATATGAAAAGTTCATTTGCCATAATTGGATCAAACAAAAATGGTTTGTGTGCATAAATATCTTAATAAAACCTCCTGGGAATATCGGTATGACAAACATGCCCATTTTGGCTAAGGCATTCTAGTGGGGCCATACGACTACAAAAAATCCTAATGTACTTGACACTAAATCAAAGATATAATTATCATAGAACCATGCAATCTTCAAAAGAATCGTAACCACACAAATGCCGAACCTTCCGGCTTATAAATAAATTATAACATCAGAAGAAAATAAATATTTGCTACATTTAGAATTAGTTCAAAGAGAGTCTATCCCACCTAGAAGAAAAGAGTGGGTTTGACCTCAACTGAAACAAATAACATAAACCTACATGCCAAGAGTATGGAAATAAGAAGGCTTACCAATCAACATGAACAACAGATTCTACACAACTTCAAATCCAGATAGGACGTGAATGAAATCTGTGTAGTTAGGGCTAGTTCAATATTGCCATATCTGTACGGGTGCACACTAAACCATTTTCAAGCAATTTCATTTATTCTTCTCTTATATGCATTTCTATTTTTTTTAAACGTCCGTTTCATAACAAAGTGTGTGATCCTGTACCGCTGAACCAGCATATCTAAGATGCAACATTTGCACTACTTGTGGTTTCTCTCTGCTGTGTATACATAAATACTCCCTCCGTATAATAAAATACGCGTCCTATAATATAAGATGTTATTACAACCAATGTACTCATAGATTGGTTGTAATAACATATTATATTATGGGACAGAGGGACTGTCATATATTTTACAAGGAAAATAGAACATGCAAAATTTCAAAGCAGTCTAAGAATGCCGGAAGATATTTTCTTGTTAACACAAAGTAAACCAATGATGTGCCTAAATAACACGGTATAAAACTAAAATTCTTTGTTGGATGTGTTAACTATAATTTGTGGCAGTAGATGCTGGAATTTAGTCTATATTGGGGCAGCCCAATAACTATTTCAGAAATTCCTAATAAATCCTAGAGGCCCACTTAGCCCATTTGTGCAAGGCAAGGGATACTACTAAAGTTTAGTCCGACATTGCTAGTTTAGTGGGAGTTGGACTTCCTTATAAGGGAGGTTCTTTCCCCACTTGTATGAGCATGAGAACAAGAGGGACATCCACGCGCGCTCCTCCTCCGCCGCCCGCCTCGCCACGCCACGCCTCGTCACGACGCGTCGCGGGTTGCGGGTTGCGGGTTGCGGGAATGAGCCGATGTCTAATTTTTGCCACGCACTACGGGTATATGAAAGGGCACGCGGAAGCTGAAACGTTTTGCTGTAGTGGAGATTGAATACGAACGGCGCACCTCTTCGCCTGCTGCCTATTCGTTTCATCTCCTCGTTCTCTTCAGCTCACAGCGCAGCCTCTCGCCTCCTTCTCTTGCGCCTATAAAAGGGAGGTCGCTCCTCCCAGAGAGACGCACCAGAATCTCTTCCTCCTCTCGCCACAAGTTCCTGAGCATTGCGTTGCTGCTACATTCTTCCTCATCCCGGCTTGCGGCGTGCACCGCACGTCGGGACAGTAGGCCTCCGGAACCGCACCTTTTGAGTCCTGTACGGGAGAAGGATGATAAGGTTTTTGGGGAGCGCTCAGCGCGACTCGGCTGTTTCATCACGGACGATCCGGTCGCCGACGACTACTTCCCCGACGACGACTTCTTCCCCGACGTCCACGACCTCCTCGACGACATGGCAGGCGAGGACACCGACCCCAAGTCCAGCGCTTCTGCTGCTGCTGTGCCGCGAGGACACCGATCCCAAGTCCAGCGCTTCTGCTGCTGTTATGACGTACGTATTCTTCTCCTTTCTGTTAGAAATCCTCCTACAGTTCTTGGCTCTAGTTTCTGCCTCCAAGTCCAGCGCTTCTGCTGCTGCTATGCCGTACGTATTCTTCTCCTTTCTGTTAGAAATCCTCCTACAGTTCTTGGCTCTAGTTTCTGCCCTACGTATGTTAGGTTCTGTTTCGTATAAGCAACTTCATCTAGTGTCTGTTCTACATGTGTTTACCTCAAGTTCATATATGCGCATTTATGTTTACCTTCTCTCTGTCAGATTGCATGACTTGCTTTATATTTGCTATTTTAGTCATGCTTTATCTAGCATTTTTGTTAATAAAAACATTCGATAAATTGCTCATATTTCCAACAATCCAAAAACCTTATTATAGGCAATTTACCCCGAGTGGTCTGTCATTTTTGTTGCACTTGATGTGTGCATCCTATGAGCATGAGCTCTACATGTGTTTTGAACTATGCCATGTCATCTTTACAGGGGTGTATGCCATGTATTTTTTTGTGATCTATGTGGTGACAAGCACAAGCATGCAAAGTAGCCTCCGTGATGTTGTTGATTTCTGTGACTTGGTGATTTCTGCCAAGTCTGAGTCTGTTATATTTTGTTGCCATATAATCTTGCTGCTACCATGAGTTCTATGCATAATCTGGAGATGTTCACTAAGGATGTTTTGTTATACATGACATGCTCTATCCATCCATGCCCCTGTTTGCATTTATAGCCTGCTGTAGGTTGTTGTAATCTTGCTCTCAAGTTGTTAAATAATGTTGCTGTCAGCCTGTTAACATTATGTTCAGTTTTGCCGTGTGTTTTGCTAGTGATCCATGCACCCTATGACTATGCTATTGCCATGCTTAGATTCATATTTATTCCATCTTGCTGTTGGTTACCTTGCCATGCCATGTATTGCTCTGTGGTGAGTGATTCAAGCTCACGAACATGCCTACTTATCGCTGTTTCTGCCATGTGCTGTTATTTTTCACTAAGTCTGAATCTGTCATATAACTTGCTATGTTTACATGGGTGCCATCATCTTCTGATACTTTTTGGCTCATGGTCAGTAAGGGGACTTTTGTTCTATGCAATTAGTAGATTCATGCCATGCTTTTTGGTTGCCATGATAAATTCCTGTAGCATGTTGTTTGCTAGCTCTAAACATTGCAACCTGGTGTTATTTCTGCCATGTCTAATGAATTCTGCTAAGTCTGTGAAACTGTTATTATTTGCAATCTTGCCATGTCATTTTGAGCATGTTCTAGTGATTTCTGGAGATAGCTCAGTTTTCATGTTTTGTCATGCTTTACCTGTACATCATGCCCATGCCTTTTGTTTTCACGTTGAGATGTTGTAGCTGTAGCGACCCGACCTGAATGGATCAAGTCTCTGTGCTTTCGTGTCATCCCTGGATCGGTATGCTGACACACACAGTACTCGAAGGATTTATAACAGAGGTAAATCACATGTATAAAGTAACGTAAATACTATTACCTTGATCCAAATATATAGCGGAAGCAACAAGGTTGTGGATTCCCATCAACACCAACAGCAAAGTTGAGTATAGGAAATCGTAACCCTAACGTATCACTTACTCGTCGTCTGAAAATTCTGCAACATGAAAAGTTGCAGCCCGAAAACGGGTCAGCACATGGAATATGCTGGCAATGTAACACATAGAGAGTAATGAAAGAATAGGCTATACTACATGCATATATGGCTGGTGGAAAGCTCTATCGTTACAGTTTTTGCGAAAAGCCAATTTTTCCCTACTGCAAAAGAATAAATTTATTTAACTATCATGGTGGTTGTTAAACATTGAGAATGGTTGACAGCATTCTCAATCCCAATTAAAAAATACTCATTAAAACCCAATAACATTTATTAGAAGTAACATGTTGAGATTCACATGATATTCAAGTACTAGATACTCAAAATTGTCCATAACCGGGGACACGGCTAATCATGATTAGTTTATACACTCTGCAGATGTTTGCGCACTTTTCCCCACAAGACTCGATCGCCTCCGTTTGGTTCTCGCACTACATGGTGTTTGAGAAACGGATGACCGAGACATAGTCTTTCAGAAGTGCTAGCACCTTACATGTGGGTAGACCGTACCAACCTACATCCCCTACATCTGCTAGTCTGCCCGTAAGAGTTCGCACAACTTAGTCAACTACGCCAGAGCCCATAATGGCTTGTGGCTGCACACGGAAGTTTCTAGTTTGAATAATCTCATGATCCCTTTGGGCCTGGGTGGCGGTCCGAAGAAATACAGGCAAATCCTGTCTACCTGTGTGCCTTGACAGCAAGTCCTGAATAGCCAGTGCCTCAATCCACCCAGATGTGTGTTTAAGTTGCCACCTTAGATAAACCTTTAATTATCAATCTCACATCTATCATGGATATTCACTTAAACCCAATCCACGTCTACGAGCATAGCATGGCGTAATAAGCAAACGTAGAAGTAACTCCCAAAGGTTCATAAGTAAAACAGGTAATAGGTACTACCTCAATCTACTTCCCATCCCACAATTTAATTAGATCCTAACCATGCAAGTGTTTGAGGATTGATCTAATGCATAAAAACTGGGTATGAGAAAGTATGATCAAAGTGTTACTTGCCTGCAAAGTTGATGAAGATGACTCGCACTCAAAAATCTTGATAGCTCTACTCGTCACACTTCGGTCAATCTATCGTAATCAAGCAATAGTAACCACACATAAGCAATCACTCAAAAGATCGGAAAGAACGAAGAAAACAATTCGGAAAACGTCAAAACCAAATCAAATAACTCTTGCAGCATAAAACAATTTCTAACAGTACCAAAATTATGTGAATTTGGCCTTATCAGAAAGTTTAGGTCAAGAGCTTCGATTAGCAAAAAGAATCAACTAAATCGGAGTTACGAAACTCAAGTTATTATCCAACAAAGTTTGAATACAAATCTGATCTAATTCAAATTTTAAATTATCCAAAACATGTTTGAGTTGTATTACTGGATAGAGGGGATCGTAATGAAGAAGTGGCCGTTGGTTTCGTTGGATTCCGACTTACGAGTAAAAAGTTATAGCCGTTTGAAGATTAGGGACTACGGATAGATCCATGACGGAAATTAAAAATAAAAAGAAAAATCTATCGAGTGAACGCTCGCTAAACAAAACCGGAAAGAAAAACCGGCGAGAAAACCGATCTAGGGTTTCGGAAAGAAAACCGAAACAAAAAACCGATCTAGAAAACGGAACGGAAACCGATCTAGAAAACTTGACGCGGCGCGGGGCTAGTACCTCGAAGAGGCGAGGGGCTCCGGCGGTGGCGGCATAGGGCGGCGGCGGCGGCAAGTGGCGGCGGCGGCGCTGGTGCGGCGGCGTGGGCGGCGGCGGCGCGGCTATGGCGGCAAGCGCGGCACTGGCCATGAGGAGGAGGAGGAGAGGAGAGGAGAGTTGATTTGATGTGTTGGAGGGGGTGCTTGGGTATTTATATTGGGGAGGGAGGGTTTTGCTTGGGTGAGGGTACAAGAAATAGATTAGGATTAGGACTCCTAGGAATAAAAAACGGAATAACAAAACGGGGTCTAATTCTACTAGGAATCGTAATAGAATAGGAAACTTGAGGCTCCCTGGCTCCCCTAGGTGCGTGGTGCGTGCGTTGGCTTTGGCCTTCGGCCGGCCGCTGGCTTTGGCGGCTTGGGCCTTTGGCCCAAGACGCTGTGCTCTTTTTTTTTCTTTTTTTTTAAAAAAAAATTAACAGAGACAAATAGAAATAATAAAACCAAATAAATAAATATATTATATAGGCATATAATATATCAAAATTTTCAGAAAAAAATTTCCTACATGATGAACATTATTTTAGATTCAAATAAAATACATAAAAATTCAAATAAAACAAACAGTGCTACTGCCCTAATAAAATCCACAGAAAATCATTTTAAAAATACCAAAATGATTTCAAATTAATTTCTCTCCAATTTTCTGATGTAGGGAATCATGTTACCCTATTTTCCATATATTTTATTTTTAGAGAAAAATAATTTGAATAAAACTCAAATAACTCCAATTGAAAATAATTCAAAGGAACTTTGAATTTAATTCCTTGAAACCCCCAACTCATATTTCATATGTTTTGAAGAAGTCATTTTATCTTCGCTCGTGAAAATCATCGAGTTGCATAAAGTTTCAGAATTGGAAATGTTTTCCAAATGAAATTCAAATATTTTCAACACCCCTTGTCATTTAAATAAATGGAAGAAGTCATGTCATCTTCTCTCCGTGGTTTTGTGATGAAAAGAATTTGAATTCCCGAAGTTCATAAAAGCAAAATGAAAGTTTGGGAAAGTCCTTTTATTCCCTCTCATTTAACTTTCAAAAGTTTCGAATTCACTCACTTTCAGTCAATCAATCAAACAATCAATCAAATCTATCTATTTGTTTATAACATTCCAAAATTTAGAATTTTGGGATGTTACAAACTTCACCCTTAAAATGAATCTTGTCCTCGAGATTCGGAGAGGCTAGAAAGAAATAGGTTAGGGTTTGGGGTCTTCTCAAAATCCATCGATCGTCTCCGGGGTCTCGGTGCTACCACCCTTAGAAGCTTGGTTACGGTTCCATCAAAACTCATATACTCCATCCTTATTCTTCGATGTCGGTCTTCTCAGATCGTAAGGATAATTCCTTCTCTGGGCTCTTCCGGTAGTGGCATAACCTTTTCCTCAATTCCTTTGTCCTTTCCTCTTGGTAAGGTTATTCCAAGACTGGGTCTTCTTAGCTGACAGGTCTAGCGCCAATTCTAAACAACTATCGATATCTCATGGTGGTCAACAATTTATGGTTTCTCCTGCAGAAAGCAGTGCAGGTTGAACCTCACCGTATATCCTACGGTTGGCAACAACCGCCGTGTACAAGGGAAAAAATACCTATACCTTTCTAAGGTTTAAACAAGGTTTTGATAAATGCGTCTCTCTGCTATAGGTAAGTCACTCAGATTTACCATCCCATATAGCAAAGTGAATAATAAGAGTAAGTCGGTATGGTGATCAATCCATCCCGCACCCAAATCATTACCTTGTATATGGTTTAGCGAATCTCGTATTCTAACACTCGGTCATCCTCACAAGCATTGCAGAATTTCTCTTGTCGACGAACCAAGTTCGGAAATCCATTGATTCTGCAAGCCAACAAAACATCTATCGTTTCTTAACAACTCTCGGGTTTTGCGTAAACTCCTATAGAATCGTCGGTTGATAAAATCATAACTCTTCAAGGGTTTCTCCTTCAGCAAGAGTGTGCTTGCTTCTTGGCAGGTCCTGGGGCCTATGGGTTATGGCCCATCTCATCACTTGCAAATCTTGAACTCATCATCCGGCAACTGATCATTATCCCAACATCCAACTTCCCGGCATACTTAAAATCCATCCAAATGTACTGTCTCTTTTCCTTATATTTGCACCAAACGGGACATGATTACTCGAGACTCTTCATGGAATTTCCATTGATCCATACTTCCAACATCATACCTCCTTTATATCGAATAGTAATTCATCTCTTCATCCTCGTGGGATGTCCCACATACCAAGATAAAAAACTTATACTTATGAAGTCCATACTCCACTTCGTGGAACATCATTATCCTTTCGAGGTCAAGCGTCCTTACAAGGAAATATTAGCCATCTCTGCATGGCACTTCTTCAACTTGAAAACGTGAAACACATCATGAACTCCTGACAGTCCTTCGGGTGACTTCAACTTGTTAGCCTATTCTCCCATACGCTCCAAAACTCGGTATGGTCCTACAAATCTCGGGCTAACTTTCCCTTAACTCCAAATCGTTTAACTCCTCGCAGAGGTGGCACACAAAGATATGCTCTGTCTCCGATTTCATAGACTACCTCCTTGCATTTTTGAGTCCGCATAACTCTTACACTGGATTGAGCTATCTTCAGTCTATCTCGAATCAACTTAACATTCTCTTCTGACTCCTTGATCCTATTTGGTCCAAACAACTGACGGTCCCCAACTTCATCCCACATCAACGGTGTCTGGCTCTTTCTCCCATACAAAGCTTCAAAAGGGGCCATCTTTAAACTGACTTGGTAGCTGTTGTTGTATGAGAACTCCCCGTAGGGTAGATTATCATCACTACTAGATCCATAATCTAGCGCATACGTTCTCAACATGTCCTCCGATATCTGATTGACTCTCTCGGTCTATCCATCTGTATGCGGATGAAAGGCTGTACTGAACTCTAGCCTAGTACCTAAAAGTCCGTGCGGCTGATTCCAAAACTTTGAGGTAAACTGTGTTCCTCTATGATGGTCCTCGGAACTCCATGCAGACATACGATCCTTGTCTAATATATCTTGGCCAACTTCGCACTCGTATTTCACTGGGATAAAGTGAGCCACTTTGATCAAGCGAGTCAACTACTACCCAGATAGAATCATATCCCAATCGGGTTCTGGGAAATCCGGAAATGAAATCATGCCAAGCTTATCCTACTTCCATTCGGGTATCGGCATAGGCTGCAATAATCCTGCTGGCTTCTGATGCTCTGCTTTTACTTTCTCTGGCATACATCACTTACGACTACATACTCCGCAATATCCTTCTTCATGCCAGAAACACTCCTTCAAATCCAAATACATCTTGGTGGTTCCAGGGCGAATCGAGTATGGTGAGTCATGAGCCTCCTGAAGTTTTAACTTCCTGATCTTTGCATTATTGGGTACATGTACACTGTCCTCAAACCATAAGGTGTCATGCTCATCCTTACGAAAACCTTTGGCTTTTCCTTTGCTCATCCTCTCTTTTACCTCAGCAATCTCTTTGTCATCCTTCCGAGCTTCACGGATCTTTTCCAACAATGTAAACCGAACTTCCATTCTTCGCAACGAAACCTTTGGGAACAATCTCCAACTGAAGTTCCTTGAGATCCTCGGCTAACTCCTTTGGTAATCCTCCGATTATGAGGGTATTCGTCCTTGTTTTATTTATGGTTATATCCTATTTCTCCACAAGGCTTGCACGCACAAGGTTTCTTCATATCCTTTCCATAAGGCTTCAACTTCTGGGTCACAAACCGAGACTTTAGCAAAGTCAACTTAAATCCTTCCCAAGTGGTTACTCTTTGCAATCCATTGATGGTTTGGTACATCCTCCACCAAATAGCAGCACCTCTTTCAAAGCGCTGAAGAGCATCTTTGGGTCATATCCTTTCTGGTCAGAGGGTTATTCTTCATATGATCCTCCATGTTACAATCCATCGGTCTGTCTCCAATTGACTCCTTGGTCCGGAAATTACAAGCTCATCTCCATCCATCCTCTAATGGGTCCATGGGTTTGGGTGGGATAAGAGAGATCGAGAGGGATGCACACAATACAAACAATGGTTTTGAAAAGACAGATTTTATTGTGGCTGTCGGAAAAACATCAAACAAATGACAGCTCACAATCGTCGCATCTAACGTAGGTATAAACAGGGTTTTGGTCTTCTAAAGGTCAATAAATCTCAAAGTCATCAAACTCTTCAAGTCTTGTTCATGTCTCCGATGGCTCCTTCTGATCATGCTTGTCCTTCTCAAGTTCTTTTGCCAGATCATCTCTGTTGACGCGAAGTCTCTCGCGACGTCCTTCAATATTTCTGGAGTTATGTTCCAACTGCCGGTTTCAACATCCTTGACATGATCCATGATCCCTACCGCCCTTCGCCATCACAAATCTCTGGTATCTCGATGTTTTGCTCCTTCATCTTGTCTACTTTCAGCTTCGGGTCCCGAGTTCTTCACGAACTGCTCCTTATCAAATCTTGCTTCCTGCAGATCCACCTTAAACTTCTTCATGTAATACTCCGGATCTGGTGATACACGCTAAGGTTAAAACTCCAATGTTTGCAGATAGATGCTCCATCAGCTTTCTACCATCCAATCCTTCCATGCATCTGCATGCTTAACTCCGCACGGTGACAATAGCATAGGCGGGCGATAACATCATGGATAGCGTGTTTTCTGTTCTTGTCATTTTCATGAGCTATCATTCCATAGTTGATATCTCCTGCCTTAGGGTTTTCCTGACAAAGCTTTGAATTCTAATGCTCCGTGTTCCAGTCTTTCTCCGATACACCTTGATCTCGGTTATTGATAACTTCCATAGTTTGCCAAGTTCCATAAGCATAACCTTCCTAGGTCATACAAATCCGGAATTTATTTGGAGCCTTCAAATCTCCTAGTCTTCGGAGTCTTCACCGTTGTAGTTTTCGTTTACACGGTAAAATCATCTTCATTCCAAATGGTCTTAGTTGTCCGATATCTTGTCTCCTTGGAGTGGTCTCATCAGTCAAATCTTCGAGTGGTCAAAAGGGAAAAGGGGTATGGTCTCACTAAAAAGGAATATTTGAATAAGTTCAGATGAGAAGAGAGGTAAAAGATCTTTTTGAAAATGAAGTTGTAGAGAAAAATCTTTCCTATGGGCTTGTCAGTTTCTAGGGTCACGTCCTCGATCAACATGTGCTCTGATACCATCTTGTAGCGACCCGACCGAATGGATCAAGTCTCTGTGCTTTCGTGTCATCCACGGATCGGTATCTTTGACACACACGATTACTCGAAGGATTTATAATGTAAGTAAATCACATGTATAAAGTAACGTAAATACTATTACCTCGATCCAAATATATAGCGGAATCAACAAGGTTGTGGATTCCCATCAACACCAACGGCAAAGTTGAGTATAGGAAATCGTAACCCTAACGTATCACTTACTGTCAGTTCTAAAATTCTCGCAACATGAAAAGTTGCAGCCCGAAACAATTGACACATGGAATATCGGCAATGTAACACATAGAGAGTAATGAAAGAATAGGCTATACTACATGCATATATGGCTGGTGGAAAGCTCTATCGTTACAGTTTTTGCGAAAAGCCAATTTTTCCCTACTGCAAAAGAATAAATTTATTTAACTATCATGGTGGTTGTTAAAATTGAGAATGGTTGACAGCATTCTCAATCCCAATTAAAAAGTACTCATTAAAACCCAATAACATTTATTAGAAGTTACATGTTGAGATTCACATGATATTCAAGTACTAGATACTCAAAATTGTCCATAACCGGGGACACGGCTAATCATGATTAGTTTATACACTCTGCAGAGGTTTGCGCACTTTTCCCCACAAGACTCGATCGCCTCCGCTTGGTTCTCGCACTACATGGTGTTTGAGAAAGCGGATGACCGAGACATAGTCTTCGTAAGCGCTAGCACCTTACATGTGGGTAGACCGTACCAACCTACATCCCCTACATCTGCTAGTCCGTGTAAGAGTTCGCACAACTTAGTCAACTACGCCAGAGCCCATAATGGCTTGTGGCTGCACACGGAAGTTTCTAGTTTGAATAATCTCATGATCCCTTTGGGCTGGGTGGCGGTCCGAAGAAATACAATGCAAATCCTGTCTACCTGTGTGCCTTGACAGCAAGTCTGGAATAGCCAGTGCCTCTATCCACCCGTATGTGTGTTTAAGTTGCCACCTTAGATAAACCTTTAATTATCAATCTCACATCCTGTCATGGATATTCACTTAAACCCAATCCACGTCTCTGAGCATAGCATGGCGTAATAAGCAAACGTGAAGTAACTCCCAAAGGTTCATAAGTAAAACAGGTAATAGGTACTACCTCAATCTACTTCCCATCCCACAATTTAATTAGATCCTAACCACGCAAGTGTTTGAGGATTGATCTAATGCATAAAAACTGGGTATGAGAAAGTATGATCAAAGTGTTACTTGCACAAAGTTGATGAAGATGACTCGCACTCAAAAATCTTGATAGCTCTACTCGTCACACTTGATCAATCTATCGTAATCAAGCAATAGTAACCACACATAAGCAATCACTCAAAAGATCGGAAAGAACGAAGAAAACAATTCGGAAACGTCAAACCCAAATCAAATAACTCTTGCAGCATAAAACAATTTCTAACATTACCAAAATTATGTGAATTTGGCCTTATCAGAAAGTTTAGGTCAAGAGCTTCGATTAGCAAAAAGAATCAACTAAATCGGAGTTACGAAACTCAAGTTATTATCCAACGAAGTTTGAATACAAATCTGATCTAATTCAAATTTTAAATTATCCAAAAACATGTTTGAGTTGTATTACTGGATAGAGGGGATCGTAACGAAGAAGTGGCCGTTGGTTTCGTTGGATTCCGACTTACGAGTAAAAAGTTATAGCCGTTTGAAGATTAGGGACTACGGATAGATCCATGATGGAAATTAAAAATAAAAAGAAAAATCTATCGAGTGAACGCTCGCTAAACAAAACCGGAAAGAAAAACCGGCGAGAAAACCGATCTAGGGTTTCGGAAAGAAAACCGAAACGAAAAACCGATCTAGAAAACGGAACGGAAACCGATCTAGAAAACGTGACGCGGCGCGGGGCTAGTACCTCGAAGAGGCGAGGGGCTCCGGCGGTGGCGGCGTAGGGCGGCGGCGGCGGCAAGTGTCGGCGGCGGCATTTTATCTTCGCTCGTGAAAATCATCGAGTTGCATAAAGTTTCAGAATTGGAAATGTTTTCCAAATGAAATTCAAATATTTTCAACACCCCTTGTCATTTAAATAAATGGAAGAAGTCATGTCATCTTCTCTCCGTGGTTTTGTGATGAAAAGAATTTGAATTCGAAGTTCATAAAAGCAAAATGAAAGTTTGGGAAAGTCCTTTTATTCCCTCTCATTTAACTTTCAAAAGTTTTGAATTCACTCACTTTCAGTCAATCAATCAAACAATCAATCAAATCTATCTATTTGTTTATAACATTCCAAAATTTAGAATTTTGGGATGTTACAGTAGCATATTGTTTTGATGCTTGCAATATGCCTATTTGCTGTTTTGGACAGCATGTCCTTTATACTTGTATGGTGTGTATGTGTTGAACCGTTGCTCCGTTTTGAGTGAGCTCTATATGAAACTTGCTTGATTTTGCATGTAGTATCATATTATCATGTTGCTTTCTTGTTTTGAGGTGTTTTGCTTGATGTTTGTATGCATTTTGCATCAATGTCATGCTTATCTTGTTTTGCTCCTATCTGCTAGGCCGTAGCTCCGAATTAAATGAACCTTATATGTAACTTGACTAGAATCTCGTAGTTTCACCACTGTCAAGGGATCTAAGTGTCAAGTGTGTGTGCAAGCTAAGCAACCTCGTAAGTCTCACGTGATCATGGAGACGAGAAATCTTGCACCACTAGAACTTATACATTTAGATCTATGTGAAATGAATGGTGTTTTGACAAAAGGTGGAAAGAAATATTTCATGACGTTAATTGACGACTCCACTAGATATTGTCGTGTGTATCTTCTGAAATCTAAGGATGAGGCTTTGAACTTCTTCAAGATCTATAAAGCTGAAGTGGAAAACCAACTTGATCGAAAAATCAAGAGGCTTAGGTCCGACCGTGGTGGAGAGTATTTTTCCAATGAATTTGATGCTTTTATGCGGAACATGGTATAATCCATGAGAGGACGCCTCCCTACTCACCTCGGTCAAATGGGGTGGCGAAAGAAAGAACCGTACTCTAACTGATTTGGTTAACGCCATGTTAGACACATCGGGTCTCTCCAAGGCATGGTGGGGGAGGCGATATTGACAAGATGTCATGTCCTAAATCGAGTCCCCACAAAGAACAAAGAGATAACTCCATTCGAGGAATGGGAGAAGAAAAGGTTAAAACTCTCTTATCTGCGAACATGGGGTTGTTTGGCGAAAGTCAATGTTTCAATTCCAAAGAAGCGGAAGCTTGGACCAAAGACTGTGGATTGTGTTTTCCTGGGATATGCTTTTCATAGCATTGGCTATAGATTCTTGGTTGTAAAATCTGAGGTACCTGACATACATGTCAGATGCGATCATGGAGTCGAATGATGCGACTTTCTTTGAAGATATCTTTCCCATGAAGGATATGGCTACCTCATCTAATCAGAGATGCCTAGTTCATCGAATCAAGAACCGATTACAATTACCGAACTCGGCATTTCGATGGAACACTTTGAAAGTCCTGTGGAGGGGATCAATGAAGTTTCTACTAGGAGCAAGAGACAAAGGACCGGAAAGTCCTTCGGTGATGATTTTCTTGTGTATCTCATAGATGAAACTCCCAGTTTTATTTCAGAGGCCTATGCATCAAGATGTTGACTCTTGGAAGGAAGCAGTTAAATGGCGAGATGGATTCCATCTTGGCGAATGAAACTTGGGAGATAACCGATCGTCCTTATGGGTGCAAACCTATAGGATGCAAATGGGTATTCAAGAAGAAGCTTACTATCGAAAAGTACAAGGCTCGGCTCGTGGCTAAGGGTTATACCCAAAAGGAAGGTGAAGACTTCTTTGATACTTACTCACCTGTGGCTCGACTGACCACTATTCGAGTTCTACTTTCACTAGTTGCCTCACATGGTCTTCTTGTTCATCAGATGGATGTTAAGACTGCTTTCCTAAATGGAGAGTTGGATGAGGAAATTTATATGGAACAACCAGATGGGTTTGTAATAGATGGTCAGGAAGGGAAAGTGTGCAAGTTCTTTGAAGTCTTTGTATGGACTCAAGCAAGCACCCAAACAGTGGCATGAGAAGTTCGAAAAGAACTTTAACAATGCAGGCTTTGTTGTGAACGAAGGCGACAAATGTGTGTACTATCGCCATGATGGGGGCGAGGGAGTTATGCTTTGCTTGCTCGTTGATGACATACCTGATTTTGAACAAATCTGAATGTTATTAAGGAGGTCAAGGATTTTCTATCTCATTGTTTGAGATGAAGGATTTAGGAGTGGTGATGTCCTTCTCGAACATCAAGTTGTTGAGAGATGATGATGGTGGGATTACATTGCTTCAATCTCACTATGTGGAAAAGATCTTGAGTCGCTTTGGCTACAGTGACTGCAAGCCCTCTCCAACACCATATGATGCTAGTGTGTTGCTTCGAAAGAATCGAAGAATTGCTAGAGATCAATTGAAGTATTCTCAGATTATTGGCTCGCTTATGTACTTAGCGATGCTACAAGACTGACATCTCTTTTCTTTGTTAGCAAACCGAGTCGGTTTGTCTCAAAACCAGGAGATGTGCATTGGAAAGCTCTAGAGAGAGTTTTGCGTTATTTGAAAGGCAAATTATGGAATTCACTACACCGGGCACCCAAAGGTGCTTGAAGGGTATAGTGACTCAAACTGGATCTTAGATGCTGATGAGATAAAGGCCACAAGCGGATATGTATTCACTCATGGGGGTGGCGCTGTTTCTTGGAAGTCTTGCAAGCAGACCATCTTAATGAGGTCAACAATGGAAGCAGAACTCACAAAGACTAGATACATTTCGTGAAGCAGATTGGCTTCACGGCTCTTGAATGACTTGCGGTTGTTGAGAAATGCATCGGGTGTCCTTATGAACTGCGACAATCAAACTGTGATCACGAAAGTGAGCAGCTCAAAGGATAACATGAAGTCATCAAGACACGCGTTCGTAGAAGGTTAAAGTCTGTCAGAAAATGAAAAACTCCTGAGTTATTATGCGTTGGATTATATCCAAACGCCTAAAAATCTGGCAGAATCCTTTTACTAAGGGTCTATCGCGTAATGTGATAGATAATGCATCGAGGGAGATGGGTATGAGACCCACAATATGAGTTGTTCACGGTGGTAACCTATTCTTTGTGATCGGAGATCCCGTGAATTAGATGTGGAAGACAAGCTGTTGGTCAACCGAGAGGAGAGTATCCCTACTATTCACAATACCACTCCATGAAGATGCAATACTCTCCTAATCTGCATGGTAGGTTGATGTATATCTTAATGTGTTCTAAGTGGCTTATTTAAGCGAGAGATGTTATCCTGCGTAACATCTTTTGAAGAACACACCTATATGAGTCTGATTGTCAAACGTCGCAATCTATGAGAGTAAGGTTCTCTCTAGTAAACTCATGAAAGGTCACGGAGTATGACGCATAAGCTCCACCCTCAGGGAAGACCCACGGTAGCCACGTATCGGTCAAGGCTTTATGTGAAGCTAGATTCGCAGAAAACTTGCAGTTCAAGGCCCGATCCTTTGTTCAAGTTGCTTACTAGTGTAGCATAGAGTTCTAGGTGGAAGTTCAACTTAACAGTCTCCACTGCATCGTATATAAAACAGTGTTTTGGAACCAAAGGCAAATTTCTGTGTGCCTCTGTGATCTGGTGGGGGATTGCTGAAATTTAGTCTATTTAGGGCAACCCAATAACTATTTCAGAAATTCCTAATAAATCCTAGAGGCGCACTTAGCCCATTTGTGCAAGGCAAGGGATACTACTAAAGTTTAGTCTCACATTGCTAGTTTAGTGGGAGTTGGACTTCCTTATAAGGGAGGTTCTTTCTCCCACTTGTATGAGCATGAGAACAAGAGGGACATCCACGCGCGCTCCTCCTCCGTCGCCCGCCTCGCCACGCCACGCCACGCCTCGTCACGATGCGCCGCGGGTTGCGGGAATGAGCCGAGCCGATATCTAATTTTTGCCACGCACTACGGGTATACGAAAGGGCACGCGGAAGCTGAAACGTTTTCTTTGTGTAGTGGAGATTGAATACTGAACGACGCACCTCTTCGCTCGCTGACCGTTGCATCTCCTCGTTCTCTTCAGCTCCCGCAGCCTCTCGCCTCCTTCTCTTGCGCCTATAAAAGGGAGGTCGCTCCTCCCGGAGAGACGCACTGTAATCTCTTCCTCCTCTCGCCACAAGTTCTCGAGCATTGCGTTGTTGCTACATTCTTCCTCATCCCGGCTTGCGGCGTGCACCGCACGTCGGGGACAAGAGGGCCTCCGGAACCGCACCTTTGAGTCCTGTGCGGGAGAAGGATGATAAGGTTTTTGGGGGCGCCAGCGACTCGGGCTGTTTCATCACGGACGATCCGGTCGCCGACGACTACTTCCCGACGACGACTTCTTCCCCGGCGTCCACGACCTCCTCGGCGACATGGCGGCGAGGACACCGACCAAGTCCAGGTAACCTGCTGCTGTGTCATGAGGACACCGATCCCAAGTCCAGTAACCTGCTGCTGTTATGACGTCGTATTCTTCTCCTTTCTGTTAGAAATCCTCCTACAGTTCTTGGCTCTAGTTTCTGCCTCCAAGTCCAGCGCTTCTGCTGCTGCTATGCCGTACGTATTCTTCTCCTTTCTGTTAGAAATTTTCCTACAGTTCTTGGCTCTAGTTTCTGCCCTACGTATGTTAGGTTTTGTTTCGTATAAGCAACTTCATCTAGTGTCTGTTCTACATGTTTTTACCTCAAGTTCATATATGCAGACGATGTTTATCTTCTCTTTGTCAGATTGCATGACTTGCTTTATATTTGCTATTTTAGTCATGCTTTATCTAGCATTTTTGTTAATAAAAACATTCGGTAAATTGCTTATATTTCCAACAGTAGATATAAGTACAAGGCCTAAATGTGCACATCGTTTTCTTTGAAGCACAGTTTTCCTTGCAATTAATCCGCAACAGTAATGTCGAGTTTTTTTTTTTTTTGCTAGTAAGCCCATTCCCAGATTGCACTTCTCCTTTTGCATCTGAATCAACCGCCAACCAAAAAGGTAAAAAGATGATATCAACCACATTGCACACCCGGCAAGCACAAAACCAAAGCATGCATTGCACAGAAAAAACAAATAACAGCTGGGAAGGAGTTGCAATACCTGAATACGGGTGAGCATCCTCGTCAGGGTGGCGCCCTTGATCTCCGCTAATGGCTTCTGCACCGCAGTCCCTATATCCATCAAACACGACATGCATTTTTGTACCTATGACAGATCGCACTTGAACAAAATCATAGTTTACCAAGCCGGGAACCTGCAAAGAAGAAGAGGACATTAATGTTCTGACATGCTCAAGTTGTTTCTTCGGCCTCGTGTGACATGATCTATAAGTTTCAAACATCACTTGCACACACATTTTAGTAGCAACCAATTGACGGTAAAAGAAAAGGAAATTGCTCAATGTGCCTCACAGGGCCTGTGCAACGATGGCACTCTGCTGCATACTAAGATACACACTTGAAAACCACAGGCACTAAACAGAAAGTTAATGAAGTACGGCTGCAACCGAAACTGCAAGTCAAAATCACTATAATCCATATTACCCTTGGAAACAATTTGACAAACACTTGGCCGACATGAATGGCTGACATGTAAAAATTCAATGCAGTGGGTAAATGCCTCTTAGGACCAAGCCGAAACATAGCAGTGATGGTGCTGGGCTTACCCAATCTCACACATCCATCGGGGGGCACGTACCTGGAGGCCACGATGACCCAAGCGATTGACGTTGCATGAGGTCGGCGTGAAGAGATGGTGCCGCAGCCTAGCGTGATGGAGGAGCGCGGAGGAGGACGACCTTGCCGCCGCCGCTACCTCAGACCTTCCGCACCCGTCGGCCCGGAAGGAGGCCCAGACCATGACGCGGCGCAGCTTCCCGCTCCCGTCGGCGCGGACGGAAGGAGGCCCGTCCCCCTCTGGTCGTCGGATTCAGCGGCGGGGAAGTGAAGTGCTAGCGGGGGGCGCGTCGGATGAGCGAGAACGCGACGAGGAATGGTGGCGGAGGTCGGCGGGAGGTGCTGGATCGTGGTCGGCTGGGAGAGACGGCGTTGTTTGCGAATTTTATTTATTTATATTATTCACCAAAAAAATAGCGTAGCTCTAGACTCTAGTAGTAAGAAAATTATTTTATGTTAGAACCTCGGTCTCCATAATACCGTACAGTACAGTACTCCCTCCATCCCATGATTAGTGCTAAAAAAAGGTCTTACATTATGGGACGGAGGGAGTATAATATAACCATACATAAACACAAGTTTCCACGGTTCAACATCACACCCCCTAAAATAATATTCAAAACCACGGTCTTGAATTTTGAATTTGAAATTTAAACATAGCATAGGGTCGATGTTAATGTTGTCAGCCTCAGTTGCCTTCCACGTTCATGCAAGGATAACTAGCAGACAATTTGGACACCACATTCGCAACTACTCCCTCCGTTCGAAAATACTTGTCGGAGAAATGGATGTATCTAGAACTAAAATTCGTTTAGATACATCCATTTCTTCGACAAGTATTTCCATACGGAGGGAGTACACCTCAGCCCCATTTTTTCCAACCGTGCATATATATAAACCAGAATTCAGTAGCACGAGGCTTGCAGTTTGAACAGGTATTATATCAGAAAGGCAACAAGTGAGTTCGTATACCCTACACCACATCCATATCAACTCACAGAAAAGCAAGGCTTAACCGCTCATGTGGTTGAAACCAGCATACCAAACAGCAGTTTCAAAAATACTAGAACAAAATGCTGATGCTAAGGACAAAGAAAATATCATCCATATCAGAAACCAGCTTAAACCACAAAACATAGTCACAAAGTGGGTGGCACAAGTAATCAGTGCGTTGTTACATCACAGTTCAAATAAGTCCCAACACAACCGAGTTACTGGAAACAACTTGAGCCATCATTCCGTTCTGGACTTGCGCTTTAACTGGACGATTCAGGATAACCTACACACCACAAACAAATATTATTACTTTCCAATTCATATGTCTGATTAGTAAATCTACAAGAAGAAATGGAGAACACAAATTAATTATACTTCAGCACTGCTAACAAACAACTGAAAGAACAAGGATTTTTCACTAGAAGCAGAGAAAATGGTATCGATAAACCAACACATCATGGTGATCCTAGACGGTGGTGATCATAGACGTGCAGCACTGACATCAGATTGTTCACAAACTTGACAATTTTTTCAAAATGCCTGCCGCACTAAAAAGAAATTGAACACTTTTATCAAAATTTACTACAGTCCTTGTGATCTCATACCAACCTTCAGTATGGCACCTACTAATTGCAACTTCACAAAAAGAACAGATAACACTTTTTATTGGACTCTGCTGAATCTTATTACTTATATAGGTCAGAATAGTAAACTACATTTAGAAATGTACAACACAAATTAATTGATACTACAGCTGTGCCACTAAGCACTATTTTCAATATTCAATAGCCTGTGATCTCATAAGTTATATAAACTCTGTAGGTTGTCATCTGTTAACTCTAAAGCACTATTCCAGAACAAGATATCTTCTTCGAAATAATGAAATACAGAATTAATTTAAGAACATTCTCAGATGCAGAATTAATAAATGACCATTGGCAGACATAGTTTCAAATACCTAAGTAACTGACTTTACACAGGAAAAAACTAGGCGAGAGGTTTCTCCTCCTTGATGGTAAGCTTTCCTGTACAGCAGAAGGGGGTTAGAAATCAAAAATGATTTAAGGATAACAGAAAAAAATACTTGATATACAAGATATACTGATAATGTACCGAGCAACTTGTCCACAAAGTAGTCCTTGGAGCCTCCAGTGTTTTCCGCGAAACCATGGGCATTGACACCATTCACAACAGGAGATTTAGGGACCTTAACCTTCACCTTGTTCTGGTTCCTGCTTGCCGAACCAGTGGCATTGACCTTTACCTTCTTAGTGAAGACAAAAAGAACCTTCCCTGAAAGAAATAAAGCTTTATGTTAGGTAGAGGAAACATAACTCAGCCTATGATGTCTCGACGTAGCCGGTCCAAAGCCCAGGTAAGGGAGGAGGGTTGTGACAGGCTGATACACAAAAATTAACCTAATAGGACATTATCACAAATGGAAAGAAATCAAATTATGAATCACTGCTTAAGTACATTCTGCAAAAAAGAGACATGTGGTATGAGAAGTTGCCCTCAAATTAGCTGTTTCAACATGCATGCAGGTTATTTTCAGAGAGCTGAAAACATTTAAAATTTTACTCCCTCCGGGCCACAATATAAGATGTTTTTGCAAGCTATGCAAATTTGTCAGACTTCAGATAGGCTAGGCATGGACCACACGAAGGGCTATCCCATGTCTCCACAGTGGTACACACATCTATGAACCAAGAACAATTTTAAATTATTTGGCTTGCAAAATGTTTGATGCCCTAAAGATATGGATAATCATAGTGCCCTGTTTCTTTGCTAAAACATGGTTCCCTTTTGATTGGGATGAAGTTAGAAAATGGATAACCAGTTGCTCCACCTCAAATGGTATAACTGTTTGTATGCTATTAATGCTTAAATGTGTACATTTAAGTTTCTGAAGTGCTCCACGGACAACTGAAATAGTAGAAAGCAGTGAAAACTTAATCATGAATAAGAATCAATGACAGCTATATCTATAGCAGCTTATACAGAAGCACACTGCACTTAATTTCCATGGCAAACTAAAAAAAATGAATTATGGACTACTAACTTGTTGGGGCATGGGCGCGATAGGTCTGATTTTTCTTCTTCCGTGCCGTGTCTTTTGGAACGGGAACTTGAATCTCACAGATCTCATACCAATGTTCTGACATACAGATGAACAGGGTTAGATCACGAGAAGGACATAAATGAAACCAGGAACAATGAGATGTTTCATCTAAGTTTGCACCTGGCAGGTCCTGACAGAAGGGGGAACATCCCGAGCGGGTCAACTTGGTATCATAGGGCGCTTTCATCTTAACCTGAAGACGAAATTCAGATCAACTGTTATGGAGGCAAACTCGCTGAGAATATATCATACTAGGATACAAGAGGCAATCAATCCTTCAAGGGGAACCCCTACCAGGCAGCCAGATAAGTATGCAGAGTAGCATTACAAGATCAGCAGCGTGTTAAATCAGATAAGCACAGCATTCTACTGCATCCGAATTCCAATCAGGGGCGCATACCATGCGAAGACTAGATCTAGAATCACGGAAACCTACCAACAGAACCGCACAAAGTCCCCTATTGCACAAATCAAGAGCAGCATGCTAAATTAGATAATCACAGTATTCTACCGCACCCCAGTTCCAATCAGGGGACGTTTACCATGCGAAATCTAGATCTGGAATCCGGAAAACCTACCACCAGAACCGCACAAAGCCTCCTAGCGCACAAATCAAGAGCAGCCCTCGAACGGGAACCGTACAGAAGAACAAACATGGAACCGGACTAGGGATGGGGGAAGAGGGAACGGACGGTGCCTACCTCCATAGGACGCAACCTCTCCTCCGAGCGACGCGACTGGATCCGGCGGGGAGAGGGGTGTCGCGCGAGGACGAGTGGGAGCGGCGGCGGCGGAAGAGGGGGCGGGCGAAATGCAATGGGAGACGTATATATACTCTGTGTGCCCTAGGTATGCTTTGGGTCGGGCTTTGTTGGGCTTCGTAGTGTGCCAGTGTCATCGGTATGGCGATCGGGGCTTTGTTGGGCTTAGCAGTGTGCCAGTGTCACCGTATGGCCCGATCGGAGCTTTGTTGGGTTCTAGGCCGAAATGATACTCCCTTTGCGTTTAGATCCTAAAATAGTGTATCCTACAACTTGTGGAATTCGAGTGAATAAAAAACTTGGTTTGAACCCTAAAAAAAGATCCTAAAATGATGATCACTAAAATAGTGATCTAAACGCTTTTTTTATTTCTTCACGGAGGGAGTATTTTGGGAGTGTCGCCATATGGGTGTTGCTCGGCGTAAGTTATGAGGATATATAGCTCCGTTGCATAACCCATAATCAACGGTGATGGGACAACTAACCACGTGTCCATTAATGGACTGCAGCGCTTCTCCTCCCCCCAATTCCTATGGCGGCCGTTCGGATGGCCCATGTGGCTTCATCGCTATAAAAGCCTGGTGGCGAGCCATCCCATCACCTAAGCCCTAGACGCCTCCTCTCCATCCCGCTGCTCCCTTCCCTCCAACCGACTCAACTAGGCGGCGCAGCGGAACATCATGCCCCAGATGTCGCGCAACGGCGCGAGGTCTCCCTACGGGGCACTCGATGTGTCAGTCAACAGATCCTCCTCCGGTGGTGGTGGCAGATCTGGCGGACCGGACGTTGTCCCCGTCAGCCCAACCAACTCCGTCATCCCAATGAATGGTGGTGTGCCCGTCGAGGCACAACCAGAGTCTGAGCCCAAAGAACTGATCCACGACGTGCCCCAACTCACTTCCATTTAAGCTTGCAATGTTCATGAGTACGGCCCCACACTCACAGACGAGGAGGAGCAACAGCTATCAAGTAGTGCAGGTAGTACTATATAGTAATGTCGCTCGTATAGCGATATTTCTTATTTTTTTAAATATCATGAAGCAACATTTCAAGTCGCTAATTATATCCAAAGTGTCGCATTTTGGCTACAAATATGGTTTGTTTCTGGTTATCATGTTGATACATGTGTTGGTATGTCTAGTCTGAGCTTAAATTGCCCTGAAAAATTGAAGGAAAATAAAAAAAAGTGTTTTATGATGATCGAAAATATGGTGTTTCTATTTTTGATATGACCATGGCCTCTATATTCATATGGAGCGGGTGGATGGTAATCACCAATATGGCTAATTTGATAGAGTTGCTCTCATACGTTTATATTACACGTTCGGCACATTGTTGTGGTGCATCATTAGAGTATGTTTCTCTCTGGAAGAAGGGCATTCAACATTGCCAAGCAGTTTGGGGTGCAGAAGCTGGTGTTGGAATCAGACAAAAAAGTGGTGAACAATATTTTCTTTCAATGGGAAGGACTTGTCAAGCTATGGCCCTTTGGTGGGGGAAATCAAGGAGCTGCTTCAATCCATAGAAGAATCCAGGATCACTTGGGTATGGCGATCGGTTAACATTGTTGTGCGCGACCAGGGGAGGTTGTCGTCACGAGTCATTCAAAACTTAGTTTAATGTATGTTCGGGTTCGTATTACGCATGCTTTGATCACGGACTTGTCTGAGCAATTGAATAAAACGACAACAATTCCAACTCAAACAAAATCAGGAGCCTCATTATCCAAATAACAGAACACGTAAGCTATAAATGCATAAATTGGACCCTTTTAAATTTGTTACTATGTAAATCATATCATTTTAAACTTGTTACTATGTAAATGAGGGCCCAACTATTAAGATAGTTTCTTAGGGGGGGGGGGGGGGCAGAGGGGATTTAGTTGACTTTGTAAAAACAATTGAATTGGATTAAAATCACGCCGCCAAGACTCGAACCAGAGTCCAACTGTTACATCAATTGCTCGTGTAGCCACTCTACCATTCACAATTGAATGCATAAATAACAAAGATATATATATTAAACGAGGATCATTTGGAGCTTATTAGGCCTGCAGATACTACGGCCTATTTATGCGAGCTAACTTATTTAAGTATTTGTAAAACGTAAGTAATATAATTATGTTTAAATATTTGTGTGTAAAAATATTATACATACAGAAGATGATTAGTAATTACGAACATTTAAATATAAACTTTGTCTTGTCTATTTTTGTTTAGTAAAACATACATAAATTTTTAAATGAAAACTGTTAAGTTCTTTTTCTAAAATATTTTTAAATGTAAGTAATAAAATGATGTTCAAGTGTTTGTGTGTTAAAAATATTATACATACAAGCGATGATTAGTAAACAGAAACATCTAAATATAAACCTGTGTGTGATATAAAAAATATTTAGTTAATACAGACATTCAAAATGTTGATTAAATAAATATTTTTAATGAATCCATTTTTTTTGCTTATGGCTTATATTTATAATTTTACAAAATGATGAATGCAAAAATTATTAAAAAATGAATATTCACTTGTCTATATTTTTTACTCATGACTTAGATTCAAAATATAATAATTAAAATATTAGATGTTATTGAATATTCATATCAACAATTTAAATTTTAAATATTTTAACTATAAAAACATTGAATACAAATTTGCGTATATTTATTGAATTTTTTGTATAATTAAAATATTGTTTTAAAATTCTGAAATTGAAAATATTTGCATTGTTTTGAATTGTAAAAACATTTTGTTATAATTCATAAATAATACTGCGAATATATCAATATTTTTAAAATAGTACCTGAACATTTTAAAAGTAAGTTATATCATTTGTATGTAAAATCTTTGTACCACGTGAATATTTAAACCTTTATTATTACTGAGATTATATTTAAAATACTTATCTACAAATTTCTAGAAAAAACGAACATGTGCAAAATGGGCGGTATCTGCAGTCTATTTAAGCTTCACATGCATGTCCGCCTAATACATATAGATTTGTTATCCAATTTCAACTGTGAGATGAGAAGGGTGGACTGCTTATATAAACGCATGTTCTATCTGTGGGTTCCAGGTTCGAGGCCATTTTTCGTCCTCGCATCGTGAACAGTAAAGAGGTCGACTTTTTCCCGCAAATAAAAACAAATGAGAGATAGTTTTGTGCAAAAAATGTGTCACGGTGGTTTTATTTTTCACAAAAAAATAAAGACGAGGGTGTTTTATGCAAAAATTTGTCGGCCGAGCGCCAACACATACTGACATGTGGGGCCATACACGCGGATACGCCCGCATATGCCTTTGTGACTGTATCTGTATGCTTGAGTCAAGTTAGGTTGTCATAAAACTGTATTTTTAAAATTCTAGCACGAAACTGCAGTGATGTTACGTAAAAAATAAAATTACTCAGCTTACTTAAACATGTGTAACTAAGTTGCAAGTATAGTTCAAGTAATAATGTTGATTCCAATGAGGTCCCACACCTCGTTAGGTTATAGCGCTCTGCGTAGAATAAACTACAGTTTTGCTAGAACTCATCTAGATGAGATTTAATTTGATCTCATTCACCTTTTATACTCATTGAATGTGATGCTATAAGATGCGTGTATGTTGACATAGGTTGTATATGTTCTTGTTTTTCAGGTGAATGAGACCAAATTACGTCTTATCTAGATGAGTTCTAGGTACTCCCAAACCATGGCTAAAAAAGTAATTCCTAGGTCGATGACATGTAATCAAACACTATATAATTTTTGTAAAAAAAAATGGAAGTAAATGAACACAATATTTTTTTGTAGCGCTAAGTTTGCATGGAAATAGTTCAATCTCACTAAAGAAAAATAAGTCAATATGTACAAAGTTCCAATGGTAATTACCTGTGTGCCATGACTTTGCAAAATAGTTCACATCTGAGGCATGAAGTCAACATTGGATCCCTCAACAAATCAACACCTTGCTTGCAAATCTTCATAGGCCGCCTTAAAAGATTTCGATATCCTCTAGACCTTGTTCGATTTGATGTGGCTTCAAAAGATGGAAGGGGGCCGAGGGGATTAAATCCCCTCGATGCTCTCCAACCCCCTCTAATCCACTTGGATAGTGGACTAAAGAACAGGCCTCAGCTGGATGGATTGAAAGCGTTTGAAGAGGATTGAGGGGGGTTAAATCCCGGTAAAAAAATCCCCTCGATGCTCATCAATCCCCTCTGATCCGCTTGGACGGTGAAACAAGCCCTCGTCTGGATCCGAATCCGTTGCAGGGAGAATCGAAACACGGTGGATTGAATTGTGGTGGAGATTGTTGCGATGGAGGAGAATCGAAAATAGAGGAAGGGAGGCAAAGGCCTGGTGCTATTTATCGGCTAGATCCCGTATAGCAACGTACCCCAGCCAGCTTTTGCGTTGCTGGGGCAGACAACGTTGCGTGGACGGCGTTTAAAGAGGTACTACTATAGTAGATCGCGTATTCGTGCCATACTACTATTCTTTGCACGAGTGCCAATTTCACATGCTCCAGCTAGCACCGCGTCACTGAAAGATGGGGACGTTGCGCTCTTTGGCCCACAAGTCAGCGAGGTTGGTGACCGGGAGTCCTTATATTGGACGTGCACGATATATAAAACCAATGGTCCGCTCCCATCGATTGTGGTTGCCCACGGCAGATTGGCCAGCACCGATGCATCCACTTGCATGGGCCCATGAAAGTTATAAAATCCACTGGATGCCAAAGTCATGCATGCCATGTCACTGATCCACGAGAAACGATGTCATCCGTTGATTTTGAAGGATTTGTGCTTCCTCGACGGTTACGTGTGCTTTCTTGCTTGCGAAATTTGTCATAAAATCTTGGGTGTCGTCCTCAAATGTGAACTCTATCTATAAAATATGAGAAAAAAATGAGGTTACCTCAACCAAACAAACAAGAAAATATGTTATAACAAAGAGGTACACATGACGAATCAACCCGTGGTTGGATGGTTAGAAGAACAGTGGTATCTCCAGCCCATCAGAGTTCAAGTCCTAGACTTGACATTGATACTCGCATCTTCATGTATTTACTTCAGGTCTTTCGGCGATGTGCGTTTAGTGGGAGGAGACGTTTCCATCGACTATGAAGGCGTCTGTGGCGACTTCATCAATCTCAAGATGATGTGTAGGCTAAATCTTTCGAAGGTGCTTATATGAGTAAGATGTGTGTGTTTGCGTTCATAGAGATGGGTGCATGTGCGCATGTATGAGTGTTTTGTAGGAATTTTTTGGTGTCTTCCAAAACATTATATACTACATTTATTTGGTTGATGAATGAAATCATACGGAATTGGTGTATGAATGATTGGTACAAATATTTGTAATTGAACTTGAGGAAATATACTCAGGGAGCTGGGTACAAACTATACTGGAATACAATGTGTATATATACACTGGAATTATTTGCCTGGGCACAGTGTAGGTTTGGAATTAGCTAGACTATTTACAGGTTCAGCTCTGTAGATTGATAAGTCCACATGTTTAAATAGGAATCATACTATTTAAACGTGGCATATATCTCACGTATATGTGCTTAGGGATAAGAAGGAATGTGACTCCGAAAATAATCGGTTATGATCGTGGTTGGTTAATTTGATTAGGAGTCTAACTGAATTCTATCTGGATTCAGATTTGAACATTCAGGAATATGAGTATAAATATGTCCCTACCCTCTAGCCTCATAACGCATTGTGAGATGCACTACGAACTTGGCGGAAGAATTAAAGGGTAGACAAATATACTTGTGCTATGTTATTTTCGCAACATTGGCATCAGAGCAGATTGCAAAGAGTTTTGACGGCCGAAACAAAATCTCCTTTCTATTTTCCTGGAAACAAGCTTCCGCACGTACTCCTGCCAAAAGCCTGGAACAGAGTCGCCTAGATCTCGTCAACATAGCTCGCTTCGATTTGGGAAACCATCCTCGCCGATCTCGCCATGACCGCCATTGCCTCGCCGTCCTGTCATGGCGCCTCGCCGTCTCCATCGCCCGTCCTTGCCGCTTGATCGCCGCCTCGCCATTCCCACCGCCCTTGCTTGTTGCCGCCTCGTTAGCCGCAGCCGCCATCTCGCCGTCAACCAGCTGGAACCTCTGACCTACTGGAATCGCTGCTGCTCCAAGTCTGCCTCGAGTAGTCACCAAGCCACACGAGCTGCCGTTGGGTTCTCGGAATCTGCAGGTCACAACCTTATTTGTTCCTGCTGCTGGTACAGATTGATTTCCAGAATTTACTGCCACGATAGTTATCTTCTCCAATGGCTTCCAATAGTGTGTTTGCTGAGTTTCTTAGATCTTGTAAATTGGATGGATCAAATTTTACTGTTTGGAAAAGAAAGATTATGTTTCTCCTCATGAATATTGATTATATCATAACTCAATCTAAGCCTACCCGTCCATCTGACGAAGCTGAAGATGAGGAAAAGGAAAACTATCGTGAGGAAATTACTCAGTGGACTAAGGACAACAAAAGGCTAGAGTGTTTATGCTTGGATCAATGTGTGATTCTCTAGCCGGAGAGTACGAACCAGAGGAATCAACTCGCAAAATAATGAGGAGATTGGAAAAGGACTTTGGGGAAGTTTCACTTATCAAAGTTCTTAGCTTGGTGAATCAATTTTTGACCGCGAAGATGACAGAAACCACAGCTGTTAGTGCACATCTGAATAAATTATGTGTGTTAGTAGAGGAACTAAAGAATGTTGGATACCCTTTCCCTGAAGAAGTTCAAGTTATGGTTGCTCTTAACTCTTTGCCAAACTCTTGGGAACAATTTAAAATATCCTTTTGTCATACTGAGCATGTGCTAAACATGAGGATGCTTAGGCATCATCTACTCATGGAAGAAGACATGAAGTCCACACAAGGGTAAGAGAGAAGGTCTCAACATGATGAACTACACCTTGGTGAGGACAAATCTTCAAGCAAGAGGAATTGGCAAAAGAGGAAATATGGGACAGATTTGAGGGATAAAATAAATCAGAAGCGTGATAGGAATGATTACAATGGAAGAAACTCAAATCAGAAGGTTGACAAGAGGAAATTTAACTGCCATAATTGTGGTGAACAAGGACACTTCAGATCTGAATGCACTAAGAAGAGGAAGCCAGATGATAAGAATTATAACAACAACCAGTCCAAGCATCAGGATAATAGAAGGGGAAATTCTTCACCTGACGGTATGTCACATGTTTTTGTATGTTTAGAATCTCTATTTACAACTTCCTTGTCAAATACTTGGGTGGTTGATTCTGCCTCCACCTCACACATTGCAAGAGATAGGAACTCTTTCTGTTCATTTAAACCAATACAAAAGGGAACTATATTTATTTATCTAGGAACAACATAAAAGGCAGATATACTAGGAATTGGGGACTATAATCTAAAACTCCCAAGTGGAGGAATATTACTCCTTAAGAATACTGTATTTGCTCCAGATATGAGGAAAAATCTCATGTCGGTATCTAGACTAGAATCTGCAGGCTTTGATGTTAACTTTGCCAATGGGAAGGTTAAAATATTGCTAAAAGGAAAATCGATACAATCAGGGAACCGTGTAGAAGGCCTATATTATATTGAAGATATTTCCGATATTGATGCTATGGACAGTTTAGTTGCTGAAAACCACTCCATTGTGAGGAATATAGCCGGAAATGACAATTGTTCCGAATCCTACCTATGGCATTTAAGGCTAGGACATATATCAAAGAACAGGATTAAAGATTGATTAGTTCTGGAATTTTGAATTTTAAATGGGAAGATTATGGAATTTGTGAAGCCTGCATCATGGGAAAAATGACTAGAGCTCCCTTTCCTAAAGCTGAAAGATCTAGTGAGCCCTTAGCCATAATTCATTCAGATATTTGTGGGGAAATGACAACACCCACGATAGGACAGAAGGTGTATTTTATCACATTCATTGATGACTACTCCCGATACGGTTATGTCTACCTCCTTAAACACAAGTTTGAGGGTTTTGACATGTTCAAAACTTTCAAGGCTGAAGTGGAAAACCAATTAAATGGGAAAATTAAAGTCCTTAGGACCGATAGAGGAGGAGAGTACACATCCGGAATTTTGGATGAATTCTGTAAAGAACATGGCATAGTACACCACTACAAATTACCCTACACACCCCCACAAAATGGTGTAGCGGAAAGAAGGAATAGGACGTTGATGGATATAGTTCGATCCATGATGGCTTACACTGATTTACCTTTAAGTTTTTTGGGGGAAGCACTGCATACTGTAGTTTATTTATTAAATCATTCACCCTTAAAATCAGTAAAGGTCACTCCCTACGAGCTTTGCAAAGGGAGGAAACCAACACTAAGGCACCTGGCTGTTTGGGGTTGCAATGCTCAAATTAAAATCCCTAGCCAGAACAAAACCAAACCGCAACCTAAGACCACTCCAGGAATTTTTGTTGATTATTCTACTGGTTCCAATGGTTATAGGTTTTATGATCCCAATAATAAGAAGTTATTGGAAAGCAGAGATGCTATTTTTTAGATCAGGACACTCCTCGTCGTGCTAAGAGAGCTAGAGTGGAATTGATAGAAGGAGAATCCGAGGAAGTAGTAAATGACTCTACGGTAATCTTTCAAGCCAAATCCACGACATAAATATGGAAGAAACTCCCTCAACTAGTATGCCTAGAATAAGTGGGAGGAACACACAAACACCATCTTATCTAGATGATTATTTTGTGTTTCTAGGGGAAGTACACTCTAAAGTGTCTTTAGAGGAAGAACCTAAAACTTACAAACAAGCCATTGATTGTGAGGAATCTGGACTATGGTTGGAAGCTATGCGGGAAGAACTAAACTCCATGGAAAGAAATGGTGTTTGGGAACTTGTTGATTTACCCCAAAACCGCCAGACCATAGGATCTAAATGGATATTCAAAAGGAAACTCAATGCTTTAGGAGGTGTGGAAAAATATAAAGCTCGATTAGTTGCTAAGGGATATGCACAAAAGGAAGGAGTAGACTTTGTGGAAACATTTTCTCCTGTTGCAAAGTTCACTTCTATTCACATCTTATGTGCCTTAACTGCTTATTTTGATCTTGGCCTCCATCAAATGGATGTCAAGTATGCTTTTCTAAATGGTTATTTAAAAGAGGAAATCTATATGACACAACCAGATGGTTTTGTGGAAAAAGGAAATCAGAATAAAGTATGTAAGTTAAAAAGATCAATCTATGGTTTGAGGCAGGCTTCTAGGCAATGGAATACCTTATTTGATGCTGCAATCACATCATATGGTTTCTCTGTGATGGAAGGAGACCACTGTATTTATTTCAAAATAGTGGGAGGAAACTTTGCATTATTATCTTTGTATGTCGATGACATTTTAATTGCTTCAAACCATAAGGGAACCTTAATGGAAGTGAAATCTTGGTTATCATCTACTTTTGATATGAAAGATTTGGGGGAAGCCTCTTATGTTTTGGAGGTGGAAATACATAGGGATCGGAAAAGGAAAGTTATGGGTCTGTCTCAAAAAGCTTATCTCAAAACTGTTTTGAAACGATTTTCTATGGAAGGTTGCAAACCTGCAAATGTACCAATGATAAAAGGAACTAAACTTAGTGAGGAACAATGTCCTAAAACTCCTAAGGAATTAAGGGAAATGAAAAAATGTACCTTATGCTTTTGCTCTGGGGTCTCTTATGTATGCAATGCTGTTTATAAGACCAGATTTGTGTCACACTGTTGGAATGTTGAGCAGATTTCAGAAAAAACCCGGGGAAGCTCATTGGAAGCAAATAAAATATGCTATACAATATATTAAAGGAACAATGGACTTTTCTCTTTGCTCTAATGGTGAAAATCTTCAGCTGCAGGGATATACTGATGCTGACTGGCAGGGAGACCTTGATGAAAGGAAGTCGACGTCGGGTTGTCTATTTACTTTGGCTGGAGGTGCTATCTCTTGGAAGAGCAAGAAACAAACTTCTGTGGCGCAGTCTTCTATGGAAGCAGAGTACATTGTTGCGAATGAAGCTGTAAAAGGTGGCGTTTGGTTGAGGAATTTTCTGGTTTCTCTAGAGATAGTTGAAAATGTGTCAGATCCGGTCACTGTTATTGTGATAATCGAGCTGCGGTTAAACTTTCCAAGGATCCCAAGTTTCATAGCAGGGCTAAACATATTGAGGGAAAGTACCATTATATTAGAGATGTAATAAATAGATTGAAAACTGTTCGACTTGAGTTTTTGCCTGTAATCGATATGTTGGCAGATCCAATCGACTAAACCTCTTAGTCAGGAATTATTTTGCAAACATGTCGTGAACATGGGCCTTAGGATTTTGATTGAATATTTTTCAGACAAGTGGGAGATGTAGGAATTTTTGGTGTCTTCCAAAACATTATATACTACATTTATTTGGTTGATGAATGAAATCATACGGAATTGGTGTATGAATGATTGGTACAAATATTTGCAACTGAACTTGAGGAAATATACTCAAGGAGCTGGGTACAAACTATACTGGAATACAGTGTGTATATATACACTGGAATTATTTGCCTGGGCACAGTATAGGTTTGGAATTGGCTAGACTATTTACAGGTTCAGCTCTGTAGATTGATAAGTCTACATGTTTAAATAGGAACCATACTATTTAAACGTGGCATATGTCTCACATATATGTTCTTAGGGATAAGAAGGAATTTGACTCGGAAAATAATCGGTTATGATCGTGGTTGGTTAACTCGATTAGGAGTCTAACTGAATTCTATCTGGATACAGATTTGAACATTCAGGAATATGAGAATAAATATGTCCCTACCCTCTAGCCTCATATACGCATTATGAGCTGCACCACGGACTTGGCGGAGGAATTAGAGGGTAGACAAATATACTCATGCTATGTTATTTTCGCAACATGTTTGCTATAAATGACCACTTTGCCAAACATCGAGAAAGGTCCAACCACACTAACAAGCTTCACAATTGTCTCCAATCTGACCAATCATGATTAACAATAGATGAGATACTCTTTGAAAATGTCTCCAGAGAGTAGGACGCCCTCGAGCCTTTGAACGCCATCGTCGTCTATATCAAACCCTTATCAATGATTAAGCTTTTGTCGTAGACTTGCGCTCTCTGCAGTACATGTATCGAGCCCCTTGGTTTTGTACGAAATCCGAAACCTCTAAATTTCACATTAAAATCTAACATGTCTCGAAGAGGACACATGCACAAGTAATGATTCAATTTTATGATTTCATTTTGTATGGATACACATATGATCTCTCTTCTTTATTAATACGGTAGCAAAGCTTTTACTTCAATAGAACCTAGAAAGTCACAATTGTAAGGAATTTGTGTTAGGAGTGAGAGGTCACATCAATCCAGATGCAACAACGGCATTGTTGGTGCGGTATGAGACAACAAATAAAAAACAAAGGACAGGCCAAAACGGTATCTTATAACAAGCAAATCGTTCTTGAGGGTACACGAGAATTTCATCTAGTTACTTTCATCATGTTGGTTTGATTTGTGTTCACTACTTTGATAATTTGATATGTGGGTGGACCGGTGCTTAGGTGCTGTTCTTACTTGAACAAACCTCCTACTTATGATTAACCCTCCCGCAAGCATCTGCAACTACGGGAAAAGTATTAAGAATAAATTCTAACCATAGCATTAAACTCTAGGATCCAATCGGTCCCTTACGGAATAGTGCATAAACTGGGGTTTAAGTTTCTGTCACTCTCGCAACCCACCATCTATTTACTACTCCACAATGCATTCCCTTAGGCCCGAATATGGTGAAGTGTCATGTAGTCGACGTTCACATGGCACCACTAAGGGAATCACAACATACATACTATCAAAATATCGAACACATATCAAATTCACATGATTTCTCCCGTGACCTCATGAACAAAAGTAACTACTAAAAAATGATAAACATGCTCAAGATCAAAGGGGTATTGAATAGCATAATGGATCTGAACATATAATCTTCCACGAAATAAACCATATAGTAATCAACTATAAGATGTAATCAACACTATTAGTCACCCCCTAGCACCAATCTATAGTTTCGGTAACAAGATTGAATACAAGAGATGAACTAGGGTTTGAGATGAGATGGTGCTAGTGAGGATGTTGACGGAGATTGCCCTCCCCAAGATTGGAGAGTTGTTGGTGATGATGATGATGATGATTTCCCCCTCCGGGAGGGAAGTTCCCCATGGAATCGCTCACGGGAGGGCAAAAGTGCTCCTGCCCAAGTTCCGCCTCGAGACGATGGCGCCGCCCCAAATGTCCTCCCTTATTTTTCTAGGTCAAAATGACTTATATACAGAAGATGGGCACTGAGGTGGGCGAGGAGGGCACAACCCACCAGGGCGCGCCTGGGCTCCCTAGCGCGCCCGGGTGGGTTGTGCCCACCTGGTGGGCCCCCTCTGGTAGTTATTTGCTCCAATATTCCTTAAATATTCCATAAAAATTCTCCGTGAAGGCTCAACTTGTTTGGAGTTGTGCAGAATAGGTAGCCTGACATAGCTTTCTCAGGTCCAGATTTCCAGCTTCCAGAATTCTCCCTCTTAGTGTGTACCTTGAAAATTATGAGAGAAAAGACATTAGAATTACTTCAAAAAGCATTATTATGGATAAAAATATTATAAATAACAGTAAGAAAACATGATGCAAAATGGACGTATCAACTCCCCCAAGCTTAGACATCGCTTGTCCTCAAGCGAAAACCGAAATAAAAAACATGCCCACATGCTTTGAGAGAGAGGTGTCGATAAAAAACAAAAATACGGACATAGAAGCATCATGTTGATTGTTATAACAACAACAAAATTGAACATAGGACTTTTATCATCGAACTTGCATCATATACTTCCCATGAATAAGTATCAGTTCATCACATAATCCAAGTATCAAGTAGAAACTCTATTAGAAACCAACAAACTATGTTCTCAGTCAACTTTGCAACCACAATTCATCATATTTTCAGGAAGAGTCACATGTCGGAGCCTTCTAGCAAGTCCACATACTCAACCATCATATAGTCTTCTATGATTGCTAACACTCACCTCGTACCCATGAGCAAAACGTTTCAATCGGACACCTAGAAAGATAGGGGCTCATAGTTTCGCCTCCCAACATAATCACCTCAAGGGTGATGTCAATAATAATAACTCATGCTATCTATATTCAATTGGACATATATGCCTAGATCTTTCCTCACCACATGATGCTTGCCAAAAGAGAAAAATAAAAAGGAATAGAAGGAAAACTTTGACTCTTTGCATAAAAGTAAATACATAAAAGTAAAAGATAGGCCCTTCGCAAAGGGAAGCAGAGGTTGCCATGTGCTTATTTGTTTGCATGCTCAATCCCTTAGTGCAAGAGAACGTCACGTTGTATTGCCCCTTAAGATGACAACCTTTATTATGCAGTCATCGCTTTTATTCTTTGTCATCCAAGTTCGTACAACGCTCAATTTTCTCTTACACTAAATGATCTCACATATTTAGAAGCAATTTTTATTGCCTTTTTGCACCGATGATAACTTACTTGAGGGATCTTGCTCAATCCATAGGTAGGTATGGTGGACACTTGAAAAAGATTTGGGTTTAAGGGTTTTGGATGCACATGTAGTATCTCTACTTGGTGCGAAATTTTTGGCTAGCAAAGATAGGGGGCAAGCATCACATGTTAAAGGATCTATGATAATATGGCTTCTACGTGAATATAAATATACATAAATCATTAAGTTGTCTTCATTGACCAACGTCAACAATTTTGGCATATAATATTTTTATGAGGGATCACAATCACAAAAGATTTCTAGGATAGTATATTTATATGTGAATCTTCTCTTCCCTTATTAATTCTTTCATGAGTTGCATCATTGACTAATTCTCTGTTTGTCAATCTCTAATAAAATTTCCTACTTATACTTTTCCTTATGTGGTTCTATCACCTACCATAGGATTAGTATATGATCTTATTGATTTATTTCTTTTCTTTTCTTTATTTATTTTCTTCCTTTCTTATTTCTTTTCTTTATTTGCAACATGAAAGTAAACAAAGCAAAACTCAGACTAACTTTATTATAAAACTTGCACACGATTACGAGGATTGATCGCTAAGCAGATTCTAGAAATAAGAAAGGATCGAACTAACTTTATTTCATATAAAGCAAAAAGATCGAACTAAGATAACTAAAAGCAAAAGGAGAGTGGGATGATACGATACCGGGGCACCTCCCCCAAGCTTGGCAGAAGCCAAGGGGAGTGCCCATACCCAATACTCCGTTCTCCTTTGGTGGTAAAGAAGCTTCTTCCTCCTCCTCGGGCATCAGTGCTTGTGTTGTCACCAGGGATGGATTTACGGTAGCTTCCTTGCTTGATAAATCTGACCAGGAACAACAAGAAAAGGAGAACAGAGGATTTATTTGCGATACGGTGGTTAATAGGGTTAGGAAGTATATATAAATTGTTTTATCTTGTAGGACAAGTAAACATAAGAAAAACAGAATCCGGAAGATGCCCCAGGTGGGCACAACCCACCTGGGCGCACCACGCGCATGCCTGGCGCGCCCTGGTGTCTTATGCCCACCAGGGGTCATTTCCTGGGAGTTTCTTTATTTCCAAAAATCTAAAATATTCCAAAACTAATAAAAAATGTTTTTGCGGATTTTTCGGAGACCGTTTACTTACCGTATCACGTACCTCCTTATTTTGACGATTCTGGGGTGTTCCAGAAGAACTCTTTTATGTGTTCTTCCGGTGTCAAAGTTTGGATAATATTACTTTCAACATTGATAGGCGTACCTAGATATAATGCTTTATTCGTTCTCCGTTGACAACCTTCGGGTTAGTGCCTTCGAAATTATTTATCTTGATGGCTCCAGATTGGTAAACCTCCTCGATGACATATGGGCCTTCCCATTTCGAGAGTAGCTTTCCCGCAAAAAATCTAAAACGAGAGTTGTACAAAAGAACATATTCTCCGACTTTGAACTAACGCTTTTGGATTCTTTTGTCATGCCATCTTTTAACTTTCTCTTTGAATAATTTTGCATTTTCATAAGCCTGGCTTCTCCATTCATCTAAAGAGCTAATATCAAATAACCTCTTTTCACCGGCAAGTTTAAAATCATAGTTGAGTTCTTTAATTGCCCAGTATGCTTTATGTTCTAACTCAAGAGGCAAATGACAAGATTTTCCATAAACCATTTTATAAGGAGACATACCCATAGGATTTTTATATGATGTTCTATAAGCCCAAAGTGCATCATCTAATTTCTTGGACCAATTCTTCCTTGACCTATTGACAGTCTTTTGCAAAATTAATTTTATTTCCCTATTACTAAGTTCAACTTGATCACTAGACTGAGGATGATAAGGTGATGTAATTCTATGGTTAACATCATACTTGGCAAGCATTTTACGAAAAGCACCATGAATAAAGTGTGAACCACCATCAGTCATTAAATATCTAGGGACTCCAAACCTTGGGAAAATAACTTCCTTAAGCCTTTTAATAGAGGTGTTGTGATCGGCACTACTAGTTGGAATAGCTTCTACCCATTTAGTAACATAATCAACAGCAACCAAAATATGTGTATACCCATTAGAGGAAGGAAAAGGTCCCATGTAATCAAATCCCCAAACATCAAATGGTTCAACAACAAGTGAATAATTCATAGGCATTTCTTGACGCTTACCAATATTACCTATTCTTTGGCATTCATCACAAGATGAGACAAACTTACGGGCATCCTTGAAGAGAGTAGGCCAATAAAATCCAGATTGCAATACCTTGTGAGCAGTTCTATCTCCAGCATGATGCCCTCCATAAGCCTCGGAGTGACATTTCTGTAGGATTTGTCCCTGCTCATGCTCACGTACACAACGTCTAATAATACCATCTACTCCTTCTTTATAAAGATGTGGGTCATCCCAAAAGTAATGTCTTAAAGCTAGGAGGTAAATATTTAACAACAATGTAATTAGCATAATCAGCATACCAAGGAGTACTATTAGCAACATTTACTGCAGCTAACTAATCATCAGGAAAACTATCATCAATAGGTAGAGGGTCATCAAGCACATTTTCAAGCCTAGACAAGTTATCTGCTAAGGGGTTCTCAACTCCTTTTCTATCCATAATATGTAAATCAAATTCTTGTAACAAGAGAACCCAACGAATAAGTTTAGGTTTAGTATCTTTCTTTTCCATAAGATATTTAATAGCAGCATGGTCTATGTGAACAGTTACTTTGGTATCAACAATATAAGGTCTAAATTTGTCACAAGCAAACACTATTGCTAAAAATTCTTTTTCAGTAGTAGCATAATTTCTTTGAGCACTGTCTAGAGTTTTACTAGCATAATGAATAACATTCAATTTCTTATCAACTCTTTGTCCTAGAACAACACCAATAGCATAATCACTAGCATCACACATAATTTCAAAAGGCAAGTTCCAATCAGGTGGTTGAACAATAGGTGCAGAAATTAAGGCTTTCTTGAGTGTTTCAAAGGCTTCTAAACAATCATCATCAAAAACAAAAGGAACATCCTTTTGCAAAAGACTAGTGAGAGGCCTAGAAATTTTAGAGAAGTCTTTAATAAATCTCCTATAAAAACTAGCATGACCTAGGAAACTAAAAATACCTTTGATGTCCTTAGGACATGGCATTTTCACAATTGCATCAACCTTAGCTTGGTCCACTTCAATACCTCTTTCAGAAATTTTATGACCCAAGACAATGCCCTCATTAACCATAAAGTGGCACTTCTCCCAATTCAAGACAAGATTTGTTTGTTCACATCTCTGCAAAACTCGCTCAAGATTTCTTAAACAATCATCAAAGGGCTTCCCATAAACAGAAAAGTCATCCATGAAAACCTCAACAATCTTTTCACAAAAGTCGGAGAATATAGCAGTCATACATCTTTGAAAGGTAGCAGGTGCATTACTGATGACCCACAAGTATAAGGGATCTATCGTAGTCCTTTCGATAAGTAAGAGTGTCGAACCCAACGAGGAGCAGAAGGAAATGATAAGCGGTTTTCAGCAAGGTATTCTCTGCAAGTACTGAAATAAGTGGTAACAGATAGTTTTGTGATAAGGTAAATTGTAACGAGCAACAAGTAAAAAAAGTAAATAAGGTGCAGCAAGGTGGCCCAATCCTTTTTGTAGCAAAGGACAAGCCTGGACAAACTCTTATAATAGGGAATGCGCTCCCGAGGACACATGGGAATATCGTCAAGCTAGTTTTCATCATGTTCATATGATTCACGTTCGGTACTTTGATAATTTGATATGTGGGTGGACCGGTGCTTGGGTGCTGTTCTTACTTGAACAAACATCCCACTTATGATTAACCTCTATTGCAAGCATCCACAACTACAACAAAAGTATTAAGGTAAACCTAACTGTCGTGGAATTGTCACGGCAGATGTCCTTAGTGTCAGGACTTAGTCGTGAGGCCAACGCATCTTTGTAGTAGCTTGAGAGGGGTTGAGCGGAATCGAGAGACACAACAAAAGACAAGGATTTAGACAGCTTCGGGCCCCAGGAAACATCATCTACATGCTGTTTGTGGCTAGATCTCATTATGCTCATGAGAGAGTCGCCGCATAAGCCGGCTCCCCCTTTGTGTCTAGCCCTAGAGATTGTTTATTGTTGCTTGTCCCTCTTTGGGGAGCCCTGCCCCTCCTTATATAAGTTGAAGGGGCGGGTTACATGTGGAGTCCTATTAGGATTAGGACTAGTCTATTACAAGTGGAATCCTAATCTGCCCCCTTAAGGGAAAACTCCTTATGCCTTTCCTCGTAAACCGGTCCACCATAACATGAGCCGGCCTCTGGGCCTTGGGCCTAGTCTTCTATTTGACCCGCCGTTAGGGCCATCCGTGAGTCGCCAGGCTCATGAGTCGCCACTCCGGCGGGTTACCAATGAAAACGCCAAGCCCGGCCAGGTCATACTTCCGGCCGGGTCATACCGCGGGGTATGTCCCCGACATTAGCCCCTAGTTTAATTTGGATTTATCCATGTTAAACTGATCCTGTAAAATAAACACAAGAACAAACTTGATAGGTTGTGCTCCGGGTTAAATATTTTCCTAAACCGGCACCTAATCATCTTTAAGTCCTTGTCATTTCCTCTTGGATGCATACTCAAGATCTTATAGCAAATATCTTTTAACAGATATGTCCAAACCTTGCCAATGCAAAAAATCGAGGCACTTCATCTAAAAAATCCGGGTCAATAGGCCAGCTTCATAACCAATTTGCTGACATTGGCTCTTGTAGAGAAATATTATAAGAAATAATCCATTTGAGTCGGCCTTCAATGCTCTTACTTGACAAAAATATTGGTCTTGGAATATTCAACTGATATCCAGCCGGCTTGAAAATGTAGAACTTGCCGTGTTATGATTGCCAAAATTGCCGGGTTATATATAAATGATGTCGGGTCATGACTGCTGCAGACACCGGGTTAATCTGAGAATTTTCCAAACTGAGAATTTGAAGATTTTTTCTCCCTTATATGCATATCACCTGTAGCCCCCAAGTGCCGGTTGTCATGCCTGCAGCAACGTGGGACTTGTAATTGCCTTATGCTTATGAAAACTTCAACCAATGAAGCCCCCAAGGGCCGGGTCATTATGCAATAATGAGCAGGGACTTTGTAGATATAACCATGTAAACTTGAACAACAACATGTAGCCCCCAAGGGCCGGCGTAGTAGATAATACTGAGCTGGGACTTTGTATATAAATTATTGATAATAACATCATATAATATGATCTCCACCATGGGGCTTGAACCCACGTCCACAAGGTTAAGAGCTTTGTACTCTACCATCTGAATAGCAGACCGTTCAATATAATGGATTAATGCTTGTGTACCTTGAAATTTTGACAGGAGCAATTGGTAGCCACCAAGGGCCGGCTCATTTACAATGTGATGAGTCGGGTCTTCAATAAGTTGAGCAAAAAATGACTTTGCATTAGCCCCCAAGTGCCATGGTACATGCTGGCAGTGACATGGGACTTGCATATTCGATGTAATATCAATTTGAATAATGTAGCCCCCAAGTGCCGGGTCGTAAGCCTGCAGCGACTCGGGACTATTCCTTCCATTGTAGAATAAATCATATCCATTGATAAAACAATAGCCATTGTGCCAAAGCGACTTTGAATACCTTATCTGTTGATAAGTAAATCTGGAGTTTAAATACCCGGCGGCTCTTGACCGATGGCGATTTAATACGCCTCCATTGTAAGCCGGAATTTTTATAACCCGGCGGCTTATAGCCTTTGAGAAAATCAAGAACTGATAACCCTTTTGAGACACCAATTTCAATCTTTGATGATGGGCTTGAACTTAATCATTTATGTAAGTCATAGCTCTGTAGATCCTGCACAGAGTTTAAACAACATATGCCCTGGCGACTTAACGTCAAAAGCCAGGGCGGGTAACCACCCAAATGTAGTCTTATCCTGCACACAAGTAGATCACAAAATCCCTTGGCGATTTACCGCAGGGCGGGTCATAATATCTCACATATAACCACTGTGATATTGAATTTGTACTGCCGGTTTACATGACCTGTGCAGTAAGGGCGATAACCCAATCCTTAGAAGCCAATGCTTCCACATAGATGATGATTGTCATAAGCTGGTGATTTATCATCGAAAATCAAGCCGGGTTAAATAGAAACCACTCATATACACTTTAGATATGATAAAAAAAGCTTCAAATAAAATCCAAAAAATTGTTTGCAAAAAGAGACTTACATTTTTTTGAGGCTTCTGATTCAAATACGATCAGGAAACCGTTCCAAAGGGGTTAAGCTAAGATTCGAATACGATCATATAGCCCCTAGTGGCTTTGGCGTTGCCGATCAAGAGGGTACCGACAGCTATGTTCTCTTTGTTTGAATCGACCTATGTTTGAACAGGAAGCCCCAAATGACCTTGAGAGTTGTTTAACGACGCTGATTCGAATACGATCCACGTCGGACCCAAAGGGGTTGAGCTATGATTCGGATACGATCAAGAAGCCCCCTAGTGGGTTTGGCAGTGTGCAAATCAAAAGGGTACCGACAGCTACGTTTTTTTTGGTTCGAATACGACCTATGTTTGAATAGGAAGCCCCCAAGTGACTATATAAATTTTGGCATCGCGCCGAGCAAGAGGGTACCGACAGCTATGCTCGATGAGCAGGAAGCCCCCAAGTGACCATAATAAGATAAGCCGTAAGGCAGGATACCCATGTTTGAACCGCGCATCATGGCAGCGAGCTCTTTTTGGCACCCTTTAATCTTTTCCGAGAACTCGAACTTGCGAGAGATTAATTCTTTTGAACCGGAAGTTTAAACCGGATTTGAAAGCTTCAAAACTTTGTGAGAGATAAATTTACCTTGAGTCGGATTTGAACCGGATTTGAGAGCTTCAAAGCCTTGTGGTAAATAAATTTCCCTTGAACCGGTTTTTAAACCGGATATTAAGAGTGTCAGTGCTTTGTGGGAGAGAGATGTCTCTTGAACCAGATTTTAAACCGGAATCCTTCTTTTTAAGCCGGAAATTTTCTAACGACCTTTAAATTTTCACCAATATAGCGGTAGCCTCTGGAACCGGGTTACCTTCCCTCCAATGACCCGGAGTTCTTGACTTCACTAACACCAGCCAATTTCGCCAAGCCATGTCATTGTAGCCCCCGAGTCTTAAGACGACTCGAGGAGTTGTCTTGAGATTCTTCATATTTGATCGTGATATAAACCGGTACAAGTCATTCAACGTCTCAGTGATATAACTTGTCCTGCACTGGAGAACTTGCAAGCCAGAGTAATTGCTCTTTTAAATAAAGCAACATATAATATAAAAATATACTGGATGGATTTCACCTGATATGTTAAGCCAGAAATTATCCGTCGCGGAGTTTGATGATCACTATGGTGAAGTTAAAACCAATCACAAGCGAGTCGGCCGCGGAAGTAGACAGATGAGTCGGCCGAGGCGTTGTAAGCCGGTACGGATGAGCAAGTTGTCATCTGCGTTGTAAACAGGTGCGGACGCGTGAGCCGGCCGCAAGGGCGGACGGGCGAGTCCTCCGTGGCGTTGTAAACCGGCGCGGACGGGCGAGTCGGCATGCATGTTGATGCAAACTGGACCGTGACACACATATCCGTGAAGCTACGCGGCACAGCCAAACGTGCATCCGCGGTATAATGACATAAACAATTGTCCTGTGTAAAAATGTTACAGGGCAGAATAATTGTTCTTTGACAGAAAACAATAAGTGTATAATAAGATAAATTTAGATCAATATCACCTGATGTTTATGAATGGCAGATGATCTGTATGTCGCGTCAGAGGCGGCTCAATATAATGTCGGCGGTTCAGGCAGACCAGCGACTCCAGGCGGCTCAACATAGCAGAGGCAGTTCAACGTGGCCCCGACGGTTTAACGCGGCGGCAACGGCGACGTTGGGATGAAGCCTTTTCAGAATTGTTTTTGTACTGACACCTTTTTTGTTCGAGGAGCAGCCAACTTGCCGTATCACCAACAATAATTAGTCTCGGACCCTTCTTAATTAAGATAGCACAAGTGTCGTAGTTGGTCTTGAGCCTTTGGAATTTGGTATTCAACTTGTGCAGCACCTTGTTAGGAAACTCCTCAAAAATCTGTGCAAACTAGAGTAACGCGACAGTGAGGAGCGCTGCGGCGGCTCGGCGGGACAGCAGCAGTGGGCGGCCCGTGGCGGTGACTCAAAGCCTGGTCGGCGCGACGGCTCTGCAGTGGCTCACGGCAGCGGCTGTGGACTCAGCAGGGACCAGGTCTTCGTGCAACCATGGCAGCAATTTTAGGTAGCTCGATGGCGCGCGAAAACGACGGTCGAGCAAGAAGAGGTCAACAGAGACGCAGTAAGGCGTGGCAGAAGCAACGCTCGCCGGCGGCGGGTTAGAAATGCAGCGGCTTGTTGAGAGCGGCTCATTGCAGTAGACAACGGTGGTGGTCGGCGACTTGATACTGCACATGGTGGCTTAGCGCGGGGATGGGTGGCCGGCGACTCAAGGCCGCGGTAGCGACTTGAAGCAGGCCGACCGCAACGGCGGTTTGGAACACCGGCGGGGGCGGCTCGGAGGCTGTGACAGTTGTAGCAGAAGCATACTGGTGAGACGGTGGCTCAGTAGAGGCTCCGGCGGGACAAGACGGCTCAACGCGGGACAGCCCGGAGGGCGACCGGGCGGCTCACGGCGCTGGGCGACTTTCCCCTGAAGCTGACTGCGCGACAGCGGTTCGTAGCACAGAGGCCGAAAAGAACCATGGCAGACACGGAACGACAGCAGAGGAAAGCGAAACATTGATTCCTCCTCCGGGTCGTGGCCCCTCTCCTTTTTTTTGAAAATTGCGCTGATGATGATTCGATAGTAGCACTTGATCTGTTCCGATTAGTCTCCGACGCCAGTTTTTAACCGTAGACCAATAGAACGTCCGGAGGCGATACGAACTAGCATATTACTGGCCACACAAGTCCTTCTCTCTTGAACTTCCGTGGGCTACCTTCTTTCTTTTCTTTTTCTTGCTTGGTCCTCCCGTGAGCGGATACTGCATGTGTCTCATATTTCATGATTTGATCTCTTCTGATATAACGCATGCACGCGTGTTTATATGGCGTTGCGCAGTCTTTTGTCTTGTGACCCAGTGATTCTGCAGGGCTTGAATTGACGGGAAGTGTGGCAGGAGCGGCAATAGCTTGTATTTGGGCACGACTGCCCCAGTACATGCAGCTATGCTATCTGTTATATTAGCACCGTAGTACTATTTATAGTGCATAGCAGATCGTCTCAGGCTCCTTCAGTCAAGAACCCCCTAGAGAGTTGTTGCGTCGCTGTCATCTCAGGACTTGAGCCAGTAGAAAATACACGGTAGTGGATTTGGACAGGTCTCGGCCATAATCAATCTGGGCGACTCGGCTTCTTCGTAGGGCAGCTCATCCGAAACCGATCCGGATGTTTCCTCAGGTCACATGCGGCCGTACAACAGCAAAAGATTAAATTCGACGGATCATTCAGCGACGCCTACAATTCTAATCTTTTTAATCCCGTATATACCAAATCATAAACGATAAACTTGCCGGCTTTGCCCGAGGTTGACTTAGGTTGGGCTGTCTTTGAATGATTATTTTGCACCGGCTCTTCTTCCTGCGACCAATCGCGAGCTTCTCGATCCCTGAGAAAGATCCCTTCAAGAACTTAACATCACCGTGCGCGAGCCCCACTGTGGGCGCCAACTGTCGTGTAATTGTCACGGCAGATGTCCATAGCGTCAGGACTTAGTCGTGAGGCCAACGCATCTTTGTAGTAGCTTGAGAGGGGTTGAGCGGAATCGAGAGACGCAACAAAAGACAAGGATTTAGACAGCTTCGGGCCCCAGGAAACATCATCTACATGCTGTTTGTGGCTAGATCTCATTATGCTCATGAGAGAGTAGCTGCATAAGCCGGCTCCCCCTTTGTGTCTAGCCCTAGAGATTGTTTCTTGTTGGTTGTCCCTCTTTAGGGAGCCCTGCCCCTCCTTATATAAGTTGAAGGGGCGGGTTACATGTGGAGTCCTATTAGGATTAGGACTAGTCTATTACAAGTGGAATCCTAATCTGCGCCCTTAAGGGAAAACTCCTTATGCCTTTTCTCGTAAACCGGTCCACCATAACATGAGCCGGCCTCTGGGCCTTGGGCCTAGTCTTCTATTTGACCCGCCGTTAGGGCCATCCGTGAGTCGCCAGGCTCGTGAGTCGCCAGGCTCGTGAGTCGCCACTCCGGCGGGTTACCAATGAAAACGCCAAGCCCGGCCGGGTCATACTTCCGGCCGGGTCATACTGCGGGGTATATCCCCGACACTAACCATAGCATGAAACATATGGATCCAAATCAGCCCCTTACGAAGCAACACATAAACTAGGGTTTAAGCTTCTGTCACTCTAGCAACCCATCATCTACTTATTACTTCCCAATGCCTTCCTCTAGGCCCAAATAATGGTGAAGTGTTATGTAGTCGACATTCACATAACACCACTAGAGGTTAGACAACATACATCTCATCAAAATATCGAACGAATATCAAATTCACATGACTACTAATAGCAAGACTTATCCCGTGTCCTCAGGAACAAACGTAACTACTCACAAAGCATATTCATGTTCATAATCAGAGGGGTAATAATATGCATAAATGATCTGAACATATGATCTTCCACCAAGTAAACCAACTAGCATCAACTACAAGGAGTAATCAACACTACTAGCAACCTACTAGCACCAATCCCGGACTTGAAGACAAGAATTGGATACAAGAGTTGAACTAGGGTTTAGAGATGAGATGGTGCGGTGAAGATGTTGATTGAGATTGCCCTCTCCCGATGAGGAGGCGTTGGTGATGATGATGACGATGATTTCCCTCCCGAGGGAAGTGTCCCCGGCGAGCAGCCTTCACGGAGCCCTAGATTGGTTCCGCCAAGGTACCGCCTCGTGGCGGCGGAGTCTCGTCCCGAAAGGTTGCCTTCTATTTTTTATCATCAAAAGACTTCATATAGGAGAAGATGGGCGTCGGAGAGCCACCAGGGGGCCCACGAGGTAGGAGGGCGCGCTCAGGGGGGTAGGGCGCGCCCCCACCCTCTTGAGCAGGGTGTGGGCCCCCTGGCCTTCATCTTTGGCGACGATTTTTCTTTATTTATTTTAAGACATTCCGTGGAGTTTCAGGACTTTTGGAGTTGCGCAAATAGTTCTTCAATATTTGCTTCTTTTCCAGCCCAGAATTCCAGCTGCCGGCATTCTCCCTCTTCCTTTTGGAGATGCAATTCTATGAATAAAGTGTGAACCACCATCAGTCATCAAATATCTAGGGACTCCAAACCTCGGAAAAATAACTTCCTTGAGCATTTTAATAGAAGTATTATGATCAACACTACTAGTTGGAATAGCTTCTATCCACTTAGTAACGTAATCAACAACAACTAAAATATGAGTATATCCATTAGAGGCAGAAAAAGGTCCCATATAATCAAAGCCCCAAACATCAAATGGTTCAATAACAAGTGAATAATTCATAGGCATTTCTTGACGTCTACTAATATTACCAATTCTTTGACATTCATCGCAAGACAAAACAAACTTACGGGCATCCTTGAAGAGAGTAGGCCGGTAAAAACCAGATTGTAGTACCTTATGTGCGCTTCTATCTCCGTGGTGCCCTCCATAAGCCTCGGAGTGACACTTGCGTGAGGATCTGTTCTGTTCATGCTCGGTACACAACGTCTAATAACACCATCTACCCCTTCTTTATAAAGATGTGGGTCATCCCAAAAGTAATGTCGCAAGTCATAGAAAAACTTTTTCTTTTGTTGGCATGTGAAGCTAGGTGGTATAAACTTAGCAACAATATAATTAGCATAATCATCATACCATGGAGTGCTACGAGAAGTGCTTATGACATTTAATTGTTCATCAGGAAAGCTATCATCAATAGGTAGTGGGTCATCAAGAACATTCTCTAACCTAGATAAGTTATGCGCAATCGGGTTCTCAACTCCTTTTCTATCAACAATATGTAAATCAAATTCTTGCAGCAGGAGAACCCATCTAATAAGTCTAGGTTTTGCATCTTTCTTTTCCATAAGATATTTAATAGCAGCATGATCTGTGTGAATAGTTACTTTAGAGTCAACAATATAGGGTCTGAATTTATCACAAGCAAATACAACTGCTAAGAGTTCCTTTTCGGTAGTAGCATAATTTCTTTGAGCATTGTCTAGAGTCTTACTAGCATAATGGATAACATTCAATTTCTTATCAACTCTTTGCCCTAGAACAACACCTACAAAGCATAATCACTAGCATCACACATAATTTCAAAGGGTAAATTCCAATGTGGCTGAACAACAGTCAGAGACTAATGCTTTCTTAAGTATTTCAAATGCTTCTACACAATCATCATCAAAGACAAATGGTACATCTTTTGTAATAAATTAGTCAGAGGCCCGTAGATTTTTGAGAAGTCCTTAATGAACCTCCTATAAAATCCGGCATGACCAAGGAAACTTCTTATACCTTTGATGTCCTTGGGACATGGCATCTTTTCAATAGCATCAACCTTGGCTTTATCAACTTCAATACCTCTTTCGTAAACTTTGTGCCCCAAGACAATACCTTCATTAACCATAAAGTGGCACTTTCCCAATTCAAGACAAGATTAGTTTCTTCACATCTCTGCAAAACTTCGATCAAGATTGCTCAAGCAATCGTCGAAAAGAGGAACCATAGACGGAAAAGTCGTCCATGAAAACCTCACAAATCTTTTCACAAAAGTCAGAGAATATAGCCATCATGCATCTTTGAAAGGTAGCAGGTGCATTACATAAACCAAAAGGTATACGTGTATAAGAAAAAGTACCAAAAGGGCATGTAAAAGTAGTCTTTGATTGATCTTTAGCCAACACAGGTATTTGAGAGAAACCAGAATAACCATCTAGAAAGCAATAATGTGTATGTTTGCATAATCTTTCTAGCATTTGATCAATAAAAGGTAAGGGGTAATGATCTTTCTTAGTGGCTTTATTTAATTTGTGGAAATCAATTACCATCCTATAACCTGTGATAATTCTTTGCGGAATTAATTCATCTTTATCATTAGGGACAACAGTAATACCTCCCTTCTTAGGGACACAATGGACAGGACTTACCCACTGACTATCAACAACGGGATAAATTATACCTGCCTCCAGGAGCTTGAGTATTTCTTTTCTTACCACTTCTTTCATTTTAGGATTCAAACGTCGTTGAGGATCACGAACTGGTTTGGCATCAGCTTCCAAATTTATTTTATGTTGACATAGAGTGGGACTAATGCCCTTAAGATAATCGAGAGTATACCCAATAGAGGCACGGTGCTTCTTCAGGGTTTTCAATAATCTTTCTTCTTCCTGCTCTGAAAGGTTAGCACTAATAATAACAGATATATTTTATTTTCATCAAGATAAGCATATTTAAGATTATCAGGCAACGGTTTAAGCTCAAACACGGGATCACCCTTGGGTGGAGGTGGATCCCCTAGGATTTCAACAGGAAAATTGTGTTGCATAATAGGTTCCTGTTTAAAGAATACTTCATCTATTTCCCTTCTTTCATTCATGAACATATCATTTTCATGGTCTAGCAAATAGTGTTCTAATGGATCACTAGGAGGTACGGCAATAGAAGCAAGACCAATAATTTCGTCCTTACTAGGCAATTCTTCTTCACGATGTTGTTTACTAAATTTAGAGAAATTAAACTCATGAACCATATCATCTAAGCCAACAGAACAACATTCTTTTTGCAGTCTATCGTAGCATTAATGAGATTCAAGAAGGGTCTACCAAATATAATGGGACAAAAGCTATCTTGTGGAGAACCAAGAACAAGAAAATCAGCGGGATATTTGGTTTTCCCACACAAGACTTCAACATCTCTAACAATTCCCACTGGCGATATTGTATCTCTATTGGCAAGTTTAATTGTAACATCAATATCTTCTATCTCAGCGGGTGCAATTTCATGCTTAATTTCTTCATATAAGGTAATAGGTATAACACTAGCACTAGCACTCATATCACATAAGCCATGATAACAATGATCTCCTATTTTAACAGAAATAACAGGCACACCCACCACAGGTCTATGTTTATCTTTAGCACAGGGTTTAGCAATTCTAGCAGTTTCACCAGAGAATTAAATGACATGCCCATCAATATTATCAGACAATATATCTTTAACAATAGCAATATTAGGTTCTACTTTGACTTGCTCAGGAGGTGTATAAGTTCTAATATTGCTTTTACTTAACAACAGTTGAAGCTTTAGCATGATCCTTTACTCTAATAGGGAAATGTGGTTTCTCAACATAAGAGGTAGGAACAATAGGATCATTATAAGTGAAAGTCTTTTCTTCAACTTTAATAGGTGCAGCTACTTTTACTTCTATGGGAGGATGATATTTAAACCACTTCTCTTTAGGGAGATCAACATAAGTAGCAAAAGATTCACAGAAAGAAGCTACTATCTCAGAGTCAAGTCCATATTTAGTGCTAAACTTATGGAAAATATCAGTATCCATAAAATATTTAACACAATCAAACTTAGGTGTCATACCTGACTCCTTACCTTCGTCGAGATCCCAATCTTCAGAGTTGCGTTTAATTCTATCCAATAAATTCCATTTGAATTCAATAGTCTTCATCATAAAAGAGCCAAAGACAAGAAGTATCAAGCATGGTGCGATTGTTATCGAAGCCGAGCATAAAAATTCAAGAATTGTCACTTTTGAGAGCTCATGATGGGGCATGAATATAACATTGATTTAAGCCTCCCCAAGCTTGAGCGATGCTTTCCCCTTCGCGAGGCCAAAAAGTATAGATATAATTGTGATCACGATGAACAAGATGCATAGGGTAATACTTTTGATGAAATTCCAATTTCAATCTTTTATAGTTCCATGATCTCGTATCATATAGCCTATACCATGTCAATGCGTCTTACTTCAAAGATAAAGGGAAAGCCTTCTTCTTAACAACATCATCGGGTACACCTGCAAGCTTAAATAATCCACAAATTTCATCCACATATATTAAGTGCTCATCAGGGTGCTTTGTTCCATCTCCTGTAAAAGGGTTAGCTAGCAGTTTTTCCATCATACCCGAAGGAAATTCAAAAGGAGTTTCATTTTCAATAGGTTCAGTAGGTTGAGTAGGTTGAGGAGCAACTCTTTGCTCTACTGGACGGGGTGAAGATACCCCGTACAAGCCCCTCAGACAATTACTTTCCATAGTAACAAGTGATAGAAAATTTCAGCACACTAAATAATTTTTTCCTTACCAAATTCCACCTACCAAAGGCGCTTCACTCCCCGGTAACGGCGCCAGAAAAGAGTCTTGATGACCCACAAGTATAGGGGACCTATCATAGTCCTTTCGATAAGTAAGAGTGTCGAACCCAACGAGGAGCAGAAGGTAATGATAAGCGGTTTTCAGCAAGGTATTCTCTGCAAGTACTGAAATAAGTGGTAACAGATAGTTTTGTGATAAGGTAAATTGTAATGAGCAACAAGTAACAAAAGTAAATAAGGTGCAGCAAGGTGGCCCAATCCTTTTTGTAGCAAAGGACAAGCCTGGACAAACTCTTATAATAGGAAAGCGCTCCCGAGGACACATGGGAATATCGTCAAGCTAGTTTTCATCACGTTCATATGATTCGCGTTCGGTACTTTGATAATTTGATATGTGAGTGGACCGGTGATTGGGTGCTGTTCTTACTTGAAAAAACATCCCACTTATGATTAACCTCTATTGCAAGCATCCGCAACTACAACAAAAGTATTAAGGTAAACCTAACCATAGCATGAAACATATGGATCCAAATCAGCCCGTTACGAAGCAACGCATAAACTAGGGTTTAAGCTTCTGTCACTCTAGCAACCCATCATCTACTTATTACTTTCCCAATGCCTTCCTCTAGGCCCAAATGATGGTGAAGTGTTATGTAGTCGACGTTCACATAACACCACTAGAGGTTAGACAACATACATCTCATCAAAATATCGAACGAATACCAAATTCACATGACTACTAATAGCAAGACTTCTCCCGTGTCCTCAGGAACAAACGTAACTACTCACAAAGCATATTCATGTTCATAATCAGAGGGGTAATAATATGCACAAAGGATCTGAACATATGATCTTCCACCAAGTAAACCAACTAGCATCAACTACAAGGAGTAATCAACACTACTAGCAACCTACTAGCACCAATCCCGGACTTGAAGACAAGAATTGGATACAAGAGTTGAACAAGGGTTTAGAGATGAGATGGTGCTGGTGAAGATGTTGATTGAGATTGCCCTCTCCCGATGAGAGGAGCGTTGGTGATGATGATGACGATGATTTCCCCCTCCCAGAGGGAAGTGTCCCCGGCAGAACAGCTCCGCCGGAGCCCTAGATTGGTTCCGCCAAGGTTCCGCCTCGTGGCGGCGGAGTCTCCTCCCGAAAGGTTGCCTTCTATTTTTTTTCTCATTGAAAGACTTCATATAGGAGAAGATGGGCGTCGGAGAGCCACCAGGGGCCCACGAGGTAGGGGGGCGCGCCCAGGGGGGTAGGGCGTGCCCCCCACCCTCGTGAGCAGGCTGTGGGCCCCCTAGCCTTCATCTTTGGCAATGATTTTTCTTTATTTATTTTAAGACATTCTGTGGAGTTTCAGGACTTTTGGAGTTGCGCAGAATAGTCCTTCAATATTTGCTTCTTTTCCAGCCCAGAATTCCAGCTGCCGGCATTCTCCCTCTTCATGTAAACCTTGTAAAATAAGAGAGAATAGCCATAAATAATGTGACATAACGTGAAATAACAGCCCATAATGCAATAAATATTGATATAAAAGCATGATGCAAAATGGACGTATCAATTACATAAACCGAAAGGCATACGTCTATTAGCAATCGTTCCAAAAGGACAAGTAAAAGTGGTCTTTTCTTGATCAGATTGTAAAACAGGTATTTGTGAAAAGCCAGAGTATCCATCAAGGAAGCAAAAATTTGTGGGCTTAGATAGTCTTTCTAACATTTGATCAATAAAAGGTATAGGGTAATGATCTTTTCTAGTAGCTTTATTTAATTTTCTATAATCAATGACCATTCTATAGCTCGTGAAAATTCTTTGTGGAATAAGCTCATTCTTATCATTAGGAACAACAGTAATACCTCCCTTCTTAGGGACACAATGAACAGGAGTTACCCATTTACTATCAGCTATAGGATAGATTATACCTGCTTCCAGAAGTTTTAATATTTCCATTCTTACCACTTCTTTTATCTTCGGATTTAACCGACGTTGATGATCAACATCTGGTTTAGTATCAGGTTCCATATTAATTTTGTGCTGACATAGAGTGGGACTAATGCCCTTTAAATCATCAAGAGTATATCCAATAGCAGCTCGGTGCTTCCCTAGAACTTTCAATAATCTTTCTTCTTCATGTTCTAAAAGGTTAGCACTGATAATAATAGGATATATCTTCTTTTCATCAAGATAAGCATATTTCAAAGTGCCTGGCAAAGGTTTTAATTCAAACACAGGGTCACCCTTAGGTGGAGGAGGACCTCCAAGAGTTTCAATAGGCAAATTGTGTTTAAGCAGAGGACATTGTTCAAAGAAGACCTTATCTATTTCATTTCTTTCATGCATATGTAAATCATTCTCATGGTCTAGCAACTATTGCTCTAGAGGATCAGTAGGTGGCACAGCAATAGAAGCAAGACCAATTAATTCATCCTTACTAGGCAATTCTTTTTCATGATGATTTCTACTAAACTTGGAAAAATTGAACTCATGAGATTCATCAGCAAAGCTAACACCGACAGTTTGTTTCTTACAATCTATTTTAGCATTGGCGGTGTTCAAGAAAGGTCTACCAAATATAATGGGACAAAATTTATCTTGTGGGGTGGTAAGAACAAGAAAATCAGTAGGGTATTTTATCTTCCCACACAAGACTTCAACATCTCTAAGAAGCCCAATGGGTGATATAGTATCTCTATTAGCAAGTTTAATAGTAACATCCATGTCTTCTATTTCAGCAGGTGCTATTTCATCTCTAATCTCTTCATATAAGGAGTGGGGAATGGCATTCACACTAGCACCCATGTCACATAAACCATGAGAACAGTGATCTCCTATTTTAACTGAAACAACAGGCATGCCAACAACTGGTCTATGTTTATCTTTCCCCTCTGGTTTGACAATTCTAGCAGCTTCTTAGCAGAAGTAAATAACATGCCCATCCATATCTTCTTCCAAGAGATCTTTAACCATAGCTTTTGTTAACATAGCTTTTGTTAACCACAGTTGAAACTTTAGCATGTTCTTTTATCCTAACAGGGAAAGGTGGTTTCTCAATATAAGCAGAAGGAACAACTGGATCAACATTATAAAGTATCGTTTCTTCTTTAACTGGTACTGGTTCTTTAAATTCATCTTTAATAGGTGGGTGATATTTAACCCACTTCTCTTTAGGAAGTTCAACATGAGTAGCAGATGATTCACAATAGGAGGCTACTATATCAGAGTCAAGTCCATATTTAGTGCTAAACTTCTGAAAAGCATCGGTATCCATAAAAGATTTAACACAATCATGCTTAAGCTTTATACCCGACTCTTTACCTTCATCAAGTTCCCAATCTTCAGCGTTGCGTTTAATTCTTTCCAAAAGATCCCACCGAAATTCAATAGTTTTCTTCATAAAAGAACCAATACATGAAGTATCGAGCATGGTTTGATCATTACAAGAAAGCCGAGCATAAAAATTCTGAATAATAATTTCTCTTGAGAGCTCATGATTGAGGCATGAATATAACATCGACTTAAGCCTCCCCCAAGCTAGAGCAATACTTTCTCCTTCACAAGGCCTATATATATATGACAAATGTTTCCTACAAGCAGTGGTAGTTACCACCACTTGCGTTTTGTATGTTGTATGTAGTATCTATCGAAACCGAGAGTATGTACGTGTAGTATGTACTCCCTCCGTTCCACAATGTAGCGCATATAGATTTTTCTAAAAGTCAAACTTTATAAACTTTGACCAAGTTTATAGAGAAAATAATATACATCTAGAATACCAAATACATGTGCTTAGATACATCACAAGACATACTTTCATATTATATACATCTTGTATTGTAGATATAAATAGTTTTCTCTATAAACTTGGTCAAAGTTTATAAAGTTTGACTTTGTAGAAAATCTATATGCGCTACATTATGGAACGGAGGGAGTAGTATATAACAATGATTAGGTAGTATATATATACTAATTTTTAGGTAGTATGTACCATGTTTTGAGTATGTTCTTTTTTACGTATAAATATGTACGTATTTCACAAATATAACAAAAACTATGGGCTCATATGTAATTTTTCATGTATCTTTCTTTTAAATATCTTAGATATAGTATATGAACATATTTAAAATAATAAAATAGTATATATAGTATCACATGGTAGTATATGAGATATGTGGGGTAACTACCACCGGGTGGTAGGATGGATTTTCCCTATATATATATAATTCCAATTTCATAGGATAATTCCGATCACGATGAACTAGATGCATAGGATAATTTTTTTGATGGAACTCCAATTTCAAATGATTCCGATTCCATGATCCAATATCATCGCATAGCCTATACCATGCCAATGCTTTTCCCTTCAAAGATAAAGGAAAACTTTTTTCATCACTTCATCCCTGGGTAATCCTGCAAGCTTAAACAATCCACAAATTTGTTCCACATGTATCAAGTGCATATCAGGATGTTCAGTTCCATCTCCTGCATAAGGATTAGCTAGCAGTTGTTCTATCAATACCCGAAGGAATTTCATATTCAATATTTTCAGTAGGTGCAATAGTTGAGGGGTAACTAATTATGGTTCCGGACGAGGTGAAGATACCCTGAACAAACCCCTCAAAGGATTGTTTTCCATAGTAACAACTGACAATAAATTTCAGCACACTATATAAATGTTTCCTTACCGAATTCCACTTACCAAAGGCGCTTCACTCCCCAGCAACGGCGCCAGAAAAAAGCCTTGATGACCCACTGATACGTCTTCAACGCATCTATAATTTTTTATTGTTCCATGCTATTATATTACCCATTTTGGATGTTTATGGGCTTTACTTTACACTTTTATATCATTTTTGGGACTAACCTACTAACCGGAGGCCCAGCCCGAATTGCTGTTTTTTTGCCTATTTCAGTGTTTCGAAGAAAAGGAATATCAAATGGAGTTCAAACGGAATGAAACCTTAGGGAGCGATATTTTTGGAACAAACGTTATCCAGAGGACTTGCAGTGGAAGTCAAGAAACAAGCGAGGCGGCCATGAGGGTGCCCGGCGCGCCCCCTACAGTCGGGCGCGCCCCCACCCTCGTGGGCCCCTTGGGAGTCCACCGACCTACTTCTTCCTCCAATATATACCCATGTACCCTGAAAACATCAGAAGCGACCACGAAAAACTATTTCCACCGCCGTAACCTTCTGTATCCGCGAGATCCCATCTTGGAGCCTTCGCCGGCGCTCCGCCGGAGGGGGAATCGATCACGGAGGGCCTCTACATCATCTCCAAGGCCCTTCTGATGAGTTGTGAGTAGTTTACCACAGACCTTCGGATCCATAGTTTTTACCTAGATGGCTTCTTCTCTCTCTTTGAATCTCAATACAAAGTTCTCCTTGATCTTCTTGGAGATCTATTCGATGTAACTCTTTTTGCGGTGTGTTTGTCGAGATTCGATGAATTGTGGGTTTATGATCAAGTTTATCCATGAGAAATATTTGAATCTCCTCTGAATTCTTTTATGTGTGATTAAGTTATCTTTGCAAGTCTCTTCGAATTATCAGTTTGGTTTGGCCTACTAGATTGATCTTTCTTGCAATGGGAGAAGTGCTTAGCTTTGGGTTCAATCTTGCGGTGTCCTTTCCCAGTGACAGCAGGGGCAGCAAGGCACGTATTGTATTGTTGCCATCGAGGATAAAAAGATGGGTTTTATATCATATTGCATGAGTTTATCCCTCTACATCATGTCATCTTTCTTAATGTGTTACTCTGTTCTTTATGAACTTAATACTCTAGATGCATGCTGGATAGCGGTCGATGTGTGGAGTAATAGTAGTAGATGCAGGCAGGAGTCGGTCTACTTGTCACGGACGTGATGCCTATATACATGATCATGCCTCGATAATCTCATAATTATTCGCTTTTCTATCAATTGCTCGACAGTAATTTGTTCACCCACCGTAATACTTATGCTATCTTGAGAGAAGCCACTAGTGAAACCTATGACCCCCGGGTCTATCTCTTATCATATAAGCTTTCAATATACTTTTATTTGCATCTTTACTTTTCCAATCTATATCATAAAATACCAAAAATATATTTATCTTATCATATTATCTCCATCAGATCTCACTTTCGCAAGTGGCCGTGAAGGGATTGACAACCCCTTTATTGCGTTGGTTGCGAGTTCTTGTTTGTTTGTGTAGGTGCGTGGGACTTCTGAGCAGCCTCCTACAGGATTGATACCTTGGTTCAAAAACTGAGGGAAATACTTACGCTACTATTGCTGCATCACCCTTTCCTCTTCAAGGAAAACCAACGCAAGCTCAAGACGTAGCAAGAAGGATTTCTGGCACCGTTGCCGGGGAGGTCTTCGCTCAAGTCAAGACATACCAAGTACCCATCACAAACTCATCTCCCTCGCACTTACATTATTTGCCATTTGCCTCTCGTTTTCCTCTCCCCCACTTCACCCTTGCCGTTTTATTCCGCCTCTCTTTCCCAATCTCCTCTCTCTTTCGCTTGCCCTTTTGTTTGCTTGTGTGTTGGATTGCTTGCCACGATGACGCAAGATAATACCAAATTGTGTGACTTTTCCAATACCAATAATAATGATTTCCTTAGTACTCCGATTGCTCCTCTTAATGATGTTGAGTCTTGTGAAATCAATGTTGCTTTGCTGAATCTTGTTATGAAAGATCAATTCTCCGGCCTTCCTAGTGAAGATGCCGCTACCCATCTAAAAAACTTTGTTGATTTGTGTGAGATGCAAAAGAAGAAAGATACGGATAATGATATTGTTAAATTGAAGTTATTTCCGTTTTCACTTAGCGTGCTAAAGTTTGGTTTTCGTCTTTGCCTAAGAATAGTATTGATTCATGGAATAAGTGCAAAGATGCTTTTATCTCAAGTATTTTCCTCTCGCTAAGATCATCTCTCTTGGGAATGATATTATGAATTTTAAACAACTTGATCATGAGCATGTTGCCCAATCTTGGGAAAGAATGAAAATTGATGATTCGTTCCCTACTCATGGTTTGGATTTATGGATGATCATACACAATTTTTATGCCGGATTGAATTTTGCCTCTAGAAATCTTTTAGATTCGGCCGAGGGAGGCACGTTTATGGAAATCACCTTAGGAGAAGCTACTAAACTCCTTGATAACATTATAGCTAATTATTCTCAATGGCACACCGAAAGATCTACTAGTAAAAAAAGTGCATGCTATAGAAGAAATTAATGTTTTGAGTGGAAAGATGGATGAACTTATGAAATTGTTTGCTACTAAGAGTGCCCCTATTGATCCCAATGATATGCCTTTGTCTACTTTGATTGAGAATAATAATGAATCTATGGATGTGAATTTTGTTGTTAGGAATAATTTTGGAAACAATGCTTATAGAGGAAACTATAGTAATTCCTCTAATAATTATGGAAATTCCTACAATAATTCTTATGGTAATTTTAATAAGATGCCCTCTGATTTTGAAAATAGTGTTAAAGAATTTATGATCTCCCAAAAGAATTTTAATGCCCTGCTTGAAGAAAAATTGCTTAAAGTTGATGATTTGGCTAGGAACGTTGATAGACTTTCGCTTGATGTTGATTCTTCGAAACTTAGATCTAATCGTCCTAAGCATGATATCAATGAGTCTCTTAAAGCTATGAGAATTTCCATTGATGAGTGCAAAGAAAGAACCGCTAGGTTGCGTGCTAAGAAAGATTGCTTTGTAAAAGTGTGTTCTTCTAGTTACCATGAAAATAATGATGAAGATCTAAAAGTTATTGATGTATCGCCTATTAAATCCTTGTTTTGCAATATGAATCTTAATAATGATGGGACTGGAGATGAGTCAACTTTAGTTAAAAGGCGTCCCAATAATTTGGAGTTTTTAGATCTTGATGCTAAATTTGGTAAAAGTGGGATTGGAGAGGTCAAGACTTTAAATAGCATTGAACCCACTATCTTGGATTTCAAGGAATTTAATTATGATAATTGTTCTTTAGTAGATTGTATTTCCTTGTTGCAATCCGTGTTGAATTAAGCGCTATTGTTCTTTAGTCAAAATAAAGCTTTTACCAAACATATTTTTGATGCCTTGATGCAATCTTATGATGAAAAACTTAATTTGGAAGTTTCTATACCTAGAAAACTTAATGATGAGTGGGAACCTACTATAAAGATTAAATTAAAGATCATGAGTGCTATGCTTTGTGTGATTTGGGTGCTAGTGTTTCCACGATTCCGAAAACTTTATGTGATGTGCTAGGTTTCCATGATCTTGTTGATTGCTCTTTAAACTTGCACCTTGCGGATTCCACCATTAATAAACCTATGGGAAGGATCAATGATGTTCTTATTGTTGCAAATAGGAATTATGTGCCCGTAGATTTTATCATTCTCACTACAAAAAAAAAATACACTTCCGGGATGATACGTGTTTGTCACAGTAGGTCGCGTTTTTTGTCATGCATGTACATCCATGACAAATTTATGACAGAATCAAGATAGTCATACTTGTACTGTCGTAGAAGTGTTCCATGACATTACCAAAATTATCATCACGGAAGTGTCCACTTCCATGACGATAAATCGCGCGTCACAGAAGTGCTTTCGTCAAGGGTGACCGACACGTGGCATCCACCGTAACGGAACGCCGTTAAGCTATCGGGCCGGGTTTTGGATCCGATAACCCGTTAACAGCCCCGACCAATGGGGATTTTCCACGTGTAAAGTCATCATTGGCTGGAGGAAACACGTGTCGGCTCACCGTTGGGACAGATGTCATCCGCTCATTGGACCGAAGGCGCCTATGATACGGCGACACGTGGCACGGACCAACAGAGGCCCATTCCTGTGAAAAGGCCGGCCCGTTTGACTTGGTCAAAAGGTGGCGGGCCGCCCACGGAAAGCTTGTTAACGGCCTGTTCGCATATAGCCCATTTACGTACCGCTAACCCAGGCCCGTTCGCCCTATCCGAATTAGGCCCGATGGCGTCATCCGGGCCGGCCCAATATGATTCAACCCGTTTTAACTTCCGCCCATGTGTGGCCCATGACTTCTTTCGCCCATATGAGACCTTTGTAACTCTTGGCCCATTAACGGCCCGTGGTGAAACTGCCCGTAATGAATAAAGGTATCACTTTATACCCATTAACGGCCCATTATTCCATTGGGCCGTTTCTAGCCCATGTTATCTTTTGGCCTTCTCAGGGCCCATTTATTATTGGGCTCATTTGCAGCATTCGGTTACATACGGCCCGTTACTGTCATTTTCTGCTTGTGGGCCAAATTCAGCCCGTCGTTACAGTCGGCGCGTTTGCAGACCGTTAATACGTTGGGCCGTTTTCATGTAAAAAAAACCCATTGGGCTGTTTTCATAGAGTTATCAAATACGATCTATTAACGGCTCGTTATGGTCCACGAATAGTACGACCCATGATTGGCGAAATGATGATACGCCCCGTAGAAGGCCCATGGATCCTACGGCCCGTATGAGGCCCATGGATAGTACGGCCCGTAGAAGGCCCATGGATCGTACGACCCATAGAAGGCCCATGGACTCTATGGCCCGTAGAAGGCCCATTGATCCCTAAGGCTCGTATAGAAGGCCGATGGATCCTACGGCCCGTATAGAAGGCCAATGTTCCTACGGCCGAACGAAGGCCCATGGATCATACGGCCTGCAGGAGGCCCATGGTTACAACAATTGTGTGTTGCCATGATTATTTTGGCCTAGTTACCAAAAATAGGCTATTGTGGCCACTAGAAAAACACAGAAAAAGAACTGCAGTGACTACAAGCAAACAACTAAACAAGACAATAAGGAAATAAATAAGCAAGCAATTAAGGCTAGCCTATTACTGCTATTACACATATTACATCCACTGGGCATCAAAGTTCGCCACCAGTGCAAATATAGGGAACAAAGCAGCATATTACATACACTGGCCGTCAAAATTGGCCACCAGTGCAAATAAACGCTGCAGCAAAACAAGAGCATAACTGAAACAACTTCAAAAGAGCTCAAGAAACGTTATCCAGGTATCCACCATCTTTGGCAATAAGCTTAGCGAGCTGATTAGCTTTGTCCTGTTTGGCGCTAAAATCCTCCAACGCTTCTTTGTTGCACCGAAAAGTATGCATCCGAATGCTCCGGGGACTTCCGCAGTCCTTCCGCTTCTTGTCGCAGACAGCCGATCGATGTCTTTCGACTTGTAGTTGAGACTCAAGAAACCGAACTGATTCAGACGGTGAGTTTGAATAGCTTGTGCAAGCGGTAGTGGCGATAACTTCGAACACTAAACCAAGACAGGACTTTGGGGTTGTCTCGCTGTCTTCAGGATAGTCTTCCTTAGCTGTTTTATCAGCTTTGTTGGAGACCAACAAGGATGTGTCACTATCCTGAACCTTATCTGCATTACTTCCTTTACCATTGCTTAATAAGGCACTCTTCCCCAATATTCATTCAGCATTCTAAAAGAAGAAACAAGCAGACACATAACAAGTTTAACATGTACTAGTATATGAAACTCATTTCGGTGAACCAGTTCATTAGTAAGGTGGACATGATTAAACTACCAAGTCTTCTATCGCCAAGTACTAGTACATAATAAAAGCATCAAACAAACATATATCTATGTCCTATGGTCACTGCATTGTCTTGCCAAATCAAAATAGAGACATGGTTCAAATCATATCAGTTCAAGACAAAGCAACAGTGAAAGAATACAAAGCGTGGGAAACTACACGGCACAACAAGATTTCAGATGGGTACCACGGGTCTACATGTACAACAACACTATTGGCTCTGTTGTGATGCTAGTAATGTGCATAATATGAAAGTCAACTGTATACACAATTGAAATTGAAATCAACAGAGCTATTGATAAGAGCAAACCATTAAAGAAACATGCGTGAACATACCTGCTGTGCCATTGGAGTTTCGATTGGATCCTTCAATTTAAAAATAAGTTTGTATCAGTAAACACAGTGATACAAGAGCAAAGCAATCATAGTTAAAAAAGGCGCGCCTAAGTGAGCGCTTAAGCGTGCCTAGGCTCTAGGCGTTGGCAAAACGCATTGCACATAACTATGCTTAATCTATGCATAACTGCGCATAAGCATGCGCTTTGGTCAGTAAAGTGCAAGGCGGTGGCAAAACGCACAATTAACGCCTAGCACTTTTTTGAACTATGATAGCAATGGAATCTTAAATTAGAATGCTTGTTCTTGAGGTTTAGGCACTTGTTCTACATGAACAGAGTACAAGAAGACGCAAGAATATAATACTTAAAAATAGAAAATGAGCTCATAGACCTTACCACATTCTTGGTTCGGGACCAAGATCTGAACAAAGCGTTCCCGATCATCGTCCGATAAATGTGTCTCGTGGAGAACGTAAGGGAATTTGATGAGTTTCTTTGCCGATGAAGTACGTTTTCTTGAGTAATTACGATCATCGCCACCAAGTATTCTTGAAGATAGCAGTTGTATTATCACAGGTTAACTCATAACGATTTTCCAAATAAGTACTTATCTATAGTGAATAATGGGAATAATTTCTTATTATAAAAATCATGTAGGTAGGATGTATGGGACGAAGCAAAGTAATTGCCATGAATAACATTACTTACACATAACTCACGGACAAACACACAGAATCGGCATTTTCCTTCATCTTCAAGATAATATTTCCAAGATGGGAAGATACGCACATATGATTTAACAACATCAAATGCGATAGATGCTAAACTATGACTGCTGGTTGTGCTTCCTCCACGTGAATAGGCGTACTAACCGTGGAGTTGGGGTTCGCCGTGATAGTACTTGGCCCTTTGGGCACCGGAGCTGCCTTACTAATCGCTCTTGTTTGGGAGCCCTATGGTGGAGATGGTCTTTGTGTCAAGAGGAACTGGGTTACTATCGGCTGGGGTTGGGGTTAGATTGGGTGAAGCTGGTTCTCTGTCCATCGCAGAGGGTACAATCTGCAGAGTTTGGGTTATGTGTGGTAGGGCTGGTTCTTGTGCATGTACAACCGGGTGCTATCTCCACCAAGAGGTAGCACTGTTTTATTTGAAGACCATGTTTTATTCCGCTAGATATCTGGCATCACCGCTCCAATTCAAATGGCTGATAAACAGGAAACATAGTTGAATGTACGAGACATTGTATGAGAGATGTATGCAATAGATAGTGTGGAAAAAGAGGGCATGAAATAGTTGACATGTATATTGTTTAACTAAAACGGATAGCATGACATAATTTCACATATATGATGTCTATCTAAACTGGATATCATAGAATAACATAATTCAAAGATATGATGAATAACTAAACAGGATCGCATGACATAATTCACCTACATGTTATCTAAGTAATCAGGATCGCATCATTTAATTCACATACGTGATTTATATGCTAAACAGAGGGCATTCGATATGAACTAAGAATATGGTGTTGAATATTGTGTATATGATGTCTAAACTATGCAATGCAAGACATCATATGCATGATATGAGCAGTATAACCGTGCCAAGTTAGAGCATACACCTCAGTAGGGGAATAGGACTGGTCATCTATCTCTGGATCCATCTCTGAGGAGCTATCGGGACCCAACAAGAGATCTGCTTCGACAAGTAGCACTGTCTGCTCTGAAGGCCTTGTTTTCACTCCAGATTTTTCCATCTCCCACCCAAATGGCTGATTGACAGGAAGAGTAGTTTAATGTACAAACATTGTCAACAAATGGAAAGTAATGAAGAAAAGGATGGGCAAGATATCATTCAAATATATGATGCCTGGTTAAACAGGATGGCATTGCACATTTCACATATATTATGGCTGGCTAAAAGACATGAGACTGCATAATTCCCATATATGATATAGAAACTAAACATGTCGCATTACAGAACATGTCTAAACTAAGCAGATGACATATATGATGTCAAAACTAGGCACTGCAAGGCAACATATGCATGATATGACTAACATCATCATGCCAAGGTAGAGCAAACACCTTGGGGGTAAATGGGAGTGGTCAGCGACGTCTGAATCCGCCTCAGAACAGATATTTTCCTCTGGATTACAATCTGGAGAGGGGTGGGGAGGGTTTGCCATTGAACCCACCATGGAGCGATGTCTGCATGACATTGTATTGCCGCCATAAAACTCTTCTCTTTTCTCTACATGTTCAGCATGATCGTGTACAATATCGACATGCATACAAAAAATATGGTGAGATTATGTAAGGAGAGCATGCAGAAATTTAGAGTGATGGTAACAACCGGTGGATGGATCCAAAAATAATGATAGCAGGCTGATGATTGCTTTAAATTAATAAAAAGACAGATGATGATTGCTTTACTATTTGTTTCCCACCCAAGATGAACAACATAGGCATACCCTAGGTGAACCAGATATTAGACAGACATACTATTCATTGCTACCTTGATATGTGCCCCACAACTAATTTAGAACTCAAGTTTGAACATAAATTTGGACCTGAGTTGGGAGTCCAAGAGCTGAACAGACGATAAAGTAGCGAGTAAGTTTAAGCAATGCATAACATAAGCGAAACAAAAGAGTGCGACCTCTCTTGTGGACCCGTGTACTCCTCGGGTTCATCTCTGAGTCGATGATGGTGATGCCGTTGGGGTGGAGTCTTTGGCGGCGGGGAAGGAGATCCGAGGCGGCGAAAGACGGTCATGAGTCGTGATGTCTGGTTTGGTGGATGCTTCATCGATGGAGCATCTCGGTGAGGTGGACGACGTCAAGGCGGGGCAGGACAAACCACACAAAGTTCCCTTCGACACGCACATGAATCAAGTAATTCTATAAGGGCTCATTTGGCTTGCATGATTCTTAAAACGCAGTGATAGGAAAAACACCGGAATAGGATAGGAAAATACACATGGTAAACTGAGCATTTGTAAACACAGGATTTCTGTCAACTTGGGTGTTTGGTTTATAGGAATTGGAAGAGCAGAGGAATGCAAAGAAACATGACCAAAATAAAGAGAAACCATATGAAAGCGTGTACAGTTAGAATGATATTCTGGCACTAATGCACTTGGTCTTGTTTTCATGCATAGGATTTTGAAAAGTAGGTCCAGGTGGATGTTTTGCTTCATTCCTTTCAACAAAATGCATGAATAATTGAATAGTAGAGTGCCATTGGAAAATTCCCTATTGCTATGTTTTTCCGTTGAACCAAAATAGCCCTAATGGATCGACATGAATGTATAGTAATAAGTGATGCAACAAGTGTACAACCTCTTTGCCATAGCCGTTTCGACCTCAGCATCATGGGGTTGGTCATTTGAAGCGGATTAGCGAGAGGTGGCTGTCGGAGGTGTGGAGGAAGATCGAGGAATCAGAGATGGCGTCCGAGGGCATTGCTCATTGTGATGGATCATTACATCGTTGGAGCAGCTCCGGTGAGCCGTAAGACGTCAAAGGTGAAGCGACACAAGATGAGACATTGTCAATCTCAAGTGGGATTCTAATAGCATCTCCAATAGATGATGAAAAATGGATGTAAAATTAACATCACCAAAAACCACCTGACTACAACAGATGAGGTAAAAACTGTTGACTCTGAACTTAACTATCGAAACTGAAATTTACCGTGGAATCTAAATGCTACTGTCGAAACTGAACGCAATGGTAGCAGAGAGGCACTTGACATGTAGTTTAGGGAGGGCCTGCAGTTCATCTTCAACCTGCACACCCTCGAGCCGCCGCCACCACCGGCCGAACCGCCCTGCCCAGTAGCCGCCTGTTGCCACGAAACAACTTCGCAACCGCCGCCCTGCCAGCCCTCTAGGCCCCCGCCCCACCTCGAACCCTAAGATAGATAGTGGGGTACCTCTCCGTGAGCCCCGCCCCGCCAAGTGTGGTTCTTCCTTAACTCCATGAGCCCCCAACCCCCAAAATCGATCACCCAAAAGTCAATTCTGATCAAGTGTGGCTTTAATCGGCAGAGCAAAGAAGATGAGCTGGGAAAACAGCAGTGCAGCTGGGCAAGCGAGCGATCGAGCGAGAGCCGAGAGTAGCAAAGAAGACGAAGACGAGCGAGCGAGAGCCGGAGCAGCAGCAGCAGATCCGGCTGGTATGGATGCCGCCGCCGAAGGGGCCTCGCACTGGGGGAGAGCCGTCGTGGAGATGTCGCCCGCGGCGCCGGCTTCAAGGTAGCCGCTCCATGGGGGTGTGGGATGGAGCACCGTCGGCGCCGGGAGGTCGAGTTAAGGAGAAGGTGCGATGCGATGAGTGTACAACCTATTTTGTGGCGCCGAGTAGGCCTCGGCTTCGTCGAGGAGTCGGTGAGGATGCTGCGGTTCCGGTGGAGCAGGTTAAGGCGGCTGTGGGGATGGAGCAACGCGATAGACGAGGCGATCATCGGAGCAGCTCCTTGAAGGTGGAGGACGGACGGCTGAACGGTGGGACGGCGAGATGGACGACGGATCCTCATCCGGAGGTGGACGAGGGACGTCGAGCTGTTGCGGTGGGCGACGTCGTCGGGAAGAGGCTCCGACCGGGCAGCGGTGGCGTGGCGGACGGAGGAGGGTGGGGTTTCACGGCTCGGCGGAGAGGTTATGGCGGCCTGGGATTTGAATGGCGAAAAGGGGCGATAGGAGGGGTGAAGCATGACTTAGGGACGCCGCTTGTCCAAAATGTAGGGTGTGTTACAAAAGTACCCCCACCGATTTGAACTAAGCGGCCCTTCGGCTCGAGGTTAGAAGGGGATTTCGCATGTTGGGATTTGGCAGGTGGAGGGAGTTTTCAGCGTTGTAATTTCGGGATAGCAAGGCGCGGGTTGTGAAGGCGCCAGTTTTGGGAGCACGATATCTGAATTTTCGGGATATAACAAGACACAGATTGAATTTTAGGGACAAGCCTAACGTGTAGTAATATTGTACTTATGCATTCAAATCAATTCGCACTTCCCTCAACCAAAAAGAAAACGAAAAAAATAAAACTATTCACACCACACAAAGAGAGAGTCTTGCCCCGTTTTACTATATAAATGCTATTCAAAGCTACTCCCTCCTTGCATCTATATAGGGCCTAATGCGTTTTTCGATGCTAACTTTGACCAAATATTAGAGCAATGATATATGACATGCAACTTACACAAAGCACACCGTTAACTTCGTCTGTGAAAGGTTCTTTCAATGATATAATTTTCACATTGTGCGTGTCATGTACTATTAATCTTGTCAATAGTCAAAGGCGGTCTTAAAAATCTCATTACGCCCTATATAGATGGAAGGAGGGAGTATGAATCCATGTTATGTCCTATTAATATTATTAATTTGCTGTATAATGCATGTAACCTACTCATACCAACATTTTAGTGCATTCCAAATGTCTATACTACCGCTGCAATTCGAACTAAATTTGAATTCGTTTCTTTATTTCAATAAGAATCTACAATCATGATTGTTGCCAACTTCAACCATCATTTTGTGTATTACCTTAATAACACACCACATGATTACTATAGAGATAGCTATGAACTATGTGTACTACATGAACTCGAATTCTATTTTTTGAATACACTTGATGTTGATTCCAAATAATAGTACATTTGATGTACTAACTATATGTTAATAATCTAAACCATGTTCCATACGTACACCGTGTTTATCACACAAAGTATAGTGCCCCACCCCCTACATTATGACAAGTATTTAGACCTGAGTTGCAAAAGCCACACATTAGCCCAAATTATAATCAATGTTCTACATTATGATATCTTCTTTAAGTATCCGTATCCACCTTTTTATAATGAATTATGATCTTTGTTCATCTTTTACACCTTCACGATCCTCTTCTATTTGTAGCTAGCTAGCGCTAACTTTCTATCGTGCATGCACACGCCCGCCCCCTCACACACCCTTAGCGTCCCCTCCATCGCGCATGTTCATTATTTCTCTTCAGTCGTCCACCGGTGTGTGTCTAGGCCCCGGCTCCTTCTTCTTTCTGGCACACACCGGTCGATATACCTCTCTAGCCAAGTGTGCCTACAACAAACACATATATACTTCCCCTCTTCTCTTCTCACCGTCCATGCCCCCATATCTCCAATACGATTCCACGCAGGTGCACACTCCGGCCCCTCTTTTCATTAATCACATGCTCGCACACTCCTCCCTCGACATGGTAGGCCTCTCGCACCACCTCCTAGCCACACCCTCTCCCCCTGTCTGCCTCTCCGGACCTTATTTGCTTCCAACACATGCAGGCGTGTATATGAACTGATCTCCCTACATATAGCCAGGTCGACTATAATTCGTTTTCACCAAGCACCGATACACTTACCTCGCTAGTTATGTCTCTCCTTTTCTCGGACACACGACGATTGATCTTCCTATGTAGTTACGCATGCTTACCACAACCATATCTTCTCCCTCAACATCCTTGAATACCTCCCGACCCGCCTCTCACACGCACGTGCATAGCAGACAGACATCCCCGCCCTCTCTTATTGATATTGCACTCATACCCTCTGTTTGTCTAGCAGGCCTCTCCCACCATTTGTGAGACGCCACTCCACCACCAACCCTCCGACGCTCTACCTTTGTCTTCCTCTGCTACACATATCCATGGATGTCGATCGATCTCCCTCAATACATAGCTAGGTCTCTCTCCTTCCCCACACATATACTAGTCGAGCGTTCTATACCCCCTCCCCCCCCCCCCCACACACACACCGATAGTCGAACGTTGTAGGTAGGTATCCATGCCACAGAGAAGAACTGCACCTCTGCCCTCTCAAATTCCAAGGCCAGCTGCCCTGTGTATCTTTGGCGTGGGCAAACACAAATTGATGGCACTCTTTATCGATCGCGCAGCCACACACTTCATCCCCTGTTTTCAATTTTATCGACATCTCACGTCCATGACTCCGTTTCACACACATTGCATATGTTACGTTTTTTACGATTGAGATATCATCAACACATTGCCTCTGCTTTCGCACAAACCATCTCTCTCACACCCACCCACATAATGCATTTCGCACCTAAAGAAGAAGTGCACGCAGGACGCACATACTCACGTCTCGTTCCCGGCCACACCCGTGCGGGTACATGGTGGAGTTCGTTTCTGTACGAAAAGCCAGCCCACGTGATAATTTGATGCGTGTAGCGGTTGTTTACTCGAAGGAGGGTCGGGTACCACGCCTAGAATATAAAACGATTGCCGTGGGGAAAATGAAAAAAATGGGTTTGTCTCTCGTGAGTCTCGTCACACAATCTCACACAAGGCCGCCGTGGCCTCTCTCTCTCAGCGTTGGTCAGTGATCCGGCCGCATCCCGTCCGCCGGCGGAAAGGGAGGATGTGCATCGTCTCTCCATTCGATGGCGTTGAGGCAGCTCGTCCTGATCTGCGGTACCCGCCGTTCTCTCTGACCAAGCTCCGACGTGGTAGGGCCTTCGCCACTTGCTCGCTGCCGCAGTATGGGCAGATCCCGGCCGCCGGCGCCCTCCTAGTAACATCCCGACGACCCTCAGGTACAGCTTCCTCCGGCCTTGCTCCACTGCCCATCTTCCCATGTTGTTGCATGTGGATCTTCTTTAGTTGTTTGCTTAAATCGTATCTCGGTCGGCGTACTTTCCATCTTGCAATCTCGTCCTCAAACCATTTTCGATAAACTACCATGTGCTATCTTTCCCTTTTTACATGGAACATGCTTCTTTTTTGTCGGCGTATGTGTCTTCAACTCGTGTTATTGGGCAGTAATTGTTTCCTTTCGACCTCTTTTTGCAAACAGGACTATCCATTTTCACCTCGTTGCTATTGCGACCTTTTGGTGAACTGCACAAATCACTTTTCTGAAGAGTGTTTCGTGCAGTTCCGCCAAAATGTCACACGGGCAATGTTTTTACATTTCTGTGGGACTGCGGAAAGGGAGATTGGTTTTGCTATCCTCCTCATCCAACTCCGTGCCTAATCTTCTCCAACAAGAAGTTAGTCCTAAAGAGAGATCGTAGAGGTGATCGGCTTCTATTTATGTGTGTTATGTTTCATCATCTAGTTCCACTATTATTGTAATCACACTGACTGGATATCTTTGCAAACAGGGATGGTCCGCCCGATTTTAGTGGAGCTGCACAAAATGATCGGATTGTGGTGTCCTTCATACACCTCTTTTTTGGCTACAGAGCTGGGTGAAACTAGCTGCCAAGCAATGAACACTATGCCAAGGAAATGGAGCCATGCCTACGAACATCATCGATCAATTATATTTGTTTCTTTATTTGTACACCTTCTCACAACTTTGTCTTCAGTTGTGATGTGAATATTGGCGCTGATCTGCGAACCATTGAGATGCATTAGCCATGGTAGTTTCATTTGTATTTGATGGAATGTTGTAACGAGATAATCTCGAGGCAAGACACATGAATCCTAAGTTGAAACCTTTTTTTCCTGCAGGAACCAGAGTTGAAACCTTTATAGCATCACAGTACACTTTCATCAAAATTATGCGTACATATAAACAAATCCTGAAGGATTGATAGCAATGCCAGAAACAATTCAACTTCGTTTCACCGACATGTTGGACATCCTTAATCCGGCTCCACCTGCCATGCAGCAATATTGGCCCTGTTTGGATACTCTAACTCAGTTAGAGTTTAGAGTTAGATTCTAACTCTAAACTAACCCTAAACTAACTCTAACCAAAAAGCTATTTGGATGATAGGGTTATATTGACAATAAATATTCTTTCTCAATCATTTGACTACATTGGACCCTGTTTGAATGGGAGGGGTAACTTTTGTTACTAATTTTCTAGTGGGCCTAGGAGAACTAACCCAAATAAGCTTCTCTAGTGTGGGCTAGTTTTTTGGGTGGGTTAGATCCAACTAACCCAAACTAACCCATCAGGTTTGGATACTTTTGGGTTATTTGAGCCCCAACTAACTAAAACTAACTCTAACATAGGGATCCAAACAGGGCCATTGAGTGCACAACACAACTTCAGGGAAAGATTCACCCCGGTCATTGCGCCGCAGTAGTAATGACTAGTGAGCAGTCAAATCACAGAGCCCCACCATCGCCACAGTAAGTTGCTCGGACGAAGCAACCATCATTTCTCTGTTCCTTGAATCATTTGGTACTCCCATATTCCCACAGTAATAAGTTGCTCGGGCGAATCAACCATCACTATATCCGCTCATGTGTGATGACCACGGGAGCTATCCATTCATATTGCATGTTAAAAAAATAAAGGTCGATAACTAATGCGGCAAACTTTCAAAAAAAAAAAAACTAATGCGGCACCTCGGGCCAACGCGGCCAGATCGCATTTTGCAGGAGAAATTACACACCATGTTTCGTTGACATGTGGTCCCGTTCCAACATATCAGTGAGATGACGGCGAGTAGTAGGAGTATTTCCGAAACCGACGTGTAGGCCGGGGCGCCCCTTCGTGAACCGTGGAAAACTGGCAACCGTCCACCGACTCTTCGCCTTTCCCTCTTGATTTGGAACTGTTGTCGCACGCTCTTCCTCTCCCTCCTCCATTTTCCTTCAGCCCTTCACCCTTTCTTCTGCCATTGTTCGATTGTCTTCTCCATGGAGGGAACAGGACGGAAACGACCCCGTTATTCTTGCCCCGATCTGAAAGATGACGTGGTGGAGGAACTCATTGATCGGTGCGACGTCATCACCTCGGCTAGCATGGCAGGTTCGTTCAAGCCCATTCTTGAATCAACTAATAACATCATTACAAGGAACCCAAGAGTCAAGGAACGGTTTGATCGCCCCTATCTTCTTCACCATGACCCTGATGACTGGCGCCGTCACGACGGAGGCCTCGCCCTGTGCAAGTTGATGCCGCTTGATAATGATACGTATGATGTTAAGATGCCATCGCTTGAGGGCAAGGCTTGGGCAGGCGCAAATGGAGATTGGGTTGTTTACATTGGGTCCAACTGTGAGTGGGAACTTGTGAATGTGTATACTCGTGACCGGGTTCCACTTCCAAAAATCTCAGCAGACTGCCCAGAGGTTGAGAACACCGGTATTGTACGCACGTTCAAATACAATCATGGTGACTGTCTTCTACGGAAGATAGCAATTTCTCGAGTTCCCACCCGCTCTTGGAATTACAACAATTATGAAGTTGTTGCTATCTTCGACAAGCTTGTTGCCGTCGTTGCTGGTTTGACTCGATGGACATTGCTCAAAAATCAGTTTCTGTACACGCGTGAGTAGTGTGATGCAATTCAATACGAGGGCCTTGTGTTTGCTGCCACCACTCGCGACACTGTTTTTGCATGGAATCGTTATGATTTCGGTACGTTTGTCTTCCACCGTAATTATAATTGTTTCATCCACATGCATGCGGGTTAGCAAGTTTCCCTTTACTAATTAACCTTCTTCTTGTGTTTCCAAGGTCCTGTGAACATTCCACCACCTATACTTGAAAATTTTTTGTAACCAAGGGGAGATGACGATGGTGATGATCACGAGCATGAGGACGAAAGCAGCGCCCATATACTCGTTGGCGCTGGCAACTAATTCCGATGGATCACCTCTTCTCGTGTGTATACAGCCCACTGATGATGTTACTGCTAAGGAAGCAGGTGTAGTCTCCCATGGTCGCACTCTCCGGACCTATTCCAACACTCGTTGCATGGTATTCGGGATGGATACTAGTGTGCTAGCGCCAACACCTTCTCCCTGGTACAGAATTGATAGTCTTGGAGAAAACTCGCTCTTCCTTGGACAAAACTATCCGATGATGGTGAAAGGCAATCCAACTGCTGTTGACACAACGTTACTAGCACCATTTATGAGAAGCAACTGTGTCTATACCTCGGACATTAGCGTGGTTCCCTACCCTGGTACTGATTAGTAGGCCGCTTTAGCCTGGATGATCAGTCCTGCGTTGGTCTCGAGATCGACAATAGATGCCCCGTCCCAGAGAATCACTTGTGGTTCAAAGCAAGCGTTTCCAACGCCGAGGAATGGTTGAGTTGAAGTTCATTTCATTGCTTGTTATTTGTTGTGTGGTGAAAACTTTAGTATTTATAATGTATCCTCGTTGTCGATGTGGGTTGATGACCTGTTGTATGTAATAAAATGATATGCCTGTGATAAACTTACTAAATTTATGAATGGCTTTCGAGTTGCTTCTGTGAGTGAGTGGTGCGACGAGGCAAAAAATATTTTCCAAATACATAATTGTACGTGCATTGCAACAGGTTATCGGATGAGGCCAATCAACAATAGTGGTACACTATTTGTACTAGCTTCACATGCTTCGCGCGTCGTGCGTGTGTTTTTACTGTAGCCATATTGTACTACGTAACCAGCACCTCGAATCCTCGATACTAGTACTATACAGTAAGTAGTAGGAGTAGTAGGGTGGCATGGGCCAGAACAAGCATTCACGTCTAGGAGTACGGCACACGCCACCAACACGACTTCCATCTGACACCATATTTCTTGGAGTCTGTGCTAGAGCAATCTCTTCGACCTCATCGTTTCTCTAACTCAGCCATCGCGCGGCGGGCGAGGTGGGGGTTTGCCGATAGTCGGTTTCCTCAACTGCGGTCCCACTTGTAAGGCCAACTCCAACGCTGTATCAATATATGGATGTACTCTTCTTCCCAATACAAAAACTTGCATCCATTCTACTCCCTCCGTTCTACTACCTCCATCCTGGTTTATAGGTCCCCTTTGTAGTTTGTGTCAAATTTTGACTAAAGATTTAACTAACAAAATGTTAATGCATGTCAAGAAAAATTATCTCATTGGATTCGTATTTGAACATAGTTTAAAAAAATATAATGTTCGGTGACATGCGTAAACATTTCGTTAGTTTAATCTATGGTCAAAATTTGGCACGAAATATAATGGGGACCAATAAACCCGGACGGAGGTAGTATTTGTCAAAATATATATGTATCTAGACATGTTTTAGTATATAGGCACATCCATTTTTGGACAAATGGAAGTCAAGTATTTTGGAACGGAGGGAGCACACAATAATTTTTTTAAGTTAGCACAACTAGTCTAATCCGAGAGCACAACCGAAGATTTGGTCGGGTTCTACCTCCTTTTGCCGACACGTGGGACATCCAGCATCCAGGTCGTGTCATGAAATAAAATAGAGTGGTAGTTGATAAGTTGAAGCCACGAGATGTGCATCTTGGGTTAAACTGTAAATAGAATCTTACTACTCTTGAGTAACTCCAAAAGCGGCCACCGAAGATCTTTCTTGGATTTGTTTTTCATCACCAGAACGACGAGGTGAAAGATGTGCTGGTTCAAGGGTCCTCTTGCTTTCAACGACATGTGGGGCGCATGTGAGCAAACAGACGATGGGCTCAGCGCGTCCATTGGCTGGCTGAGAAGAGAGATAGAGGAGGGCTGAGCACGGACTACGTGAATTTGTTCTACGTAACCAAGACCTTGATATTCGCGTGTGGTTGTTTCTAGAATAAAAAAAGGAGGTACCTCTACTTATGTTACTCCCACTACGCCTAGCCTAAGGTTAGTAGGTGACCTTACGCTTGGCTCTTCGCCTCTTCCAGAAGTCGATGGTTCTACAATAGTGCTTCTGGCAATCTGACACCAAATGAACTGCTACACGTCCACCGCTTGTAAGCAAAAGTTTCTCCTCGTGCTGCGAGCCACACAAGCCGCAGCGTTAGCGAGGGAGAAGGCGTAATCAAGCTTCTCGTCGTTCTGCGAGTTGACGGGACACATCAAAGTTATTTACTAGTAGTACGTACTCTCTCCAAAAAAGGGCTGACCATGTCATTGCTACCATCCCGTGCTCCGTCGTTGAGTACGTGCACTATCACGTGCCATCGAGGAGAAAAAATATTGCGTAGGTGCCATCAAAGTGCACGACTCACTTACGGAAAAGGGTTTCCCCCCGCTTTCCCCCCGCACGACTCACTTACGCACTGCTTATCTGATTATCTCTATTTTCTTGCATGACACGTGCACCTTGATGCTAGATGTCTCGCATGTTGGGAAAAGGATGAACAAAGCTCACATAAAAGAAAATAGTTGAAGAGCATAGATTCCTGACGACCGAGGAGGAGCAAGGAACCTCGCGGTGGAGCGTCTGCAAGGAACCTTGCGCGTTTTCCCCTGTTTTTCCCGCCTGCCCACCTATAAACAACTAAAAGAACATGAACTTTTCACTAACCACTAGAAACGGTACATCAGGATGCTAAGTTGAAGATGTTTTATACTGCCTCCGTTCCCAAATATAAGTCTTTTTAGATATTTCAATAAGGGACTACATACGAAACAAAATGAGTGAATCTACACACTAAAATATGTACACAAGCCAACGCACTAACTCCATCCGATCCAACTCATGCACATACGCACACAACATGGAGCACACAATGCACGTACACAAGACGTGCATGCACACACGCTTGGCTGCAGAATACACGTGAATAACACATGCATGCGCACACACTCGGCTGCATGGAGGCGTGCGCCATCCGCGGCGACGTCCGGTTTGTCATGCTACGGCGAAGCTCGCACGCAACGGCGCATATGCATATCTTGCAGCACCTCTTTGCCGTCGTTGCTCAACTACTAGTCGGAGACGAAGACGACTGTCGGTGTCAAAATCGGCGGATCTCGGGTAGGGGGTCCCGAACTGTGCGTCTAGGCGGATGGTAACAGGAGACAAGGGACACGATGTTTTTACCCAGGTTCGGGCCCTCTCGATGGAGGTAATACCCTACTCCTGCTTGATTAATATTGATGATATGGGTAGTACAAGAGTAGATCTACCACGAGATCAAGGAGGCTAAACCCTAGAAGCTAGCCTATGGTATGATTGTTGTTCGTTGTATCTGTGTCGACTAGCCTGGCCCTGGTTTATATAATGCACCAGAGGCCTAGGATAACAAGAGTCCTAGCCGAATACGCCGGTGGGGGAGGAGTCCTTGTCTTGATCACCAAGTCTTGTGGAATCTTCCTTGTATGCGGCACCGTCCGGACTGCCCATGAGTATGCGGTCCTGGGGTCCTCGGCCCAATCTAACCGATTGGGGGCGATGTGGTGAGTACCCCTAGTCCAGACACCGTCGATAGCCCCTGAACCGGTCTTCAAGTTATGGGCGCTCCTCGATTCTTCCGAACTGTTCTTTATCTTGATTTGCGGTCTTGAAAACTGGTTCAACAAATCTTCTCATCTTCGATCTTGAGGATCGCCGAAATGCATTCGGCGAGTTTATACGTCGGGTATCCGAGGAGCCCCTTTAAGTTTCCGGCCTTTATCAATGCCTTGTTATTTTTATGCCACACCTCGGGTTTGAAGTTGTTCCCGGGCGACAGCGTCCTCTTGCGTCCGAGCTCGAACGCCGGGCTGCATTCGAGGTATCTTTTGCAGTCGAGCACCAACGCCGGACCGCTTCCCAGCTCTAACGTCGGAATGTATCCAAGCTCCAACGCCGGACTGTATCCGAGCTCCAACGCCGGACTATGTGTCCGAGCTCCAACGCCGGACTATGTATCCGAGCTCCAACGCCGGACTATTTATCCGAGCTCCGACGGCGGACTGTATCCGAGGTGTCGCAAATCACCTTGCTTCAAAGAAGTTTGAAGGAGTTTAGCCGAGCTTAATGCCGGAAATGCCCTCTATGGAGCCAGCCACTAGCGTCCGAGCTTTATGCCGGACTGCTTCCGAGGTGGTGCACCACCCCGAATGTGGGCTGATTTTTGGTCAATATTTTTTATTGATGCAATTTATTCTCTGACGAGATATATAGCCAGTAGCCCTCAAGGTGTGTATCGGTCTAAAACCCGAGATGCACCGAAGGATGACATAAGACTGCTGATCCCAAGAATCACTGAGACTCGTGTTGATTTGCAAAATCAGCCCGAGGATCAAGTCCTAGCTCAATGAGAATACTTGGGGCAAAAAGCGGCGTGCTCGGACCTCGAGACTCGGGTTGGGTGCTGCCGACCAACCCGAGGATCAAAATCTCCTCGAAACTGTATTGCACTTAAAATTTTCTACATAGAACAGGTAATGCAAGAGCCCTCGAGACACCGGGTCGGGTGGCAACACCGGATCGAGGATTGATGTGCCCCTTTAATGTTTGTAAATAATAAGCCCAAAGCCCAAGAGTTCCCGAGCCTTAATGCGGGCACGGGTGGCGAATTAAGGATCAATATCCATAGTAAAATCACAAATTATGTGTAATGACTCAATGTATCCAAGTACTTTATGTCATTAATGCTCAGCCGCATTGTACAAAACTTTGTTGACCGACCATCGGCTTCAACCTCCTCGGCCAAGAGTCGAGGAGTGTTTGTCCTACTTTATAAAGCCTTTATGAGGGCAAAGATTTACGACAAACAAGGCAATCTGGCCATACGGTTTTATAAACAAAGATATGCAGAGAGATATGTTATATTACTGTTTAACAAAAGAAATGTCTTCCAAAGAAAATAGTCCCGCTATCGGTTCCTTTCTTTGGGTTGTCATGCTAAGCATGATCATGAAACCTCAGCTCCAATGTAAGAGCAAAATATTGAGGATTTAGTTTGGGAGGCCGATTACTAGCCCCGGTAGTGTTCGGCGACGATACGAGGTCAAGCCGAAACACTTCGCCAATTTTATGAATGGCCCGTCATTTAATATAGTCATCGGATGGCTGACCAGTTTACACCTATTGTGACATCGGTTTCGGCTTTCTTCATCGAGGTGCTTGACCATGCGAAATGGAAGCACAATCGCGATGGTTCTCGCTTTGCACACCTAGCCGAACAAAGCGTAGCGTTGGAGGCAAGCGCGGGATCCGCAACCCAACTATTGACCAAAGACACAATTCAAACTGATGCATATATAGCAATATCCGAGAATGTTTTTGCCGAATCTCTAAAGGTGTCGGCGTTGCCTTTGCGAGACTTGTGCTGAAAACACACAAATAGTTTAAAAGTGCCAAAAGCTTGGGAAACCAAAAAACGTCAGTAAAAACATGAACAAGATCAAGTGTTCGGTGCCAATCCGAAAATTGGACTTTAGAGAAAAAAAGTGCTTCTGCCGTGCTTTAACATGACACTTCCTATCTCAAGACTTCAAGCGGGTCAGTCTACGGCTTCAGTCTCCCATCCCGAAGGCGGAGTACTTCTCATTAGGCCAGTTTAGAAAACTAACCCCTAGCAGTTTTGAGAGAGAAATTAGGCTCCCCGGCTAGTGACCGCACACTCGTGTCGAAAAAAGGAGTGATAAATAATAAACACTTTGCAACGACTAAGTAGAAGAACACTTGGTATAAAACGGCTCAAATAAACATAAGAGCCCCCAAGTGACTTGGGTAAAAGTTGACTATATAATGTAAGGTGACATGTAAAATGCCTTCTAGCCGGATTGTAGATCGTTTGTCGTAGCGGACCTTTTCGCTTCAACCTCTGGACCCAATAGTCCGGAGTGTGTCCGAATACCCTCGCGGTTATAAAAACCGGGGCATGCGTGGAGACAAAGCGTAGGGGTCATTAGTGCTTTATCGCATAAGTGCCCAACTACTTATGTTATATTACATGGTTAGTAAGAAACATCTTCCGTGGAGAATAGTTCCGTTAAGGGTTCCTTTCCACGAGGCATGCCCTAAAGTGCATGTCCGGACTGCGAAAAGAGCGAGAAAAACATCTGGGGCAGGTAAATGAATAGGTAAGAAATCATCTTTTAGTTCACCGACCGAGTATTCCCTTAAGAACGCTTAGCTTCGGCTTCACCCTACCGAGGTACACATCCGGGTCAATTCGCAAGAATAATCGCAGAGGTGCTCCTTTACCACCTAGCCGAACAATCGGGAACGAGGGGTAAGCACAGAGCCGAACAACCCAGCTTGGCCAAAACTTAAGTCATATCGATGCATATAATGGTGAACAAAGGTACATGCGGAAGTGTGACACATGTGTTGGGCATAAAGCCCGTATTAATAAGCTTCTGTTAAAGAAGCCCCCAGGTATAATGAGCGCGGGTAGCGCGTCAAGTGTGTGCAAATAAATTTTGGACAAGGAAATTTTTTACAAGCAACTTTTTTCCAAAAAAGTATAATGCTTGGTCGAGCCGAACACAAGTTAAATATTAAAGCTTTGAGCATGAAAGCGACTTAGTTGGTTTAATGTGTTCGGTATTGATGACGCGATCCGAGCTTGATACGGGACAAGGTTCCATCCCCCAAGCCGGTCCCGAGGTGGCGGAGCGGACAACTCAACACGCCGAAGTGGTGACATAGCACGGTCAATGCAGGACGGTAGAGTGATGCCGAAGTCCCCTGCATGGGGTAATGAAGTGTTGACGAAGCCCCCCGTCCAGCCGAGGTGACGCCAAAGGATATAGTCCGGCTGGATTATTTTCCTGTGCACAAAAAATGGCGCAAACCGGAGATAATAGTAATAATAAGAATTAAAAAAATGTTGCATAATAAATAATTTATGCAAAGTGAGTAATAAAAGAAATATGGTCCGCGCCAAGTCAATGTCGATGCACAGTCGTGGACGTGGTCGATGCCGGCATGCCCGCTCCGTAATCCGTGGGCGGCGATGTTGGTGATGATTTATCCTTCGCGATGCCGGACTCTTGTTCGCTTGCCGAGATGATGATCCGAAGAAGTTGAGCTCGGCTCAATAAAGTGACGACGTGTCTAGCGCAGGTCGGCAGTGTGGAGCAATATTGCCGGACTGGTTTGACACCAAAGATGATGTTGAAGATCATGTTCAAAAGATCTTAAAGTTAGTGGGATGTGTTCGAAACAGAACACAATACCCCATACAAAACTTCCTTCAAAAAGGATGTCCAAATCCCGTTCATAAAAAGGGCGAACTCGGGTCGGATTCGTTTGTGTGAAAACAGATCCGAAAAGTGATGCACTAATCGGAAGGTTCCCGGAGTTTGGACGGTCGGATCAAGCTGAAAGTTTGAGGGGTGGTAGATATAGGAATTCCGCAGCCGATCAACGGTTGGATCTTCCAAAGGAAGTCTGAGCTAGAAGATGGAGACCACGCCCTAAACTCGTCCGGATTCTCGTCCAGATACAATGCGGCTCCGGTATATCGGAGATTGCCATAGATTCCTCCATCGGAACTCGACGAAATTTTTCAGGGTTGTTGTAGACTCAATTCCGCACAATTCCAATCAAGCACCGCCAACCGACGCCGAGGAGGCGGTGACGGCGGATACAAGTTCGCTGTCCGTAAAAACAAAGATGGTCACGTGAGGGCACAAGGACGCTTTGAGCCCTCGGCCTCGGATGATTCCTCCATGATCTTGATAGAGATCGGAGTTGATAAAGTTGATGAAGGCCTCATCCAACATGACGATCGGAGATAGGGGCGCAGTCCTTGGTCGAATTAGTGACCAACATGAATGCCGGTGACGAAGATGTCAAGTCGCATTGAAGGACTTCATGGGCGAGCCATCACCTTTCACTACACACAGCCGAACTCAATGAAAGAACATTGGTGTATTTGCAGAAACAAATCGGTGATTCGGTAGGGGTCTCGGAATCAGACAAGGGACACACGTTTAGCCTGTGTTCGCTCCTCGATGAGGTAATACTTCCTGATTGATTATTGATGATGGGTAGATTAGCAGATCTACCACGAGATCACGAAGCCAGCCCTGGCATGATTGCTGTCTGCCAGGTCACCTTCGACTAGCTGCACCTCAGACTGGCACCAACTCAGGCCCCTTGCGCTCGGGACTGCCCATGGGTCTTGTCCTCGGCCCACCCACGTAAGTCCACATCAACTGCCTTCGTTGATTCTTTCTCCAAATCGCCAGCCTATCTGGTTGTCGGTTTGCCTCACCGTTTGAACATTGGTTCATTAACGCCGAAGATTCGGTAGCCTGGGCATCCCGCGATACGCTGGTCAACGCCGACCGCTTCAAATGCTCTTTGTTCCAGTTGTTCCCCCGCGCTCAATGCCTCTGAAGACTGGTTTTAGCCCGAACGCCTAACGCCATCCGGTTCGAACAATTTTTCCAATGCTGATCCGACTGGTTTTTATGTCAGCCCACCACGCCGAATGGGTGATTTTGTCAATATTTTTTATTGATGGATGCACTTGATCCGCTGATTAGGACGCCGATGATACCAGCTGCATGCCTCGAGCAGTACCCAATCATCGAATCCCACCCAACACTGACAATCAAGTTTGATGCCAATCAAATTGACTTTCGAAGGTTAGCTGTCGATCACCAATTAGTGGCTCATTTTTGTCATTTTATAGTGATGTAACGGATGAACACCACGATCCAAGCCACAAACTGACCTTCGCCCAAACCTCCGGAGGCCTGGCCATGTGTTGCTAAAGCTGGCGCTGAGCCTCAGATCATGGTCATCAGGTGCTCCACCAGTTTACAAGGGTCTTTTAGTAACTTGTCAACACAAGTAAAAATTGCTTTGAGCAAATTTTAATTTTAAAACGCGATCCTGACAGTCTGCACGGCATCCCGGTGAGCTCGACGCCGGTTTGTTCTTTGCAGTGATGACGATCGCTCAAACTTGACGGTTTGGCCGATTCCCTGCACAAAAATGGTGCAAACCGAGACCCCGAATCCGTGCTTGGCAATCGCTTTTTGTGCACGAAAATGATCCACCGACTATATCCTTTGACGCCACTCGCCGGATCGGGGGCTTCATTAACACTTCATTACTCCCATGCCAAGGACTGCATCACTGGGCCCCTGCATCGGGACTGCTATGTCACATACACTTCACAAGGCTCACTTCTTGCTCACCACCTGGACCGGCTTGGGGGACGGAACCTGTCCTCATCAAGCTCGGACCGCATCGCCAATACCGAATACATTAACCAGCTAAGTTGCCTTCATGCTCAAAGTTTTAAATTTCTAACTTGTGTTCGGTTCGACCAAGCATTATACTTTTTTGAAAAGTTGCTTGTAAAAATTTTCCTTGTCGAAAATTTGTTCAAGACACACTTGACGCGCTACCCGCTACCATTATATTCGGGGCTTCTTTAATGTGTTTATTAATACGGGCTTTATGCCCAACACACGTGTCACACTTCCGCATGTACCTTTTATTCACCATTATATGCATCGATATGACTTAAGTTTTGGCTAAGCTGGGTTGTTCGCCCCCTCGCGGTTACCCCTACGCTCCCGATTGTTCGCTAGGTGGTAAAGGAGCACCTCTGTGATTGTTACCGGGTCAGCCGGATGTGTACCTCAGACCGGGTGAAGCCGAAGCTAGCGTTTTAAGGGAATACTCGGTCGGTGAACTAAAAGATGATTTCTTACCTATTCATTTACCTGCCTCAGATATGTTTTCTCGCTCTTTTTCGCAGTCATGCACTTTAGGGCATGCCTCCCAGGGAAAGGAACCCCTAACGGAACTATTCTCCCTGGATGATGTTTCTTACTAACCATATAATATAACATAACTAGTTGGGCACTTGTCTGATAAAGCACTAATGACCCCTACGCCTGATCTCCACGCATGCCCCGGTTTTATAACCACGAGGGTATTCAGACACACTCCGGACTATTGGGTCCAGAGGTTGAAGCTTAAAAGGTCCGCCTTACGACAAACGCATCTACAATCCGCGAGAAGGCATTCTACATGTCACCTACATTATATAGTCAACTCTTTACCCAAGTCACTTGGGAGCTCTTATGTTTATTTGAGCCGCTTCATACTAAGTGTTTTTTCTTCTTAGTCATTGCAAAGTTTTTATTATTTATCACTCCTTTTCTCGACACGAAAAGCGGTCACTAGCAGGGAGCCTAATTTCTCTCTCAAAACCACTAGAGTTTAGTTTTCTAAACTAGCCTAATGAGAAGTACTCCGCCTTCGGGATGGGGAGACCGGTCGTAGGGTCAACCCGCTTGAAGTCTTGAGATAAGATGTGTCATGTTAAAGCACGACAGAAGCACCTTTTTTATTCTAAAGTCCAATTTTTAGATTGGCATCAAACACTTGATCTTGTTTGGACGTCATGTTTTTACTGACGTTTTTTGGTTTTCCAAGCTTTTGGCACTTTTAAACTATTTGTGTGTTTTCAAAGACAAGTCTCAGTAGTGCAACGCCGACACCTTTAGAGATTCGCAAAACATTCTCGGATATTGCTATATATGCATCAGTTTCAATTGTGTCTTCGCCAATAGTTGGGTTGCCTGCCTCCGCGCTTGCCTCCTACGCCCGCTTTGTTCGCTAGGTGTGCAAAGGGAGAACCATCACATTGCGCTTCCAGCTCGCATGGTCAAGCACCTCAGTGGAGAAAGCCGAAAACTGACTGTCACAATAGGTGTAAACTGGTTAGCGGTCCGATGACTATATTAAATGACGGGCCATTCATAAAATTGGCCGAAGTGTTTCAGGCTTGACCTCGACTGTCGCCGAACACTACCGGGGCTAGTAATCGGCCTCCCAAACTAAATCCTCAATATTTTGCTCTTACATTTGAGCTGAGGTTTCATGATCATGCTTAGCATGACAACCCAAAGAAAGGAACCGATAGCGGGACTATTTTCTTTTGGAAGACATTTCTTCAAGTAAACAGTAATATAACATATCTCTCTGCGTACCTTTGTTTATAAAATCGTATGGCCAGATTGCCTTGTTTGTCGTAAATCTTTGCCCTCATAAAGGCTTTATAAAGTAGGACAAACACTCCTCGGCTACTGGCCGAGGAGGTTGAAGCCGATGGTCGGTCAACAAAGTTTTGTACAATTCGGATCCGAGCATTAATGACATAAAGTACTTGGATACATTGAGTCATTACACATAATTTGTGATGGATATTGATCCTTAATTTCCACCCGTACGCATTAAGGCTCGGGGTTACCGGGCTTCGGGCTTACTATTTATAAATATTAAAGGGCACATCAATCCTCGATTCTGGTGTTGCCACCCGACCTGTCTCGGGCTACTGCATTGCCTCGCTTGCTGAAAATTTTAAGTGCAACACAGTTTCGAGGAGATTTTGATCCTCAGTTGGTCGGCCGCACCCAACCTCGAGTCTCGAGGACTGAGCACGCCGCCTTTTGTGTCCCGAAGTATTCTGCCGAAGTTAGGACTTGATCCTCGCACCGATTTTGCAAATCAACCCGAGTCTCAAAGTAGCCTACGGGATCAGCGGTCTTATGTCATCCTTCATGTGCATCTCGGGTTTTAGACCGATACCCACCTTGAGGGCTACTGGCTATATATCTCGGCAGAGAATAAATTGCACTGATCAAAAATATTGACAAATATTGGCCCACATTCGGGGTGGTGCACCACCTCGGAGGCAGTTCGGCATAAAGCTCGGACGCTAGTGGCTGGCTCCATAAAGGACATTTTCGGCATTAAGCTTGGCTAAACTCCTTCAAAATTCTTTGAACCAAGGTGATTTACGACACCACGGATACAGTCCGGCATTGGAGCTTGGATACATAATCCGGCGTTGGAGCTCGGATACATAATCTGGCGTTGGAGCTCGGATACATAATCCGGCGTTGGAGCTCGGATACAGTCCGGCATTGGAGATCGGATACATAGTCCGGGGTTGGAGCTCGGATACTTTCCGGCGTTAGAGCCGGGAAGCGGTCCGGCGTTGGTGCTCGGCTGCAAAAGATACCTCGAATGCAGTCCGGCGTTGGAGCTCGGACGCAAGAGGACGCTGCCGCCGGAACAACTTCAAACCCGAGGTGTGGCATAAAAATAACAAGGCATTGATAAAGGCCGGAAACTTAAAGGGGCTCCTCGGATACCCGACGTGTAAACTCGTCGAATGCATTTCGGCAATCCTCAAGATCGAAAATGAGAAGATTTGTTGAACCAGTTTTCAAGACCGACGACCGAAGATGAAGGACAGTTCGGAAGAATCGAGGAGCGTCCCCAACTTGAAGACCGGTTCAGGGGGCTACTAATAGTGTCCTGGACTAGGGGGTACTCACCACGTCGTCTCCCGATCAGTTGGATTGGGCCGATGACCCCCATGGCCGAATAATCATGGGCTACCAGACAAATACCGCCGCGATACAAGGAAGATTCCACAAGACTTGGCGATCAAGACAAGGACTCCTCCCCACCGACGTGATTCGGCTGGGACTCTTGTTATCCTAGGCCTCTGCATTATATAAACTGAGGCCAGGCTAGTCGATAGACATATACAACAATCATACCATAGGCTAGCTTCTAGGGTTTAGCCTCTTTGATCTTGTGGTAGATCCACTCTTGTAACACACATCATCAATATTAATCAAGCAGGACGTAGGGTTTTACCTCCATCAAGAGGGCCCGAACCTAGGTAAAACATCGTGTCCCTTGTCTCCTGTTACCATCCGCCTAGACGCATAGTTCGGGACCCCCTACCCGAGATCCGCCAGTTTTGACACCGACAACTGGCGAAAAGTGCGCGATATTAGAGAGGCTAGCAATGGTGGAAGGGTGAGAGTGCGTATAATCCATGGACTCAACATTAGTCATAAAGAACTCATATACTTATTGCAAAAATCTACAAGTTATCAAAGAAAAGTATTACGCGCATGCTCCTAGGGGGATAGATTGGTAGGAAAATACCATCGCTCGTCCCCGACCGCCACTCATAAGGAAGACAATCAATAAAAGATCATGCTCCGACTTCATCACATAACGGTTCATCATACGTGCATGCTACGGGAACCACAAACTTTAACACAAGTATTTCTCAAATTCACAACTACTCAACTAGCATGACTCTAATATCACCATCTTCATATCTCAAAACAATTATCAAGCATCAAACTTTTCTTAGTATTCAACACACTCATAAGAATCCTTACAAATCTTGTATGCTTAGCATATTAGAATTAAGCACATTACCATGCTATTTAAGACTCTCAAAATAATATAAGTGAAGCATGAGAGTTCATCTATTTCTTCAAAATAAAACCACCATTGTGCTCTAAAAGAGATGAGTGAAGCACTAGAGCAAACAACAAACTACTCCAAAAGATATGAGTGAAGATCAATGAGTAGTCGAATAATTATGTAACTATGTGAAGACTCTCCCATTTAATAATTTCAGATCTTGATACTTTATTCAAACAGCAAGCAAATCTAAAGAAAACTACAATGCAAGGATAGCACAACTCATGTGAAGAAGCAAAAACTTAGGCTCAACCGATACTAACCGATAGTTGTTGAAGAAGAAAGGTGGGATGCCTACCAGGGCATCCCCAAGCTTAGATGCTTGAGACTTCTTGAAATATTATCTTGGGGTGCCTTGGGAATCCCTAAGCTTGAACTTTTGTGTCTCCTTAATTCCTCTCATATCATGGTTTCTCTTTTTATCAAAAGCTTCATCCACACCAAACTCAACAAGAACTCGTGAGATAGATTAATATAAACCAATGCAAAACCTTATCATTTTCTACTGTAACAAATCACAAAAATTATTATTCAACATTGCATACTAAATGCCTCTGCATATTTAATACTCCTATCCTCAAATAGAATCATTAAACAAGCAAACATATGCAAACAATGCAAAGATAACAGCAATCTGCCAAAACAGTACAGTCTGTGAAGAATGCAAGAGTATCAAAACTTCCCTAACTCCAAAAATTATGAAATAAAATTCCCACTGTAATAAATTTATCAGAGATCAATATGCAAAAAGATTCAACATTATACCACTCTCTGACTTTTCTAGGGAATTTTTGCAACAGCGGTAAACTCTCTGTTTTCAAACAGCAACATGTATACTAGCAAAATAAGCATGGCAAAGGCTATCCTTGACATTTTTATTCGAACAAAAGATGCAAAACATTATTCTAAATAACAGCAAGCAAAACTAACAAGAGAAAATGACGCTCCAAGCAAAACACATATCATGTGGCGAATAAAAATATAGCTCCAAGTAAAGTTACCGATGAACGAAGACGAAAGAGGGGATGTCTTCCGGGGAATCCCCAAGCTTAGATGCTTGTTTATCCTTGAATATTACCTTGGGGTGCCTTGGGCATCCCCAAGCTTAGTCTCTTGCCACTCCTTATTCCATAGTCCATCGAATCTTTACCCAAAACTTGAAAACTTCACAACACAAAACTTAACAGAAAACTCATGAGCTCCGTTAGCGAAAGAAAACAAAACACCACTTCAAGGTATTGTAATGAACTCATTCTTTATTTGTATTGGTGTTAAACCTACTGTATTCCAACTTATCTATGGTTTATAAACTATTTTACTAGCCATAGATTCATCAAAATAAGCAAACAACACACGAAAAACAGAATCTGTCAAAAACAGAACAGTCTGTAGTAATCTGTAACTAACGCAAACTTCTGGAACTCCAAAAATTCTAAAATAAATTGGTGGACCTGAGGAATTTGTCTAGTAATCATCTTCAAAACGAATAAACTAAATAGCACTCTCTAGCAAAACGTTATAGCTAATCTCGTGAGGGCTAAAGTTTCTGTTTTTTACAGCATGATCATAAAGACTTCACCCAAGTCTTCCCAAAGGTTCTACTTGGCACAAACACTAATTAAAACACAAAACCACATCTAAACAGAAGCTAGATGGATTATTTATTACTAAACAGAACCAAAAAGTAATAAACTAAAATAAAATTGGGTTGCCTCCCAACAAGCGCTCTCGTTTAACGCCCCTAGCTAGGCATGATGATTTCAATGATGCTCACATAAAAGATAAGCATTGAAACATAAAGAGAGCATCATGAAGAATATGACTAGCCATTTAAGTCTAACCCACTTCCTATGCATAGGTATTTTGTGAGCAAACAACTTATGGGAACAAGAATCAACGTGCATAGGAAAACAAGCATAACTTCAAGATTTTAAGCACATCGAGAGGAAACTTGATATTATTGCAAGTCCTACAAGAATATATTCCTCCCTCATAATAATTTTCAGTAGCATAATGAATGAATTCAACAACATAACCAGCACCTAAAGCATTTTTTTCATGATCTACTTGCATAGAAAATTTACTACTCTCCACATAAGCAAAATTCTTCTCATTCGGAATAGTGGGAGTATCATAAGAGACTTGAACACTAAAAATTGTTTCCACATTAAAAGAGTAATGTTCAAAAAAAGGGTAATCATAATCATGACAAGATTTGTAAATATAATCATCACTACTTTTTATAGCATAAGTTTCATCACAATAATCATCATAAGTAGGAATCATGCTATCATCATAACAACTTTGCATATCAAAACTTGGGATGCTAAAAATATCATCTTCACTAAACGTAGCATCCCCAAGCTTGGAACAAACATTAATTTCAGCAAATATATTCTCAAATATGTCATTCTCATCAAACATAGCTTCCCCAAGCTTGGGCCCTTTCATATCATAAGCATAATCACTCTCATCATTAATAGTATGGATAGCACCAATAGTATAGCAATTATCATTATCACAAGTAGTAGGAGCAACATCATTTGGAAGGGATACCTTTTTACCTTTGTTTCCCCTTGTTTTCCTTTTCTTCTTCACATTATGTGTGGGCTTAACCTTCCTCTTTGAGCTCCTTATTGATGAGATTGGTTGAATAGAAAGCTCACCTTTCGTTACACGATTCATCATAAGAAATAATAGGAGGATATTGGGAAGTCTCTTCCCTTTCATTAGTATTCTCTTCATATTCTATTTGTTTTATTTTCTTTATGTAATTGGCAATATAAGGATTTTCAATGCAATTCACCGCACAATACATATAAATCTTTTCTAGATCAAAATCAAGAATTTTATCAAGACTAAATTTTGGAATACCCTGAGTTATACATTTCATTTCTGCATAACCCGAAAGAAGGCTAAGTTCTTTATGATGCTCAAGGGTAATCAAATTATCACAATATTTGGACACGACTTGATCATGAAACAAATAGCATTGGAGCTTTAAATGACCATGTTCGTTGCAAAGTTCACAAGGTGCATGAAAAATATTGAATCTTTCAGCACATTCATCTAGCTCTTCTTGCAACAGTTTGGTTTCTAAGTACTTATGCCTCTTGCAATAAATATCTTCTCTATTTGGTGTGTTCATGCAAACATGCACTCCACAAAAGTTGACATGCTCATAAGAGATATTTTCATCATAACTAGTGCAATCATCATTAGCATCATGGATATTCAAAGAATTCGTACTAACAACATTGCAAGCATGCTCATCCTTCAAAGATTTAGTGCCAGAAAATTTAATGCATTCTTCTTCTAACACTTTGGCACAATTTTCCTTTCCATCATACTCACGAAAGATATTAAAAAGATGAAGCGTATGAGACAAACTTAACTCCTTTTTTTTGTAATTTTCTTTTATAGACTAAACTAGTGATAAAATAAGAAACAAAAAGATTCGATTGCAAGATCTAAAGATATACCTTCACTTACCTAGCCTCCCGACAGCGGCCTTGAGAAAAGAGCTTGATGTCTACTACACAACCTTCTTCTTGTAGACATTGTCGGGCCTGCAAGTGCACATGTTTGTAGGACAGTAGCAAATTTCCCTCAAGTGGATGACCTAAGGTTTATCAATCCATGGGAGACGTAGGATGAAGATGGTCTCTCTCAAATAACCCTGCAACCAAATAACAAAGAGTCTCTTGTGTCCCCAACACACCCAATACAATGGTAAATTTTATAGGTGCACTAGTTCGGCGAAGAGATGGTGATACAAGTGCAATATGGATGGTAGATATAGGTATTTGTAATCTGAAAATATAAAAACAGCAAGGTAACAAGAGGTAAAAGTGAGCGTAAACGGTATTGCAATGATAGGAAACAAGGCCTAGGGTTCATACTTTCACTAGTGCAAGTTCTCTCAACAATAATAACATAGATAGATCGTATAACAATCCCTCAACATGCAACAAAGAGTCACTCCGAAGCCACTAATAGAGGAGAACAAACGTAGAGATTATGGTAGGTACAGAAACCACCTCAAAGTTATCCTTTACATTCTATCTATTCAAGAGTTCGTAGTAAAATAACATAAAGCTATTCTTTCCGCTCAATCCATCATAGAGTTCATACTAGAATAACACCTTAAGACACAAATTAACCAAAACCCTAATGTCACCTAGATACTCCATTGTCACCTCAAGTATCCGTGGGCATGATTATACGATATGCGTCACACAATCTCAGATTCATCCAACCAACATAAAAGTACTTCAAAGAGTGCCCCAAAGTTTCTATCGGCGAGTCAAGAACATGTGCCAACCCCTATGCATAGGTTCATGGGCGGAACCCGCAAGTTGGTCACCAAAACATACATCAAGTGGCACGTGATATCCCATTGTCACCACAGATAAACACGGCAAGACATACATCAAGTGTTCTCAAAGTAAAGACTCAATCCGATAAGATAACTTGAAAGTGGAAACTCAATTCATCACAAGAGAGTAGAGGGGGAGAAACATCATAAGATCCAACTACAATAGCAAAGCTCGGGATACATCAAGATCGTGCCATAGAGGGAACACGAGAGAGAACACGAAAGAGAGAGATCAAACACATAGCTCTTGGTACATACCCTCAGCCCCAGGGTGAACTACTCCCTCCTCGTCATGGAGAGCACCGGATGATGAAGATGGCCACGGTGATGGGTTCCCCTCCGTGAGGTGCTTGGAACGGGCTCCCGAGAGGTTTTTGGTGGCTATAGAGGCTTGCGGCGGCGGAACTCCCGATCTATCTTTTGTTCTGGAAGTTTTAGGGTACGTAGGTATATATGGATGAAAGGAGTACGTCGGTGGACCAAAGGGGGGGCCATCAGGCAGGGGGGCGCGCCCCAGGGGGGTGGGCACGCCCCCACCCTCGTGAGCACCTCCCTTCTTTCCTGACGTGCACTCCAAGTCCATCGGGTGGCTTTCCTTCCAAAAATAACTTCTCCAGTTGATTTCGTTCCGTTTTGACTCCGTCTGATATTCCTTTTCCTCGAAATACTGAAATAGGCATAAAACAACAAATCTGGGCTGGGCCTCCGGTTAATAGGTTAGTCCCAAAAGTAATATAAAAGTGGAAAATAAAGCCCAATATTGCCCAAAATAGTAGATAATATAACATGGAACAATAAAAAATTATAGATACGTTGGAGACGTATCACTGAGTCAGCGGGCTATAAGGAATAAACAGTAGTATATTTCTGCTTAGTTGGAGGAAAGAGAAGAGGAGAGAGAAGGTAAGCGGGCTCTTCGTGAAGAGCCAGCTCTAGCACGTGCTCCTAGGCACTTTGCACATGTTGACTATAAGATGGGTTGTAGGCTTATAGCCAGCAGCTGGCTATACTATTAATGCTCTTTAGATGAGGTGCTAAGTGCATTAAATGGCTTAGTAACTCAAGTGTTCAATGCATAGGTGCTTAGTTTATTGGTGCCACATCATATTTTATGCCTACGTGGCAGGCTTAGCAGCTATATATGGTGGAGCACTGCGAGAGGCCAAGGCTGGTCATAGTGGGGAGTAACTTGTACTGTAACATATTACTATGTTACTCTAAACATCTCTATAAACCGGAAAGGAGGAGTAGTAACATAGACTAGTGTCATATGCAGTATGGGAGCACATGATATTTCCCGTCCGGACCGATCCCAAGTTGGCTTCTCACCTTCTTGGCCCAACAAAACCCTCCTCCCCCTCCAGCGCCTTGGCCCGGCGCCAGCTGAGCCCGCCGCTCCACATTGATGGCAAATCAGGGCGACGCGAACTCTCACTGCTTCCGCCGTTGAAGTGGCGCGCCGACCGAGGGCACCGCCCGCTGCACGCCCGGCATTTCAGACTACACAGTGGATAGTAACTTTTAGAGCAAGTACTATAAATAGATGACATAAGCAGGCTATAAGGATTTAAATATAGTATTTGTGCTTAGTTGAAGGGGAGAGAAGAGGAGAGAGAAGAGAAGCGGATTGTAAACGTGTAGCCGGTTGTACTCCAACATACTCTACTTTGTGAGACAAAAGGTGGGGCCATTATTAATGATATTGTATTTATACTAAAGGGACTAACGGACGCCTTAATTACTCCGTTTTTTTGAGACAAACCTTGGTGGGGGCTATTATTGACTTTATTTGAGCTATTATTGACTTGGACGTGGGGTTTGGGGGCCAAAGGCCTACTATTATACTCCGACCTGACATGCTCTACCCTAGGCGCCGATGTATCATATGGTTTCGCACCGTTCCAGATCTTAGCGCCGCCACGCAATTCTTCTCCAGCCCTCCTTCCGGCGTGCACCGCGAGAAGGGACAGCAATCCTCCGAACCCCGCCTTTCGTGATCCTGTACGGGAGAGGGGCGATCAGGTTTTTGGGGAGCACACTCCTGTGACTGCTGCCAGCAACGACTTCCTCAACGACAGCCTTCTTCCCCGACCTCGGTAACCTCTTCATCAACGACATGAGTGACAACATCAACCACATCGGTTCTGCTCGGCAGACGGTATGTGATTCTGTCCTCCTGGTTTAGTCCGCATCATTACTTTGATGTTTGCAATTTTCGTCATGATCTATTTACTGTTGATTCGGATTAAATCTCATACTAAATTTCTCATATATTCAACAATCCAATCCAAAAACCTGATCACAGGCAATTTACTCCGAGTGGTTTTGCTGCGCTTTTGAAGCCGCCTACTTTTAAGGGGGTGCAATATAAAAGGTGGCGCACAAGAGCAGTATATTGGTTTTAGATCATGTACTGCTATGACACCACTAAGGGTAAGCCTGAGGGCGATCTTAATCCTACACAGCTGGAAGCTTTTCAAAACATGGATACCCTGTTCAAAGCCGCCCTGCTGAGTGTTCTTGACGATTCCATTGTGGATTCGTATATGTTGTTTGACAGCGGGAAAGACATGTGGGCTGTGCTCGAGGCCACGTTTGGGCCCTCGGTAGCTGGCAACGAAGTTATGCGTCATGGAGCAATTCTGTGACTACAAGATGACTGATGAGCGCTCTGTTGTTCAGCAGACTCATGAGATACAATCACTCTCTAAGGAACTTGAGTACTTTAAGTGTGTTTTGCCGGACAAATTTGTTGCTGGGACCATCATTGCCAAGCTTCCACCTTCGTGGAACGATTTTGCTACTTCTCTGAAAAACAAGAGACATGAGTTTTCTGTTTTGGATCTCATTAGATGTAGCGACCAGACCTCAAACAGTCTGATCTCTGTGCATCAGTGTCATCCCTGGATCAGTAATGCTGACACGCACAGTACTTGAAGGATTTATAACAGAGTAGCAATCACACACTTATTACATCGAATGTCTCCAAAGGAGAACTTATTACAATAAATATGGCTTAAGGCCATCTAATAACGATAACAGCGGAAGGCTTGGAAGATAAGCGAGTCCATCAACTCCAACGGCATCACTGAGTATAGAACCACGACCTAAGGCACCTTACTGTCGTCGAAAAGTCTCGCAACATGAACGTTGCAGCCCGAAAACGGGTCAAGCACATGGAATATCTTGGCAATGTAACACATAGAGAGTAATATGAAAGAGTAATGCTATACTACATGCATATATGGCCGGTGGAAAGCTCTATGGTTACAGTTTTGCATAAAGCCAATTTTTCCCTACAACAAAGGAATAAATTTTATTTAACTATCATGGTGGTTGTTAAACATTGAGAATGGTTGACAGCATTCTCAATCCCAATTAACATCATCATTAAAACCCAACAATATTAATTTAAAGTAACATGATGAGATTCACATGATAATCCAAGTACTAGACACTCAAGATGTCCATAACCGGGGACACGGCTAACCATGATTAGTTTGATACACTCTGCAGAGGTTTGTGCACTTTTCCCCACAAGACTCGATCTCCTCCGTTTGATTTCTCGCACTACATAATGTTTGAGAAAACGGATGACCGAGACATAGTCTTTCGTGCGCTTAGCACCTTACGAAGGGGTAGACCGTACCAACCTACATCCCCTACATCAGCTAGTCTACCACTGTAAGAGTTCGCACGGCTTAGTCAACTATGCTAGAGCCCATAGTAGCTTGTGGCTGCACACGGAAGTTTCTAGCATGAATAATCTCATGATCCCTTTGAGCCTGGGTGGCGGTCCAAAAAGAAACAGGCAATCCTGGAATACCCACGTACCTCAATCCACCCAGATGTGTGTTTAAGTTGCCACCTTAAATAAACCATTAATTAACAATCTCACATCTGTCATGGATACACTCACCCAATCCACGTCTACTAGCATAACATGGCATAATAAGCAAACGTAGAAGTAACTCCCAAGGGTTTGATAATAAAACAGGTAATAGGTACTACCTCAACTACTTTCCCAAAGCCCACAGTTTAATTAGATCCTAATCATGCAATGTTTGAGGATTGATCTAATGCATAAAAACTGGGTATGAAAAGGGATATGATCAAAATGTTACTTGCATTGCTGATGATCCATGTAACCTAGAGATTCAAAGTAGCAAGCGGCGCACTCCGGGTACTCTATCGCAAACAAACAAACACACAATAAGTACTCAACTAATGCACAGGTAAAACTCAAATACAAGATCTAACCAGAAAGTTCAACTTAAGAACTCTGGTTTGCAAAAAGAAACAACTCGAACGAAGAAACGAAAAACAAACAGCGAAACAAACAGGCTTCGTTTTACTAATCTGGACCTAAGTCAAATTTTACAGAAGCAAAAATTGTTTTTGTTGATTATTCGGAAAGAGGGTTTCGAGACGAAACTCCAGGCGCTTGAATCGCCTGATTCCGATAAACGAGCGAAAAGTTATACTAGATCGAAAATCGGATCAGAAATCGCGATCAGAAAAATCACGGAATAAATCCGAGAAAAAGAAAAACGACGAATAGCTTAACGATCAAACGTTCGTTATCTGGATCTAAACGATGAACACATTCGTTAAAACGAACGAACGAGCGAACGCTCGCTATTTAACCTAAACCAAAAAAACCGTCGAAAAAAACCGACGGAAAAACCGAACGGTTTTTCAAAAAAAATGGCGGCGGCGAGGTCAACCTCAGGGTGCGGGTCCGGCGAGGCGGCGGCTCCGGCGAGGGCGGCGGTGGTCGGCGGCGACGGTGGTGTGGTCCGGCGAGGCGGCGGCGGTCGGCGGTGACGGCGAAGCGCGGGTCCGGGCGGATCGGGCGGCGAGGGGCGGCGAGGGCGGCGGCGTTGCGGCTGAGGCGGCGGCGGCAGCGACGGATCGGGCGGGCGGCGGCGGCGGCGGGCTAGGGTTAGGGTTAGGTGGGGCGCGGCGGCGGCTTGGGCTGTCCCGGGCCTCGGGCGGCGCTATATAAAGCCCCGGCCAGGCGGAGTCCTGGCTGGTTATGGCCCATAGTCAGTTCGCGTTTTTTTAATAAATAATTCCGCGCAGAAAATCTAATGAAAGAAATACTAAACGGACTCCAAAAATCCAGAAATAAATTTTCACCGGCTTCTAAAATCAAGCCGGACAAGATGAACATTTGGGGCCTAAATGCAATTTTGAAAAACGCACATTTTTCCTAAATTTCAAATAAAATAGCGAAAAACTCCAAATAAAAATCTTATTTGGTTTTTTTATTAAATCTTCATTATTTCTTTATTTTGGGAAAGTCATTTTATTCCCTCTCTCATATTTTGACAGTAGAAATAATTGAAGATAAAATAAATAAAATCAAATGATCCTATTTTCAAAATTTGAGAGAACTCAAATATGGAAATAACGAAATCTCCAACTCTCTCTGTGGGTCCTTGAGTTGTGTGAAATTTCTAGGATCGAGCCAACATGTAATAAAATATGATATGCAAGTGATGATCTATGTATAACATTCCAAATTGAAAATTTGGGATGTTACATTAGCACTCTTGATTTTGAGGAGAAGGCGAGAGCAAAAGACACACGTGCTTGGATCGCCGAGGGAGCTTCTAGTGCCCACATGGTACACGAGAAGAACTTCCAGCCCAACCAGCTCCAAAACAACAAGAACAAATCTCAGGGGAAAGGCAAGTTTGATGCAAAGAACAAGCCGTCACATTCTACCAACTTCAAGAAGAATTCTCATAACAGGAAGGGATACAAACCTCAATTTTGGTAGCACCGCACAAAATTTATATGGCTGCATCTACCTGCTGTCAGCTAACCTCATGGTGCTCCAGGTATTCCTACATTCGTAACTAGGTACAATGACCACCGCAAGATGAAATTATCTTATTCGTACGTTGACTTGCTGAATGCAGTGCGGAACGATCCTGTCATGTGTGGAGGAGCAAACAAGCAGTGCAGCCGAAGGTGGAAATCAACCAAGGACTTATGAAATTATATGTAATCTTCCTCAGGCAGGTCAGTATCCCCTTCGTCCAGACTATCGTGTTTTGTCATGCCGAGCTATCGATATGTGTTACTGTTTTGCAACACCGTTTAAGTATAGCTATTGTTTTCCTATCTTTTCAGATTCAGGACAATGAATATGATATCAGGGGAACTGCACAATATGGACCCATGTTGAGTCATCTCTATTGCCTCATGTGTTTGCTACAAATGTGTCAGCATCAATTGCAAGATGAGGCAGCTAGCTAGCTGTGGAGTTTCCAACATGCTCAAAGTGCTCATAACATTGAGAAGAAACAAGCATGCCCAGGAAATTAATGCGTGCGCAGGGAGGCCCTTTGCTCAGAGAAGCATCGACCGATTTTCTTTATTTCCACACCTTCTCACAGTTTTGTATATTTGTTATAGTATGATGAATCATTGAGATGCATAGACATGTTGAACTTTTGTTCTTCTGAATGTTAGTTTAATGTGAGTGTCTGCATCCGATCAAGCATCCTCTAATTTGGTGGATGCACACAGAGAAAATAAATCTCCTTAATTTACTCCATAACCACCCTATTAAATAGGCCTAGTAACAAACCAGGCGCATGCAATGGCCGGCGGGCACATGCATCCTGCATGCATGGCCAGTCATGCAGCAACGCAAAAGAAGAGAGCGGTTCTTGGGAAAAAGCGAGTAGTTAGTGCAGCGTGCCTTATAAACACGAACAGCTCGCTCTCCGCTTCCGTCTCCCACCCAATTCCCCGCTCCCAATCTTCCTCACTCGTCCGTAAAACCTCGCTCACCTTCTTCCTCACTCGTCTGAAACGCCTGCTCCTCTTCTTCCACTCCTACGTAAATCCTGACCCTCCTTCTTCCCCACTCGCACTACCACTAGGTTCGTCTCTAGCTACTCTGCTCAAACCCGTGAGCTCGGCGCGACGCCCACAAGGAAAATGGAGTCAGCTGGCCCCAGCGCCAAGAAGATGAGGCTCCCGCCAGCGGCAACGCCGGTTGTAGATCCCGCACCCGGTAGCGCGGGGAGAAGCGGCGAGCCCCCCCCCACCCGGATCCGAGGAACAGGTAGAATCTCTGGTGGACCGCATCAGCGATCTCCCGGATCATCCTTGAGGAGATCATCTCGCCTCTCCCCACCAAGGATTGCTGCCGCACACAAGTCCTCTCAACTCGGTGGCGCCCTCTATGGCGCACCGCGCCCCTCAATCTCGACTATCGTCTGATATCTGTCCTTCCTGAATTTGATCTCATCAGAGCCATCGTCTCTTCTCACCAGCAGGGCCCTGTTCAATGCCTCTGCATCCCGACAAGCTACCTTCTGTCCATACCCGGCAAGGAGGACGCTTGGCTGACATCCCCTGAATTCGGAAAACTCCAGCACTTTGAGTTCTACTATTACCACGCAAGTTTCATACCACGAACATACCAAGAATTCGTGCCCACACCACCGTTGTCCATCTCGCGGTTTTCCCCCTCTCTCCACACCGCCACCTTCGCCCGGTGCCATCTACCAGACGATCTGGTACAAATGCTTCGACTCCCCCGCTAAAAAACTTTCGCTTGTGGTGGTTTATCCTGTCGGAGGCCTCATCAAGACAAGCATCATCCACTCCGATTGCCGCCTCAGGCGCTTGCTGATTGTTCTGGGAATAGAAATCAGTATCAGTTGTCTCCAAATAAAGTCGCCTCACCTTAAAAGCATTGGAATTTGTTTTGAAGGACAACATCTCATCATCGAAGATGCCCCTTCACTTGAAAGGTTGCTCCTTCATAATTTTTATACACCTTCAAAAATAATTGTCGTCTCTGCGCCCAAACTGGAGACCCTGGGTGTAATTCGTGACCCGTTTAATAATCACAAGGAGTTGGTGTTTGGCTCCTCACCTTTTCAGGTAATGTCTATTATCATGTACACATTTGTAATCATATGCTGCATTTTTCATTTGTGCGCATAAGTTTTATATCATCTTGGAGTACACTTTGGGTACTAATATTATGTTATATGCTCAATGAAGAGTTCGTCCATTGATAGCCTATCAATGCTGCTGGATTCTGTCAAGATCATATATATCAGAATGTGTAGTTTTGATCTGGACATAATTATTGGCTTGCTGCGATGCTTTTGATCTCTGGAGAATTTATACATAGAGGTGATGATTTCATGGGCATTGAAAGCCCGTATATATTGTACTAGAATTAACTGTTCAGCTGTCGTTCTTTCGACATACTCTTTTTTCAGACCTTAACTGTTTTCAATCTTCATGTCTACTTAGGCAGAACCACATGGAGAAAAACATATAACCAATCGTTGGCGTAATAAGCACAAGGATTTTCTCAGTTCTCATGACATTCGTTTGAGGACAATAACGATGGGACGATATGCATCCAACCAGGCAAACAGAAGCTTTGTCACATTCTTCCTATTGAATGCGAGGTTACTATTCTTCCTATTGAATGCGAGGTTACTATTGTCCATGGAGAAAAACATTTCCCCCTGACTGCTGGGACCCACCAGCTACATCTTCGCACGCAAGGAAGTGCGTCCGGGCAAAAAAAAAAAGATTCGCCCCCTGACTGCTGGGACCCACCAGCTACATCTTCGCACGCAAGGAAGTGCGTCCGGGCAAAAAAACAATTCGCCCACCTTTGGGACCCACCAGCTACATCTTCGCAAGCAAGGAAGTGCTTGACAGTCGGGACCCACTTGGTCGAAGCGTACGTAGCATTGTCATTCTGGTCGCGAACGTGTACGTACATATATACTGGTGGATGTAGAGGCACGCACGTGTCGTAGTAGAGGCGCGCACGTGTCGTAGTAGAGGCGCGCACGTAGCATGTACACGTACGTACAACGGCGAGGGTGCAAGAAAGAAAATACGGCCACGTACGTACATACGGGCAGGGTCTCGAACGCCTATCGCGCATACGTACATGGCTGGGTTGGAATGGAGAAACAGCATCCTCGTCGTGTTCATGGGGAGCCAACCGGCTGGGTCGGAACGGAATGCGTTGTCGTGTTCATCGGGAGGGCTTGGACGGAACAGGCGATGGAAACAAGGCCTGGCGTACCGCTGTGGAGAAACAGACCTCCTCGTTGAGCAGGGTCCTGTTGATCGGGAGGGTGTGGCGTACCGCAAAGCGAGAAGCAGACCTCCTACGGTCGAAAGGGGTCCTGTTGATCGAGAGGGTGTGGCGTGCCGCAAAAGCAGACCAAACGGACCTCCTACGGTCGAAATGGGGGTCCTGTTGATCGGGAGGGTGTGGTGTACCATAAAATGGACGAAAGCGGACTTGTGTTGGAGCGCCTTCTGGTCAAACGGGGTCCCTGTTCATCCGGAGGTGTGGCGTACCGCAAAACGGGACTCCACGGGATATTGTTCATCTCCACCGTCGACCTCCTCCAGCCTCCACGGGCTACCGTCGACCTCCTCCGGCCTCCACGGGCTCCTGTTCATCCAGCCTCCACCGCGCGCTACTCCACCGGCTACTGTTCAACCACCCCTCCACGGGCACCCCTCCACCATGTACTATTCATCTAGCCCTCCACACCACGGGGTCCTGTTCAACCACCCTCCACGGCCACCCTCCATCGTCTCATCGCTCATCAAGCCCTCCACACCACGGGGTCTGTTCATCCGGAGGCAACGCCCCGCTCCTTTATTCATCCAACCCCCAACGCTCCTTTGTTCATCCAATCGATCGGCTTGATTAGCTGCGATGGCGAAGAATCGCTCCATCGGGTTCGATTAACGATGTCGATCGATCGCTCGGGTTCGATAACGCGTAGCACTGCGGTCAATCGCTCGGGTTCGATTAGAGCCCAACGCCTTGCTCGGGTTCGATTAGAGCCAACGCCGCATGCGTGTACGAGAGAAAGGCCCATCGCTCGGCCCCCGACCTCCCACCACAACCGGCAACTCCCCGAAATTTTCCTCCCCTCGCTTCTACCACGGTTTTTTCCGTCATGGACGGCCCAAAGAATGTCATGCAGCTGCGTCTCCGGCCCGCCCAGGACGAAAAGCCCATTTTTCTGTCATGATTTTTTGTCATAGAAGTAGGAGCCCACCACATCTATGATGATACCGGGTTTTGTCACAATTATCGTCATAGAAGTGTCATATGTATGACATAATTTTTTTCGTTCGGCCCAAAATGTCACGAATGTGTCTTTTTTTTGTAGTGTCTTGACATAGATTGCAATCTTTCATGTCCAATTATTCTTGGTAGACCTTTCCTTAGAACGATTGGTGCAATTATTGATATGAAGGAAGGGAATATTAGATTCCAATTTCCATTAAGGAAAGGCATGGAGCACTTTCCAAGAAAGAAAGTCAAATTACCTTATGAATCTATCATGCGAACTACTTATGAATTGAGTGCCAAAGATGGCACTACTTAGATCTATCCTCGCTTTTATGCCTAGCTTGGAGCGTTAAACAATAGCGCTAGTTGGGAGGAAACCCAATTTTATTTTATTTTTTTGTTATTGCTTCTGTTTAGTAATAAATATTTCATCTACCTTCTGTTTAGATGTGTTTTCATGTTTTAATTAGTGTTTGTGCCAAGTAGAACCTATAGGATAACCTATGGTGATAGTTAATTTGATTCTGCTGAAAAGCAGAAACTTTACGCGCATGAAAATAATTTTAGTAATTCACAGAAACGTGCTTTTGCGTTGGTTCCTTTTGATGTATATCAATAGAAAAATTTCCCAGGACTTCCTATTTTTGTAGGATTTTTAGTGTTCCATAAGTATTCGAGAGTTACATATTGCTACAGACTGTTCTGTTTTTGACAGATTCTGTTTTTCGTGTGTTGTTTGCTTATTTTGATGCATCTATGGCTAGTATTAAGGGGTATGAACCATAGAGAAGTTGGAATACAGTAGGTTTAACACCAATATAAATAAAGAATGAGTTCATTATAGTACCTTATCTGGTGTTTTTTCTTTCTTGCACTAACGGAGCTTATGAGATTTCCTGTGGAGTTTTGTGTTGTGAAGTTTTCAAGTTTCGGGTAAAGATTTGATGGACTATGGAATAAGGAGTGGCAAAAGCCTAAGCTTGGGGATACCCATGGCACCCCAAGATATTCAAGGATAACCAAAAGCCTAAGCTTGGGGATGCCCCGGAAGGCATCCCCTCTTTCGCCACATGATATGTGTTTTGCTTGGAGCGTCTTGTATGATATTATTCTTCGATTTTTAGTTTACCACAATCATTCTTGCTGTACACACCTTTTTGGAGAATCCCACTTGATTGGAATTTATTAGAATACTCTATATGCTTCACTTATATCTTTTGAGCTAGATAGTTTTTGCTCTAGTGCTTCACTTATATTTTTTTAGAGCACGGCGGTGGCTTGATTTTGTAGAAATTGTTAATCTCTCATGCTTCATTTATATTATTTTAAGAGTCTCTTAGAATAGCATGGTATTTGCTATGGTTATAAAATTGGTCCTGGAATGATGGGCATCCAAGTTGGGTATAATAAAAACTATCATAGGAAGTGAATTGGATGCTATGATCAATTTGATACTTGATAATTGTTTTGAGATATGGAGGTAGTGATATTAGAGTCATGCTAGTTGGGTGATTATGAATTTAAAGAATGTGTGTGTTGAAGTTGGCAAGTCCCGTAGCATGCACGTATGGTAAAAGTTGTGTAACAAATTTGAAATATGAGGTGTTCTTAGATTGTCATCCTTTATGAGTGGCGGTCGGGGACGAGCGATGGTCTTTTCCTACCAATCTATCCCCTTAGGAGCATGCGCGTAGTGCTTGGTTTTTGATGACTTGTAGATTTTTGCAATAAGTATATGAGTTCTTTTTGACTAATGTTGAGTCCATGGATTATACGCACTCTCACCCTTCCATCATTGCTAGCCTCTTCGGTATCGTGCATTGCCCTTTCTCACCTTGAGAGTTGGTGCAAACTTCACCGATGCATCCAAACACCGTGATACGATATGCTCTATCACACATAAAACCTCCTTATATCTTCCTCAAAACAGCCACCATACCTACCTATTATGGCATTTCCATAGCCATTCCGAGATATATTGCCATGCAACTTTCCACCGTTCCATCCATCATCATGACACACATCATCATTGTCATATTGCCTTGCATGATCATGTAGTTGACATCGTATTTGTGGCAAAGCCACCATGCATAAATTTTCATACATGTCACTCTTGATTCATTGCCCATCCTGGTACACCGCCGGAGGCATTCATATAGAGTCATATCTTGTTCTAGTATTGAGTTGTACTTCATGAGTTGTAAATAAATAGAAGTGTGATGATGATCATTATTTGAGCATTGTCCCCAAAATATATATATAAAAAGAGAAAGGCCAAATAAAAAAAAGAAAGGCCAAAAAAAAGAAATGCCAAAAAAAAAGAAAGGCCCAAAAAAAGAAAATAAAAAAGGGGCAATGTTACTATCTTTTTCCACACTTGTGCTTCAAAGTAGCACCATGTTCTTCATATAGAAAGTCTTTCATGTTGTCACTTTCATATACTAGTGGGAATTTTTCATTATAGAACTTGGCTTGTATATTCCTAAAATGGGCTTCCTCAAATGCCCTAGGTCTTCGTGAGCAAGCTGAAGGAAATATGCCCTAGAGGCAATAATAAAGTTGTTATTTATTTCCTCATATCATGATAAATGTTTATTATTCATGCTAGAATTGCATTACCCGGAAACATAGTACATGTGTGAATACATAGACAAACATAATGTCACTAGTATGCCTCTACTTGACTAGCTAATGAATCAAAGATGGTTAAGTTTCCTAACCATAGACATGAGTTGTCATTTGATTAACGGGATCACATCATTAGGAGAATGATGTGATTGACTTGACCCATTCCATTAGCTTAGCACTTGATCGTTTAGTATGTTGCTATTGCTTTCTTCATGACTTATACATGTTCCTATGACTATGAGATTATGTAACTCCCGCTTACCGGAGGAACACTTTGTGTGCTACCGAACGTCACAACGTAACTGGGTGATTATAAAGGTGCTCTACTGGTGTCTCCGAAGGTACTTGTTGAGTTGACGTATTTCGAGGTTAGGATTTGTCACTCCGATTGTCGGAGAGGTATCTCTGGGCCCTCATGATAATGCACATCACTATAAGCCCTGCAAGCAATGTAGCTAATGAGTTAGTTACGGGATGACGCATTACGTAACGAGTGAAGAGACTTGCCGGTAACGATATTGAACTAGGTATTGAGATACCGACGATCGAATCTCGGGCAAGTAACATACCGATGACAAAGGGAACAACGTATGTTGTTATGCGGTTTGACCGATAAAGATCTTCGTAGAATATGTAGGAGCCAATATGAGCATCCGTGTTCCGCTATTGGTTATTGACCGAGAGGCGTGTCTCGGTCATGTCTACATAGTTCTCGAACCCGTAGGGTCCGCACGCTTAAAGTTAGATGACAGTTATATTATGAGTTTATGTGTTTTTATGTACCGAAGGTTGTTCGGAGTCCCGGATGTGATCACAGACATGACGAGGAGTCTCTAAATGGTCGAGACATGAAGATCGATATGTTGGAAAACTATATTTAGACACCGGAAAGGTTTGGGGTGAGATTGGGACAATACCGAAGCTCCGGGAGGTTATCGGAACCCCCGAGAGGTATATGGGCCTTAATGGGCTTTAGTGGAAAGGAGGGGAAAGGAGCAAGGGAGGGCGCCCCCCCCCCCAAGCCCAATCCGCATTGGGAGGGGGGCCGCCCCCCGGTCCTTCCTCCCGCCTTCCTCGTCCTTCCCTCTCCCTCACCAAATAGGAAAAGGAGGAGTCCGACTCCCGGTGGGTGTAGGGCTCCCCCCCTTGCGCCTCCTCCCTTGGCCGGCCCCTCCTCCACTCCTTTATATCACGGGAGGGGCACCCCATAGACACAACAATTGATCATTGATCTCTTAGCCGTGTGCGGTGCCCCCCTCCACCATAGTCCTCCTTGATAATATCGTAGCGGTGCTTAGGCGAAGCCCTGCTTCGATAGAACATCATCATCGTCACCACGCCGTCGTGCTGACAGAACTCTCCCTCAAAGCTTGGCCGGATCGGAGTTCGAGGGACATCATTGAGTTGAACGTGTGCAAGAACTCGGAGGTGTCATGCTTTCGGTGCTTGATCGGTCGGACCGTGAATACGTACGACTACATCAACCGCGTTGTGCTAACGCTTACGCTTTCGGACTACGAGGGTACGTGGACACACTCTCCCCTCTCGTTTCTGTGCATCACCATACTCTTGCGTGTGTGTAGGATTTTTTTTGAAATTACTACGTTCCCCAACAGTGGCATCAGAGCCTGGTTTTATGCATTGATGTTATATGCACGAGTAGAACACAAGAGAGTTGTGGGCGATACAAGTCATACTGCTTACCAGCATGTCATACTTTGGTTCAGCGATATTGTTGGATGAAGCGGCCTGGACCAACATTACGCGTACGCTTATGCAAGACTGGTTCTACCAACGTGCTTTGCACACAGGTGGCTGGCAGGTGTCAGTTTCTCCAACTTTAGTTGAACCGAGTGTGACTACGCCCGGTCCTTGAAAAGGTTAAAACAGCACTAACTTGACGAACTATCATTGTGGTTTTGATGTGTAGGTAAGAACGGTTCTTGCTAAGCCTGTAGCAGCCATGTAAAAACTTGCAACAACAAAGTAGAGGACGTCTAACTTGTTTTTGCAGGGCATGTTGTGATGTGATATGGTCAAGACATGATGTTATATTTTATTGTATGAGATGATCATGTTTTGTAACCGAGTTATCGACAATCGCGAGGAGCCATATGGTTGTCGCTTTATTGTATGCAATGCAATCGCTACGTAATTGCTTTACTTTATCACTAAGCGGTAGCGATAGTCGTAGAAGCAATAGTTGGCGAGATGACAACGATGCTACGATGGAGATCAAGGTGTCGCATCGGTGACGATGGTGATCATGACGGTGCTTTGGAGATGAAGATCACAAGCACAAGATGATGATGGCCATATCATATCACTTATATTGATTGCATGTGATGTTTATCTTTTATGCATATTATCTTGCTTTGATTGACGGTAGCACTATAAGATGATCTCTCACTAAATTTCAAGATAAAGTGTTCTCCCGAGTATGCACCGTTGCCAAAGTTCATCGTGCCCAGACACCACGTGATGATCGGGTGTGATAAGCTCTCGTCCATCTACAACGGGTGCAAGCCAGCTTTTGCACACGCAGAATACTCGAGTTAAACTTGACAAGCCTAGCATATGCAGATATGGCCTCGGAACACCGAGACCGAAAGGTCGGCGTGAATCATATAGTAGATATGATCAACATAGTGATGTTCACCATTGAAAACTACTCCATTTCACGTGATGATCGGTTATGGTTTAGTTGTATTTGGATCACGTGATCACTTAGATGATTAGAGGGATGTCTATCTAAATGGGAGTTCTTAAGTAATATGATTAATTGAACTTAAATTTATCATGAACTTAGTACCTGATAGTATTTTTGCTTGTCTATGTTTGTTGTAGATAGATGGCCCATGCTGTTGTTCCGTTGAATTTTAATGCGTTCCTTGAGAAAGCAAAGTTGAAAGATGATGGTAGCAATTACACGGATTGGGTCCGTAACTTGAGGATTATCCTCATTGCTGCATAGAAGAATTACCTCCTGGAAGCACCGCTAGGTGCCAAACCTACTGCAGGAGCAACACCTGATGTTATGAATGTCTGGCAGGGCAAAGCTGATGACTACTCGATAGTTTAGTGTGCCATGCTTTACGGCTTAGAACCGGGACTTCAACGACGTTTTGAACGTCATGGAGCATATGAGATGTTCTAGGAGTTGAAGTTAATATTTCAAGAAAATTCCCGTATTGAGAGATATGAAGCCTCCAATAAGTTCTACAGCTGCAAGATGGAGGAGAATAGTTCTGTCAATGAGCATATACTCAGAATGTCTGGGTATAACAATCATTTGATTCAACTGGGAGTTAATCTTCCGGATGATAGCGTCATTGATGTAATTCTTCAATCATCGCCACCAAGCTACAAGAGCTTCGTGATGAACTATAATATGCAAGGGATGGATAAGACAATTCCGAGCTCTTCGCAATGCTAAAGGCTGCGGAGGTAGAAATCAAGAAGGAGCATCAAGTGTTGATGGTCAATAAGACCACCGATTTCAAGAAAAAGGGCAAAGGGAAAAGAAGGGGAACTTCAAGAAGAACAACAAACAAGTTGCTGCTCAAGAGAAGAAACCCAAGTCTGGACCTAAGCACAGATCGAAAGTGCTTCTACCGCAAAAGCAGTAGTCACCTTTGAAGCGGAACTGCCCCAAGTATTTGGCGGATAAGAAGGATGGCAAGGTGAACAAAGGTATATGTGATATACATGTTATTGATGTGTACCTTACGAGCTCGCATAGCACACTGGTATTTGATCTTGGTTACATTGCTAATAATTGCAACTCGAAACAGGGACTACGGATTAAGTGGACATTGGCTAAGGACGAGGTGACGATGCCCATGGGAAATGGTTCCAAAGTCGATGTGATCGCCGTCGGCATGCTACCTCTACATCTACCTTCGGGATTAGTTTTAGACCTAAATAATTGTTATTTGGTGCCAGCGTTGAGCATGAACATTATATCTGGATCTTGTTTGATGCGAGACCGTTATTCATTTAAATCTGAGAATAATGGTTGTTCTATTTATATGAGTAATATCTTTTATGGTCATGCACCCTTAAAGAGTGGTCTATTTTTGATGAATCTCGATAGTAGTGATACACATATTCATAATGTTGAAGCCAAAAGATGCAGAGTTGATAATGATAGTGCAACTTATTTGTGGAACTGCCGTTTAGGTCATATTGGTGTAAAGCGCATGAAGAAACTCCATACTGATGGACTTTTGGAATCACTTGATTATGAATCACTTGGTACTTGCGAACCATGCCTCATGGGCAAGATGACTAAAATGCCGTTCTCCGGAACTATGGAGCGAGCAACTGATTTGTTGGAAAGCATACATACTGATGTATGTGGTCCAATGAATGTTGAGGCTCGTGGTGGGTATCGTTATTTTCTCACCTTCACAGATGATTTGAGCAGATATGGGTATATCTACTTAATGAAACATAAGTCTTAATCATTTGAAAAGTTCAAAGAATTTCAGAGTGAAGTTGAAAATCATCGTAACAAGAAAATAAAGTTTCTATGATCTAATCGTGGAGGAGAATATTTGAGTTACGAGTTTGGTTTACATTTGAAACAATGCGGAATAGTTTCGCAACTCACGCCACCCGGAACACCGCATAATGGTGTGTTCGAACGTCGTAATCGTACTTTACTAGATATGGTGCGATCTATGATGTCTCTTACTGATTTACCGCTATCATTTTGGGGTTATGCTTTAGAGACGGCCGCATTCACGTTAAATAGGGCACCGTCAAAATCCGTTGAGATGATGCCTTATGAACTGTGGTTTGGCAAGAAACCATAGTTGTCATTTCTTAAAGTTTGGGGCTGCGATGCTTATGTGAAAAAAATTCAACCTGATAAGCTCGAACCCAAATCGGAGAAATGTGTCTTCATAGGATACCCAAAGGAAACTGTTGGGTACACCTTCTATCACAGATCCGAAGGCAAGACATTTGTTGCCAAGAATGGATCCTTTCTAGAGAAGGAGTTTCTCTCGAAAGAAGTGAGTGGGAGGAAAGTAGAACTTGATGAGGTAACTGTACCTGCTCCTTTATTGGAAAATAGTTCATCACAGAAACCGGTTCCTGTGACGACTGCACCAATAAGAGAGGAAGTTAACGATGTTGATCATGAAACTTCAGATCAAGTTACTACTGAACCTCGTAGGTCAACCAGAGTAAGATCCTCACCAGAGTGGTACGGTAATCCTATTCTGGAGGTCATGTTACTTGACCATGGCGAACCTACGAACTATGAGGAAGCGATGATGAGCCCAGATTCCGCAGAATGGCTTGAGGCCATGAAATCTGAGATGGGATCCATGTATGAGAACAAAGTGTGGACTTTGGTTGACTTGCCCGATGATTGGCAAGCCGTCGATAATAAATGGATCTTCAAGAAGAAGACTGATGCTGATGGTAATGTTACTGTCTACAAAGCTCGACTTGTTGCGAAAGGTTTTCGACAAGTTCAAGGGGTTGACTACGATGAGACTTTCTCACCCGTAGCGATGCTTAAGTCTGTCCGAATCATGTTAGCAATTGCCGCATTTTATGATTATGAAATTTGGCAAATGGATGTCAAAACTGCATTCCTGAATGGATTTACGGAAGAAGAGTTGTATATGATGCAACGAGAAGGTTTTGTCGATCCAAAGGATGCTAACAAAGTGTTCAAGCTCCGACTATCCATTTATGGACTGGTGCAAGCCTCTCGGAGTTGGAATAAACGCTTTGATAGTGTGATCAAAGCATATGGTTTTATACAGACTTTTGGAGAAGCCTGTATTTACAAGAAAGTGAGTGGGAGCTCTGTAGCATTTCTAATATTATCTGTGGACGACATACTATTGATTGTAAATGATATAGAATTTCTGGATAGCATAAAAGGATACTTGAATAAAAGTTTTTCAATGAAAGACCTCGGTGAAGCTGCTTACATATTGGTGTTGGAAATATGCCCTAGAGGCAATAATAAATTAGTTATTATTATTATATTTCCTTGTTCATGATAATCGTTTATTATCCATGCTATAATTGTATTGATAGGAAACTCAGATACATGTGTGGGTACATAGACAACACCATGTCCCTAGTAAGCCTCTAGTTGACTAGCTCCTTGATCAATAGATGGTTACGATTTCCTGACCATGGACATTGGATGTCGTTGATAACGGGATCACATCATTAGGAGAATGATGTGATGGACAAGACCCAATCCTAAGCCTAGCACAAAGATCGTGTAGTTCGTATGCTAAAGCTTTTCTAATGTTAAGTATCATTTCCTTAGACCATGAGATTGTGCAACTCCCGGATACCGTAGGAATGCTTTGGGTGTACCAAATGTCACAACGTAACTGGGTGGCTATAAAGGTGCACTACGGGTATCTCCGAAAATGTTTGTTGGGTTGGCACGAATCGAGACTGGGATTTGTCACTCCGTGTGACGGAGAGGTATCTCTGGGCCCACTCGGTAGGACATCATCATAATGTGCACATTGTGACCAAGGGGTTGATCACGGGATGATGTGTTACGGAACGAGTAAAGAGACTTGCCGATGCGAGATTGAACAAGGTATCGGCATACCGACGATCGAATCTCGGGCAAGTACAATACCGCTAGACAAAGGGAATTGCATACGAGATTGCTTGAATCCTTGACATCGTGGTTCATCCGATGAGATCATCGTGGAACATGTAGGAGCCCACATGGGTATCCAGATCCGCTGTTGGTTATTGACCGGAGAACGTCTCGGTCATATCTGCATGGTTCCCGAACCCGTAGGGTCTACACACTTAAGGTTCGGTGACGCTAGAGTTGTTATGGGAAATAGTATGTGGTTACCGAAGGTTGTTTGGAGTCTCGGATGTGATCCCGAACATGACGAGGAGCTCCGGAATGGTCCGGAGGTGAAGATCGGTATATTGGACGAAGGGTATTGGAGTCCGGAATTGTTCCGGGGGTACCAGGTGATGACCAGCGTGTCCGAAAGGGGTTTCGGAGGCCCGGCAAGCTTTGGGGGGCCTTATGGGCCAGGGAGAGGGCACATCAGCCCACTAAGGGGCTGAGCGCCCCTCCACCCCATCTCATGTAACTGAGAGGCGGGGGTGCCACCCCTAGGGCAGCCACCCCTCCCGGCTTGGGGGGCAAGTTTCCTAGGGGGTGGGGGCGCCAAAACCCATCTAGGGTTTCCCCTATGGCCGCCGCCCCTCCCCTAGCGTCACTTTTTGATTGCATGTGATGTTTATCATGTTTATACATCTTATTTGCTTAGAACGACGGTAGTAAATAAGATGATCCCTCATTAAAATTTCAAGAAAGTGTTCCCCCTAACTGTGCACCGTTGCAAAAGTTCATTGTTTTGAAGCACCACGTGATGATCGGGTGTGATAGATTCTAACGTTCACATACAACAGGTGTAAGCCAGATTTACACACACGAAACACTTAGGTTGACTTGACGAGCCTAGCATGTACAGACATGGCCTCGGAACACAAGAGACCGAAAGGTCGAGCATGAGTCATATGGTAGATACGATCAACATGAAGATGTCCACCGATGATGACTAGTCCGTCTCACGTGATGATCGGACACGGCCTAGTTGCCTCGGATCATGTAATCACTTAGATGACTAGAGGGATGTCTATCTGAGTGGGAGTTCATAAGATGAACTTAATTATCCTGAACATAGTCAAAAGGTTTTTGCAAATTATGTCATAGCTCGCGCTTTAGTTCCACTGTTTTAGATATGTTCCTAGAGAAAATTTAGTTGAAAGTTGATAGTAGCAATTATGCGGACTGGGTCCGTAAACTGAGGATTGTCCTCATTGCTGCGTAGAAGGCTTATGTCCTTAATGCACCGCTCGGTGTGCCGAACCTCGAACGTCGTCTCTGGATGTTGCGAACATCTGACATACACGTATTGAGAACTACGTGATAGTTCATTAATGTTAAACGGTTTAGAGTTGAGGCACCGAAGACGATTTTGAAACATCGCGAAACATGTGAGATGTTTCGAGGGTTGAAATTGGGATTTCAGGCTCGTGCCCACGTCAAGAGGTATAAGACCTCCGGCGAGTCTCTTAGCCTGCAAACTAAGGGAGAAAAGCTCAATCGTTGAGCTTGTGCTCAGATTGTCTGAGTACAACAATCACTTGAATCAAGTGGGAGTTAATCTTCCAGATGAGATAGTGATGTTTCTCCAAAGTCGTTGCCACCAAGCTGCTAGAGCTTCGTGATGAACTATAACATATCAGGGATAGATATGATGATCCTTGAAATATTCGCGATGTTTGACACTGCAGAAGTAGAAATCAGGAAGGAGCATTAATTGTTAATGGTTAGTGAAACCACTAGTTTCAAGAAGGGCAAGGGCAAGAAGGGATACTTCATGAAACGGCAAATCAGCTGCTGCTCTAGTGAAGAAACCCAAGGTTGAACCCAAACCCGAGACTAAGTGCTTCTGTAATAAGGGGAACAGTCACTGGAGCAGAATTACCCTAGATACTTGGTAGATGAGAAGGCTGGCAAGGTCGATAGAAGTATATTGGATATACATTATGATGTATACTTTAATAGTACTCCTAGTAGCACCAGGGTATTTAAATACCGGTTCGGTTGCTAAGTGTTTGTAACTCGAAAATAAAAAGCTACAGAATAAAAGGAGACTAGCTAAAGGTGAGATGACGATGTGTGTTGGAAGTGTTTCCAAGGTTGATGTGATCAAGCATCGCATACTCCCTCTACCATCGAGATTGGTGATAAACCTAAAATAATTGTTATTTGGTGTTTGCGTTGAGCATAGACATGATTGGATTATGTCTATCGCAATACGGTCGTTCATTTAAGGAGAATAATAGTTACTCTGTTTATTTGAATAATACCTTCAATGGTCTTACACCTAAAATGAATGGTTTATTGAATCTCGATCGTAGTGATACACATGTTCATGCTAAAGGATATAAGATAGTAATGATAGTACCACCTACTTGTGGCACTGCCATGTAAGTCATATTGGTATAAAACGCATGAAGAAGCTCCATGCAGATGGATCGTTTGGACTCACTTGATTTTGAATCACTTGAGACATGCAAATCATACCACATGGGCAAGATGACTGAAAAGCCTCGTTTTCAGTAAAATGGAACAAGAAAGCAACTTGTTGGAAGTAATACATTTTGATGTGTGCAGTCCAATGAGTGCTGAGGCACGCAGTGGATATCGTTATGTTCTTACTTCACGGATGATTTGAGTAGATATCTTGAGTATATTTACTTGATGAAACACAAGTCTGAATTATTGAATGGTTCAAGTAATTTCAGAGTGAAGTTGAAGATCTTCGTGACAAGAGGATAAAATGTCTATCATATGATCATAGAGATGAATATCTGAGTTATGAGTTTTGGCACGGAATTAAGACATTGTGGAAATTGTTTCACAATTAATACCGCCTGGAACACCATAGTGTGATGGTGTGTCCGAACATCATAGTTGCACCCTATTGGATATGGTGCATACCATGATGTCTCTTATCGAATTACCACTATCGTTCATGGGTTAGGCATTAGAGACAACCGCACTCACTTTAAATAGGGCACCACCTAATTTCGTTGAGATGACACCGTATGAACTATGGTTTGGAGAAACCTAAGCTGTCGTTTCTTGAAAGCTTGGGGCTGCAACGCTTATGTGAAAAAGTTTCAGGTTGATAAGCTCAAACCCAAAGCGGATAAATGCATCTTCATAGGACACCCAAAAACAGTTGGGTATACCTCCTATTTCAGACCCGGAAGCAAAAGTGATTGTTTCTAGAAACAGGTCCTTTCTCGAGAAAAAAGTTTCTCTCGAAAGAATTGAGTGGGAGGATGGTGGAGACTTGATGAGGTTATTGAACCATCACTTCAACCAGTATGTAGCAAGGCACAGGAAGTTGTTCCTGTGGCACCTACATCAATTGAAGTGGAAGTTGATGATGGTGATCATGAAACTTCGGATCAAGTCACTACCGAACCTCGTAGGGTGACAAGGATGCGTACTACTTGAGTGGTACAAGTAATCATGTCTTGAAGGTCATGTTGCTAGACAACAATGAACCCTACGAGCTATGGAGAAGCGATGGTGGGCCCGGATTCCGACAAATGGCTCGAGGCCATAAAATCCGAGAGAGGATCCATGTATGAAAACAAAGTGTAGACTTTGGAAGAAGCGCTTGATGGTCGTAAGGCTATTGGGTACAGATGGATTTTAAAAGGAAGACATACAATGATGGTAAGTATCACCATTAAGAAAGCTCGACTTGTCGTTAAGATGTTTTTCGACAAGATTCAAGGAGTTAACTACAGTGAGGCTTTCTCACTCATAGCGATGCTAAGGTTCTGTTGGAATTGGATTAGCAGTTACTGCATTATTTATGAAATCTTGCAAATAGGATGTCAAAACATTGTTTCCTCGACAATTTTCTTGAGGAAAGGTTGTACGTGATACAACCAGAAAGGTTTTGACAATCCTGAAAGACGCTAAAAAGTATGCAAAGCTCCAGCAATCCTTCTAAGGACTGGAGTAAGCATCTCGGAGTTGGAATGTACGCTTTGATGAGGTGATCAAAGATTTTGGGTTTATACAAAGTTTATGAGAAACTTGTATTTCCAAAGAAGTGAGTGGGAGCACTATAGAATTTCCGATGAGTATATGTTGTTGACATATTGTTGATCAGAAATGATGTAGAATTTCTGGAAAGCATATAGGGTTATTTGAAAAGTGTTTTTCAATAGAAAACCTGGAGTAAGCTGCTTGAACATTGAGCATCACGATCTATGAGGATAGATCGAAAAACCGCTAAATGGTACTTTCAAATGAGCACATACCTTGACATGATCTTGAAGGTGTTCAAGATGGATCAGTCAAAGAAGGAGTTCTTGCCTGAGTTGTAAGGTATGAAGTTAAGAGTTAAAGATCGACCACGGCAAAAGAGAGAGAAAGGACGAAGGTCGTCCCCTATGCTTCAGACGTAGGCTCTATAGTATGCTATGCTGTGTACCGCACCGGAAGTGTGCCTTGCCATGAGTCTGGCAAGAGGGTACAAGAGTGATCCAGGAATGGATCATTAGACAGCGGTCAAAATTGTCCTTGGAGCAAATAAGGACATGTTTCTCGATTATGGAGGTGATAAAGAGTTCGGCATAAAGGGTTACGTCGATGCAAGCTTTAACACCTATCCGAATGACTCTGAGTAGCAAACCAGATACGTATAGTGGAGCAACCATTTGGAATAGCTCCAAGTGGAGCGTGGAAGCAGCATTTACAATATGACCTAGAGATTTGCGAAGTACATACGGATCTGAATGTTGCAGACCCGTTGACTAAAACCTCTCTCACAAGCAAAACATGATCAAACCCCATAACTCATTGAGTCTTAATCACATGATGATGTGAACTAGTTTAGTGACACTAGTAAACTCTTTGGATGTTGGTCACGTGGCAATGTGACCTGTGAGTGTTAATCACATGGCGATGTGAACTAGATTATTGACTCTAGTGCAAGTGGGAGACTGTTGGAAATATGCCCTAGAGGCAATAATAAATTAGTTATTATTATTATATTTCCTTGTTCATGATAATCGTTTATTATCCATGCTATAATTGTATTGATAGGAAACTCGGATACATGTGTGGGTACATAGACAACACCATGTCCCTAGTAAGCCTCTAGTTGACTAGCTCCTTGATCAATAGATGGTTACGATTTCGACCATGGACATTGGATGTCGTTGATAACGGGATCACATCATTAGGAGAATGATGTGATGGACAAGACCCAATCCTAAGCCTAGCACAAAGATCGTGTAGTTCGTATGCTAAAGCTTTTCTAATGTTAAGTATCATTTCCTTAGACCATGAGATTGTGCAACTCCCGGATACCGTAGGAATGCTTTGGGTGTACCAAATGTCACAACGTAACTGGGTGGCTATAAAGGTGCACTACGGGTATCTCCGAAAGTGTCTGTTGGGTTGGCACGAATTGAGACTGGGACTTGTCACTCCGTGTGACGGAGAGGTATCTCTGGGCCCACTCGGTAGGACATCATCATAATGTGCACATTGTGACCAAGGGGTTGATCACGGGATGATGTGTTACGGAACGAGTAAAGAGACTTGCCGGTAACGAGATTGAACAAGGTATCGGCATACCGACGATCGAATCTCGGGCAAGTACAATACCGCTAGACAAAGGGAATTGCATACGGGATTGCTTGAATCCTTGACATCGTGGTTCATCCGATGAGATCATCGTGGAACATGTGGGAGCCCACATGGGTATCCAGATCCCGCTGTTGGTTATTGACCGGAGAACGTCTCGGTCATATCTGCATGGTTCCCGAACCCGTAGGGTCTACACACTTAAGGTTCGGTGACGCTAGAGTTGTTATGGGAAATAGTATGTGGTTACCGAAGGTTGTTTGGAGTCTCGGATGAGATCCCGGACATGACGAGGAGCTACGGAATGGTCCGGAGGTGAAGATCGGTATATTGGACGAAGGGTATTGGAGTCTGGAATTGTTCCGGGGGTACCAGGTGATGACCAGCGTGTCCGAAAGGGGTTTCGGAGGCCCCGCAAGCGTTGGGGGCCTTTTGGGCCAAGGGAGAGGGCACATCAGCCCACTAAGGGGCTGAGCGCCTCCCACCCCATCTCACGTAACCTGGAGAGGTGGGGCGCCACCTCCCGGCTTGGGGGCAAGTTTCCTAGGGGTGAGGCGCCAAAACCCATCTAGGGTTTCCCCTATGGCCGCCGCCCCTCCCCTAGGGAACCCTAGGGTGCCCCCCTCCTCCCTTCCCCCTATATATAGTGAGTGAGAGAGAGAGGGCAGCTGCACACTTCCCCTGGCGCAGCCCTCTCCCTCCTCCAACACCTCCTCCTCCTCCGTAGTGCTTGGCGAAGCCCTGCCGGAGAACCACGAGCTCCATCACCACCATGCCGTCGTGCTGTCGGAGTTCTCCCTCAACTTCTCCTCTCCCCTTGCTGGATCAAGAAGGAGGAGATGTCCCCGGGCCGTACATGTGTTGAACGCGGAGGCACCGTAGTTCGGTGCTTAGATCGTAATCAACCGCGATCTGAATCGCTGCGAGTACGACTCCTTCATCCGTGTTCTTGTAACGCTTCCGCTTAGCGATCTTCAAGGATATGAAGATGCTCATCCTCTCCCTCTCTTGTTGCTAGAATCTCCATAGATTGATCTTGGTGATGCGTAGAAAATTTTGGATTTCTGCTACGTTCCCCAACAGTGGCATCATGAGCTAGGTCTATTGCGTAGATTCTATGCACGAGTAGAACACAAGTTGTTGTGGGCGTTGATTTTGTTCAATATTCTTACAGTTACTAGTCCAATCTTGTTTCGACGGTATTGTGGGATGAAGCGGCCCGGACCGACCTTACACGTACACTTACGTGAGAAAGGTTCCACCAACTGACATGCACTTGTTGCATAAGGTGGCTAGCGGGTGCCAGTCTCTCCCACTTTAGTCGGATCAGATTCGATGAAAAAGGTCCTTATGAAGGGTAAATAGCAATTGACATATCACGTTGTGGTTTTGCGTAGGTAAGAAACGTTCTTGCAAGAAACCCATAGCATCCACGTAAAACATGCAAACAACAATTAGAGGACGTCTAACTTGTTTTTGCAGTGGTATGCTATGTGATGTGATATGGCCAAAAGAATGTGATGAATGATATGTGATGTATGAGATTGATCATGTTCTTGTAATAGGAATCACGACTTGCATGTCGATGAGTATGACAACCGGCAGGAGCCATAGGAGTTGTCTTTATTTATTGTATGACCTGCGTGTCACTGAATAATGCCATGTAATTACTTTACTTAATTGCTAAACCGTTAGCCATAGTAGTAGAAGTAATAGTTGGCGAGACAACTTCATGGAGACACGATGATGGAGATCATGATGATGGAGATCATGGTGTCATGTCGGTGACGATGATGATCATGGAGCCCCGAAGATGGAGATCAAAAGGAGCAAAATGATATTGGCCATATCATGTCACTTTTTTATTGCATGTGATGTTTATCATGTTTATACATCTTATTTGCTTAGAACGACGGTAGTAAATAAGATGATCCCTCATTAAAATTTCAAGAAAGTGTTCCCCCTAACTATGCACCGTTGCAAAAGTTCATTGTTTCGAAGCACCACGTGATGATCGGGTGTGATAGATTCTAACGTTCACATACAACGGGTGTAAGCCAGATTTACACACACGAAACACTTAGGTTGACTTGACGAGCCTAGCATGTACAGACATGGCCTCGGAACACAAGAGACCGAAAGGTCGAGCATGAGTCATATGGTAGATACGATCAACATGAAGATGTTCACCGATGATGACTAGTCCGTCTCACGTGATGATCGGACACGGCCTAGTTGCCTCGGATCATGTAATCACTTAGATGACTAGAGTGTTGTCTATCTGTGTGGGAGTTCATAAGATGAACTTAATTATCCTGAACATAGTCAAAAGGTTTTTGCAAATTATGTCATAGCTCGCGCTTTAGTTCCACTGTTTTAGATATGTTCCTAGAGAAAATTTAGTTGAAAGTTGATAGTAGCAATTATGCGGACTGGGTCCGTAAACTGAGGATTGTCCTCATTGCTGCGTAGAAGGCTTATGTCCTTAATGCACCGCTCGGTGTCTTGAACCTCGAGCGTCGTCTCGGATGTTGCGAACATCGACATACACGTTTTGAGAACTACGTGATAGTTCATTAACGTTAAACGGTTTAGAGTTGAGGCACCGAAGACGATTTCGAAACATCGCGAAACATGTGAGATGTTTCGAGGGATGAAATTGGGATTTCAGGCTCGTGCCCACGTTAAGAGGTATAAGATCTCCGACGAGTCTCTTAGCCTGCAAACTAAGGGAGAAAAGCTCAATCGTTGAGCTTGTGCTCAGATTGTCTGAGTACAACAATCACTTGAATCAAGTGGGAGTTAATCTTCCAGATGAGATAGTGATGTTTCTCCAAAGTCATTGCCACCAAGCTGCTAGAGCTTCATGATGAACTATAACATATCAGGGATAGATATGATGATCCTTGAAATATTCGCGATGTTTGACACTGCAAAAGTAGAAATCAGGAAGGAGCATTAATTGTTGATGGTTAGTGAAACCACTAGTTTCAAGAAGGGCAAGGGCAAGAAGGGATACTTCATGAAACGGCAAATCAGCTGCTGCTCTAGTGAAGAAACCCAAGGTTGAACCCAAACCCGAGACTAAGTGCTTCCGTAATAAGGGGAACAAATCCTTTGGAGCAGAATTACCCTAGATACTTGGTAGATGAGAAGGCTGGCAAGGTCGACAGAAGTATATTGGATATACATTATGATGTGTACTTTACTAGTACTCCTAGTAGCACCAGGGTATTTAAATACCGGTTCGGTTGCTAAGTGTTAGTAACTCATAAATAAAAAGCTACGGAATAAAAGGAGACTAGCTAAAGGTGAGATGACGATGTGTGTTGGAAGTGTTTCCAAGGTTGATGTGATCAAGCATCGCATACTCCCTCTACCATCGAGATTGGTGATAAACCTAAAATAATTGTTATTTGGTGTTTGTGTTGAGCATAGACATGATTGGATTATGTCTATCGCAATACGGTCGTTCATTTAAGGAGAATAATAGTTACTCTGTTTATTTGAATAATACCTTCAATGGTCTTACACCTAAAATGAATGGTTTATTGAATCTCGATCATAGTGATACACATGTTCATGCCAAAGGATATAAGATAGTAATGATAGTACCACCTACTTGTGGCACTGCCATGTAAGTCATATTGGTATAAAACGCATGAAGAAGCTCCATGCAGATGCATCGTTTGGACTCACTTGATTTTGAATCATTTGAGACATGCAAATCATACCACATGGGCAAGATGACTGAAAAGCCTCGTTTTCAGTAAAATGGAACAAGAAAGCAACTTGTTGGAAGTAATACATTTTGATGTGTGCAATCCAATGAGTGCTTTGAGAGCCTTGCAGATGGATATCGTTATGTTCTTACTTCACGGATGATTTGAGTAGATATCGAGTATATTTACTTGATGAAACACAAGTCTGAATTATTGAATGGTTCAAGTAATTTCAGAGTGAAGTTGAAGATCTTCGTGACAAGAGGATAAAATGTCTATCATATGATCATAGAGATGAATATCTGAGTTATGAGTTTTGGCACGCAATTAAGACATTGTGGAAATTGTTTTACAATTAATACCGCCTGGAACACCATAGTGTGATGGTGTGTCCGAACATCATAGTTGCACCCTATTGGATATGGTGCGTACCATGATGTATCTTATCGAATTACCACTATCGTTCATGGGTTAGGCATTAGAGACAACCGCACTCACTTTAAATAGGGCACCACGTAATTCCGTTGAGATGACACCGTATGAACTATGGTTTGGAGAAACTTAAGCTGTCGTTTCTTGAAAGCTTGGGGCTGCAACGCTTATGTGAAAAAGTTTCAGGTTGATAAGCTCGAACCCAAAGCGGATAAATGCATCTTCATAGGACACCCAAAAACAGTTGGGTATACCTCCTATTTCAGACCCGGAAGCAAAAGTGATTGTTTCTAGAAACGGGTCCTTTCTCGAGAAAAAGTTTCTCTCGAAAGAATTGAGTGGGAGGATGGTGGAGACTTGATGAGGTTATTGAACCATCACTTCAACCAAGATGTAGCAAGGCACGTGAAGTTGTTCTGTGGCACCTACATCAATTGAAGTGGAAGTTGATGATGGTGATCATGAAACTTCGGATCAAGTCACTACCGAACCTCGTAGGGTGACAAGGATGCGTACTACTTCAGAGTGGTACAGTAATCATGTCTTGAAGGTCATGTTGCTAGACAACAATGAACCTACGAGCTATGGAGAAGCGATGGTGGGCCCGGATTCCGACAAATGGCTCGAAGCCATAAAATCCGAGAGAGGATCTATGTATGAAAACAAAGTGTAGACTTTGGAAGAACTGCTTGATGGTCATAAGGCTATTGGGTACAGATGGATTTTAAAAGGAAGACAGACAATGATGGTAAGTGTCACCATTAAGAAAGCTCAACTTGTCGTTAAGATGTTTTTCGACAAGATTCAAGGAGTTGACTACGGTGAGGCTTTCTCACTCATAGCGATGCTAAGAGTCTGTTGGAATCGGATTAGCAGTTACTGCATTATTTATGAAATCTTGCAGATAGGATGTCAAAACATTGTTTCCTCGACAATTTTCTTGAGGAAAGGTTGTATGTGATACAACCAGAAAGGTTTTGACAATCCTGAAAGACGCTAAAAAGTATGCAAAGCTCCAGCAATCCTTCTAAGGACTGGAGTAAGCATCTCGGAGTTGGAATGTACGCTTTGATGAGGTGATCAAAGATTTTGGGTTTATACAAAGTTTATGAGAAACTTGTATTTCCAAAGAAGTGAGTGGGAGCACTATAGAATTTCCGATGAGTTTATGTTGTTGACATATTGTTGATCAGAAATGATGTAGAATTTCTGGAAAGCATATAGGGTTATTTGAAAAGTGTTTTTCAATAGAAAACCTGGATTAAGCTGCTTGAACATTGAGCATCACGATCTATGAGGATAGATCGAAAAACCGCTAAATGGTACTTTCAAATGAGCACATACCTTGACATGATCTTGAAGGTGTTCAAGATGGATCAGTCAAAGAAGGAGTTCTTGCCTGAGTTGTAAGGTATGAAGTTAAGAGTTAAAGATCAACCACGGCAGAAGAGAGAGAAAGGACGAAGGTCGTCCCCTATGCTTCAGACGTAGGCTCTATAGTATGCTATGCTGTGTACCGCACCGGAAGTGTGCCTTGCCATGAGTCTGGCAAGAGGGTACAAGAGTGATCCAGGAATGGATCATTAGACAACGGTCAAAAATGTCCTTGGAGCAAATAAGGACATGTTTCTCGATTATGGAGGTGATAAAGAGTTCGTCGTAAAGGGTTACGTCGATGCAAGCTTTAACACCTATCCGAATGACTCTGAGTAGCAAACCGGATACGTATAGTGGAGCAACCATTTGGAATAGCTCCAAGTGGAGCGTGGAAGCAGCATTTACAATATGACCTAGAGATTTGCGAAGTACATACGGATCTGAATGTTGCAGACCCGTTGACTAAAACCTCTCTCACAAGCAAAACATGATCAAACCCTAGAACTCATTGAGTCTTAATCACATGATGATGTGCACTAGTTTAGTGACACTAGTAAACTCTTTGGATGTTGGTCACATGGCAATGTGACCTGTGAGTGTTAATCACATGGCGATGTGAACTAGATTATTGACTCTAGTGCAAGTGGGAGACTGTTGGAAATATGCTCTAGAGGCAATAATAAATTAGTTATTATTATTATATTTCCTTGTTCATGATAATCGTTTATTATCCATGTTATAATTGTATTGATAGGAAACTCAGATACATGTGTGGGTACATAGACAACACCATGTCCCTAGTAAGCCTCTAGTTGACTAGCTCGTTGATCAATAGATAGTTACGGTTTCGACCATGGACATTGGATGTCGTTGATAACGGGATCACATCATTAGGAGAATGATGTGATGGACAAGACCCAATCCTAAGCCTAGCACAAAGATCGTGTAGTTCAGTATGCTAAAGCTTTTCTAATGTTAAGTATCATTTCCTTAGACCATGAGATTATGCAACTCCCGGATACCGTAGGAATGCTTTGGGTGTACCAAACGTCACAACGTAACTGGGTGGCTATAAAGGTGCAGTACGGGTATCTCCAAAAGTGTCTGTTGGGTTGGCACGAATCGAGACTGGGATTTGTCACTCCGTGTGACGGAGAGGTATCTCTAGGCCCACTCGGTAGGACATCATCATAATGTGCACAATGTGACCAAGGGGTTGATCACGGGATGATGTGTTACGGAACGAGTAAAGAGACTTGTCGGTAACGATATTGAACAAGGTATCGGCATACCGACGATCGAATCTCGGGCAAGTACAATACCGCTAGACAAAGGGAATTGCATACGGGATTGCTTGAATCCTTGACATTGTGGTTCTTCCGATGAGATCATCGTGGAACATGTGGGAGCCAACATGGGATCCAGATCCCGCTGTTGGTTATTGACCGGAGAACGTCTCGGTCATATCTGCATGGTTCCCGAACCCGTAGGGTCTACGCATTTAAGGTTCGGTGACGCTAGAGTTGTTATGGGAAATAGTATGTGGTTATCGAAGGTTGTTCGGAGTCCCGAATGAGATCCCGGACATGAGAGGAGCTCCGGAATGGTCCGGAGGTGAAGATCGGTATATTGGACGAAGGGTATTGGAGTCCGGAATTGTTCCGGGGGTACCAGGTGATGACCAGCGTGTCCGAAAGGGGTTTCGGAGGCCCCGACAAGCTTTGGGGGCCTTATGGGCCAAGGGAGAGGGCACATCAGCCCACTAAGGGCTGAGCGCCTCCCACCCCATCTCACGTAACTGGAGAGGTGGGGCGCCACCCCTAGGGCAGCCACCCTCCGGCTTGGGGGCAAGTTTCCTAGGGGTGGGGCGCCAAAACCCATCTAGGGTTTCCCCTATGGCCGCCGCCCTCCCTAGGGAACCCTAGGGCGCCTCCCCTCCTCCCTTCCCCTATATATAGTGAGAGAGAGAGAGAGAGAGAGGGCAGCCACACTTCCCTGGCGCAGCCCTCTCCCTCCTCCAACACCTCCTCCTCCTCCGTAGTGCTTGGCGGCCGTCTTGGGAGAACCACGAGCTCCATCACTACCAAGTTGTCGTCTTTGTCGGAGTTCTCCCTCAACTTATCCTCTCCCTTGCTGGATCAAGAAGGAGGAGGCGTCCCGGGCTGTCTGCGTGTGTTGAACGCGGAGGCACCGTTGTTCGGTGCTTAGATCGGAATCAACCGCGATCTGAATCACTGCGAGTATGACTCCTTCATCCGCGTTCTTGTAACGCTTCCACTTAGCGATCTTCAAGGGTATGAATATGCTCATCCTCTCCCTCTCTTGTTGCTAGAATCTCCATAGATTGATCTTGGTGATGCCTAGAAAATTTTGAATTTATGCTACGTTCCCCAACAATTGGACATCAAGATCTATAGAGATATAGATCAAGACGCTTAATTGGACTTTCACAAAGTACATGCCTTGATAAAGTTTTGAAAAAGTTCAGAATGGATCAAGCAAAGAAAGGGTTCTTGCCTGTAATACAAGGTGTGAAATTGAGTCAGACTCAATGCCCGACCACTGCAGAAGATAGAGATAAAATGAAAGAAGTTCCCTATGCTTCAGCCATAGGCTCTATCATGTATGCAATGTTGTGTACCAGACCTGATGTGTGCCTTGCTATTAGTTTAGCAGGGAGGTACCAAAGTAATCCAGGAGTGGATCACTGGACAGCGGTCAAGAACATCATGAAATACCTGAAAAGGACTAAGGATATGTTTCTCGTTTATGGAGGTGACCAAGAGCTAGTCGTAAATGGTTACGTTGATGCAAAGCTTTGACACTGATCCGGACGATTCTAAATCGCAAACCGGATACGTGTTTATATTGAACGGTGGAGCTGTCAGTTGGTGCAGTTCTAAACAAAGCGGCGTGGTGGGATCTACATGTGAAGCGGAGTACATAGCTGCTTCGGAAGCAGCAAATGAAGGAGTCTGGATGAAGGAGTTCATAGCCGATCTAGGTGTCATACCTAGTGCATCGGGTCCAATGAAAATCTTTTGTGACAATACTGGTGCAATTACCTTGGCAAAGGAATCCAGATTTCACAAGAGAACTAAGCACATCAAGAGACGCTTCAATTCCATCCGGGACCAAGTCCAGGTGGGAGACATAGAGATTTGCAAGATACATACGGATCTGAATGTTGCAGACCCATTGACTAAGCCTCTTCCACGAGCAAAACATGATCAGCACCAAGGCTCCATGGGTGTTAGAATCATTCTTGTGTAATCTAGATTATTGACTCTAGTGCAAGTGGGAGACTCAAGGAAATATGCCCTAGAGGCAATAATAAAGTTATTATTTATTTCCTCATATCATGATAAATGTTTATTATTCATGCTAGAATTGTATTACCCGGAAACATAATACATGTGTGAATACATAGACAAACATAATGTGACTAGTATGCCTCTACTTGACTAGCTCGTGAATCAAAGATGGTTAAGTTTCCTAACCATAGACATGAGTTGTCATTTGATTAACGGGATCACATCATTAGGAGAATGATGTGATTGACTTGACCCATTCCGTTAGCTTAGCACTTGATCGTTTAGTATGTTGCTATTGCTTTCTTCATGACTTATACATTTTCCTATGACTATGAGATTATGTAACTCCCACTTACCGGAGGAACACTTTGTGTGCTACCAAACATCACAACGTAACTGGGTGATTATAAAGGTGCTCTACAGGTGTCTCCGAAGGTACTTGTTGAGTTGACGTATTTCGAGATTAGGATTTGTCACTCCAATTGTCGAAGAGGTATCTCTGGGCCCTCTCGGTAATGCACATCACTATAAGCCTTGCAAGCAATGTAGCTAATGAGTTAGTTACAGGATGATGCATTACGTAACGAGTAAAGAGACTTGCCGGTAACGAGATTGAACTAGGTATTGAGATACCGACGATCGAATCTCGGGCAAGTAACATACCGATGACAAAGGGAACAACGTATGTTTATGCGGTTTGACCGATAAAGATCTTCGTAGAATATGTAGGAGCCAATATGAGCATCCAGGTTCTACTATTGGTTATTGACCGAAGACGTGTCTCGGTCATGTCTACATAGTTCTCGAAGCCGTAGGGTCCGCACGCTTAAAGTTAGATGACGGTTATATTATGAGTTTATGTGTTTTGATGTACCGAAGGTTGTTCAGAGTCCCGGATGTGATCACGGACATGACGAGGAGTCTCGAAATGGTTGAGACATGAAGATCGATATATTGGACGACTATATTTGTACACCGGAAAGGTTCTGGGTGAGATTGGGACAATACCAGAGCTCCGGGAGGTTATCGGAACCCCCCGGGAGGTATATGGGCCTTAATGGGCTTTAGTGGAAAGGAGGGGAAAGGAGCAAGGGAGGGGGCGTCCCCCCAAGCCCAATCCGAATTGGGGGGGGGCCTTTCCTTCCTCCCTCCTTCCTCTTCCTTCCCTCTCCCTCTCCAAATAGGAAAAGGAGGAGTCCTACTCCCGGTGGGAGTAGGACTCCCCCCTTGGGCGCGCCTCCTCCCCTTGGTCGGCCCCCTCCTCCACTCCTTTATATACGGGGGAGGGGGGCACCCCATAGACACAAAAATTGATCATTGATCTCTTAGACGTGTGCGGTGCCCCCCTCCACCATATTCCTCCTCGGTAATATCGTAGAGGTGCTTAGGCGAAGCCCTGCGTCGGTAGAATATCATCATCGTCACCACGCCGTCGTGCTGACGGAACTCTCCCTCGAAGCTCGGCTGGATCGGAGTTCGAGGGACGTCATCGAGCTGAACGTGTGCAAGAAATCGGAGGTGTCGTGCTTTCAGTGCTTGATCGGTCAGACCGTGAAGACGTACGACTACATCAACTGTGTTGTGCTAACGCTTCCGCTTTCGGTCTACAAGGGTACGTGGACACACTCCCCCCTCTCGTTGTTGTGCATCACCATGATCTAGCGTGTGCGTAGGAATTTTTTTGAAATTACTACGTTCCCCAACACAAGCAAGTTGGATGCACACCCACTAGTTTCTTTTGTTGAGCTTTCATATATTTATAGCTCTAGTGCATCCGTTGCATGGCAATCCCTACTCCTCATGTTGACATCAATTGATGGGCATCTCCATAGCCCGTTGATTATCCTCGTCAATGTGAGACTTTCTCTTTTTTGTCTTCTCCACACAATCTCCATCATCATATTCTATTCCACCCACAGTGTTATATCCATGGCTCACGCTCATGTATTGCGTGAAAATTGAAAAAAGTTTGAGATTATTTAAGTGCGAAACAATTTCTTGGCTTGTCATCGGGGGTGTGCAAGATGGGAGCATTTTTGTGTGACGAAAATGAAGCATAGCCTAACTATATGATTTTGTAGGGATGAACTTTCTTTAGCCATGTTATTTTGAGAAGACATGATTACCTTGATTAGTATGCTTGAAGTATTACTATTTCTTATGTCAATATGAACTTTTATTTTGAATCATTTGGATCTGAACATTCATGCCACAATAAAGAAAATTACATTGAGAATTATGCTAGGTAGCATTCCACATCAAAAATTCTGTTTTTATCATTTACCTACTCGAGGACGAGCAGGAATTATGCTTGGGGATGCTTGATACGTCTCCAACGTATCTATAATTTTTTATTGGTCCATGCTATTATATTACCCGTTTTGGATGTTTATGGGCTTTACTTTACACTTTTATATCATTTTTGGGACTAACCTACTAACAGGAGGCCCAGCTCGAATTGCTGTTTTTTTTGCCTATTTCAGTGTTTCGAAGAAAAGGAATATCAAACGGAGTCCAGACAGAATGAAACCTTCGGGAGCGATCTTTTTGGAACAAATGTGATCCAGATGACTTGGAGTGGAGGTCAAGAAACAAGTGAGGTGGCCACGAGGGTGCCCGGCGCGCCCCCTACAGGTGGGCGCGCCCCCCACCCTCGTGGGCCCCTCGAGCGTCCACCGACCTACTTCTTCCTCCTATATATATACCCATGTACCCTGAAAACATCATAAGCGACCATGAAAAACTATTTCCACCGATGTAACCTTCTGTATCCGCGAGATCCCATCTTGGAGCCTTTCACGGCTCCTCGGAGGGGAATCGATCACGGAGGGCCTCTACATCATCTCCAAGGCCCTTCCGATGAGTTGTGAGTAGTTTACCACAAACCTTCGAGTCCATAGTTATTAGCTAGATGGCTTCTTCTCTCTCTTTGATTCTCAATACAAAGTTCTCCTTTATCTTCTTGGAGATCTATTCGATGTAACTCTTTTTGCAGTGTGTTTGTCGAGATCCGATGAAGTGTGGGTTTATGATCAGGTTTATCTATGAGAAATATTTGAATCTCCTCTGAATTCTTTTATGTGTGATTAAGTTATCTTCGCAAGTCTCTTCAAATTATCAGTTTGGTTTGGCCTACTAGATTGATCTTTCTTGCATTGGGAGAAGTGCTTAGCTTTGGGTTCAATCTTGCGGTGTCCTTTCCCAAAGGATGTTGAGGGGCAGCAAGGCATGTATTGTATTGTTGCCATCGAGGATAAAAAGATGGGGTTTATATCATATTGCATGAGTTTATCCCTCTACATCATGTCATCTTTCTTAATGTGTTACTCTGTTCTTTATGAACTTAATACTCTAGATGCATGCCGGATAGCGGTCGATGTGTGGAGTAATAGTAGTAGATGCAGCAGAGTCGGTCTACTTGTCACAGACGTGATGCCTATATAAATGATCATGCCTAGATAATCTCATAATTATTCGCTTTTCTATCAATTGCTCGACAGTAATTTGTTCACCCACCGTAATACTTATGCTATCTTGAGAGAAGCCACTAGTGAAACCTATGGCCCCCGGGTCTATCTCTTATCATATAAGCTTTCAATCTACTTTTATTTGCATCTTTACTTTTCCAATCTATATCATAAAATACCAAAAATATATTTATCTTATCATATTATCTCTATCAGATCTCACTTCCGCAAGTGGCCGTGAAGGGATTGAGAACCCCTTTATTGCGTTGGTTGCGAGTTCTTGTTTGTTTGTGTAGGTGCGTGGGACTTCTGAGGAGCCTCCTACTGGATTGATACCTTGGTTCTCAAAAACTGAGGGAAATACTTATGCTACTATTGTTGCATCACCCTTTCCTCTTGAAGGAAAACCAACGCAAGCTCAAGACGTAGCACCCACAAGTATAGGGGATCAATCGTAGCTCTTTTCAATAAGTAAGAGTGTCGAACCCAACGAGGAGTAGAAGGAAACGACAAGTAGTTTTCAGTAAGGTGATGCCTGCAAGTGCTGAACCTGTAAGTAGCAAGTAGTTTGATAGCAAGATAATTTGTAACAAGCAAGTAACGATAGTAACAATAAGTATGCAGCAAGGTAGCCCAATCCTTTTTAGACAAAGGACAGGCCAAAACGGTCTCTTATAACAAGCAAAGCGTTCTTGAGGGTACACGGGAATTTCATCTAGTTACTTTCATCATGTTGGTTTGATTTGTGTTTGCTATTTTGATAATTTGATATGTGGGTGGACCGGTGCTTAGGTGTTGTTCTTACTTGAACAAACCTTCTAATTATGATTAACCCTCCCGCAAGCATCCGCAACTACGAGAAAAGTATTAAGAATAAATTCTAACCATAGCATTAAACTCTAGGATCCAATCGGTCCCTTACGGAATAGTGCATAAACCGGGTTTAAGTTTACATCACTCTCGAAACCCACCATCTATTTACTACTCCACAATGCATTCCCTTAGGACCAAATATGGTGAAGTGTCATGTAGTCGACGTTCACATGACACCACTAAGGGAATCACAACATACATACTATCAAAATATCAAACACATATCAAATTCACATGATTACTTGCAACATGATTTCTCCCGTGACATCAAGAACAAAAGTAACTACTCACAAATGATAAACATGCTCAAGATCAAAGGGGTATTGAATAGCATAATGGATCTGAATATATAATCTTCCACCAAATAAACCACATAGTAATCAACTACAAGATGTAATCAACACTACTAGTCACGCCCTAGCACCAATCTATAGTTTCGGTAACAAGATTGAATACAAGAGATGAACTAGGGTTTGAGATGAGATGGTGCTGGTCAATATGTTGATGGAGATTGCCCTCCCCAAGATGGGAGAGTTGTTGGTGATGATGATGACGATGATTTCCCCCTCCGAGAGGGAAGTTCCTCCGGCGGAATCGCTCCGCCGGAGGGCAAAAGTGCTCCTGCCCAAGTTCCACCTCGAGACGACGGCGCTTCGTCCCGAATGTCCTCCCCTTATTTTTTATAGGTCAAAATGACTTTTATACCAGAAGATGGGCACCGGAGGTGGGCCGAGGAGGGCACAACCCACCAGGGCGCGCCTGGGCTCCCTGGCGCGCCCAGGTGGGCTGTGCCCACCTGGTGGGCCCCCTCTGGTAGTTATTTACTGATTTAGTTGCTAGCAGTGGTGTTTAATAGCAAATGAGTCAAGGCTAGTAGTGGAATATTGTCGTTTCATGTAAGGGAAGAGGACACACAAAAATTTGCCACACCAATGCTCAGATGGACAAAAAGGCAAGATTTGTCTTTTTCTTCCCAATGGATACAAATGACAAAGACATCATATGGAAAATTTTGGAAAGTGTCAAACATGCATGCCTAACTAACTATAGGACAATGCTAAAAAGAACTTCTGAATTGAAGCATATGTTTGCTTGATCTTTGAAGTGAAAATGATTGTTGACTGATACTCTCCAACGTATCTATAATTTTTTATTGTTCCATGCTATTATATTATCCATCTTGGATGTTTTATATGCATTTATATGCTATTTTATATGATTTTTGGGACTAACCTATTAATCTACAACCTAGTGTCAGTTTTTGTTTTTTCCTTTTTTTGAGTTTTACAAAAAAGGAATACCAAACGGAGTCCAATTGACGTGCCAATTTTTGATGATTTTTTATGGACCAAAAGAAGCCCCCGAAGTAAAAGAGTTGGGCCAGAAGAGTGCCGAGCCATCCACGAGGGTGGAGGGCGCGCCCTACCCCCCTAGGCGCGCCCCCTATCTCGTGGATGACTCAAAGACCCCCCCCTGACGTGAGACCGACGCCAAAAATTCCTATAAATACAAAAAAAACCCGAAAAGAAACCTAGATCGGGAGTTCCGCCGCCGCAAGCCTCTGTAGCCACCAAAAACCAATCGGGACCCTGTTCCGGCACCCTGCCGGAGGGGGATCCATCACCGGTGGCCATCTTCATCATCCCGACGCTCTCCATGATGAGGAGGGAGTAGTTCACCCTCGGGGCTGAGGGTATGTACCAGTACCTATGTGTTTGATCTCTCTCTCTCTCTCTCTCTCTCTCTCTCTCTCGTGTTCTTGATATGGCACGATCTTGATGTACCGCGAGCTTTGCTATTATAGTTGGATCTTTTGTTTCTCCCCCTCTACTCTCTTGTAATGGATTGAGTTTTCCCTTTGAAGTTATCTTATCGGATTGAGTCTTCAAGGATTTTGAGAAACTTGATGTATGTCTTGCGTGAGATACCCGTGGTGACAATGGGGTATTCTATTGATTCACTTGATGTATGTTTTGGTGATCAACTTGCGGGTTCCGTGACCTTGGGAATCTATGCATAGGGGTTGGCACAAGTTTTGTCTTGACTCTCCGGTAGAAACTTTGGGGCACTCTATGAAGTTCTTTGTGTTGGTTTGAATAGATGAATCTGAGATTGTGTGATGCATATCGTATAATCATACCCGCGGATACTTGAGGTGACATTAGAGTATCTAGGTGACATTAGGGTTTTGGTTGATTTGCGTCTTAAGGTGTTATTTTACTACGAACTCTAGGGCTGTTTGTGACACTTATAGGATAGCCCAATGGATTGATTGGAAAGAATAACTTTGAGGTGGTTTCGTACCCTACAATAATTTCTTCGTTTGTTATCCGCTATTAGTGACTTTGAAGTGACTCTTTGTTGCACGTTGAGGGATTGTTATATGAATTATGTTATTATTGTTGAGAGAACTTGCACTAGTGAAAGTATGAACCCTAGGCCTTGTTTCGAAGCATTGCAATACCATTTTTGTTCACTTTTATCACTTGCTACCTTGCTGTTTTTATAATTTCATATTACAAAACCTTTATCTACCATTCATATTGCACTTGTATCACCATCTCTTCACCGAACTAGTGCACCTATACAATTTACCATTGTATTGGGTGTGTTGGGGACACAAGAGACTCTTTGTTATTTGGTTGCAGGGTTGTTTGAGAGAGACCATCTTCATCCTACGCCTCTCACGGATTGATAAACCTTAGGTCATCCACTTGAGGGAAATTTGCTACTGTCCTACAAACCTCTGCATTTGAAGGCCCAACAACGTCTACAAGAAGAAGGTTGCGTAGTATCGACAACTTGTGGAAAGAGGATTGAGAAACTTACAGGGAGCATCAAAACAATATGTTGGTGCACCCTTAAGATCTGGAATTGTTATTGGTTCGCCTATCACTTGAAAAACAATTCATCTTTACATTTGACATTTGAGAAAATAAATTTTGTTATTTATAGTATTACATATAAGATACAACTTTGCATACCTTGTTCTTTTGCATGGCGGAAACATAAAATTTTAAAATTAAAAACTTGATAACTAAAAGTAATTATTGCCAAGGAGAGAATGGGATTTTCTTCACTGTACAGTCAAGTTGATGTTTAAGAAAGAATTGGATAATCTTGAACAAGATAAACAAATATAATTTGTAAAAAGTATAAAGCTGACCTGAAGATAACTATTAAAAAAAGATAGTTGTAAACCATGTGGAAAAAGTAAGTGAACTAAAAGCCAGCAACTTCGCTACTGGGCTATTTGCAACTGTATACAATGTAAAAAAGGTAAACTAAATAACCATCTAATTTAAACTGCCTTGCTTATTGGCTAATTAGCTCCACAGCAGATCAGTCTACTTTGTACTACAGAATATCACTGAAAGCTCAAAAACACTAATTTAAACTATATACAATGCATCTCTAAGTTTAGCCACTAATCGACCCAAAAATCCTAATTAATTCAAAAATACCGGTGAAGGAATATATAAGAGTAGATACACTTCAAATGGGAAATTATAAATCAATTTTGAGAGAGAGAGAGAGAGAGTGTGTGGGTGAAGATGAAATGTGGATCATAGGGACGAGTGTATGTGTGTGTACGTGGTCACCAATGTCGACTACAAAGACGTCTGCGGTGACTTTGTCAATCTCAAGATGTTGTGTCGGCTTAGTATGCCGGAGGTGCTCATAGAGGTAGGATGTGCATGCATTTATTTTTTGGGGGGAATACGCATAGCATGCGTATCATTTCATTGATAGAAGAAGATAGAATGAGTACACGAGGTGATGGTACAACACATGACACGAACACGAAGGGGCGTGAACATGGTGCCCAAAGCGGAAAGATGAAAAATGCTCGACCCAAGCAAAGAAGAACACAACTAAACTCTCGTACCAGAGAAGCTCTCCAACTAACAATCAAACTACACACAGCTCCAGAACTAGCACCGAGGACGCCACGAGCAAGACAAGACAATGCCTTCACGAAGGAGAACGACACTGAGACACCGTCGTCGTCCGGTCCGGAAAACCAGACCTAGGGTTTCCCTCGAAGCTCGAAGAGGGGCCCAGAAGATGGCCATGGCAGCGCCTTCAAGAAGGAGACGGCATCCGCAGATGTCGCCGCTGCGAGCATAATCTGCAGGATTTCGCCGCCCAATTCCGAGCAATCCCGAGCAACGGAGCACGATCGGATATGAGGCGCTTGGGCCTACGCCGCAGCAGCGATCGCAGGAAGGGGAGCCGCACCCGACACCAAAGGAGGCACCGGACGCTACCGGACGCCTTGAAGCTACAGAGGAGGACGAGGTTGCATGGCTGGCGGAGTGAAAGATGGCGGGATGCGATGGTGGCGGAGCCGGACGAGCCATGATCTCGAAAGAAGCGCAGATCAAGGACACCAGACCGGAGCAGCGAGGGACACCCGGCGTGCATGTGGAGCCGGAAGGGGACGCAACTCGAAGCGTGCCGGAGGCGAAGATGCACCAGGATGGACGGCCAACAAAGGTACCAACGGGTGGTGGTGACGCGGAGATGCCGAAGAACCAGCTAGCCAAGGAGCCGAAAACGCAGCTCGGCGCGTCCGGGGTCAGCCGGCAGCCGGAGCACCGGAGGAGACGCAGCCTATGGCCACCGGGGTCAAGCCGCCCTCCGGGTGGAAGATGAGGGAACTTCAGCAACCAAGATCCGGACGACGCAGCGGCCGAAGCCGCCACCACCGGGCGCAACCACCGCCTCAACGCAGCCTCCCGAGGAGACCGACCCGGAGCTCGAAGGGAGGGGGGTCGGAGGAGGAGGGACGCGGATAGCGAGGGTCCCAACCGCCACGGGTCGACCGGAGAGCACCACAACCACCGGAGTGGACCCCGGATCCGGGGCAGACGGAGCTGCCCTGGACTTCGCTTGATCGGGGTGGGTGGGGGGTGCACAGAGGCCACCAAGACATGCCGGGAGCCATTGGGAGGGGCCTTTACACACCGCCGGTGGAGGCCGCCCGCCGCCGCCTCCGCCGCAAGCACCAGATCCGGACGGGGAGGCGGAGTGGAGAGGTTGGAGGAGAGAATGGCCCGCCGTCGCCATCCAGGGCCAGCCAGCGGCTTAGCCGGCCGGCCCTCCGGCGTCGGCGACGCGGGGGTGGGCTGGAGGCGGGGAACGAGCCTATGGCGGCTAGGGTTTCCCCCAAGTCGCCCGGCTCGGGCGACGCGGGGGTCAGGAGTCTTCAACTCCTGTGCGTGCATTTATAGGGGTGAGTGTATGTGTGTATGTGAGCATCAACGCCGACTACCAACATATCTGCATTGATTTTGTCAATCTCAAAATATTGTGTCGGCTCAATATCTTAGAGGTGCTCAGAGAGGTATGGTGTGCGTGTATGCGTTTATAAGCATGAGTATATGTGCATGCATGTGGGCATCGGCGTCGACTACGAAGACACCTGCAGTGTCTTCGTCAATCTCAAGATGTTGTGCCGGCTCACTATCTTGAAGGTGATCATACTGGTAGGGTTTGCGTGCGTGTGTTTATAGATGTGAATGTATTGCAAAACATAAAAGAAAAAGCAGTAATAAACCAAATGGAAAATCAGCCACGTGTCAGCTAGAAGAGGCCTTACACAAAACACTTGAAATGCACGGCAGGAGCCCTAGCTTAGCCGTTTGTGTGCTTGCAATGCATGCGTGCAGTTTATGTGGTTCGTATTCGGCAAGCATCATCCAAATGTCAATGCGGCTAGTTAAATCTGGGTGAAATCACCCGCAGATAAAAAAAAAAGAAAAAATTTCTGGGTGAAATGGTGCGTGCATGGACGGCTCGCATGGGTCGGGCCAGGAGAGCAGAGGAGGAAGGAGGGCAAACACGCGCCGCCCATCGGAGCTGGAAGCGACCTATGATGGAGCGGGTGCACGGTCAGGTTCCCCTCAGTTCCTATGTAACTAAACAGGAAAGACTTTTTATATAAAGACTAGAAAAAAGACTATACTAACTTTAAAAAAAGACTCTACTGAAGAGTCTTTTTTCTTTAGTCCTAAAACTAAAAAAAAATCTAGTCTCTTGCAACCAAACAGCGCGAAAGCTTGTCGCACGCGCGCGGCGATGCGACTCGATAAAGGAGCGGGGCGGGGGACAGATGGAGAGAGCATCCGATGCGCCGTCTCGTTGTCGTTGCCGACTATTGTGGCGGCGTCGCGTGGCGGAGGCACAGGGTCTCTGCTTGCAAACAGACCTGAGCCGAGCATGCACCTGCCCGTTGGTTTTATTTTACCTCAAAACAATAGCTTTTACCCGCCGTGGTGGCCAGAGAGAACGCTAAACTGGCGCTGCTCCGTTTCGCATGTGACCCTCGTCCGGGTGTCCATCGATTGCTCCATCACGTGCACACGCCCAATGCTAGACGGCGAACGTTTGCTGGCAAGGAACTCCCAGTGAACACCCTTGCAACCGTTTGATCTCGATCAAATGATGGATTTTTTTTTTCAAAAATGTCTTCTCTAGAAAAAATTCCATGCTTTGAAGAAATTGCCACCCTCTATAACTAAAATTATCAACAAAAACGTTTGGAGTTGTCACCATTTCCAGCTGAAATTCTTCAGATAAGTGGGTCTTTTTTTAGTGGAGCACGAACATGTCTTTTGTCAGCGCTCGTGTTGCTCTGGTTGGCAACACTAGCGCCCACACGACCACTCGCCTAGCCAGCCCAACAGCGGCGTTAGCTCTCGCGCGGTCCGCTCGCTTGGACCGTAGACCATGACGATGACCATTGACCACGAGCGCTGGCTGTTGACTTTTAGGACAAAAACATGAATTTTTTTAAAATCACAAAATTCAAAAACATGTTTATGAGTTTGAAAAAAAGTTAATGAACATGAAAAAAGTCTCAAAATTTTAGAAAGTTCACGCATTGGAAGAAAAGTTCAAGAATTTGAAAAAAAAATGATAATTTTAAAAGTTAATGAATTTGAATTTTTGGTGCATTTTGAAAACTCAACACATACAAAATCATTAATTTGAAAAAGTTCACATATTTGAATTTTATTCAAGAACTGTGGTTTATAAATTTAAAAACATATTCAAAAAAAATAAAAAAGTAATAAAGAGGAGAGGAAGATTAAAAAACAAAAGGAATAGAGAAATACCGAACAAACCGGTAGAAAACACCAGCGGAGAAACTTTAAAGAAGAACCAAATCCAGAAGCATCTAGCAGGTTTGTAGTATCAAAACCACAAAAGGTTATATGAGCCGGCACAATAAAAAAGGCCTCATGAGCCCCGCCTGCAATTAACGAAATCACTGATTAAGGCTATCTCTTGCAAAAGAATGCTCCCAACCTTTTTTAGTGCTGACAAGTGGTGCACTGCATGTGCGCCACTTGTCGCAACCCGGAGTTTCCCTTTTGTTCATAGATTGAGTTTTCAAAGTGTTTTATCTTGAATTTCGTTCAAATTACAAATTGTTTTCACCGTCGGATATTTTGCCTCGAGATCTTCAAAAATATAAATCACATGCTAGTAGATTTTGACGAACCTTTTTTACGAAGAAAACAGGGGACATGGAAATAAAAAATAAATAAAAGGAGGAAATGAAACAATGAAACCAAAAAAAAAGATAGAAACCTGGAAAATCTATAATAGAAAATAAACGAAAGCACGGAGTTGAATACACTGTAGGTGCCCTAACTTGTCCGACGCGGCCAGTCTGGTGTCTAAACTTGAAAAAGACACAAAACTGGTGTCGTAACTTGTCTCAGTGTTCAAATCTGGTGCCTCTAGACGTATGGCGCTGTATCGAGTGCCCGTGTGGCATGCCAGCGTGCCGTCGGGCCACATGTCAGTGGTTGCATGTGTTGGACGCATGCTGTGAACTACGCGTGTTTTTTTACAGGAATGTCATTGGAATTTAATTATTTCACGCAAATAAATACCCCTTGATTTTAACTAATACTCGCAAAAAAATACCAGAAAGCGAGCGTGCAGGGAATTCGAAGCGAGGACATCGTTGTCGCCTCACAATCGAGCGGACTAGGTGGCCATGCTTTGGTTTGCGCTTAATTATCAGCAAGCAATTTATATAGATGATTGCATGTACCGCTCTACATATGCTTTTACTGGAGCAATTTTATCTTTATTTATTTCCAAGCTATTATCTTATTTTTCTTCGAGTGAAGTTTCTGTTTATTTTTCATGATACATAAATTTTTTCATATAAAAATAAAATAATAATCAGTATGGAATTATTGTTTATTTTATATCTCTATTCTATTTCCATTATTGTGTACTTTGAAGAGATAAACATGAACTTTTTTCTAAAATTGATGTGGATTTAAAAAGTTGTATGTATATTAAAAACACGGTGTTTTTTTTAAATACACGTTCTAGTTCATGTCCATTTTTCATTTTTCAGATTATTTTTAAAAATGCTCACCATGTGTTTTTGAAAATGTTGAATGCATATTAAAAAATTATTGTGTAATATTATTCTTAAATTTCTACAAACCCGTTTAACATGTTAGTACATTTCTAGAATTCATCATTTTCATACAATAATATTTAATACACGTTTAAAAGTTATTAAAATACAATATTATCAATTTCAAATAATTGTGCATTGTTCAAATAGAATGAAGATACACAATAATTTTCCGTGCTTATGGTCCTCAATGAAGATGCATAAATTTACACAATAACTTTTAATATATGTTTAACTTTTTATGTCCACATAAATTTTAGAAATTCATGTTTGTCTCTTCAAGGGACACAATAATGAAATTTGAATTAAGATATAAAATAAAAAATAATTATATATTAATAATGATTTAATTCTTTCATATGGGGAAATTTATGTATCATGAAAATTAAACAGAAACTTCACTCGAATAAAAAACAAATCAATACTTCAAAAAAATGTAGAAAATATGTGCAAAGCGATTCGTGGAATCGTGCATATAGTTTGCTAGCTAGCAGTTAACTGTAAACCAAAGTGTGGCCTCGTGGTCCGCTCGTTTGTTAGGCAACCAGGAGGTCCGTGGTTTGAATTCCCTCCATGCCAAATTATGCTTATATTTTTGTAAGAATTAGTTAAAGTACATGCATGTTTCCTAAAAAGAACAGCGTGCGTCTAGCGCCCGTAACAATTCTTTCCAAGAATTAACTGAAGTCTAGGGGCTTTTCTGTGAAAGAAAAACTACACGCACAACTCACAACACGCCCGCAGCCACTGACATGTGGCCCAACAACACGCTAGGATGCCACACGGGCATTTATACGGCGGCATACGTCCAGAGGCACTGTATTTGAATGCCCAGATAAGTTATGACATTATTTTTGTGTATTTTTCAAGTTTATGCACCAAACTGACCGCACCGAGCAAGTTATGGCACCTGTAGCGTATTTAACTCTCTTTTTCCAATTTTTTTAACAAGTAAGTATAGTTGTGCTTTCCCTTTTTCAGGAAGTATAGTTTTGCCCTTTTGCTTTTCACGGAAGCACGTGTTGTGTTTTTTCCTTTATGATAAGCACATACAGTGCTTCTCTCTTCCTGGAAGCACAACTATGTTTTTCTTTGAGGTAATATCACCGAGAGTTATAGAACTTGCTCTGTATGTTCAGTTTGGTGTTAGAACTTTGAAAATACGGATTTGTGGTCACCTAACTTGCGTTCTGGTGCAAATGCGGTCGCAAAGCGTGTACGCGGGCGTATCCGCTGCTTACGTCGGGAGCCACACATGCATGGGCCCACTGTCAACGACTGTTGGGGGTGGAGGCGTTAGGTGTGACATGCGTGATGTCCTTTTTACAAAAACACCCTTAACTTTTTGATAATTACGAATATATAATTCATTCACATGTAATAAAGTACGGGTAATTAAGTTTGTCTATGTGTGACCCACCTGCCAGTGGGCATGAGAAAAATTTGAAGATTTAAAAATTAATCATGCCATGCGGATTCGAACAAGCAACCTCTTCACTCCGGTCTTACGTGCTAACCACCACACCGTTCATCCTTTGCTGTCTAGTAATGAGATGCACATGTTCCTCTATTGTTTAACCTAAAAAAAATTCATTTTTTCAACCGAGACAACAATAAATTCAAGCATATACAAAGACAACGACCCTGTTAACAATAAGCTTGCTCTAATATCAAGTTATCTAAACGAATTTAGAGGGCACACTTTTTTTCATTCTGCTGAAATTTTTCATGGTTGGTTTGAACTCCTGTGTCAAAATGGACTTAGATCACTTAAAATTAGAATCCAATTTTGTACTTCCGTGGTAGCTCAGTTTCCTTCACACCTCTAGGTCTAGAATTCAAATTATGAGCCACAAACATTTTGATTATTTTTGTAACGGATATATTATTTTGCCAAAAATTATAACCTACACAAGATTCAAACCTGGGCCAATTGCTAGCTATTTAATGGACTAACATCAGGATAAAACTGATATATTCATTATGCGCTATGTTTTATTTTATCTAGACTTTTAAATTTTAAATTATTTCAATTCAAACAAAAGAATGTTGATTTGTCCGGAAGAACTTTTGACCATTTCGAGGGTGAGCGATTTTTTGCCATTTTGAAATTGCACTTGTTCATGTGTCTCTGGAGAAACATAGAATTTCATATGTTGGCAACGGTGACTACTCGAGGATGAGCGAATTTTATTCGCCACAATTTATTCAAATGGATTTAAATTCAAACTTTTTTGCATTAAAATATATAAATTGAAACTAGAAAAGAAGATAGCTTGGGCACGTTCCGGTGGTTAGTATTGCGCATCCAGTAGGTGACCCCAGCTTGCAAATTTGTGAAAATATGAGCTAAACCCTACTTTCACTATATAAAAAATAAGGTAAATTTGTTTAAAGACGTGCTTGGTGTAGTGGTGGCATAGGCCATGTGCTTGCGTGGCGTCGCGAGTTCGAGCCCCATGCTGCCATTTCTTATTTCTCTGTAAAGCGGGACCCACATGTGATAATAAAAGGGGATTTTGTTCAATTATAAACTAAATGCAAAGCTGGAGTGTTTCTGTAAAAAATGGTTCCGGTCAATGACAGTGGGCCATAGCCATGTTGGCTTGCCAAGTGAACACATGATACATCCGGATACGAATAAAGTGACACGAGAATGCAAAGTTAAATAAACACAAAACAATATTTTCAAAGTTCTAGCATCAAACTTAACATCCAGCGTAACTTGTATGACCTGTAGTGATATTAGGTCCTTTTTTTTCGAGAAGCACAATTGTACTTTCCGTGAAAGGACAAACTATGCTTTTTTCTGGAGAAGCACAACTTTGGTTTTTCTTTATCGGAGAAGCAAAGACCGTGTCTTTTCCTTTGAGGAAGCACACTCAAGAAAAATCATGGTTTCCTAAAAGAATAATAAACCCTAGGGAAAAGTGAGAAAAAACTAAAAAACATCAAGAACCCCAAAACAGATTTAAAAAATGAAATCTTGAGGGTGCGTTCAATGTGCGACACATGGCGGTAACTAGACACACCACTTGACGTGCTTTCAGGGCCCGAAAGAGACCTCTATGGGAGCCCCCTAATGGGGGGAGCACCCAGTTGGCGCAGTGCGCGCCATGCAGACGCGAAACACGCACCCTCGCTCCCCCGTGCGCCCTCTATGGCCGGCCCATGCGGGGCGGGACGCCCCCTGTTTTTTTCTCATTTCTTTCTTTCTTTTCTGTTTTTATTTTTTTCTTCTATAAATATTTCAGAAATCAAAAGGTTTCAAATTTAAAAGATCAATGTGAAAAAATAGGTTCACAAAACCATAAAATGTTCTCGAATTCAAAAGAATATTCATGTTTCAAAAAATGTTTGCAGATTCAATAGAAGTTTGACATCATTAAAAAATGTTCGCATATTCAAAACAATGTTCACATTTTCTGAAATGCATGTTCCTGACAAAAATTGTTCATGATTTTCGTAAAATGTTGGCATATTAAAAAAAATCATGAATTTGAAAAATGTTCAGGAATTCACAAAATATCCATGTATTTTAAAAAGTGTTCACAAAACTAAAAAAATGTTCGAGAATTTCAAAGATTGTCCATCGCTTCAAAATAACAGAAGTTGGTTCAAAAATGCCCATGAATTCGAAGAAATGTTCATGCATTTGAAAAATGTTCGTCAAAACATTTTTGGTCGGGAATTAAAAAAATTGCACCCAGATTTAAAATAATGTTTGCCAATTCATTAAATGTTCTCGAATTTATAACAAAATTCAGGAAAAATGAAAAAATGTTGATGATTTAAGAAATGGTCACAAAATTTTAAAATATGTTCACGATTTCAAAAGATTATTATTGAACTTAAAAAATGTTCATGGTTTCACAAAATATTTATGATTTTTAAATAAGTTCAAAAAATAAAAAGTAAAAAAAGGAACAGAAAAGTAGGAAAAAGAAAATCGAAATAGAAAATAGAAAAGGTCGTGTAATAGAGAATGATGGAATGGACATAAAAAATAAACAAAATGAAAAAAACAAAAAAAAACAATAGAGGAAGAAAATCAGAATGGACCCGCCCAAACAGAGAACTAGGCGCGCGAGGGGTGTACATGCTAGGTTGCTATTCAGTGGCCTACGCGCGAAATAGAACTGGCCCAAGAAGGGGTAACCCGCTAGAGAGTTGCTCTTGTTCTAAATAGGTTTTGCGAAGTGCACATGCTTGTTATGATACAATCACTAATTAAGGGGTACCCCTTGCAAATGTCATCCAACTTTCAGGTTGCGTGTGCGTCACTTGTCACAACCCTTAAGGTTTTTTCCTTTTTCGTAGACCCGTTTATTTAAAACATTATATCTCTTATACCGTGTATCCAAATCGCGAAGCGTTTTCATCGTTGGGTTACTCACGTCAAGATCTTCAAAACTAAATCTCATGTTAATAGGTTTCGACGAACTTTTTTCACAAAAAGAAATTGATTCGGAAGCACAGGTTTTCCCCATCTTTTCCCTTTCTGAGAGACACAACTATGCTTCTCGCGGAAGTAAATATGTGCCTTCACGAAAGTAAATCTGTGCCTCTCGCGGAAAGAAAAGAAAACTTGTTTTTTACTTCCGAGTACCTCTTGCAGAATCAAACATGTGCTTTCACGAGAAGCAAACCCGTGTCTCTCATGGAAGGAACAACCACATTTTTTCCTTTTTGGAGAGGCACTCGCGAAAGCAAATCTATGTCTTTCGTGGAAGAAAAAGCACGTTTTTGTGCCTCTTACGGAAGCAAACATGTGCCTCCACAAGGAACAAATCTATGCCTCTCGTGAAAGCAAAAAAATTAGTTTTTTTCCTTTTCTAGGAGGCAAAATTATGCTTCTCACAGAAGAAAATATGCACCTCCACAAGAAGTAAATATATCCTCTTGTGGGAGCAAAAGGAAAAAAGAAAACATGTCTTTTCTCTCCAAAACCTAGGGAAAAACGAGCAAAAACCGAAAAAACCTGAAAAAAATCATCTAAAACCTGAGAACGCTTACAGAAAAATAAGATAAAACAAAACCTAAATCCTAAAAAGTGGTCGCGTGCTCGTTTGCTCGCGTGAGCACACGCTCTCGCGCGCCGTCGGATCGGCATCGCGCGGTTGCGCGTCGATCGCTCGGACCCGACGCTGCCTCGTCACGTGCGCCAGGTGGCACCTGGTCGTGGCGTCGTGCGAAGAGTCCCGTTGGGTGGAGAAGCGGTCGTGGGTCCCGGCAGTTCTCCCCCTCCCTCCGCACTTTCGTCTCCTTCCCGTCACCCCATTTCGAAACCGTCCCCGAGCGCTCCTCCCAAATCCACCAAATCCGGAGCAACTGGTGGCGGTGCGGCGATTCGGCGGCCGTCTTCCGGCGTAGTGAGGAAGGGACAGCGTCTTGTAGCGTGAGAGTGGTTAATCGGCCGGTAGCGTCGGTCTGGCGGTCAGGGCCATACGTCGGTGCAGCCATTGGGGGCGGAGGCAGCGCCGAGACGCTGGCGAGGAGGGTCGACGCTGCTGGCGGGCGATCGGACTGTTCGTCCACACCCGCAAGATACAAAGAATGGAGGCGGAAGGCGCAGTCACGGAGACGCGGGCGAGGAGGGTCGAGGCGCGTCTTCGCCTGTGTGGTTCGCGTGGAGGAGCGTAATCACCTTGCTGCTTGGCGGAGGGCGTAATCGCAGTCGGTTCATCTCGATCCCATTTGTGTAGGCTTATCAGATCTCGTGAGTTTTGGGCGAAATCACTGAGTACCTTTGCCATTGTAAGAGATTAGGAAGAGATTATGCATAGGTTAACTGATTTGAAACGGATTAAGCACTCGTTAGATTTGGTTTTGGTGCTGGTGAGATAGGATTTGGGGTGCATTCAAGGGTTGGTGATGCTCAAGAGGGATGTCGTGGCGTGTGGAGGGATAGGGAGGGAGATGTTCTCATGCATAGTTTGTGTCCTAGTTTGTTGATCTACTGATTTGCGCAACAACTGCTCATAGGATGTTCATATAGTTGCCTAGCACTTTTTTTTCATGCAACAAATGCAACTATGCTACAGGTTAATGTTGTTGAAATGTTTGTCCATGTTTGTGTACTAGGTTTATGTGCTGTGGTTCGACGCTCGTGTTCGTTTCGACTGAGTTGTAGATATGTATGTCAGTTTGCTTAAGTTTTGTGACTGAGTTGTCAGGCTTTTTTGCTGGAGTTTTGTTAGTCAGTTGCCCTGACATGCCCTCAACCGTTTTTTGCCTAGTGTATTTGTGCAATGCCTGGCTTTTGCTCAAGCTTTTCTTAGCCATTTGCCTGAAATGCCAACATGTGTTGCCTAGCAGCCACCATATGTTCTTACTGCATTTGTGTAATCTCAAACTTGCTCAAGCTTTCTTAGCCATTTGCCTGAAATGCCAACATGTGTTGCCTAGCAGCCACCATATGTTCTTACTGCATTTGTGTAATCTCAAACTTGCTCAAGCTTTCTTAGCCATTTGCCTGAAATGCCAACATGTGTTGCCTAGTGATTGATGTGCAACATTTGTTTGTTTGCTGCTTGTAGTCATGTTTTACTTAGGTTTTTTGTATGTACTTTTGTATTAATGTTGTAACATAGTGAAAATCAGATAGTTTACAACCCTACAACCCTTTCCAGGGTCCACTTTTTTTTGTAAATTGTTGTTTGCTTAGTTTAGTAAGAATTTTAGTCAAATGAATTTGTTGCATGATATACACTTTTTTCAGAACAACATGTGATTTTTTTCTGTGTGCGTGAGGTAGGAAGTAATTCAGTAGAGGGAGGTTAATAGGGTGGCCCTATAATTGGCCCTATTTTGTAGGACAGTTTTAAGCATTGCACGAGAATTCATTCTGTGATTTTTTTGTTCTAGGTGCCTTGATTTGTTTCAGATTCTATAGGAAATGTAGAGGGAGGGTAATAGGGCCAATTATAGGATAGTTTTGTAATATAGTGAAAATCAGATAGTTTACAACGCTTTTCATTGCCCACTTTTTTTAAATTGATGTTTGCTTAGTTTAGTAAGAATTTAGTCAAACGAATTTTGTTGGATGATATAGAGTTCTTTTCAGAATCATTTTTATGATGAATCTCACTGTTTTGTCCTTTAAATATGCAGTAGAAATTAGATGGCTGGGACAAGTCATAAGTCAAAACAGGATGGACCTGCTGGATCAAGGCATGACGACCTTGCATCTCATGGGAATGAAGAGCATCAAACACAGGTGTGCACATTTTCAGGAAGTTTTTTTGTTCTTCCTGTACATAACAGATTTTGTTTTCCATTTTTTATTTATTTACGTGATTTCTATCTTCCAGCCACGGAGCAGTGCACCAATAACTGGGTACAAGCGTATGAGAACTAAAGCAGTTGCTGCAAGGGGGAAGCGCCCTGATGATATCATTATTTACGAGAATAGTAACGAGAGCCAAGCTGCAGATGCTGGGAATAAAAATGTCGAATGTGCAGACGTCGACCAACCTCCAAAGGCAAAACGCCAGAAGACGGGAGGAACTGAGGTATTTTGCATAGTTGCCTCAGTTTCACTGAGCATTTGCCCAGCAATGATGCCTAAGTTTCCTATGTTGTGATGAACCTTTTTCCCTTCCCTTTTGCTAATTACCTTTTTTCTATTTTTTCCTTATGTGCAATAGGGTCGTAGGAACAGGGCATCCCCTACAAGGCTCTTCAAGTTGAACAAGGACTTGGTTCCTGACCAAAAGGGTGTCATCATCGGAAAAGAATTTGGTGGCATTCTGGACCTTGCAGCGAGTAGCATGCCCGGAGATTTTAGCCAGTGGATAATGAAGCATTACGACCGGAGATTTCGCAGATAGTCATTCCGTAAAGGGGAAGATTCCTGTAGATGCCGCAAGTGTCCGTAGGATATGGGGTTTGCCCAACAGGGGCAAGAAGGTGTGCTTCGAGAATCGGCCTGAAATCACAAAGGCAATGTACAGTATTTACAACATCACATCCAAGAACTTCCCAACCCTCACAGAATGGTGCAAGATGATCGTAGACATGGGGGGATCTCATGATGATGACTTTGTCCGCGCTTGGCTAGCTCTTATTTTTTCGTGCTTCCTTGCCCCTTCTACTAGTTTGAGTATTTCCCCAAAGAGCTTCCCGGCGGTCATGGATGTCGATGGAATAACGGAAACCAATATATGCCAGTTTGTTGTTGATCAATTAAAGCTTGCGTTCACTTCGGGGCGTACCAACAAGAAGGCTGTTTGTTGCTGTGTTTTCCACCTTGTTGTAAGTGCTTCAAGCTGTTTTGTTTTTTAAGCATCCATTTGTTTACTTATCTTTTCTTTTCCTTTTGCAATCATTAGCTAAATTAAACTTTTTGTTCTTTTTCCGTGTCTCTACGCAGCTGTTGTACCTAGACTCTCTGGATGTTGATGAGCCACTCCTGAACTTGGTACCAAGGGTTTCAGTTTGGAATTCAGATTTAATCTCCAGAGTTATCAAGAAGGACATGAAGGCTCCAGGAGAATATGGCCAATTGCGGGTAACTGAATTTTTCTGTTTTAGTATACATATCATTGTCATATTGTTTTTAGGAAACACTACCATTTTTTTAGAGTAGGCAATTCACTTTCAAAGAGCAAGCAAGGTAATGTATCTTTTTGGGCAAGTGACATACTTATATTTTCAAGTATGTCCAAGTAGTTATCAGACTTATTCGAACCTTCTCTCGTTTGCCATGCACACAGTTGGATAATGTTCACAGGAAGGATTTGCTTTGTTGTTGTATTTAATAGTAGCTTATGTAGTACATTTTTCAGCTCTTTTTTCTGTCTGAGCAATTTACATGTTGAAAAGTAGCAAATTTACACAACAACACAAGCAACTTATGTTTTGGAAACTACCAACTTGCATACTAGTTCTTCATTTTTTGTTGATTACAGTATCAACTAATAGTAGGCAACAGGGGAAGTGGCATAATGGTTGCAGGAATTTTCAGACTATTAGTAGTACTATTTTCCTTCATTTTTCTCGTGTCTTTTTGGTATGGGAGTGCCGTAATTGTTGTCACTCATAGTTTTTTTAATCTTCTTTGGCTATAAAACCACCAGCTCAAGACGGAGTTTTCCCGGTGTGCGGATGATAGCTTGTTTGCAGTATGGACCACATCACCAAATTTGTTGCCGCAAGATTGCCCGAGTCATATAACAAATCAGTAAGTTATCTAGCACTTATTTTTTCCTCTCACTGTTGTTCCCCTTTTTATCGCCATTTGTACATTCAACCATTTTTTCAGAATCTAAAAATAGAAGATATGTACTTATCATGTTCTCTACCATCCACTTTTATGTTTTACAGAAGCAAAAGAAGCTCACAGGGTTGGTGCACGATATGTGTTCAGCAATTTCACATGCAGTTGGGAAGCTCGTGGACTGGGGTTGGGAAGATAGATGATGATGAATGGGGGACAAAGGAGGCAGATCCTACTACCATGAGACAAGCAAAGTGGCAGTCTAATGTATAAGGGCAAGCAAGTACCAGCCGGAAGAGACAACTTACCAAGTGAGGAGGAGTCGTTTAATTCTGACAGCGACGAGAGCGAGGCAGCCGACAGTGAAAGTGAGGGAGATGGCAGGGATAAAGGTAGTGATGAAAGAGACACCGATGGCAGTTCAGACAGCGATGACGGTCATGATGGATCAAGTGGAGGTCAGGGGAAATCAAGTAGCCAGGGAGCACGACAAACGGTTGATCACCACGAGGGGGCAAGTGCTGAGATGGGAGGTAAAGACGGAATTGAGGGGAACGAGGACAATGATGAAGAAGAAGAAGAAGAGGATGACAAAAAAGAAGATGACGAAGGAAAGGAGGACGATGACGATGAAGAAGGCGATGGGGATGACAAAGACAAGGAAGATGATGGGCAGGGGAAGCAGGATGAAGATGATGAGGATGACCGCGGAGGTGGCAACGGTGGTTCAGGCAGCAAGGGTGGTTCAGATCGACGGGGATCCCGCAATGAAAATGCAAGCAGCGATGATGATGAACAATGCACGCTGCAATTTATGATTGAAAAGAAGAGGGACGAGAAGGCAAAAGGATTGGATGAGGCGGATAGGATATCTATGAAAGACCTTGTGATGACAGAATTCAAAATCATTGTTTCCCCAAAACCACGCTTCGCTTTTTGAAGTGAAAGAAATGTTGGATATTGATGACATATCCATGGCAACCGAAGCGAGGAGGATGTTCAAAGAGTTGTTGAGGGGGGGAAGATTTGGATATGGTCTTCACATTCAACCCCAAGCAAATATGCCCAAAGGTGACTCGGTAGAAAATAATGAGAGAACTTGCCGCTCTAAATGAAGCTACAGAACAGAAGACTACTTGTCGAAACCAACTACCACCACTCCCGCCATCAAAGAAGATGAAGAAAACTGTTAGTTTCGTATTGGAGCCATCTATGATGAATGAAACAACAATTCATCCGCAGGCATATCGTGCCGAAAATGCCGGTTACGGCCAAGGGGGAAAGTCAAGGCAGTCAGCCATGAAAAAATCTGGTCCTCCCCAAGAAAGAACAACAGCATTTTCTGAACAAAAGAGGCAATCCATGGAATGCCAAAACACAGTGGTAAAGAGTACACCATCAAGCTCAAGACACCCCTGCAGCAAAGAAAGTTGGAGATGAGGCAGTACCTACAGGAGTAGATTCAAAGCAGTCGTGTAATTTTCATTCCCAATGTCAAGCAAGTGGATCACATATTCGGGCAACTCAGTCTAAGGAGGAAGCAAGACCAGCTGTTTTTCTGGCAAGTTCTGCAGAGGAAACACCGGACCCCACAAAAGTAAGGCCAGTTCATCTCAAGAAGGGACCCACAAGGCTAGTAAGCACAGGAAACCACAATGAACACAACCACTAGGTGACTTAAATGGTCAAGTGCCTCCCTGCCTCGGGGAAATGTGATGCAGTCAGCCAATGGTATCTGGAGGGCCAAGGTGCAAGACTTCAACGCATCACCCGAGGTTGCAGCAATAAATCATGCAGGACACAAAAAGGAGAAAGAGAACATCCCTCTGGTGTCATGTACGGAGATCAATAGGATACAAGACCTGCCCGAAGCTGTAACCATGGGAAAAAGTCCGGAACAAAAGTTGCTAAGAGCCCTAGGGAAATTGCCTGTCTGCTCAATGTACTTGCCCAACTTGAGGCCACAAGTGTTCCAAGCAGAGAAGCAATCGCCGGGAACACTTCCCATTTCTCTGATGTGGAGGAGAGGTACCATGAATTCATGCGTGTTAGTGGGAAGACAACCAATGCACTAGAAATCAATGTTCTAGATGTGAGTGAGCTGTTTGCAAGGTGTGTTGACCCAAACAGCAAGAATGCCCAATCCAACTCCACAAATCACAGCTCAGCGAATAAAGATAAACAACATTTTGAGCAAAGGGACACCGAAAGTTCAAATGATTTTTTCAGAGAGTACTGCCCAGCACCAAGTTTCGATCTAGGCGTAGATGATTTGCCCACAAGATCTGCAGACAACAGAGCACATCAACATGTTGGGTCAAGTACATTTGTAGAGGATGAGTTCAAGGAACTCCCAGTACATACCCAGCCAATCATCGATATAACCGACGATGATTATCTGTTGGACGTTGAAGGCATAGATGAACCGTAAAGCGCAAGGTATGAAATGCGTACCAAACACCTGAAAAAGTTCCAACCAAGGAGAAGTGGGGTCAGGCAACAAGGTTTACAGCAGTAGTAGTTCAGGAGAGATGCATCCACATCAATTCGAGAGAAGGATTATCAAGCCACCTCCTTGCAAGAGGTCACCTTTCATTGACTATAGTGAGAAGAAAGTCTACATGTCCAAACCCGAAGCAAATAGATTGTATGCATCAGTTATTTTGCATGGAAGAATTAATGAAGAAGAATCACCAGATGTGGATACAAGGTATGACAGTATATCACTGCATTTCTTTTTGGCATCCATTGCACAATGCACTTTCCCCCAGGTAAGGTCTGTCATGTTATCCGTGCAATTCAAACTGTGTTTATAAGCAATCCATTTATAGAATCAGCAACTTGGCTTAGTGTGAAATTCTTATTTTTGAAGTATTTTCTCATTTGATATGCCCATGCCCCATGTGTTTTCCTGAGTTGAAATGGTGGTAGGCAATTCATGGAAGGATTTTGTGAGCTGAATGCCTCTTTTTTTTCATGCAGCGTAAGGGTAATTGAATATGCCAAATACTTTGTCACGGTCAGGGAGCTCGCAAACTCAATGAAGAAGGAAGGTTTTGTCTTGAGCCATGTAATGGAAGTTGGTATATAGTCTATACTGATGAACTTGCCACCGCACTCAAAGAAGCTCGTGATGCCCGTCAGTTCTCGGTAAGAAAACGCGAAGCAACTAATAGTGTAGTTTTATGCGTTTCTTTCTTTTCTTTTTCATAAAAGGTCATGTTCATGTCTGTATTTTTTTACATCAGGTTCAGATGCAAAACATGGAATTGAACGGCAAGGAGCTCATTTCCCGGTTCAAGAAGTTGAATCGCTTGGACCGTAAAGACATGGTAAGTTAATGGTTTCTTTACTTTTTACCAATGTATTTTTTTATATATGACTTTTTATGCTAAAACTTTTGCTCACACAAATGTAAATATTTCTTAGGGGGGGGTGTGGTGGGCAAGTTGACTACACTCATGAAATTGCTTCTATGTGGCAAGTTGCTTACATTTTTTGCACAACTTGCCTGTGCATTTTTGGTTGGTTGCTTACATAAGTAGATAAGTTGCCTATGCATTTTTTGGCTGGTTTCTTACATAAGTAGATAACATGCCTATGCATCTTCTGTTTTTGGCAAATTACTCACACTAGTACAAAACTGGCATGCGCATTTTTGCTTCTTCAGTCCATTTCTTAATTGCTTCTATGTGGCAAGTTGCTTACATTTTTTGCACAACTTGCCTGTGCATTTTTGGCTGGTTGCTTACACAAGTAGATAATGCATCTTATGTTTTTGGCAAATTACTCACACTAGCACAAAACTGGCATGTGCATTTTTGCTTCTTCAGTACATTTCTTAATTTGTGAGAGCACACAGAAAAAATTGCTTACATCCAGTTTCTAGTATTGTATTTTTTTACTAACCCCATTTTTGTTTTTTGTAACATATTATGTTCCCAGTGTTAGAGAATATCGACAAGACAAAACCTAAAACAGGCAATCATTATTGGATTTTTAACGTGAACATAAGGGATCGACGTTTTGAAACTCTTGATTCTTGGAGGACGCTCAAAAACAAGTCTTTAGATGTTTGCGCAAGAAAAATGGTTGCAAGCTTTCGGTCTCTATGGAAAGAGCATTACGCCAGTTCCCGCGTCTCGCTGGATGAGTTTGGTCTTACCAACATCGACGTTCCAAAACAAAATAATGAGTAAGCATCCACTTCTTTTTCACATATTAACTATGGTTTTATTCAGTTTTTTACAAGCGACACAATACTACATAGAGTAAGCATCCAGTTCTTTTTTCAAATTTTTTGTTTAGGTTCGACTGTGGTGTTTTTGCTCTGACGATAGTAAATGGTTGGGAGGCAAGGGCTGTTCCAAAATTCACAGCTGAGGATATTCCAAGCATCAGGAAACAATTGACTAACACGTGGGTTGACAAAGCCAACAACAAGGCTCCATGGAAAACCATACTCAAGTTAGCATAGGTCAGTTTTTTCTCCCCTCACGCGCGCTACATCCATGTAAATGCATGTGTTGTTTCTTTTGTGAACTTTTGGAGTGCCGGGGGAGGAGTTGCCTGTATAACAACTTGGACTAGGCAACTCTATTGCATAAACAGGCAATTTAAGCTTTAATTTGAGGCAAGTTTTTCAGAAGAACCCATAAAAGACAAATGAAAGACAAATAATATGATCATTACATAACCAGTGAATTGTTGCATTTATAGCATTGCAGAATCTTATGTTGAAGGAAATATGCCCTAGAGGCAATAATAAAGTTATTATTTATTTCCTTATATCATGATAAATGTTTATTATTCATGCTAGAATTGTATTAACCGGAAACATAATACATGTGTGAATACATAGACAAACAGAGTGTCACTAGTATGCCTCTACTTGACTAGCTCGTTAATCAAAGATGGTTATGTTTCCTAACCATAGACATGAGTTGTCATTTGATTAACGGGATCACATCATTAGGAGAATGATCTGATTGACATGACCCATTCCGTTAGCCTAGCACTTGATCGCTTAGTATGTTGCTATTGCTTTCTTCATGACTTATACATGTTCCTGTAACTATGAGATTATGCAACTCCTGCCACGGAGGAACACTTTGGTGCTACCAAACGTCACAACGTAATCGGGTGATTATAAAGGAGTACTCAGGTGTCTCCAAAGGTACATGTTGGGTTGGCGTTTTTCGAGATTAGGTTTTTGTCACTCCGATTGTCGGAGAGGTATCTCTGGGCCCTCTCGGTTATGCACATCTTTATAAGCCTTGCAAGCAATGTGACCAATGAGTTGGTTACGGGATGATGCATTACAGAACGAGTAAAGAGACTTGCCGGTGACGAGATTGACCTAGGTATTGGATACCGACGATCGAATCTCGGGCAAGTAACATACCGATGACAAAGGGAACAACGTATGTTGTTATGCGGTTTGACCGATAAAGATCTTCGTAGAATATGTAGGAGCCAATATGGGCATCCAGGTCCCGCTATTGGTTATTGACCGAGAATAGTTCTAGGTCATGTCTACATAGTTCTCGAACCCGTAGGGTCCGCACGCTTAAGGTTTCGGCGATGCTTATATTATGAGTTTATGAGTTTTGATGTACCGAAGGAGTTCGGAGTCCCGGATGAGATCAGGGACATGACGAGGAGTCTCGAAATGGTCGAGACGTAAAGATCGATATATTGGACGACTATATTCGGAGTTCGGAAAGGTTCCGAGTGATTCGGGTATTTTTCGAGTACCGAGAGTTACGGGAATACGTATTGGGCCTTATTGGGCCATACAGGGAAAGAAGGAAAAGGGCCTCAAGGGTGACCGCACCCTTCCCTTGGTCTGGTCCGAATTGGACTAGGGAAGGGGGCGCCTCTTCCTTCCTTCTCCTTTTCCTTCCCTTTCCTTCTCTCCTACTCCTACTACATGGAAGGTTTCCTAGTTGGACTAGGAAAGGGAATCCTACTCGGTGGGAGTAGGACACCCCCTTGGTGCGCCTCCTCCCAGGCCGCCACCCCTCCTTGCTCCTTTATATACGGGGCAGGGGGCACCCTAGGACACACAAGTTGATCTACGGATCGTTCCTTAGCCGTGTGCGGTGCCCCCTCCACCATATTCCACTTCGTCATATCGTCATGAGCTTAGGCGAAGCCCTGCGCCGGTGAAGTCATATCGTCGCGGAGCTTAGACGAAGCCCTGCGCCGGTGAAGTCATATCGTCGCGGAGCTTAGACGAAGCCCTACGCTGGTGAAGTCATATCGTCGCGGAGCTTAGGCGAAGCCTTGCGTCGGTGGAGCATCATCATCGTCACCACGCCGTCAGGTCGACGGAACTCATCCCCGACACTTTGGCCGGATCGGAGTCCGGGATCGCCATCGAGCTGAACGTGTGCAGAACTCGGAGGTGTCGACGTTCGGTACTTGGATCGGTCGGATCGTGAAGACGCACGACTACATCAACCGCGTTGTTATAACGCTTCCGCTTACGGTCTCACGAGGGTACGTGGACATACACTCTCCTCTCGTTGCTATGCATCACCATGATCTTGCGTGTGCGTAGGGAAATTTTTGAAATTACTACGTTCCCCAACAAAGTGGCATCCGAGCCTAGGTTTTTATGGTTTGATGTTTTGCACGAGTAGAACACAAGTGAGTTGTGGGCGATACAAGTCATACTACCTACCAGCATGTCGTACTTTGGTTCAGCGGTATTGTGAGATGAAGCGGCCCGGACCGACATTACGCGTACGCTTACGCGAGACTGGTTTCACCGTTACAAGCACTCGTGCTTAAAGGTGGCTGGCGGGTGTCTGTCTCTCTCACTTTAGTTGAACCGAGTGTGACTACGCCCGGTCCTTGCGAAGGTTAAAACGGAGTCTATTTGACAAACTATCGTTGTGGTTTTGATGCGTAGGTGAGATTGGTTCTTGCTTAAGCCCGTAGCAGCCACGTAAAATTTGCAACAACAAAGTAGAGGACGCCTAACTTGTTTTTGCAGGGCATGTTGTGATGTGATATGGTCAAGACGTGATGCTATATTTTATTGTATGAGATGATCATGTTTTGTAACCGGGTTATCGGCAAGTGGCTGGAGCCATATGGTTGTCGCTTATTGTATGAAATGCAAACGCCTGTAATTGCTTTACTTTATCACTAAGCGGTAGCGATAGTCGTAGAAGCAATAGATGGCGAACGACAACGATGCTACGATGGAGATCAAGGTGTCGCTACCGGTGACGATGGTGATCACGACGGTGCTTCGGAGATGGAGATCACAAGCACAAGATGATGATGGCCATATCATATCACTTATATTGATTGCATGTGATGTTTATCCTTTATGCATCTTATTTTGCTTTGATTGACGGTAGCATTTTAAGGTGATCTCTCACTAAAATTATCAAGTAGTGTTCTCCCTGAGTACGCACCGTTGCCAAAGTTAAATCGTCTTGAGACACCACGTGATGATCGGGTGTGATAAGCTCTCGTCCATCTACAACGGGTGCAAGCCAGTTTTGCACGCAGAATACTCGAGTTATACTTGACGAGCCTAGCATATGCAGATATGGCCTCGGAACACGGAGACCGAAGGTCGAGCGTGAATCATATAGTAGATATGATCAACATAAGATGTTCACCATTGAAAACTACTCCATCTCACGTGATGATCGGTTATGGTTTAGTTGATTTGGATCACGTGATCACTTAGATGACTAGAGAGATGTCTATCTAAGTGGGAGTTCTTAAGTAATATGATTAATTGAACTTTAATTTATCATGAACTTAGTCCTGGTAGTATTTTGCAAATTATGTTGTAGATCAATGGCTCGCGTTGTTGCTTCCCTATGTTTTTATATGTGTTCCTAGAGAAAATTGTATTGAAAAATGTTAGTAGCAATGATGCGGATTGGATCCGTGATCCGAGGTTTATCCTCATTGCTGCACTAAGAATTATGTCCTTGATGCACCGCTAGGTGATGCACCTATTGCAGGAGCGTATGCGTACGTTATGAACGCTTGGCTAGCTCAATATGATGACTACTTGATAGTTTAGTGCACCATGCTTAAACGGCTTAGAATCGGGACTTCAAAGACGTTTTGAACGTCATGGACCATATGAGATGTTCCAGGAATTGAAGTTAATATTTCAAGCAAATACCTGAGTTGAGAGATATGATATCTCCAACAAGTTCTATAGCTAAAAGATGGAAGAGAATCGCTCAACTAGTGAGCATGTTCTCAGATTGTCCGGTACTTCAATCGCTTGAATCAAGTGGGAGTTAATCTTCCGGATAAGATAGTGATTGACAGAATTCTCTAGTCACCAACACTAAGTTACTAGAACTTCGTGATGAACTATAGTATGCAAGGGATGACGAAAACGATTCCCGAGCTCTTCGTGATGTTGAAATCGACGAAGGTAGAAATCAAGAAAGAGCATCAAGTGTTGATGATTGACAAGACCACTAGTCTCAAGGAAAAGGGCAAAGGGAAGAAGGGAACTTCAAGAAGAGCGGCAAGCAAGTTGTTGCTCGAGTGAAGAAGCCCAAGTCTGGACCTAAGCCCGAGACTAAGTGCTTTTGCTGCAATGGAACTGGTCACTAGAAGCGGAACTACCCCAAGTGATTGGTGGATAAGAAGGATGGCAAAGTGAACATAAGTATATTTGATATACATGTTATTGATGTGTACTTTACTAGTGTTCATAGCAACCCCTCGGATTTGGTACTAGTTCGGTTGCTAAGATTAGTAACTCGAAAAGGAGTTGCGTAATGAACAGAGACTAGTTAAGGGTGAAGTGACGATGAGAGTTGGAAGTGGTTCCAAGATTGATATGATCATCATCGCACACCCCTATACTTTCGGGATTAGTGTGGAACCTAAATAAGTGTTATTTGGTGTTGAGCATAAATATGATTTGATCATGTTTATTGCAATACGGTTATTCATTTAAGTAAGAGAATAAATTGTTGTTCTGTTTACATGAATAAAACCTTATATGGTTACACACCCAATGAAAATGGTTCATTGGATCTCGATCATAGTGATACACATATTCAAAATATTGAAACCAAAAAGATGCAAAGTTAATAATGATAGTGCAACTTATTTGTGGCAATCGCCGTTTAGGTCATATTGGTGTAAAGCGCTTGAAGAAAACTCCATGTCGATGGACTTTTGGAATCACTTGATTATGAATCATTTGATGCTTGCGAACCGTGCCTTTTGGGCAAGATGACTAAAACTCCGTTCTCCGGAACAATGGAACAAGCTCTTGACTTATTGGAAATAATACATACCGATGTATGCGATTCAATGAGTGTTGATGCTCGTGGCAAAGTATCGTTATTTTCTGACCTTCACAAGATGATTTGAGCAGATATGGGTATATCTACTTGATGAAACATAAGTCTTAAACATTTGAAAAGTTCAAAGAATTTCAGAGTGAAGTTGAAAATCATCGTAATAAGAAAATAAAGTTTCTACGATCTGATCGTGGAGGCGAATATTTGAGTTACGAGTTTGGTCTACATTTGAAACAATGCGAAATAGTTTCGCAACTCACGCCTCCCGGAACACCACAGCGCAATGGTGTGTCCGAACGTCGTAATCGCACTTTACTAGATATGGTGCGATCTAAGATGTTTCTTACCGATTTACCGTTATAGTTTTGGGGCTATGCATTAGAGACAGCTGCATTCACGTTAAAAAGGGCACCATCTAAATCCGTTGAGACGACACCGTATGAACTGTGGTTTGGCTAGAAACCAAAGTTGTTGTTTCTTAAAAGTTTGGAGTTGTGATGCTTATGTGAAAAAGTTTTCACCTGATGAGCTCAAACCCAAATCGTAGAAGTGCGTCTTCATAGAATACCCAAAGGTAACTATTGGGTACACCTTCTATCACAGATCCGAAGGCAAGTTTTTCGTTGCTAAGATGGATCCTTTCTAGAGAAGAAGTTTCTCTCGAAAGAAGTGAGTGGGAGGAAAGTAGAACTTGATGAGGTAATTGTACCTTCTCCCTTATTTGAAAGTAGTTCATCACAGAATCAGTTCCGGTGATTCCTACACCAATTAGTGAGGAAGTTAATGATGATGATCATGAAACTTCAGATCAAGTTGCTACCAAACCTCGTAGGTCTTCCAGAGTAAGATCCGCACCAGAGTGGTACGGTAATCCCATTCTGGAGGTCAGGTTACTTGACCATGACAAACCTACGAACTATGAGGAAGCGATGATGAGCCCAGATTCCGCAAAAAGGTTTGAGGCCATGAAATCTGAGATATGATCCATGTATGAGAACAAAGTATGGACTTTGATGGATTTGCCCGATGATCGGCAAACCATAGAAAATAAATGGATCTTCAAGAGGAAGACAGACGCTGATAGTAGTGTTACTATCTACAAAGCTAGAATTGTCGCAAAAGGTTTTCGACAAGTTCAAGATGTTGACTACGATGAGAGTTTCTCACCGTATCTATGCTTAAGTCTGTCTCAATCATGTTAGCAATTGCCGCATTTTATGAAATCGGCAAATGGATAAACAAAACTGCATTCCTTAATGGATTTATTAAAGAAGAGTTGTATATGATGCAACCAGAAGGTTTTGTAAATCCTAAAGGTGCTAACAAAATATGCAAGCTCCAAAGGATCCATCTATGGACTGGTGCAAGCATCTCAGAGTTGGAATACATGCTTTGATAAGTTGATCATAGCATATAGTTTTATCTGCACTTGCGGTGAAGCCTGTAATTACTAGAAAGTGAGTGGGAGCACTACAGCATTTCTGAGAAGTATATGTGAATGACATATTGTTGATCGCAAATAACGTAGAATTATTCTGCAAAGCATAAAGGAGTGTTTGAAAGGAGTTTTTCAAAGAAAGACCTCGTGAAGCTGCTTACATATTGAGCATCAAGATCTATAGAGATGGATCAAGACGCTTGATAAGTTTTTCAATAAGTACATACCTTGTCAAGATTTTGAAGTAGTTCAAAATAGAACAGTCAAAGAAAAGTTCTTGCCTGTGTTACAGAGGTGTGAAATTGAGTAAGACTCAAAGCCCGACCACGGCAGAAGATAGAAAGAGAATGAAAGTCATTCCCTATGCCTCAGCCATAGGTTCTATAAAGTATGCTATGTTATGTACCAGACCTATTGTATACCTTGCTCGAATTTGGCAAGGAGTACAATAGTGATCTAGGAGTAGATCACTGGACATTGGTCAAAGACATCCTTAGTGAGGACTAAGGAAATATTTCTCGATTATGGAGGTGATAAAAGAGCCCGTCGTAAAGAGTTACATCGATGCAAGCTTTTTACACTGATCCAGATGACTCTAAGTTTCAATCTGGATACATATTGTAAGTGGGAGCAATTAGCTAGAGTAGCCCCATGCAGAGCATTGTATACATAGAATATTTGCAAAATACATACGGCTCAATGTGATGCACCCGTTGACTAAACTTCTCTCACAAGCAAAACATGATCATACCTTAGTACTCTTTGGGTGTTAATCACATAGCGATGTGAACTAGATTACTGACTCTAGTAAACCCTTTGGGTGTTGGTCACATGTCGATGTGAACTATAGGTGTTAACCACATATAGATGTGAACTATTGATGTTGAATCACATGGCGATGTGAACTAGATTATTGACTCTAGTGCAAGTGGGAGACTGAAGGAAATATGCCCTAGAGGCAATAATAAAGTTATTATTTATTTCCTTATATCATGATAAATGTTTATTATTCATGCTAGAATTGTATTAACCGGAAACATAATACATGTGTGAATACATAGACAAACAGAGTGTCACTAGTATGCCTCTACTTGACTAGCTCGTTAATCAAAGATGGTTATGTTTCCTAACCATAGACATGAGTTGTCATTTGATTAACGGGATCACATCATTAGGAGAATGATCTGATTGACATGACCCATTCCGTTAGCCTAGCACTTGATCGCTTAGTATGTTGCTATTGCTTTCTTCATGACTTATACATGTTCCTGTAACTATGAGATTATGCAACTCCTGCCATCGGAGGAACACTTTGGTGCTACCAAACGTCACAACGTAATCGGGTGATTATAAAGGAGTACCTGTGTGTCTCCAAAGGTACATGTTGGGTTGGCGTATTTCGAGATTAGGTTTTGTCACTCCGATTGTCGGAGAGGTATCTCTGAGCCCTCTCGGTAATGCACATCATTATAAGCCTTGCAAGCAATGTGACCAATGAGTTGGTTACGGGATGATGCATTACGTATCCAGTAAAGAGACTTGCCGGTGACGAGATTGAACTAGGTATTGGATACCGACGATCGAATCTCGGGCAAGTAACATACCGATGACAAAGGGAACAACGTATGTTGTTATGCGGTTTGACCGATAAAAGATCTTCGTAGAATATGTAGGAGCCAATATGGGCATCCAGGTCCCGCTATTGGTTATTGACCGAGAATAGTTCTAGGTCATGTCTACATAGTTCTCGAACCCGTAGGGTCCGCACGCTTAAGGTTTCGATGACTGTTATATTATGAGTTTATGAGTTTTGATGTACCGAAGGAGTTCGGAGTCCCGTATGAGATCAGGGACATGACGAGGAGTCTCGAAATGGTCGAGACGTAAAGATCGATATATATTGACGACTATATTCGGAGTTCGGAAAGGTTCCGAGTGATTCGGGTATTTTTCGAGTACCGGAGAGTTACGGGAATACGTATTGGGCCTTATTGGGCCATACGGGAAAGAAGGAAAAGGGCCTCAAGGGTGGCCGCACCTTCCCTTGGTCTGGTCCGAATTGGACTAGGGAAGGGGGCGCCTTCCTTCCTTCTCCTTTTCCCTTCCCTTTCCTTCTCTCCTACTCCTACCACATGGAAGGTTTCCTAGTTGGACTAGGAAAGGGGAATCCTACTCCGGTGGGAGTAGGACACCCCTTGGTGCGCCTCCTCCTAGGCCGCCACCCTCCCTTGCTCCTTTATATACGGGGCAGGGGGCACCCTAGGACACACAAGTTGATCTACGGATCGTTCCTTAGCCGTGTGCGGTGCCCCTCCACCATATTCCACTTCGGTCATATCGTCATGAGCTTAGGCGAAGCCCTGCGCCGGTGAAGTCATATCGTCGCGGAGCTTAGACGAAGCCCTGCGCTGGTGAAGTCATATCGTCGCGGAGCTTAGGCGAAGCCTTGCGTCGGTGGAGCATCATCATCGTCACCACGCCGTCGTGCTGACGGAACTCATCCCCGACACTTTGCTGGATCGGAGTCCGGGGATCGTCATCGAGCTGAACGTGTGCAGAACTCGGAGGTGCCGTGCGTTCGGTACTTGGATCGGTCGGATCGTGAAGACGTACGACTACATCAACCGCGTTGTTATAACGCTTCCGCTTACGGTCTACGAGGGTACGTGGACATACACTCTCCCCTCTCGTTGCTATGCATCACCATGATCTTGCGTGTGCGTAGGAAATTTTTTGAAATTACTACGTTCCCCAACATATGTATGTAAGTTTTCGACTATTATGGGGAGGGCAAGGGTGTTTGCGGGGCAATTCAAAGCACACAACAGGCAACTCAAAACTTATAACCAGGCAACTCAAAACTCTAGTGTGAGGCAAGTCAGCCACAAGAAACCGTAAACCATAAATAATAGTTTAGGATGTTCAAACATACAGACCCACAAATAGTTTAACTCTTCAATGCCATTCGACACATCTTTTTCAGCCATCCGTCACTGTGACCATTACACCAATCTGGTCGGGCAGCTTGCACCATTGTGGTTAAAAGAACCACAATAGCTGCACTTGTTCTTTCTCTTCGGATGCAGCTCAAGTGCTGATTGAATTCTTTTGACTTTGCCCTCCCTTTTCTTGTTGATTTTGGAGGGTCTCTAGGAATTGCAGGGCCAAGTGTGGTAGCAGGTCTTCCAAACTGTGGTTCAACCATCGTAGTACCTTGTGCGGCTGCAATAGCTGCATGTAGAGATGCCATCTTGAGCGGGTCAAAAGCATATCCACCAGAGCTTGCGCAATAGGAGATGAAATTGCATTGGCATTTTCTTCTTGTGTTGTTGAAGACCCTGGATGCTGCCCAATCCAGCCATCCAGTGTTGCTGTTGACGCAGGCAATGGTGCCAGTCCAGGACCAGCCACATAGGTTGTGTTTGCTGCGTTAGGCCCCCGCGGTGGTTGTATAGCCCCCATAGTTTGTGGTGCAGGCCAAATTGCTGGTCTAGGACCCATAGGAGGTCGCGCAGGCCCTCTTGCTAGTGCCGTATCCATCAAAAGTTGTGGCGCAGCTCCTCTTAGCGCTTGCACAGGCCTTGTCATTGTTGAGCCCCTTGAAAGGTGCGGCGCTGCTCCACTGTTCAGTGGCACATATCCTGACAGTTGCTGTACAGGCCAGCAGCCTTGTGTGGGAGGGCTCATGGGTAGTGGTACAGCCCCTTTTTGCATCGTTTCAGCCCCGAATGCTGTTTGTTGGTGTCCATCCTCACTCATAGAGTTGCCAGTTAGGTTTGGCGCGTTTTTTCTCCGCGTTGCAGAAGTAGGTCGCTGCTGCCTAGGTCCAGAAGAGGTTTGTGCAGGTTCATCAGGACGCACCGCAGGGCCACTAGTTTCCCGAGTGTTTCTCGGTGGTGGCGCAGAAGTAGGTCGCTGCTGCCTAGGTCCAGAAGGGGCTTGTGAAGGCCCTTCAGGACGCACCGGCCACCAGTTGCCCGAGAGTTACTCGGTTGTAGTGCAGAACCATCAGCTGATGGTGGAGGACCACCAGAGGGCCCACTTGTTGGTGCTGCCGGTTTCTTCTTCTTTGACATGTTGAGATTTTTGATTTCATGACGCGCACCACGCATATGTTTCTTTACAATATCCGTCGCAGATCCGGACGACTAGCAACCCGCAAGACTACCAAAATCCATCATCAAATTTGCATGCCTAAGTTCCTTTTCGACTGTGGTGGCATCTCATCGTTGCTCTTCGACAAATAGGGTGCGTTGGGAATTGCCATAGGTGTCCATCTTCTAAGTATGTACTGCGCTGGGATTTAATCAACACCAAGTTGGTTGAAAACTTTCAAGATATGGCAGCAAAGCATGCCGTCCCTCTCAATCTTGCAGCAGTCACATCTGTAGTCTCCAGCACTAGCTTCCACCGTGACAAAATAGCCCCTAGAACCATATTTGGCAACCCACTCTTGATTGGGGTAAACCTCATACAAGTTTTCACCATGCGGTCGCACATTGTACCTTGTAGTCAATTGAAACTCATCACGAAACTTCTCGTACAAGTCCCTAGTATACGAACCGTACGCCTGGTTCTCTATTGGGTAAGATGACCACATTTCAGTCTGTAAATGTCCTGTCCTATAGTCTTTTGAACCGTCCCGGACTAGTATGTGTGTTTGGATTTTCTGATATTGCTTCACAAAGTTCAAAATGGACTTGTGTGGGTTCACATATCGCTTAAGGACAGCGTTGAACCCCTCGCTGCGTTGAGTTGACTGCAAGAAAGGGAAGAATTGGTGCTTGAAGTAGCAGGGCACCCATGTCTCTCTGTACCTGTATAGATTCTCGAAGTGGGAGTTAGTCATAGCCTCATACTTCATCATCATCTCACACCACCCTGCCTCAAATTCTTCCGTCAAGCTGAAATCAACACGCTTGTTGAAATCTTTGGAGAAGCTGTGGTTTCGCCCAAAGAATGCTCCAAGCTTTTCTTGTGCTTTTTTCATAATATGCCAGCGGCAACAGCGGTGCACACTTGTAGGAAAGATCTTTTTAATTGAATGTGCCATTGTGATGTCTTGGTCAGTTATGATGTTGGTGGGTGCTATATTATGCATTGCCTCAAGGAAGGTCTGGAATAGCCAATCAAGGCTCGATGCCAACTCTTGCCTAACAAAGCCACAACCCAACATGAACGACTGACCATGCCTGTTAATCCCAATGAATGGTGCAAAGGGCATGTTGTACATGTTAGTCATATACGTTGTGTCAAAGGAGATAAAATCATGATAAGATTCCACGTACGCCTTCCTTGCTGCACCATCGACCCAGAAAATATTCTCAACCCTGTCTTCCTCATCATATTTTATCTTGTAAAAAGAATCTGGATCCTCTCTCTACTGATCTTTAAAGTAAGCAACTGTCTCTATCATATCCCCTTCTTTTGTATCATCCTTGTTCAAGAGCGTCTTGAGATTTGTAATGTGTTTAGTGCCATAATGTACAATGAGTTTTGTCCCATAGAAATCTGACATGATGTGCATCATACGACCTGTTGACATGAAGTCACAATGGTGGCCAATCCTTTTTCTACACAAAAACAGTGCCAAAAATAGTTTCTTTTCTGTTTTCAAAGAAGGCAACTCAAATGCAAAGCTTGGGCAATTCATGAAGCTATACAAGCAACTACAACCATATGCCCCTGGCAACACATGAGCAAAATACACAAAACAAACCAGGGGGTAACTATGCATTTAGTGAGCAATACAAATTTCAATCATAGGCAAGTTGACCCCATCCAGAAACAAGTACTATTGTACATTCCATTTTAGCTACAAAGAGACTAACCATAGGCAAGTTCAGATTCAACACCAAATTTGTTTTATAAAAAAACTAGGCAAGCAGGAACTTTGCATTGAGCAACAAACAGGTAAACATTAGGCAAGTCCAAAGATCCGTAAACAAATCAGGCATTTTATGTCTTTTTTCTATTGTTGTAAGCAATTTAGTGGCACTATCAAGCAACTAAGGCATTTGTTTGAAGCAAATCAGTGACATGTTTCAAGCAAAAATAGGTACTTGTTGATGGGCTAAGAAACACACAACCAGTAGGCATGTCCAGGTTCTTAAAGTTAGAAGATAGGGGGGAGGTGGGTGTGGTTCAATACCTGTAGTTAAATTGCAGTTATGAAGATGAGTAAGGAAGGCCCTTTCTTCTGGTGGGATCCCTTGGTGTGATCACAAATACTTAGTCAAACATGGCTTGTCAACCAACGGATGGTTGTGCTCGCTAACAAAGTAGATCACTTCCCATCTGCCATCTATTACCTTCACAATCATCTTAGCTTTGCAACCAGTTTGCACAATTTTATCTCTTTTTCATTTCTTGCTCCTCCTTTTGCCTTTACTATCATCATCAAGAAAGACAATAGCCTCATCTTCATTATCATCTTTTGCTTGCTCAACAATGTCATCTAGCACGGGAATCTTTTTCGCCTCCGTCATCAACATCAGGCTTCCGAAACTTGTTGCAAACAAACTGTTGTTTTATCAACTCCCCGGTTTTGCGATCCTTCCTTGAACTATTCATTTTGATTGAAAACCCCATTTGCAAGGAATATGCATTGTAATGCACCTTGGCATCTTCCAAAGTGTCGAACCTCATGCCCACGTAAGGCTCCTTGGGCTGTGACCAAGCTTCATCATCATTTTCAGCACCCAGACCATTACCAACAGTGCCACCGGTATCACCTGCAGCACCTGTGCCATCAAGGGTATGAGCATCACTTCCAGCTGCTATAGCTGCAGGTACTTGTGTACTGCCCGGAGCACGGCCCCCATGACTTGACTGCCCATTTGTCTCCATTGCTTCTGTAGCAGCACCATCGACTCTTTTGGATGATAGGGGATTAGGTGATTCCGCCACAAATTCTGCATTTCCAAAGAGCATGTTGTGTACAGTACAAAGGATCATCATTATTTTCAGCTGGTTCCTCATTTAGGTCAATCATTGTCAACCTGTTTATTTATTGAGAATATGGGAAAAAGTAAAGCAAGTCATCGAGGGATGGAAGCAAGTAGCACAAGAATACAAAGGCAAGCCAATAGCACACCTACCCAAGCACACAAAAATAGCTCAATCATGTTCAACCTGTGCATTTTTTCAACCAGAAAAATTAAAGCAATTTTTACGTTGTTGAGGCAAGCTAGTACCAGACTAAACTCAGGCAAGCAAACAACACAGCAACGCAAGCACACCAGATTCGCAAGATAGCAATTGAACATAACCAGGCAATTCAAAGTGCACTATCAGGCAACCCAAACCATATAATCAGGCAAGTCAAACTATATATGTCAGGCAATATATTATTTTCAGGATATGCAATTTTTTTTGTATTAATGAATCATGTTTGTACATATAAACATACCTAACATAGGCTTTTTGTTTTTTGTGTTTCATAATATATTTTCTTATTTTGTTTTTCTTTAAACGCAGGCAACATTTGATTTTGGGGAAGCAAGTATACTGCCATAGGAGTGCTACTTTGAAGTGTCTTTAGAATGGAATTCACTTCCAAATCAGATAGATTAGAGCATGTTTAGTGTTAGGAAAAACTTAAGTTAGAATTATGGGCATGATTGCTCTTTTATATTCAGACTACTTCTGCTTTTCAATACCTATGTTTGTGTGTTAGAAAGAACTTAAGTTGACATTTTTAGGTTTCATCTTTTACAGTAGCAAGTTTGTGTGTTTTTGGATATGCTCAGTATGTTTTGAAGTAACGTTTCGCAGCTGAGATAGTTGTTGGTATATGGATTTTCTTGTTGGCTTTTTCCTTCTTTTGCAGGATGAAATACTAATAATTATTCCAATCATATCCTGGCAACTTTCCAACTTTTCTTGGATCATGGTGAAGGATATGATACAACAAAGGTAAATTGTACTACGCAACTGTCTCTTATTTTTTAGTTGCAATTTTAGTTACATTTATTTCTTCTAGTGTTTTTTCACTATCGAAACCAAGGAATAATGGAAACAAATGTCCAAGAGGAATCTTTTTCTAGTTTTCTTCAAGAGTTGCCTTGACATCATTTTTTTGCTTAATCCTATAATGCAAGTTGCTCCAATAAGCCATTTGTTTTTGGTCCACATGCTCCAAAACGATCTGCTAGGGGGGAAAAGCCTTGTTTTTTTGCCTTTTTTTCCATAGTGATATCAGTATTCATCGTGTTATAGTTGTCTTATAAGTTTCAAAAGTGTTCATGATTTGCCATGTCATAAGTTTCCAAAGTTGTGTGCATACATATACTTAGTTGCCTCATTATAGCACTGTTTTTGCTCAAACAGAATGTCTAATTTGCCAATAACATTTTCATAAGCAATTAATAGAACCGGGACACATCAGAAATAGATCATAATCATCATAGCACTGTTTTTCCCCCTAGTGTTTTTGTCTACAGATTACAAATGTGTTCATATGCAATAGATTTGCAAACAGAATTTGAAAACTGGCAAGAACTATCACTTAGGATGCACAACACTACTAAATTTGCCCAAACCAGGGGGCTGAAACTTGCCTAAACATCAAACTAAACATACTTAACATCACATCTTTTTTACACAATGTTTTGCACAACTACAACCTTGTACAAATCATGGGGAAAGAGGAGGGAGATCTGGAAGTGAGCTAAAATCTGACCTTTTTGCCTTGATTTTTTTGCCTTTTGCAAGCAATCAGGAACGAGGCACCTTGATTTTGCCTAGAGAAGAAACACTAATGGAGCCGCCATTGGAGGGCTGTGAAGGTTTTCTGGATCTGGAAGAGGTGAGGGGAAGGGGCTTGCTGTCCTTGTTGGCTTGGGAGAGAAGAAGATGGGGATGGGGGTAGGTGAGGAGAAAAGAAGGGGAAAAGAAGACGCGCAGGGTGGGGAGGGATCGGGCGAAGGGGAGGACCAGGTGATTTTGCCCCTCGATAGTTGGTTGCGGGAATCGGGAGAAGGGACCAGATGCTTTCCTATCCTAGGGTGGCTGCCAGGAAAGGTGGACAGAAACTTACTATATTTGGGATGGCTGCCAGGAAACGCTAGGGAGCACCCGGCTGCTCCCTAGACGCGTCCAAAACAAAATCCCAAGGTACCACTTAGTATGCGATATGTGGCGACGGCTAAGAGCGCCAGCGGGCGCCCGCACGGGGTACCTTGGTTAGTTGTCCCCCGTTATGATGCAGCCCGATACTGCTGGTGGCACAGGTCTACGCTGGTTCTAGCATGCCGTGGCAAAATAGCTGAAGCCTTCGTTGCCCCAAATCCTATATGGCTCCTTTAGCCTCTTCTTCTGCTTTCAACGACAAAAAAATTCACGGCAGGTGAGTATCAAACCTGCGACCTCCTGGTCTAACATAAGCTGCGCTAACCACCCCACCACCAACACCTGATTAGTTGAGTTCTACACTTTTATTTCTTTTCTTCTTTGTTCTTTTTTTTCGTGTTTTTTTATTGGAACGATTTTGCGCTAACCACCCCACCACCAAAATCGATGAACTTTTTTCCAAAGTTAAATGAACTTTTTTCAAAATCAATGAACTCTTTTTCAAAATCGATGAACTTTTCCATGTTTTTTGAACTTTTTTGAGAAACAATGAACTTTTTTTGAAACATGATGAACCATTTTTGAGAATTGATGAACTTTTTCCAAATTTCGTGAACTTTTTTGAAAATTGGTGAACTGTTTTGAAATTTGGTGAACTTTTTTTGAGAATCGATGAACTTTTTTCACACCAGGACGATATTTCAAGGTAATTTTTTTCACGCTATATAAATACATTGCAATGTTGTGTGTTCGTGGGCCGGCCCACCAGGGCGCTCTCCTTCGTTGATGCGTGCAATGAACTAATTTTCCCTCCTCCGACTTGTCATTATTGCGGTGTAGGTTGCTAATACTCCTTTCATTTCACAATATAGTGCGCCCACACATCCAGGCATCTAACTTTGACCGTAAATTTAACCAACGAGACCAACTGCGTTGGGAGCAAAAATTGAAAAGCGCGAGCGCACTACATTGTGGAGTCAAGGGAGTACTAGTGCTCTCTCCCTTTATTTTTACTTAGCATATAAGTTTTGTTTTAAGTTAATGTTTGTAAAGTTTAAGCAAGATTACAGAAGAAAATATCAATATTTATATTAATAAATTAATATTATTAGATGCATCACGGAATTAATTTACATATTATATTTTGCAATGTTGTGTGTAATTTTTTTTCACGCTATATAAATACATTGCAATGTTGTGTGTTCGTGGGCCGGCCCACCAGGGTGCTTCAGTGAGCGCCCGTTGCGTCAAAGCGGCGCTTAAGGCGCCGACTAGGCGCTCTCCTTCATTGCTGCATGCAATGAACTAATTTTCTCTCCTCCGACTTGTCATTATTTCGGTGCAGGTTGCTAATACTCCCTTCGTTTCACAATATAGTGTGCCCACGCATCTCGGGATCTAACTTTGATCAGAATTTAACCATGAGACCAACTGCGGCGGGAGCAAAAATTATACGAATTCAATGGTATAATTTTTGCTCCCGCCGCAGTTGGTCTCATTGGTTAAATTTACGGTCAAATTTAGATCTCGAAAAGCGCGAGCACACTACATTGTGGAATCAAGGGAGTACTAGTCCTCCCTACCTTTCTTTTTTACTTTGCATATACGTTTTGTTTTAAGTTAATGTTTGTAAAGTTTAAGCAAGATTACAGAAGAAAATGTCAATATTTATATTAATAAATTAATATTATTAGATGCATAACGGAATTAATTTACATATTATATTTTTTTGTATTGTAAATGTTGATTTTAATATAATTTTGATCAAACTTTACAAGCTTTGACTTAAGGCAAATATTAAATGCAGAGTACAAAGAAATGGAAGGAGTATTTTGCTCTCCTTCCACACATTACGCACGGAGATGCTAATTTTTTAAATGGACATGCTATTTAGTGCTTGAGATGACCATATTTTTTGCGGATTACCATGTAGTAACAAAGATTTAACACTTTGAAGTTTGAACCATATGGTACCATAGTGGCAAAATATATTATGAAAATAAAGGAACGCAAGATTTGTAGTTTTCTTCTTTTGTGAAAGTTGGGCAACAGGGTTGGACTCGGTCGCTACAAAAGAGGGCGGCTCAGCTCAGTGGCGGTGCCAGGATCAGAAGTTTAAGATGTCATTTTAAATATGTGATGCCAAATACATGTGCTTTAGCAATTTTATATAGCAAATTACATGATTTCTACTTGTGTACAAAGGATTTGCCAAAAAACCTGTGTAGTCAATTGACCTCACTCCTCTCAACGTGGCTTCGCCACTGGCTCAGCTGCACTAAGGCCCTGTTTGTGGGGCTAATGCTTCAGATTTTGCAAATTTTCCACGTTGGCTTAAAAGCCGAAAAAGCTTCTAAATACGGGTTTTTAGTTTCGGCTTTTGGCTATGAACCAATATTTTTATATGATGGTATAAGACAAAATCCAAACAAACATGGCCTAAGCCGTCTATAGTTCTTTGTTTCCCTATTGAGTTGGGCACAGCTTTGTGCCATGTTCGGCTGCCTGGAGCAGTCATCACTACGTTTGGACACGCACAATCCTTTGTCCTCGATTTTGATGGCAAAAAAATTAAACCTTAAGAAAGCAGCACATCAGTAAGTATGTAAATGAAAACAATTACTCCCAAGTATAAGCACAGCACATGAAACGGGAAGAAGGATGCTTGCTCCTTTTAGATCAGGCGCCAGGCGGTGTAATATCTTGAACTGCATTTTGGAGATTTCACAAAAAACGCATTAGCGTGTAGAGAGAGTATTAAACAAAAAAAAAAGCCACAACACTAAACAGACCATGGACAGAGGTTTCATGCTGGCGAGAAATTTAATCTGGAGAAGCAGAACACCATTTTGGGATCAGTAGCAGGCCATGGACAATTTTTTTGTATTTATAAAGCAAAGGTACCAGGGTAAAACAAATCAGATGTGAAAAAGATACATTCATGAGTGCTCACCCATGAGAGCAGGACGTGATCTCTTGTCAGAATTGCTGCATGCTCGCACGCACACGGTCAGTCAACAGCTCGAGGATCACGAAAATGTGGCTGCACTCGTCTGACTTGGTCGACGAGCACAACTCGCTGGTGCACTACGCTCTGCGAGAGGAGCACAGGCGGCGTCTAATGGCGCAGCACCGATCTCAATGCCACGATCATGGCGTCGATACCTCATGCTGGCAACCGTTGAGTGGCGCAGTGTCATCTGTCTCTCAAATTAACTGAAGATTTCGACATCAGCTCTGAATAATTCGACACCTATGCGAAGGGGTACGCGATCGATAGGATGGGCGGCTAGGATGCTCCTTCATTATTGAAGATCTATGGCGCTCGGCGACCGAGGGCTCCACGGTTCAGTGTCCTGTTTCCGGCAACTACTCCCTCCGTTTCATAGTCATCGTCATGGTTTAGTTTAAAATTTAGCTACAACCACGGTTAACTAAGCAACTACTGCACTGCAGTTAACTAAAAGTTTAGCTATCATAATTTTAGTTAATTAATTGTAACGTAGTGTGACTTCTTTCCGACTGTAAGTGGCCATCTCATATTACGGATCGGGCTATCATCATCTTCTCCAAGTATTATCTGCGAATCAAAATGAGCCGGAAGAACAAGGTGAAAAAATATATCTGATATTTCAGTGTTGTGCTATTAATGCTAAGGAATCATCTGATGATTGCATCCTAGTATTGATGAACTGGTCATTTGAAGTTGAGGAAATGTTAGATGGTGGCGTACAAGCAAAAACGAACTAGTCATCTGAGTTTTACAGGAGTAAATAGCATAAAACTACTACTTTACAGGCTAGGGTTTCAAAAAACTATCGGTTTTTAATTTTTCGCTGATAACTACTAAGTCAGGGGTTGACTGTTTCAAAAAACCCCAAACACTTGTTGCTAGCGATTTAAACCGTTTTATGACAGGTCAGACCCACTTCTAATCAATCCGTTTGTTTGACCGTTTGCTTTGACCGTTAACTTACATGTGGGACCCACGTGTAAGTTATCTCTTCTTCCTCTTATCTTCTCTTTTCTCTTCCTGTCTCTTCCTTCTTCCTCTCCTCCTCCCGACAATCACCACCCACCGGCGGCCACCTCCACCATCCGTCGCGCACCAGACAAGCTCGACTGCGGAACGAACGCCACCCGGAGGGCAGCCGCATCGCAGGGGCACGAGCCGTGGCATGGCCAGGGCTCGGCCCGTCGCGAGCCGCGCACCATGGCCAGGAGCAAGGGCGCCGCTAGCCGGGCCATGTCAGGTGCTTGGGCCGTCGCAAGCCATGCGGACATGGCCAGGAGCGTGCGAGGAGCAAGGGCCGCTGCCAGCCGCGAGTCATGGCCAGGAGCAACGGCAGCTATTGACAAGGAGCTCATCCATCTAGCCTATCGCCCGACTAGAGAACCCTGCCTTGGCGACGAGGAATGCGACGGCCGCGCCACCACCTTTCGCTTGGCCGGTGAGCTGCCCGCGCCGTTCCTCAGAAATCACGCGAAGGGCCCGATTGCTTTTTTCAGAAAATAGTCAGGGACCCGATTGCTTTTTTTAAAAAGTTACAGGGACCTGATTGATTTTTTTTAACTTACAGAGACACTGACATATCGGCCCTATATGTAAGGTAACAGTCAAACAAATGGTCAAACAAACGGATCTCGTACGTGCGGGTCCCAACTGTCATAATCATGACTAATTTCAAAGCACTCTGTTTCTAGGGTTTTTTGAAACAGCCAACCCCTGACTTGGTAGTTATCAGCGAAAAATTAAAAACCGGTAGTTTTTTGAAACCCTAGCCTGTAAAGTAGTAGTTTTATACTATTTACTCGAGTTTACAGCCTTGTACTGCTGCAGTTTTGATGAGCTGAACTGCTTTGCAATCCTGCTGCTGTATTATTAACTGAACCGATGTTCTGCTCTGTTCTCTGCATGAAGAAACCGGACTCTGAAATCGAACCGAAGCGCCTCTGTTTCCTCCGTTTCCCCTGTCTACATGTTGGGTCGCTTGGTTGGCTGTGAACTGCTGCTGGCCGCAGGATTGATGTAGCGAGGCAAGGCACTCCATGACCTGCCTCTGGCAAGGCATGGGATCTCAGTCCTTCCAAGGAGTTGAGCAGAGACCACCTGGTAGAACTGACTTTGTCGACCAACTTCCACTGGTAAGAGCCGAGTATCTTGTTCCTCCTCCCCATCATCTTCATCTTCTGACTCAGCAGCCTCCAGTTTACTAATCTGGTTGGAGCAGTACTCAAAATATGCGCAGACAGAGAACTCCCAAGACCTTGGACGCCACCAAAAACAGGCAGGACTTGAGGGGACAGTAAAAATTGTTCAACACCAGCTTCCATGTCAGCAGAAGCCAGAAGGCCCATCAGCAGGGTTTACAGCAAGCAAACCTTGTTCCAGGTTTTTGCCAGGGATTCAGTCAGCTCAAGGAGCAAATGGCCGTTGCAACTTCCAAGAGTTAACTAACTGTTGATATGCAGTTGGTGCAGGAGCCGCAACCAGAGAAAAGGAAGAATGCCCGCGCGGATGGGGGCCGACGGCGCACATGGCTCCCACGCGGCGGCGGAGGCAGCGCCCATGGCTACCACCCGACGGCGCCCGACAACGTACATGGCTCCCATACAGCGGCGTGCTACAGACTATTACTCCTTCACAGCCGGCGGCCCGCATGCGACAGTATCCAACGCTATTTCCTTCATCCTACCAATTTGTCCACAATGTCCGGCTGTTCGTTGTTTCTTTTGACTCTTGATTTCTTGATCCCTAACCAATTCTAAGTTTTCTTCAAGTTCAAAAAAAAAAATCTTAGTTTTCTTCAGTTATATTCGACGACCGAACCGAATTATCGGTGCCCCGAAGTATAGGTTTTCAGTTTTCCATGAGACCGAACGGTTAATATTTTTAGGAAACCGATTTTGAAGGTAAACCGAAGCACCGAACTTATCGGTTCGGTCTAGCCGAACGCCCAGGCCTATTTACGATCATTTCTTTCAGGGTCACTGATAGAAGGTCACAAGTTGACATATTTTTTATAATGTGCGTAGTGCCATTTTGTTTCCTGCTTGTTTTTGGTTTTACAGAAATTTGTATCAAACAGAGTCCAAACGCTACGAATTTTTTTAACGATTTTTTCTAGACACAAGACCTTAGAAGCTTCGGGGAGGACCAGAAGACCTACGAGAAGATGACAAGGCAATAGGGCGTGCTGTGGGGGGCGGGGGCTAGGCGCTCCCTGATGCCTTGTGGGCCCCTTGTGGCCCCGTCTGACATAATTCCATCTCTATAAATTCTCGAATATACCAAAACCCCCAGAGAGACAGGCAAAACAATTTTTCCGCCGCCACAACATTCTTTTCTTTCATGATCCCATCTGGAGGCCTTTTCCGGTACTCTACCGGAGGGGGAATCGATCAGGATGGCTTGTACATCAACCTTCCTACACCTCTGATAATGTGTGAGTAGTTTACCACAGACCTACGGGTCCATACTGATTAACTAGATCTCTCTCTCCCTCTCTTTGATCTTCAATACAATGTTCTTCTCAGAGTTCTATTCGATGTAATCTTTTTTGCAGTGTGTTTGTTGGGATCCGATGAATTATGGGTTTTTGATCAGATTATTCATTGAAAGTAATTGAGTTTTCCTGAACTTTATTATGCATGTTTGGTTTGACCAACTAGATTGATTTATCTTCAGTGGGAGAGGTGCTTTTGTAGTGGGTTCAATCTTGCAGTGTCCTCACCTCGTGACAGAAGGGGTAGCGATTGTTGCCACTAAGGGTAAAATGACGGGGTTTAATCATATTGCTTGGATTATTCTATCTACATTATGTCATCTTGCTTAAAGCGTCACTCCATTCGGCATGAACTTAATACCATAGATGCAAGCAAGAGTCGGTCGATTGGTGGAGTAATAGTAGTAGATGCAAAATCGTTTCGGTCTACTTGTCACAATGCCTACATATATGATCATTGCCATGAATAACGTCATAACTATGCGCCTTTTCTATCAATTACCCAACAGTAATTTGTCTAACCATCGTATGCTAATATTATGAGAGAAATGCATCTAGTGAAAACTATGGGCTCCGGGTCTATTTTAATCATTACAAAAATCAAAATACCTTGCTGCAATTTTACTTTACAATTTATATATCTACCATTACCAAATTTAGTCCTTGCAAATAACGAGTTCAAGGGGATTGACAACCATCTTGCTCTGCTGTGTGCAAGTACTGTTTACTAGGCATTTGCGTGGTTCACCTATTGGTTTGATAACCTTGGTTCTCATTGAGGGAAATACTATTCGCTACTATATTGTTTCATCCTTTCTTTTCGGGGAAAATCCCCATGCAGCTCACAAGTAGCAGAGGGAATAGAATCCTCTCCAGGAGTGTTTGGTGCCGACCTTGAGTTATAGTCCGGTGGTTTCATTCAGGATCTACGAGTCCTTCGGGTGTCATTTCTTGGCTTTCTTTTAGTTATTGTTCGGTGACTCTGTGTTGTGTGTCGTTAGCACTTTTGCGTCGTCCAGCGTCACATTCCTGGTGTTGTGTCGGTCGTGTTTGGTATGTGTTATCGTGTTTTTCTTTGATCATCATGTATGATGTTTTTCTCACCACTTTATATCATTCGACTGTGTGGCTTTATTTATAAAGCGGGGCTAAACTTTGTTTTAGTAAAAACATATGTACATGTAGTCTACACTACATTGTAACATCTCACTCTATACATACTAACATCATATATTGAATAAACTAAACATGGATAATAAATCCGTTTAAAAAAACATGGATAATATATTATACAACCAATATAACTTATGAACGTAGAATTCTTACATAAATTTAAACACAATCACAATAGTCTCTTGATTAGCTTCATATGTGGCGTAATCATACTGATTTTGCACTAGGATTGATTCTTAGGATGACACCGTTGTAGCCTCAGCGGAGTGGATCAGATCGGATCAAAGAGGCTTTAGACAATTGTCCAACCTCTGGGTGGTTGCAAGCCTGGAAGGTTGTGGAACCTCTAGCCGCTTAGCATGACCTCTCTGACATTGGGAAATTAAGTCATCTTTTTTCGGTCCCCCATACAAAGGCATCCCGTCTGTAGTTGCACTTATAGTCTCGACTTTCTAGAGGGAAGAAAACACCTAGGTTTTTTTTTCCAAAATAAATCTTCAATGTCCCAGTTAGTCGTTCAACATATTACCGTGGTGATCTTTGCCTAGATTCTTACATGGACATGTAAATACAGTTCCGCTTCTAGACAAACTTGATGTAATTGTGCTGCCATTCTCCGTGATGTCCTCTGGATGCACATTGTTTTGAACCTCGTACATATGATCTCTTCTTTATTAGTACAAAGGGGAAGTTTTATTTCAATATGAAGTCATAGTTGTCAGGAATTTGAAGTTAGGAGTAAGAGGTCACGTCAATCCGGAGGCGAAGACAACATTGTTGGCGCGACATGAGAGATATAACAGGGTGAAAATATTGATTAGGGTGGAGGTATTCATATCTAACGCAATACTTTTACATCAGTTTGTAGTAGGAGATTTCAGCTACATATTCACAGTTGATAGGGTTACAGGTAATTTCGAATTTGGCAGAATTGAAGGAAAAATACCTCATACACTCTAGAATCTTCTAGTTTGTTGAAAATAAATGTGATAATCTTATATTATAGACCTCTTAGAAACTACTTTGAAGTGTTACATCTACACTCCCAAACATTCTACAAGGTCTTATAGATAATTAATGATGCTATTGGCAACCCCTCGAACATAGTACACACATATGCGTAAATTAATTTGTAAAGTCATGTCATGCACTAACCATGTGTTCTCTCGAATTTTCCTTGCGTACGTGTTCTTCTTGGTGCCATTTTGGTCGTTGGTTCCAGAGTGCGTGACCCCGACGCCACCGCTCCACCGTCGTACATGACTATAAAGCTCCCCTGATGCTCCTGCCTTGCCTGGCCAGCCCTGCCTGCCCCATCATTGAGCTCGGTTTCCCTATCCGCCGTGGCCCCGTCTCGCTCTCTTGGAGCGACGGCGGCGGCGCCGTCCGGTCGTCCCCGTCCAGCGTCCTTTTCTGCCGCGGTTCTTCCCATGCCGGCCTCGGACATAGCGACCAGGTCCTTTGCACAGGCGGTGGCTGGAGCCCAAGAGGACATCTCAATTCTCAAGAGACGCAGCCTTGGAGCGGAGCAGCGTGTCGCAGGCTCACGGCGCCGTGGTTCGGAACGCGGCGACGATGGCGTGGTTGTGCTCGGCGGCGTGATCATCTCCGCCATGATCGCCGGGTCCCCCGACTCCTTTACCACGACGAGGCTCTCCTGCAGCTGGCGCCGGCGCCTCGCGCGTCGCCTCCACGGCACGGTGGTCGCCGCCGGAGTCTGCGGCTGGCGTCCTCCTCTTCAGCCCGCCGCACGGCTTCACGTGTAGGCTGTAGCCGCCGTGGCGCCGCCGCTCCCTGGCCGTCGGCGACGGGCTGTTGCTTCCCGAGGTCTCTTCCTCCTGGCTGAACTTCTCTTCGGTGTCGATCGTGGGCATGGTGAGCATCAGCTGTAGCTTCAGCTCCGGTATCATTGGGCTGCGGGCTGCACCGGACGATCTCTGCTCGGGATGTAGTAGGACGCCATGTTCGGGAGCACGGATGCGGCAGCAGCACCCCCCGATAATGACGATGATGCCGGCGTCACCATCGCCGGAGCACGATCACTTCTGTGATGCTCGCACAGGAGCCCGACGGTGGCATTAATTTTGTTAAGGATTAGATAGCCCTGCATAGTTTCAGACAGTGCGTGTTGTGCCTTCTTGCTTTTTGTTTCGGTCTACATATAGTCTAGATGGCCCGTCTATTCATATAATCATATACTAATCCAACACTACTGGAATTTCACTGATTTGTTTGATTTTCAAAACTAATGAACTTGAACCTGCTTACAACACGTATTCATCAATTAACTGCACTTCTTTGGGGTAATTGCACTTTCAAATCTCCATAAGAGGGTAAAAACACTACTCTTCTTGAGATGATCTCAATCAGCTGGACACGCTCCACTCTTCCCGTGCCACTTTATATGTTTTAAATTGCACTTCAGAGAGCGTTCACCAGTTAACTGAAACTTTTTGTGTTCTAAATTTTACTCCAAGTAGTGTCTTTGGACTAAGGCCACTCTGGAGAGGTAACATTAGCACAACTGATGGTTGTTTTTTCTCCCTGTTGGCATGTATCTCCTTTCGTTAGATGTGAATACATCAATACAATAAGGGATTTCTAATATTACTGTCTTACAGAGTTCACAGATAATTGAAGCTTTTTGTAGCTATGGAAATCTGACCAGACACTATTCGGTCTTATCTCTGAATTGAAGATATGAAGTGTAAATGTTCAGATAAGTATGTTACCCCTTTTGTAAACTAATATATGACCGTTTAGACTACTACTTTAGAACACTAAAGTAGTGATCTAGACGGTGTTATATCAGTTTACAAAGGGATTGCCTCCTAACCACTCTTTACAGATTTATTATCTATGAAATGCATCCAAGCAAGTCCTATCTTATAGGCAATTACCCCCTTAGATATCTGGAGTTTAGAGCTCACTATCCTTCCAGGTTCTCTACTGGTTATATTTCTTTGACAACTGCGAGAGAGGAATAAGTAATGTTAGTCATTCTTTGACATGTATAATACAATACTAGAGATGTGAATTGTTGGAGTTCATTTAGTGGAGTATTAGTAGATGATGATTTCTTTTCTTCGCATTCAACTGGTGTAAATATGTTTAGTCCCTTTCCAAAATGATTTGTAAAGTTGCCTTAACAACTAAACAGTCTCCATGTGTATTAGTAATCTGTTTTTTGGGCAGCTGGAAGAAATCAGTTTATCAATTAACAAAGATGTTTGTGAAATAGTTAGTTAGGCATCACAGTGAAGCTTGGCGAAGGGACACATTGTGAGGCCTGCAAGGCTGGATGCACTGTATCAAAGTGGTACCATCCGATAGACATCCATTTGTCAACTAATACATGCCCATATTAGAGAAGTGCGCATACACAAGGGCCCTAACATGTTCTAAATGTGTACATGGACGATCTTTAAATATCCGGATGATTATTCTGCATAAACAAAGCCATATTGCTATTTTAACATAAGAAGCAAGAAGTATCCCATGACACAAATAGCTGATGTTTGTGCTGAGTAGCGAATTCAGTAGTTATGGGGCATCAAGAAGAACAAACGACACCCATGCATGGAAACATACCTGTTCCATATAACCATGTGGAAAGTAGTAAACCCTTTCACCTTGCGAGGCACTGTGATCAACGGTCTAGCACGAGCATCCCATAGCTCCTTGTATATTGTATAATACGTCGTTAGAACTCCCTGTGCAAAGTATTCATTATGTAAACGAGGCATACAATTCAAGGAACCTTTCACCTTAATTTATAGTGCCAGATTCTAACCATTGATTATGAGTTGATCTAACCAGTATTACAATCTGAGCCGGCACTGCATGCAGGCATCCACCACTTGCCTGATTCTCTGTCAGGCACGGTGAAAGCACCAGTCCATCAACCTAGAAAGAAATATTAGTAAGTTTCTTTTTTCCTACATAATAATGTCGGACCACTTCGAATTATAAGAATTTGATCACTATTCTTATTAGGAAACTACATAACAATGTCGGGCCGCCTCGAATTATAAGAACTTGATCACTACTCTTATTTACTTAAACGGGTCAATTACTCAAATACACGTCTCTAATTCTTAGCGTCCACCTAGGAGCTCATTACTCTCCAGGGAAACTCAATTCAGGCAGAACATGCCGAGGAAACACATAACAACCAAAAACAACAAGCGAGGTAGAGGAACCGAACCTGAGACACCTGAGGTGTTGAAATTCACCATATCTTCCGCTCAACCCAAACGACATCCGGCCATAATTTAGCAACACGGGGCTGATATGCTCACCCCATGTGCAGCTCCGTGGATCTTGCCCCGCTCAGCAGTCATGGCAACAGCCAACGCTGGCCACGCGCGACACTGCGGTAGCGAGCACGAGGCCATGGAGGGGTTCAACGCGGTGCAGGTGGCTCGCAGGTCGACCGTGCGCACTGGGTGTCGGCAGAGCTCACGTGTGACTACCGCAGGGCGCCGCCAAGCGGAGCTCACAGCGCGACGGCGGATGGTGCGCGTAGTGGCCGTGAGCGGGGATCTGTGGTGTGGCTGCTCCTCTGTAACTCACGCCGGCGAGCCGGCGAATGCGAGCTAACGCTATTCTGTCCGCACAGAGGTGGAGAGCACCACAGGATAACCTTATCTCTTCGGTCATTTTACATTTTAGCACTTATAGTTTCCCTTATTCATAAGGAAGTTCTATAGCTTGCATGTATGCCCAAATAATGTTAGTTTTCAGTTACTAAGTCATTCATTTTTATTTACTTTTTTATTCATATGGACCTGTACAACTATTTTTTGGCATTCCACCACAATCGATTGTTGAAAGAAATGAATGTTATCATTTGACATAACATGGAGTATGATTTCAACGTGTCATACTATTTTAAAAATTTACGAGGTGGTTACCAAAGTTATGACTAGAATATACACTATACCAAAAAGGTTCGCTTCCATTTAAAAAAATGTTATCTAAATTGAAGAAATATCCATTTAATTAATACTACTTATGTTGCCATGTATTAGTTCATTCTTTGATATTTTCCTTTAGTCATTGATACCAATCAATATGACCTTGTTTGATCTACTATTTTAACAAATGGAACTCTGCATATGAAATCTTGCAATGAAACATTCCCATGAAAATCATTATCTAACATCACAAAAGAGAATAATATATGGGAGGGAAGAGGGGACATATGATTGATTGAGAAATTTATTTCTACTTTCACTCACCTTTTGTGTCTTGACAGAGCCATGATAGTCAATTTTGAACCAAATGCATGTAATATTGCTGCCTCTTTTATTTGTTCAAATACATTGTTGGATACAATAGCGCTATGCACCTGGGTCACATGCAACATTTTGCAAAGACTTTGTATCACTTCATCGCAGGTACTAATCCTGCGGGAGGTTCCACTGGAATGATATAAGCTACAAATGAATGTAATGTTCAGTTCTGCTTGGAAAAAATGGCAATGTGTACTTACCATCTTGCAAGATGTAGCACTCACGGTGATAATAAATGTATCCCTTCCAAATTGTTCCTATGCATGCCTTATGCTTTTGTGACTACAAAGTTATGATCACATATCGTATGCTCGTGAGACTCTTATTTTTCATCACACACAATAAAAAAAAGGCATATACACATAGCATATTGATCTGTTTAGTAACATGCAAGATGCATGATGGCAATAAATTTGCTTCGTTTCATCTTATTTCCTACATCCACCATTTTACATACAATAATCAGTCATCTTAAAGTAGTAACACTTATTATAAAAAATAAATACAATCCGTATAGTCACACGGTATCGACAGGCGCGGCGTGCCGCCGCGCAGGGATAAGCTAGTATAAATTATATAACACAAAAATTATATCGTTTGAAAATAGAACATCTGAAATTTATATTGTTATATTTTTTGTAATATCTAACTTGTATTAGGTTGGTCAAATTGACGATCTAGGGGTACGCGCATGCCCTGTAAACTGAGAGAGAGGGAGTACATGAGCTAGTGTTGTTGGGTCATTTGTTGCCGTGTGGGCCAGCGGGGATGCGTAAGCTGGAAATGTTTTTTTTTTCAAGAGTACGCCAAAAGCGTACCATATTTTTATAGAAGAAGAAGAAGGCATAATTACAAGAAGTGTGGTCCAAATGCGAACATACGGCCCACACGATACACCAACACCAACACCACCCAAACTGCATCTAGGCTAACTCCTCATAAACCGTTGTAGTCCATCAACACCACCTATCGCCTGCGACCACTCAGCTATCTCATTTAGCGTACTAGTAACAAGCTCCGGCGGAGTAGTTTGTTGATCTACCCTACTGAAGACTCTAGCATTCCTCTGTTTCCACAAAGCCCAGAGGACCGCCGTGACTGTGGTATCGAAACCTCGTCTGTCCGCACCTAGGAAGCCTCTTCGTGCTCGTAACCACCACTCCAGGGTATTGTCATTTGCTAGTGCTTGAGGTGTGCTAATCTGCAGGGTGTCCCATGTCCTATACCAGACCTCCCTAGCATATGGGCCCTGTAGAAGAATATGATCAGCATTATCCTCATCTTGCAAACACGTGTAGCATGCTGAGCTCTCCTCCTGAAGCCCATGCCTGGCCCTCCTATCCGATGTTCATATCCTATACTGCATTGCAAGCCAAACAAAGATTTTGCACTTGAGGGGGGCCCAGCTTCTCCAAACACACTTTGCCAGGGGTGATTTAGGCCATCCACTGCAGAGGCTGGAATAGACTGACTTAGCTGAGTATTGGCCAGTAGATGAGCAAGTCCATGTGAAGACATCCTGCTCGGTCTCTCGTCTGTCAACTGTCGCCACCGCATGACAAAGATGCATGCATTGCATTTGCGCCATGAAAGAGATCTCAATTTGACAGTCCTCCATCCATTTGTTGTTGAGCAAAGCCTGCTGCACCATTCTAGTATTGATCACCCTCGCATGAACCGTCGTAAGCAGGATTAAGCTGGAAATGTAAAGATTGAAAAGAACACACTTTGCCTTTAATCGAGGTTTGTTTCCCATTATTAGTTGATTAACTATATTATTCGCTTGGTGGAATCTTCTCCGGGATGAAGAGACAAGAAAATGACATCACTGCGCATGCCATTTACCTTGATGACATCCTAGCCTCCACGATCAGAAATGATCTTTTTTACTAACTAGCATAGCCCGCGCGGCGGCACACCGCACCCTGTTGATACGGTACTTGTGTGTATGTTATTTTTGGCACATGTGATGTTAATCCTAGTGTATATTTCTATATAATGTATGAATATTGCCTTGCCAATTGCTTCTGCTGAGAGGTCACCTGTTGGACTCCCATGTTGGACTGCCAATATTTTGCCTGAACTGAATCCATTCTTGCATCGTAAATAGGCTTCTCTTTGCAACGACCTCAAAAGTTTGGTAGTTTTGGTAGTTTTTTTTAGGGGTGGTAGTTTTTGGTCGATGATGACCATGTTGTAGCGTTACTTCTGCTAGCTGGTGTACCGATGAATGTAGCTTTCTGTTGTTCATGCTGGGCTGGTTGACATGGGAGGTCTACCATTACCCAGGCTTCTATGGCGTCATGAGGTCGTGTCTAGTGGTCACAGCCATGGATCTGCAGTTTGGCTTTGAGACTGACTATCTCACGTAGAACGCAATGCGACATGTAGATCACCGATTATCCTTTATCATGCATAAATGTAAGTGATCATAACTTCGAAGATGTTGCAAACATTTCTCTTCAAAGTGCCGAGGAAATTATCAGTTCGTGAACAACAGCTATTTATTTTCTCGTCGAATTGTACAAACACAAATAGTACTCACTTTCTTCCAAGCGATGACGCGTAAGACACCCTAACATGCTGCACGTGGTTAAGAGTTAATTAGGAGGTATCCAGTATCTCATATCAAAGTCCTCGGAAAAGTCCAGGAGGCAGCTAATTAATCATGATTCTTCCATGGACGATGAAGGTCTCACGTCAAACAAACTAAGATGACCTGAAGACGGCAAGGAGGGACGTTTCTTTGTAGGATGAATACAGCTACAGTACAAACTGCATTTAGTGGTACAGTATGTACTGTATTACATAACTAAAAATAAACTAAGTATGCCTTCTTTCAGGTCCAGCTTTGCCGCTGCCAACTACTGTCATCGCCAGCAGCACCTGCTCCAAAGAACATCCGGTCAGTCTACAACATAACTGCATAGGGAATTAACAACCTATAGTGTGACATAGAATTTTTAAAGAACACACTACCTCCAACGCTACACGGTGTATTCCATATTGAACCATGGGAGCAAAGGTTTGATGAATACATCAAATATTTCCTCCTCAATATCGACACCATTGAAAATCTGTGCAATTTCCTCGTTAGATATGACCCCATCATCTGCTAATTTTTTCGCGCCCACCTCCACGGCAAAACTCATCACTGCACACCTGATGTTTGGCACTCCATGTTCACCAATTTTCTGCTAATCGAATACATGCCCTGAGAAAGAACACTTACATATACCCCCGCCGCCCGAAATTACTTGCGGAGATGGCTCTTCACTTCGTCTGTCAGGCTTTGCACCTTCATCAGCTCCTTTTGATCTGCTTTGGAGTAGGAACTGCAATCATGTCAAGAAAACACAATCATGTAAGCCTCAATAATTTGATGCTTATGTCTCTATGAATGAAAATTATTAATTGCTAGTTTGCTACATGTAGTACGTGTTCCTGATCTTATATCTAGAAATTGGAGAAAATTGTATTTCAGAAACTCTCGCCTTGGGGCCATCGAGTTGGTGCAGGGCAATGACGAACCGTCGGTGCAGCTCCGGCGATCAACAACACGGCGCCTTCCTCGCTTGCCGCTGCTTTTGTGATGTGTGCTGCGAGCCTGCGACTGAGACTGGAGGCTAGGAAAAGGAACAGCCGGTGCCGGGCGGATGCAGCTCTCGCCGGTTCTTGCGCAATCCCACAAACTAACAGCGGCTTTCTTCAGCATCGCTGCTAGCAGCAGCCGGAGAGGTCTTGATACGTGCGCATCCCCAGAGCCTTGTCATCCTTCCTGAAACTCGCCGGCACAAACGCCAGCGCGCCAGAGACAACTGCCAACACCAGATTTGTTATGTGAAGTTGTTCTGAAATAGGGCCTCACTTGCACAGTTGTGCAACATAATTTGTAAAGCATGCAGACGGCAGTTCACAAATGAATCTTGAAATGGAAAAAAGAACTCGTGCACATCAATCAACAGCAAATACCACTGAATTACGGTTAAGTGGATCCATCCTCTTGAAAGTGAATGAGCACGCATCCAAGGAACCGAGGCGATGGTGAATATACCTGCGGCCGCTTGCCTGGAGCTGCGCCGTTGCCCAACTGGTGAGGACGTAGTTGCGTCTCTTGGACGGGCAGGCGAACGGGGAACGGAAGCCGACGGTGACGCTGACGGTGACCGCGTCACACACCAGTGGAAAGGCTGCTCGCACATGTCTGTCGCGGCCGCCGCCTTGCAGCCGGTGCAGGGGGAGGAGCCGGCAGGCCAGAGTGTCGTCCATGGGTTGTCAAGGAGCGGCGGGAGTAGGTACCTACGTGTCCGCACAAATCATGTACCTCTCCATCCTCTCGTGCTGCCGCTGGAGCTCCTGGTGCTGCGTCTCGTAGCCCCACCGGCCGAACAACACCTGTGAGCCCCTAGCAGAGGGACCCGACGCCGGCGGCCAAGGACGGCAGGTCCTTCGATGGGAGACGTTTGAGGTTGGCCTCCTCGGATGAAGGCCGCGACATCAGCAGTGGCTGCACCCACGCGGCCTTCCTGACGCGCTTGGAGCGGCCCATGCGGTGGTTACGGCACGAGGGGCGGATTATGGCAAGGATGTAGCAGCCGACTCTCGCTCACATGGCGCATGCTGCATGAGGAGCCGAGCGAGGCCAAGACGTAGTAGTCGGCTCCTTCCCGCGAGACGATTCTTATATATAGCCATGTACGGCGGTGCAGTGATCGCACGGGACCTTACGGGAAGGCGGTTGATGCATGCGGCAAGGTCTCTAGATTAGACGAAGGAAGCGGCACCGATAAGAACCAGCATCCTCTAGATTACACGACCGAAGCTGCATGGATTTCTTTACGGTAAAAGCGGACTGACTACACACACCACCACACGTGGATCGTAAAGAAACGGCCTTGTAGAGCGACATGCGGCCCAGAAAGAAAAAGAAGCCTGCCCATGCAAACAACACAGAACCGCCTGACAGCGACATAAGTGGAAACCAGCGCCGAATACCAACGGAAAGCGACGTGAGAACTGCGCCAACAACGACGCGACCAGATCGACCAATAGCGACATACACGAAACCCAACGGCGAATACCCAATAGAAATCAAAGGAAGCAGAACAGCCATGCCAGACTACCGCACAGCCAACAAAAAAAAACGCTAAACCAACCAAGACGATCGCCACACCCGTTCAAAATATTTGAATGAAATAACTGAATACACAAGGCGTTTCTACACCGCCAGGTACCAAAAAAAGGCACGTGCTCCGTTCATATTTACCGAACATCACTTTCAGCCAAGTGGGTGATTTTTGGAGCGAAAACCTTGCCGGATATAGAGGCTTGGGTATGCCTTCCATGCATGCATGATATCATTTTAATCCTTTTGTTGGTATTGTGTTGCCTAAACGTCAGGCCCGGACCCGCAAAGGGTTTTTACTAATGCCTGCCATGCATGCATGATATAGTATAAATTATTTTTGTTGCTGTTGCGTTGCCTGAACGTCAGGCCCGGACCCACAACGATCGTTGGTTGAATGCACCGTCACCACCAGGCGGGTTTAGTTGCATGTTAGTATTATTCTGCGTAACAAGGTTGGTTAGTGATGTTTTATCAAAAAAAAAGGCTGGTTAGTGATGTACTGAGGTGGCACATTATGCAACAGAGCCTCACGTGTGAGACAAAATGTCGAAAGTGACTTTCTTCCGACTTAATAGGAATAGTCTTCGCCATTTCGTTGTACAATGTATCAAGTAGGGAAGGTGTATTACCGAAACTAGGTGATACCCCGCATGTCGTTGTGAAAATGGTTTGTTATATATTTTTGGCGAAGTTGGACCATGAATATTTGATTATTATAGAGATGTATATGCTATTTAAGGATTCCAAGTAGTGTACATTTTTTACATGCATTATCATGTTGTGGTTGATCTTTTTTAGGGCATCTCCAACATGGGCCCTTAAACCGCCCGCAACCGTCTATATTGAGCGATCCGGATGCAATTTTCCATGCAACACGATACACAAACGGTTTGTGGAATGGTTCAGATGTCTGAAATCCCGTAAACTGGAGGCAAACTAAGGGAGCTCTGCGAGCGTCCGGACCGCTGCTGCGTCCGACAGCCAGACCCACACAAAAACCTCTCCCTCACTGGTGTCCTCTCTTGTGCAAAGCGGTTGCCATGCATTCATGTCGGTCCGCGCCGCCCCAGAGTACCAACTGAAGGAAATATGCCCTAGAGGCAATAATAAAGTTGTTATTTATATTTTCTTATATCATGATAAATATCTATTATTCATGCTAGAATTGTATTAACCGAAAACTTAGTACATGTGTGAATACATAGACAAACAGAGTGTCCCTAGTATGCCTCTACTTGACTAGCTATTAAAGATGGTTAAGTTTCCTAGCCATAGACATGTGTTGTCATTTGATGAACGGGATCACATCATTAGAGAATGATGTGATGGACACGACCCATCCGTTAGCTTAGCACCATGATCGTTTAGTTTATTGTTATTGCTTTCTTCATGACTTATACATGTTTCTATGACTATGAGATTATGCAACTCCCGAATACCGGAGGAACACTTAGTGTGCTATCAAACGTCACAACGTAACTGGGTGATTATAAAGATGCTCTATAGGTGTCTCCGATGGTGTTTGTTGAGTTGGCATAGATCAAGATTAGGATTTGTCACTCCGTGTATCGGAGAGGTATCTCTGGGCCCTCTCGGTAATGCACATCACTATAAGCATTGCAAGCAATGTGACTAATGAGTTAGTTGCGAGATGATGCATTACGGAACGAGTATAGAGACTTGCCGGTAACGAGATTGAACTAGGTATGGTGATACCGACGATCGAATCTCGGGCAAGTAATATACCGATGACAAACGGAACAACGTATGTTGTTACGCGGTTTGACCGATAAAGATCTTCATAGAATAAGTTGGAGCCAATATGAGCATCCAGATTCCGCTATTGGTTATTGACCGGAGATGAGTCTCGGTCATGTCTACATACTTCTCGAACCTGTAGGGTCCGCACGCTTAACGTTCGATGACGATTTCTATTATGAGTTATATGTGATTTGATGACCGGAGTTTGTTTGGAGTCCCGGATGAGATCACGGACATGACGAGGAGTCTCGAAATGGTTGAGAGGTAAAGATCGATATATTTGAAGGCTATATTTGGTCATCGGAAAGGTTCCGAGTGATTCGGGTATTTTTCGGAGTACCAGAGAGTTACGGGATTTTGCCGGGGGAAGTAGTGGGCCTTAATGGGCCATACGGGAAAGGAGAGAAGGGCCTCAAGGGTTGCCCCCCCCCCATGGCAAGTCCGAATTGGACTAGGGAGGGGGCGGCGTCCCGCTCTCTTTCCTTCTCCCTCTCCTACTCCTTCCCCCTCTCCCCTCTTGGAAAAGGAAGGGGACTCCAACTAGGATTGGAAATCCTAGTTGGAATCCCCCGATATACGCGCCCCTCCTAGGCCGGCCTCCTCCTCCTCCCTCCTTTATATACGTGGCCAAGGGGGCACCCCAAGACACACAAGTTGATCTTTAGCCATGTGCGGTGCCCCCTACACAGTTTTACACCTCGGTCATATCATCGTAGTGCTTAGGCGAAGCCCTGCGCCGGTAACTTCATCATCACCATCACCACGCCGTCGTGCTGACGAAACTCTCCCTCGGCCTCAGCTGGATCAAGAGTACGAGGGACGTCACCGTGCTGAATGTTTGCAGATCGCTGAGGTGCCGTGCGTTCGGTACTTGATCGGTTGGATCATGAAGACGTTCGACTACATCAACCGCATTACTAAGCGCTTCCGCTTTCGGTCTACAAGGGTACGTGGACACACTCTCCCCGCTCGTTGCTATACTTCTCCTAGATAGATCTTGCGTGATCATTGGCAATTTTTTTGAAATACTACGTTCCCCAACAGTGGCATCCGAGCAGGTCTATGCGTAGATGTTATATGCATGAGTAGAACACAAAGAGTTGTTGGCGATAATACCAACATGTCATACTTTGATTCGGCAGTATTGTTGGATGAAGCGGCCCAGATCGACATTACATGACCGCATTCATGAGACTGGTTCTACTACCGTGCTTCGCACACAGGTGGCTAGTGGGTGTCTGTTTCTCCAACTTTAGTTGAATTGAGTGTGACTAAGCCCGGTTCTTGTTGAAGGTTAAAACAACACACTTGATGAAAAATCGTTGTGGTTTTGATGCGTAGGTAAGAACGGTTCTTGCTAAGCCCGTAACAGCCACGTAAAACTTGCAACAACAAACTAGAGGACGTCTAACTTGTTTTTTGCAGGGTTTGTTGTGATGTGATATGGTCAAAACGTGATGATATATAAATTGTTTTATGAGATGATCATGTTTTGTAAAAGTTATCGGCAACTGGCAGGAGCCTTATGGTTGTCGCTTTATTGTATGAAATGCAATCGCCATGTAATTGCTTTACTTTATCACTAAGCGGTAGCGATAGTCGTAGAAGCAATAGTTGGCGAGACAACAACGATGCTACGATGGAGATCAAGGTGTCAAGCCGGTGACGATGGTGATCATGACGGTGCTTTGGAGATGGTGATCAAAGGCACAAGAGGATGATGGCCATATCATATCACTTATTTTGATTGCATGTGATGTTTATCCTTTATGCATCTTATTTTGCTTAGTACGGCGGTAGCATTATAAGATGACCCCTCACTAAATTTCAAGGTACAAGTGTTCTCCCTGAGTATGCACCGTTGCTACAGTTCGTCGTGCCGAGACACCACGTGATGATCGGGTGTGATAAGCTCTACGTTCACATACAACGGGTGCAAGCCAGTTTTGCACATGGAGAATACTTGGGTTAAACTTGACGAGCCTAGCATATGCAGATATGCCTCGGAACACTGAGACCGAAAGGTCAAGCGTGAATCATATAGTAGATATGATCAACATAGTGATGTTCACCATTGAAAGCTACTCCATCTCACGTGATGATCGGACATGGTTTAGTTGATATGGATCGCGTGATCATTTAGATGACTAGAGAGACGTCTATCTAAGTGGGAGTTCTTAAGTAATATGATTATCTGAACTTAAATTTATCATGAACTTAGTCCTGATAGTATTTGCATATCTATGTTGTAGATCAATAGCTCGTGTATAGCTTCCCGTTTATTTTTGATATGTTCCTAGAGAAAATTAAGTTGAAAGATGATAGTAGCAATGATGCGGACTAGGTTTGTGATATGAGGATTACCCTCATTGTTGCACACAGAAGAATTATGTACTTGATGCACCGCTAGGTGATAGACCTATTGCAGGAGCAGATGCAGACGTTATGAACGTTTGAAAATGCTCGATATGATGACTACTTGATAGTTTAGTGCACCATGCTTTACAACTTAGAACCGAGACTTCAAAAACGTTTTGAACGCCACGGAGCATATAAGATGTTCCAAGAGCTGAAATTGGTATTTCAAACTCATGCTCGAGTCGAGAGGTATGAGACCTCTGACAAGTACTTTGCCTACAAGATGGAGGAGAATAGCTCAGCTAGTGAGCATGTGCTCAGAATGTCTAAGTACTACAATCACTTGAATCACATGGGAGTTAATATTCCAAATAAAATAGTGATTGATAGAGTTCTCTAGTCACTATTACCAAGTTACTAGAACTTCGTGATGAACTATAATATGCAAGTGATAACAGAAACGATTCCCAAGCTCTTCACGATGCTGAAATAGGCGAAGGTAGAAATCAAGAAAAAGCACCAAGTGTTGATGGTTGACAAGACCACTAGTTTCAAGTAAAAGGGCAAGGAAAAGAAAGGGAACTTCAAGAAGAATGGCAAGCAAGTTGCCACTCCCATGAAGAAGCCCAAAGCTGGACCCAAGCCTGAAACTGAGTGCTTCTACTGCAAAGGAAATGGTCACTGGAAGTGGAACTTCCCTAGATACTTGGCAGATAAGAAGGATGGCAAAGTGAACAAAGGTATATTTGATATACATGTTATTAATGTGTACTTTACTAGTGTTTATAGCAACCCCTCAGTATTTGATACTGGTTCAATTGCTAAGTGTAGTAACTCGAAATGGGAGTTGCAAAATAAACAGAGACTAGTTAAGGGCGAGGTGATGATGTGTGTTGGAAGTGATTCCAAGGTTGATAAGATCACCATCACACACTCCCTTTAGCTTTGGGATTAGTGTTGAACCTAAAATAAATGTTATTTGGGTGTTTGCGTTGAGCATGGATATGATTGGATCATGTTTATTGCAATACAGTTATGCATTTAAGTCAAAAAATAATTGTTGTTCTGTTTACATGAATAAAACCTTCTATGGCCATACACTTAGTATAAATGGTTTATTGAATGTCGATCATAGTGATACACATAATATTGATGCCAAAAGATGCAAAGGTTGGTAATGATAGTGCAACATACTTGTGGCACTGCCGTTTAGGTCATGTTGGTGTAAAGCGCATGAAGAAACTCCATGCGGATGGACTTTTAGAATCACTTGATTATGAATCATTTGATGCTTGCGAATCATACCTCATCGGCAAGATGACTGAGACTCCGTTCTCCGGAACAATGGAGCGAGCAACTGACTTATTGGAAATAATACATATTGATGTATGCGGTCCGATGAGTGTTGAGGCTCGCGGCGGGTATCGTTATTTTTTGACCTTCACAGATGTTTTGAGCAAATATGGGTATATCTACTTGATGAAACATAAGTCTGAAACATTTGAAACGTTCAAAGAATTTCAGAGTGAAGTGGAGAATCATCGTAACAAGAAAATAAAGTTTCTACGATCTGATCACCGAAGCAAATATTTGAGTTACGAGTTTGGCCTTCAATTAAAAAAATGTGGAATAATTTCACAAACTCATGCCACTGGAACACCACAGCATACTGGTGTGTTCGAACATCGTAACCGCACTTTATTAGATATGGTGCGATCTATGATGTCTCTTACCGGATTACCACTATCGTTTTGGGGTTATGCATTAGAGACAACTGCATTCATGTTAAATAGGGCACCGTCTAAATCCGTTGAGACGACACAATATGAACTGTGGTTTAGCAAGAAACCTAAGCTGTCGTTTCTTAAAGTTTGGGGTTGCGATGCTTATGTGAAAATTTTTCAGCCTGATAAGCTCAAACTCAAATCAGAGAAGTACGTCTTCATAGGATATCCAAAAGTAACTGTTGGGTACACCTTTTATCACAGATCCGAAGGCAAGATATTTGTTGCTAAGAATGGATCCTTTTTAGAGAAGGAGTTTCTCTCGCAAGAAGCGAGTGGAGGAAAGCAGAACTTGATGAGGTAATTGTACCTTCTCCCGAATTGGAAAGTAGTTCATCACAGAAATCAGTTCTAGTGATGCCTACACCGATTAGTGAGGAAGTTAATGATGATGATCATGAAACTTCAGATCAAGTTACTACCGAACCTCGTAGGTCAACCAGAGTACGTTCCGTACCAGAGTGGTACGGTAATCCTATTCTGGAAATCATGTTACTAGACCATGACGAAACCTAGGAACTATGAGGAAGCGATGATGAGCCCAGATTCCGCGAAATGGCTTAAGGCCATGAAATCTGAGATAGGATCCATGTATGAGAACAAAGTATGGACTTTGATTGACTTGCCCGATGACCGGCGAGCCATTGAGAATAAATGGATCTTGAAGAGGAAGACAGACGATGATGGTAGTATTACTATCTACAAAGCTCGAATTGTCGCAAAATGTTTTCGACAAGTTCAAGGTATTGACTACGGTGAGATTCTCTCACTTGTATCGATGCTTAAAAGTCTATCTGAATCATGTTAGCAATTGCCGCATTTTATGAAATTTGGAAAATGGATGTCAGACCTGCATTCCTTAATGGATTTATTAAAGAAGACTTGTATATGATGCAACCAGAAGGTTTTTGTCGATCCTAAAGGTGCTAACAAAGTGTGCAAAGCTCCAGCGATCCATCTATGGACTGGTGCAAGCATCTCGGAGTTGGAATATATGCTTTGATGAGTTGATCAAAGCATATAGTTTTATGCAGACTTGCGGTTAAGCCTGTATTTACAAGAAAGTGAGTGGGAGCACTACAACCTTTCTGATAAGTATATGTGAATGACATATTATTGATCAGAAATGATGTAGAATTTTCTGGTAAGCATAAAGGAGTGTTTGAAAGGAGTTTTCAAAAAAAGACCTCGGTGAAGCTGCTTACATATTGAGCATCAATATCTATAGAGATAGATCAATATGCTTGATAAGTTTTTCAATGAGTACATACCTTGAAATGATTTTGAAGTAGTTCAAAATGGAACAGTCAAAGAAGGAGTTCTTGCCTGTGTTGCAAGATGTGAAGTTGAGTAAGACTCAAAGCCCGACCACAACAGAAGATAGAGAGAGAATGAAAGTCATTCCCTATGCCTCAGCATAGGATCTATAAAGTATGCCATGCTGTGTACCAGACCTATTGTATACCCTGTCCTGAGTTTGGCAACGGAGTACAATAGTGATCTAGGAATAGATCACTGGACGACGGTCAAAATTATCCTTAGAGGACTAAGAAGATATTTCTCGTTTATGAGGTGATAAAAAGCTCGTAGATGAGATGCGCCACATATCTCTCCAGAAGAAGCACTCGGCCGAACGGCCCTGGCGGCGCGCTCGCACGACGTGCTGGGAGCCCCGTTGCCTTAGAGCATCTCTATCAGACCCTTCATCCCATCGACCCGCATTTCACGTTTGTAGTTCGCGAAAAAGCTGTTTTACAGTCTGCAGTGAAAAGCCGCAGAGGCAGACCTCACAAAGCCAACCCGCGTCATGTTTTACAGGTCGGCTTTGCGGGGTCTGCCTGTGCGGCCGTCCTCCCTCCAACCCGCAAAATGTAAATTTGCACCTCAATTTACATGTCTTTGCATTTTCAACCACATTGGATACATGGGATATCACCAAATTTTTGCTAGAAAAGCAAGCCCAAAGAAAACAAGAACCACAAGTATGCATTTTAGAAGATTTCGAACTTCCAAAACTGCTCCCACGAGTTGAAGCAATATCTTCTCCATGCTCTCATTATTGATCCGCGGATTCTTGATCTTTACTTCTTCATTGTTCTTCTTTGGTTCTAAAGAAATAGCCGTTGCATCCCCTCTAGTTGTGCATGCATGCGGTTCATTGCCTTCGATTGCACTAAGGAGTGCATGAACATCTATGAATTTTCTTTCTATCAATAAATCAATGTATTCTCCTTCCCAAAACCAAAATGAGCATCCATCTTCCTACACGGAGGATGATGTTCCAAATGAGAAAACATAATGAGCTATTCAAATGAGCCGAATGCAAAACAACACGTACCCCGTCGTTTTCGCATTTGAAGAACACCCATCCGGGGTGCTTCGGCGTGCCCGAAGTCAGCCGCAGCACTGTCCGCGGGCAGTCGTCGCACTGTATGAGCGGCATCGGCGAGCCACAGAGCCTCTGCGCGAGGGCCGAGCCCGGCGGACGGCCGGCCGAATCCATGCCGGCAAACCGTCCGCGGCGGCGAGCGGACGAACCCGCACCTGCATGTACCGATGAGCCTTTGCCGGGGCTGCGCGAGGTGCTTCCTGATACGTCTCCAACCTTACCTTGCCTCCTCTCTGTGATGACTAAGCGCCCGCGCCGCCTCGTTTCTCCTTAAGACAGCACCACAACAAGTCCATCCAGCGGCCATGCCAGGATATCTAGCCTTCATCACTCCGGGCATACTGGTGGCTGCTTCCTAGCACTCGTCCACAATATCAGTCTTGTTGGTATGGTCCGCCCCTTTCTAGATCTAACCTTATTAAGGAAATCTTTGCAAGGTGTCGCTCAAACCGACAACCCTTAATTTGTAATGCAGATGGTTGTACGTACTGGACGTGGAACCGGAGATGCGGGCAGAAAGTCGCCGGACAAGCAATGCTGCAAGAACACATATACGGCAAGGAGACATGGAGGTACGTCATGTCGAATATAATGAGTTTTATTCACATGATTCACTATAATGAGGCACAAGTATCTGAAAACAAACTTTTGCTAATTAAAAGCGAGATAGTACTACCCAAGAGAATTATGCACTTTTTAGGACAAGCATAATTAATAATTACATTTCAAACATCATCAGAATTACACGGAACACTAGTATAACTGTGGTTTTAGAATGGCAGAAAGGAACTATATTCCATTTATCAGTACCTCCAAAGATTTTAATAAGTTTATATGAATCAGGTTTCTAATTGAAAAAGCTCTAGGTCTTGTTCTTTGCATTCACACCTAGAACACACAGTTTATCTTCAGGTTTGTAGCTTGGCATAATAGCTGAAAATAATTTAACCAATTAGGCCTTGATAGCCTTGAACTTAGTTGCATGAAGCTATGTATGGTAGAGCTCTTACAAATGAAAGTTACATACCTTAACTGCTTGTGTTACATCATATCTGGATGGTAAAGGATGGGTCCTTTGTTCCTTGCAGCCAAAAGGCTTTCTTATTAATTAATTAATTACGATAATCCTCCTCCTAGGACAACTTCTTAGTTCACTTAATCTGAGAAGTCAAGAACCAACCATCATGAGGTAGTTAACAAATCAACAAATACAAAATTTGAACCCATCATGTTCCTTGAATACAAAGGCTTTCGTGTTCTGGTAATCCTCCCAGTACATCCATTAGTGCACTTCATTTGACAAAATAAAGCACCGACCTGAATCCTGAATCTGGTGTACCAATAATTATCAAGTGATGTAATTAACCCATGACAGTAGCAGTTTGCATGTTATGAATAACAAATGAATATAATTAAATATGGATTGATTAGCTATGAAATTTTGAGCAGATTAGCCACATGCATAATTGTCAACACAGTCGAGCCTGGTGTACAGTCAACAATTATCAACTGATGTAATTAACCCATGACAGTAACAGTTTGCATGTTATCAATAACAAATGAACATAATGAAATATGGATTGATTAGCTATGAAATTTTAAGCAGATAAGCCACACGCATACATTTAAGCTATCTCGTAAAGAGCATATATTAGTTAAGCATCAGTTGTCAGTTATGTTAGCACAAGAACTCACATCCATCAACTGTACGCCCTAGATCAAAGAAAAGCGGACAATTTTTTGTTGGGAAAATTAAGAAAAGCAAACATTAGTTGCCCGTGTCCCTCTATTAGTTAAACTAACCTTGGAATTCTTGAAGAAATATAATAGAAAAGAAAAGAGAGACATGACTAACCTTGGAGATTGCGTGTGCGTAACTTGCTTCACCCGGCCTGGTCACTCATGGGTTGAAACCTAGCTAAAATTTTTAAATAATACATTTTTTTATTAATTTTCATGAATATTACGCTGGATAAAAAAATTGAAAAATAATACACCGTCGGCCCGCTGCAGGCCGACTGGGCCTAGTCGGCCCACAGCAAGCCGATTGGATTCCCGTCGGCCTACAGCTGGCTGACTGGCCCCTGTCGGCCCACTGTGGGCTGATTGTGTCCTGTCGGCCCACTGTGGGACGACTGGAGGTAATTGGTCTAAAAAATATATGTTTAAAAAATGTTAATCATGTAATTAAAAAATGTTAAACGTGTATAAAAAATGTTCCTGATGTATACAAAACATGTACAATATATATGCAAAAATGTTGACATAAAAAATATGTTTTGAAAAGTGTTAAGCATGGATTTAAAAATTGTTAAATGTGTGTATAAAAAATGTTCCTTATTTATACAAAAAATATAGAATGTGTATGAAAAAAAGTTGATAACAAAAAATTATGTTTGAAAAATATGTTAGAAAAGTTGACATTTTTTCAAATACATGATTAAAAATTGTTAAATGTGTGTAAAAAAAATGTTCCTTATCTATAAAAAAATATAGAATGTGTATGAAAAAAAGTTGACACCAAAAAAATATGTTTGAAAAAAATGTTCTAGTTCCATACAAAAAGAGCAACCAATCATATTTTTTTCACAACCTTGATTTATTTTTTGTCACCAACTCACCAACATAATTTTTTGGTGTCAACTTTTTTCATACACATTCTATATTTTTTGTATAAATAAGGAATATTTTTTATACACACATTTAACAATTTTTAAATACATGATTAATAGTTTTTAAAACATACTTTTTATGTCAACATTTTTGCATATATATTGTGCATTTTTTGTATACATCAGGAACATTTTTATACATGTTTAACATTTTTGAATTACATGATTAACATTTTTTAAAACATATATTTTTTATGCCTATTTTTTTGCAAAAACAATTAGCCCACAGTGGGCCAATTAGCTCCAGTCAGCCCACAGTGGGCCAACAGGGGTCAGTCGGCCAGCTATAGGCCGACTGGAATCCAATCGGCCTGCTGTGGGCCGACTAGGCCCGGTGTATTATTTTTGAAATTTTTTTACCTAGCATAATATTTACGAAAATTAATAAAAATGTATTATTTTAAAAAAATTAGCTGAAACCTACAGGGACACCCCAGAAGAACAGGAGTTAAGCCACCATGTGTCGTCTAGTTCGTCCACTTGCACTGGTCGGTCGAGCAGCTAGCCTTGCAGCAAAGCAAACAGGAAAGGTTCCATCATCCTTTCTCCTAGCCAAAACTGCTTTTCGCTCATGCAGCGCTGTTGCGGATGTGTTTCTTAAGGGCATGTACAATAGTTCTATCTTAGCAATGCCACGTAGGATAGATGATGAGGTGGAAGAGAGAGAATTCATAAGAAAAGGCTTGTCTTCTCTTATTTAAGAGAAGACAAAAGATGATCTCTTAGCACAATATGTCTCACCATGTTTCTAGGAATAACTAGTTATTGAAGATAAGGCTAAGAGATGACCCATTGTACACACATTTTTTGTCATTTCTAAATTACATGCAAGACTTAAGATAAGACTACCTTATCAACCATTGTACATGCCATAATCCATCTGACGCGTTATGCTGCCGAAATTTCTAGCCGAAATCCCTGATTTTTAGCACGTCGCTGGAATCTATCTGTTATATGTGCTCTCCTCTCTAATATAAATTATGATGTATATAAATCTATCTAGTGGATGCATGATTGATCTCTTTGTTTGTTTTCCAGTAACTTAGTAGTACTAGTAAGCAGATGGAATGTAAGTTTGTCTGGTGAGAGCAGAAGGATCAGTTAGGGGGATCTGACATGATTCACAATGAACCTGACGTTCGTACCACGTAATAATAAGGACCTAACCAAACCACCTAGCGTTATTTGAGTGAGGGATGGAGCCGGTACCCAGTAGCCTCTTACTAGGAAAGGAAGCTTAACAAACCGTCCTAATCAGGCCGCGTTTGGATTCCCTCCGCTCCGCGGCTCCGCGCAGGAGCGGAGCGGCAATCCAGTTGATTAAGGTCATAATTTGCAGAGTTAGTTATAGCCCTCTCCGCGCACTCTGCTCCGCGGATGACCACCGAACGCGGCCTCAATCTCCTCAAAATCCTCTCTCTGGAAGAACCAACGCATCCTTCATTCCTTCTTTTCTTTAGTTTCCTTATTATTAAGGCTGCCCCCTCCCTCCCGTTCTTGTCAACCATTGGTCCCCGTGCACTTCACGCGGATCAGCCTCTTGTCCCACGTCTCTCCATGCTCGATCATCGATTGCCAAGCCGTACCTCCTCTCCTCTTCCTCTATAAATGGCTGCCCATATGCTCCTGCCTCACCTTGCCGACGACTAAGCGCCCGCGCCGCCTCCTTTCTCCTTAAGACAACACCACAATGAGTCCATCCAGCGGCCATGCTAGCATATCTAGTCTTCATCACTCCGGGCATATTGTGGCTGCTTCCTAGCTCTCGTCCACAATATCAACCTTGTTGGTTTGGTCCGTCTCTTTCTAGATCTAACCTTATAAAGGAAATCTTGGCAAGCCGTCACTCAAACCGACGAGTGTTTTGTTTCCCTCAATTTGTAATGCAGATGGTTGTACATGCTGGACGGGGAGCCGGAGATGCGGGTAGAAAGTCGCCGGACAAGCAATGCCGCAAGAACACATATACGGCAAGGAGACATGGAGGTACGTCCTGTCGAGTATAATGAGTTTTATTCACATGATTCATTATAATGAGACACAAGTATCCGAAAACAAACTTTTGCTAATTAAAAGCGAGATAGTACTACCCAAGAGAATTATGCACTTTTCAGGACAAGCATAACTAATAATTACATTTCAAACATCATCAGAATTACAAGCAACACTAATATAATTGTGGTTTTAGAATGGCAAAAAGGAACTATATTCCATTTATCATTACCTCCAAAGATTATAATAAGTTTATATGAATCAGGTTTATAATTGAAAAAGCTCTAGGTCTTGTTCTTTGCATTCACGCCTAGAACACACAGTTTATCTTCAGGTTTGTAGCTTGGCATAATAGCTGAAAATAATTTAACCAATTAGGCCTTGCTAGCCTTGAACTTAGTTGCATGAAGCTATGTATGGTAGAGCTCTTACAAATGAAAGTTACATACCTTGACTGCTTGTGTTATATCATATCTAGATGGCAAAGGTTCCTTGCAGCCAAAAGGCTTCGTTGTTAATTAATTACGATAATCCTCCTCCTAGGACAACCGCTTAGTTCAATTAATCTGAGAAATCAAGAACCAAAAATCATGAGGCAGTTAACAAATCAATAAATACAAAATTTGAACCCATCATGTTCCTTGGATACAAAGGCTTTCGTGTTCTGGTAGTCCTCCTAGTACATCCGTTAGTGGAGGATGGTGCCGGAGGAACTGGAACTGGAGGGGTTAGTGGAGATCATTGTCCCGCAACCGCCATCGCTGACAGTTTGATCTTTGAGAGGGCAGAGCGATCTTGAACGAGAATGTAGACTGGAGTAGAAAGAATAGGCAATGCACCTTGGGTGCTGCCGATGCATTCATCAGTGTATATATGGAGAGTTACAACACAGGGCGCGGAGCGCCGGTCGTGGCTACGTGCATGGGATCGTGGAGATCGTGCATGCGGTATGTACGCTGGAGAGAGAGAGGAGGGGGCTGACTAGCTAACTACTAACACCCCGCCGCAGGTTGAGCGTCCGGTGGACGGATGCACAAGCTGGACCGGAATTCCTCGAACGCTGTCGTAGGGAGCCCCTTGGTGAGCACGTCGGCGAACTGCTGTGTAGTGGGTACATGGAGCACACGGAGCTCGCCCAGAGCAACCTTTTCGCGAACGAAATGGATGTCGAGCTCTATGTGTTTTGTGCACCTGTGGTGAACCGGGTTCGCAGCCATGTAGACCGAGGAGATGTTGTCGCAAAACACCACACTCGCCTGGGACAGCGGCATCGCGAGCTCGACGAGGAGTTGGCGAAGCCAGCAGCACTCGGCGACGGCATTGGCGACGGCGCGGTACTCGGCTTCAGCGCTCGAGCGGGACACCGTTGCTTGTCGTTTAGACGACCAGGAGACGAGGGAGTCGCCAAGGTACACCGCGTACCCGCTGGTGGAGCGGCGCGTGTCGGGGCAGCCGGCCCAGTCCGCGTCGGAGTACGCTGGCGATGGTCGAGCTTGGCGTTGCGCCGAGATGCAACCCGTGGGAGGTGGTGCCGCGGAGGTAGCGAAGCTGCGTTTGGCCAATGCAAGGTGCGGGGCACGCGGGTCGTGCATGACCAGGCAACACTGTTGGACGGCATAGGCGATGTCGGGCCGTGTCATCGTCATGTACTGCAGCGCGCCGACGAGGCTGCGGTAGTCAGAAGCGTCGGTGACCGGCGCTCCATCACCTGCGGAGAGCTTGGAGCGCATGTCCACGGGCGTCGGGGCAGGTTTGCAGGACTGCATGTTGGCGCGCTCCAGTAGCTCCTCGGCGTACTTGCGCTGCGAGAGGAAGAAGCCCTCAGCAGTGCGCGTGACGGCGATGCCGAGGAAGTAGTGGAGGGGTCCGAGGTCCTTCATGGAGAACTCGGCGGAGAGCACGCGCTGGATGTGGTGCAGGAGGTCTGTCGTCGAGGCGGCGAGGAGTATGTCATCGACGTAGAGTAGGAGGTATGCTGAGCCGGCACCGCTGCTGAGGACGAACATCGACGGGTCCGCGCGCGAGGTGATGAAGCCGATGCCGCGGACGAAGTTGGCGAACCGAGTGAACCATGCGCGTGTCGCCTGTTTCAGTCCATAGAGGGACTTGTCCAGGAGGCACACATGATCCGGCTTGTCCGTGTAACCGAAGCCGACCGGCTTTGGCAGTAGACCTGCTCAGAGAGAGTGCCGTGGAGGAAGGCGTTGTTGACGTCCATTTGATGGACGTCCCACTGCTGCGACGCGGCGATGGTGAGGACGACCCGGATGGTGGCAGCCTTGACGACGGGGGAGAAGGTTTCGTCGAAGTCGACCCCGGGGCGCTGGGAGAAGCCGCGGACAACCCAACGCGCCTTGTAGCGCTCGAGCGTGCCGTCAACTTTCAGTTTGTGCCGGAACAGCCACTTGCCGGTGACGATGTTGGCGTGGCGCGGTCGTGGGACGAGGCGCCAAGTCTTGTTCTCCATCAACGCCCGATACTCCACCTGCATAGCATGAAGCCAACAAGGATCTCGTAATGCAGCACGCACAGTCTTGGGGAGGTGAGATGGCTTCGGTGGTGACAGTGAGGTTTTGTTGGTACTTAGGGTTTTGGGAAAAACTTGCCGGCCTGCGCCTGTGTGATCATGTTGTGTGTGGTCACTGGCACGGAACGGCGACGAGTAGGTGGAGAAGGCGAGGTGATGGGGGAGACGTTGGGAATGCCAGGGTCGTCGGCGTCAGGTGGGAGGTTGGGAGGGGTAGCTGCCATGGCGGCAGGTGCGGGGCTGGATGGCGAGGGCGTGGTTGAGGGCGTTGGTGAGGGTGTGGGTGAGGGTGCTGACACCATGGCAGGGCTTGGGGAAGGTGTTAGCTCGGCTACGGGGTTGATGCGTGGACGCTGTGTGCGAGGCTGGCGCGGAACGGGCGGCACGGCGGCGAGGTCGTCGTCGAGGAGAGAGTCGACGGGCGGGCTAAGTGCAGTGGTGGCATGGAAAGGAAACGAGTGCTCGTCGAACATGACATGTCAAGAGATGACGACACGTCCTGTGGTTGGGTTAAGGCAGCGATAGCCCTTGTGATCGGGTGAGTAGCCGAGGAAAACGCATGGGACTGACCGAGGGGCAAGTTTGTGTGGTGTGGTGGCGGTGAGGTTGGGATAGCACAAGCACCCAAACACTCGTAGAGACGTGTAGTCGGGGTGAGCGCCATAGAGTAGGTAGAAGGGAGTGTGGTCATGGCGTGGGCGGCAAGGCCGCCGGTTGAGTAAGAATGTAGCAGTCTGTAGGGCTTCAGCCCAAAAGGAGTAGGGCATGTGGGCGTGCGAGAGCAGGGAGCGGGTGATGTCGTTGAGCGTGCGCAGGGCGCGCTCGGCACGCCCGTTCTGTGGAGAGGTGTAAGGGCATGACATGCGGAGTTTGGTGCCAGTGGCCGAGAAGAGAGCGCGTGTGGCAGCACTGTCGAATTCTTTGCCGTTGTCGGTTTGGATGGTGACTATGGGTAGGTTGAACTGCGTGATGGCAAAGGAGAAGAAGGAGCGTAGTGTGGGGAGAACGTCAAATTTGTGGCGTAACGGAAAGGTCCACGCAAAATGACTGTAATCATCAAGCAAAAGCAAATAGTACTGACATACAGAGTTACTAGGGGACGGCGAGGTCCATACATCACAGTGCACAAGTTGAAACGGAAAATAAGATACATGATCTGATGATCGAAACGGAAGCCTAGTGCTTTTCCCTAATAGACAGGCATGACAGACGCCGGCGGACGCAGGGGTGTCGGTGATGTTGGAGCAACAGAGAGTGCGGTCGAGCGCGTCGCCAGACAGGTGACCGAGGCGCTGGTGCCACGCAGTGTCTGTGACCGCAGTGAAGGCGTGGTGAGCATGGGGTGGTGGGGCGGGCGACGGTGTCACGGGGTAGAGCTCGCCGTCAGCGGAGTTACATCGGAGGATCACCTTCCTCGTGCTTCGGTCCTTGACAGAGAAACCACGATTGTCAAATTCTACATTGAGAGGGTTATGGCGAGCAAGGGCCTTAACAGAGAGAAGATTGCGCATGATGTGCGGGGAAACGAGTACGTTGTTGAGGTGGATGGGTGAGGAGGAGGTGGGGATGGTGGTGTGGCCAATGTGCGTAACTGCAAGGGAGGACCCGTCGCCAACAACTATGCGGGAGGAGTCGTACGGGAAAGAAGAGGAGAGCATACCTGGGGACGACGCCATGTGGGAGGTGGCACCCGTGTCAAGGTACCAGGGGCCTGGGGACGACACGGGCTGCTGCTGCTGGAGTGACATGTTATTCAGAGCGGCGACAAGCGCGGTCTGATCCCATGCCGGCGCGGTGGGCGCGCCACTCGGGGGCGCGCCAGGCAGCGGGAACGACGGGAATAGGCCGGGCTGCCAGACCACAGGAGGAGCGTTGCTCGGGACGCCTGGAGGAGCCGGGTGGTGGGACGCCGTGCCGGCGAACGGGGTCGCGCCGGCGGGTCATGGCCCAAGGATGCCGGCGCCAAGGGCATGGGGGCGCTGTTGGAGTTAAACACGACAACATGTATTTGTGTCCGGCTATGTGTACGATTACGTATAGGTGTCCGTGTAGGATTCTAAACCATCACCGAATAGGTCTGTGTATAGGCTAGCTATTACTAGTATATATATATAACCTACCCCTATACTTTGTTTTGTGGAAAATCAATACAAAGATATTAACGGGAGCGACACGCTCCCGTGGCCATCCAATCCAGCGTACTATTGTGTTCTCGCGTGTGTGCTCCGGCGAGATTGATCAAAGTGTATGCATGTGTGCTGGTACGTT